>CM053773.1:68162394-68349104 GCA_028658325.1 Potorous gilbertii
CTTTTTCATATGATTATAAATACCTTTAATTTCTTCCCCTGAAAATTGCCTGTTCATATCCTTTGACCATTTATCAATTGGGGAATGACTTGTATGGTTATATATTTGAGTCAGTTCTCTATATATTCTAGAAATGAGGCCTTTATCCCCGAGCTTAGCTGCAAAAATTTTTTCCCAATTTACTACATCCCTCTGAATTTTGGATGCATTGGGTTTGGTTGTGCAAAAACTTTTCAGTTTAAAATAATCAAAATTATTCATCTTGCATTTCATAATGCTTTCTATTTTTTCTTTAGAAAAAAATTCTTCCCCTCTCCATAAATCTGATAAATACACTATTCCTTGCTTCTCCAGTTTATTCATGATATCAGTCTTTATACCTAAATCATGTACCCATTTGGACTTTATTCTTGTGTACGGTGTCAGGCATGGGTCTATGCCTAATTTCTGCCACACTGTTAACCAGTTTTCCCAGCAATTTTTGTCGAACAGTGAGTTCTTATCCCAGAAGCTGGGGTCTTTGGATTTATCAAACAGGAGGTTGCTATATTCCTTGCCTACTGTGTTTTGAAAGCCAAGTCTATTCCATTTGTCTACCCCTCTGTTTCTTAGCCAGTACCAAGTGGTTTTGATAATTACTGCTTTATAGTACAATTTGAGGTCTGGTAGTGCTAGGCCACTTGAATGGCAAGATTTGACAACAGATTAGACATATGTGCACCAAATGAGAGTAATCAAAGATGACCCTGAGATGACTAGTAAGGGAAGTTGGGAAGAAAAGGGAGTTTTGAGGGAATGATAAGGAGTTCTCTTTTTACCAGGCCAAGTTTGAGAAAATTATGGGAAATCCAGTTGGAGATATCTAAAAGGGAGGTATATGGGAATGGAGCTCAGGAGAGAAGCTAGGATTAGGTGCAGAAATCTGGGTAATTTAATCTAAAGAAATGGTAATTTAAGCCATGAGAGTAAATCAGAGTACCAATTTATATCCCTCCTTTACTACTTGAATTTTTACCATTCAGTGCATACCATGATGGAACTACCTTCATATACTTGCAATATATTTTTGTTTTTGATAAGGTAATACACATCAAAACTTCATCTCCTGTCTCTTTTTCCCTTCTTTTTAAAATTTTGAGACCGAGTCTCTCTACCTAGACCAGGCTAGAATAATAGTGGTCACTTATGGCCTGTCTCCATAACCACTTAGACTTGCTTCATTTCCAGTTTAGACATATTCATCCCTCCTTAGACAGCCTGGTTCCTTACACACCTCCTACCCTTACTCTTTGGGCTCATTATATTAGTGTTAGACTTAGTGTGGACATTACATATATACATATACCCATATGCATATGTGAGAAATAATTCATTTGGACCTCTACTCTATTCCAATTAGTATTAATCAGTTTCATATAATTCCATAGGGAGAGTGATTATAAGTTCTGTATATTAGGCCCCAGAGCTATGAATTGCAGTGTAAATTCACTTGCTTAATCGTAAGAAGCTAATTAGAGGCCCTCCACCTTTGTTTTGACTTGTTATGGTGACTAAGCCCAGCATGATGGTGACTCAGTTACATGGGAAGTCCCTCAACTTATTTTTGTGCCTTCAAACCATTCTCTCTTGTCCAACATGTGAATATCTTATGACCACTTATTAAGTGGATGCCCCACGCTTTGCCCAACCAAAGATAACCCCCCTTGCTGATTTACCATTTCTGGCTGATGCATCATTTTTTGGTTCTTGAAACAATTTCTATCAACTAATGAGATTCTGCATTTTGTGTAGCCTCTCTGGAATGTTCAAATCTAGCATCTATTCCTATAAAAAATAAAACTCTGAAAGAAAGGAGCATCTCAGATTGTAAGGAAGTCCTGAGGTTCACATCATTGGAGAGAACTATGGAACATTTATTAAGGTGCCATTGGTTCAGAACTCTGCCTCAATGGTTGTTCTTTAAGATTGGACAGTTATAATCCCTAAATATATACATACATACATTAGTTATTCTAGTGTACCATATTTACATGAGTATGTGTGCAAACATATGTATACATATACATATATATGTGTATATATATATATATGTATAACCCAAAATCACTGATTATACACACACCCACACATACACAATCAAGGCAGAATTTTTAAAAGCAAAACATAGAAAACTCTAGAATATATATTAGCCAACAATATCTAAACATAAACTAGCACAAACTGAGGAAAAGCATCCCCTTCTTGACCTCTGATAACTTACAAAAGACAAAAGTCACTCAAGGAAAAAAAGCTTAGTTCATACTAAGCCTCCTTACAAAGTTTTCTTTCATATTTCTGGAAGTCTTTTGGAGTACTCTGTGACTCAACTGGGGGTGGAAGAGGTGGGAAGATCCATCACAGAATCCTTACAAACACAAAAGCTTTATGTGTTGGGGGATGGCAGATGAGAGAAGGGAGAAAAGGAGAGGACCTTTCCATAGGAATATTCCCCTAGGAACACAAGCTCAGGAATGCCTATTCTGCTTGCTTTTTAGTTACTTCTACAGCTTCCCAAATGATTAAATTCTCCAGTGGGAGCATGATAGCATTTTTTTAAAGACTTCTTTCTCAACAGTCAGAGAATATTTTGGAGAAACAATATGGCAGAGTAGAAAGAGTACTATGTGATATCATCAATGGCTCTGCTGTGTGTGACTTTCCACAAGTCATATCACCTCTTTATGCCTCACTTTCGTTGTATGTAAAATTGGGGGATTAAATCAAATAATCTTTAAGGTTCCTCCAAACTGTAGATGCTAGGAAGATAAGAGAAGACTCAAGTCTCTCTATTTAAAAAAAATGTTCATTTCTGGAAGTTTTTCCTGATGTTTAGTAGTTAGTTAGTAATCCCTTGTCTTCACCTTAGATATCACAAAACACTTTATTAATAGCTCTCAACTATTTGTATTACTTTTTGTCACACCCTCCCAGCATGAGACTGAAAGCTCTTTGAAAGCAGGGACCTTATTTTATCTAAACTTTTCATTTCACTGAATGTTGTACAGAGTGATATTCACATGGTATGTGCATCTAGCATTTATAGAGAACTTCAAGGTTTACAAAGCACTTTACAAATAATTCATTTGACCCTCACAACAACCCTGTGAGGTAAATACTATTATAAACCCCATTTTAGAAATGAAGAAACAGGTCTAGAGGTTACTTGCCCAGAGTCACCCAGTAGGCAAATATGCGGGGCAGGATTTGATCTAGTTTTCCTGATTCCAAGTCTTGGGCTCTATCCAATAGCAACTATCTAATGAACTGAATGAACTTAATAGAAGACAATGTCCTACAGAAGAACTGACTTTGGAATCCCAAAACCTAGGTTCAAATGCTAGCTTTAGTATTTAGCACTTGGCTGACAATGGGGAAGTCATTTAACTTCCCTGAGCCTACGTTTCTTTATCTCCAAAATGAGTCAAGATCTTCATTCTTTCATTTATGTACATAATTCTGCAGGCATTTATTACATGTGCTCTTGATATAATGCACTATGCTAGGTGCAGGGAAAAGTAAGGCGTTTTCATTTAAAAAAAAAATTAGTCTTACAGAGTCAGCAGATCTTAATTACTGCATTTCTAGACAATCATGGCTACTAATGCCAAAACTGGAATCCATAATAAGAAGGGATCATGTACTGGCTATTCAATAGTGGCTATGGAATAGATGAGATAACCTGGTTTTGGTTTGTTTTTTTCCAGAGTTCACAAAAATTAACCAGTAGTAGGCAATATATAAATGGGGATAAAGAGACAACATTTGGGCTGGTCCCTTTCAATGATGCTTCTGCATTCCAAGTTATTTTGAATCTTTGTTTCTCAATAAAATGAGGGAGAAGGAGAAGATTATGTTCATTTGAAATTTAATTTTTAAAAATCCACACTGCCATTAAATCTTAAGGCAAATTATTTTAACTGTGATTCCTTTATAATGCTGAGGTTCTCATGCTAAGAGCAATTGCCATAACCCTAGGAAACATATATTCATTAAAGAAATGGAACTAGGATAGAAGACCAGTCTGCAAAGTACAAGGGATTTTTCATGTGACTTCTGCACAGCAAAGAAAAGACAGAGAGAGTGTGTGAAAATATCTGTGGCAATATATCCATCAAGGAGATCAGAAAAGAAAACTATCCTTACTGATTATGAATGTATTTATAAAAATAATTTTACTTCCCAGATTGAAATTTTACTCATCTCTACCTAGGCCCTTCTACCTGCCTCTTCCCAAAGTTCTCCCCTCTCTCCCACCTCCCCAAAGAGAAGAAACTCAATACAATGGTCTTCTGTTCAGGAGAAATGTGTGTTTTTATCTTCCTACACTCTCCACCCCCAACTGAGTCACAGCATATTCCAAAGAAAAACTAGAGGAAAACTTTAGGGGAGAATTAATATGAAGCAAACCCTTTGGGGGAATAATGTGTTTTCAAATTAACATGAAAGCTTTTTGGCATTATTTCTTTGGGTTATTCTAATATACTAAATCCACAGCAGCTCTAGAGTAAGCCATTGCCTGCTGTTACAATTAATCACACACACACACACACACACACACACACACACACACACACACATCCCCGAAAGTGTAAAGGTAACTTGGTTTCATTTTTAAATTTTTCTACACTCCTACTCCTTCTAGCAAATTATTAAAATGCAAGTCTTTCTGACTGAATTTTTACTGCAAAGTTTTTTATAAAATTCTGTAGGATGAAATTCTGAAATACAATGAAAGATCTGGGAAATTTGGGTTCAAATTC
This sequence comes from Potorous gilbertii, assembly GCA_028658325.1. NCBI lineage: Eukaryota > Metazoa > Chordata > Mammalia > Diprotodontia > Potoroidae > Potorous > Potorous gilbertii. Next base: position 68,167,194 of record CM053773.1, read on the forward strand.
TGCTTCAGACACATGTAAAATGTGTTACCCTGGATAAATCACTTAACTAGCCTAGTAAGAAGGAATTCACTTCCCCACTCATTTCCTTCTTATACAGCTGTAATTATTAGGAATTTTTCCTTTATATCAAAGTCACCTCTATCTCCTTCCAGCTACAACCTAATTTTGTTCTCTATGGCCAAAGAGATAAGTCTAATGAATCTCTTTTCTTTGAATACTTGAAGACAGTTTTCATGTCTCCATTAAGTCTATTCTTCAGTCTTATTTCCTTTCTTCATCCTTCTGTGGCATGGACTCATTGTTCCCTGTTCACCTTGCTCTGGCCACTCTTTCGTTTACCAGTGGCCTTATAAAATGTGCCCCCCAGAACTCTACAGCATATTCTAGATGCAAGGCACAAGAAGGAAGCACTGGCAGTGGGGATTCTAATCCACATCTTCTGACTTCAACCTTTCACTCTTTCCATTGTAACATGGTTATCTTCATTCACATAAAAATAATCAGATAAATAGATGTTAAAAGTCCATGGTTTTATCATGAAATTTTATGTAATCTACACTGTAAATGAATTATAATACTAATATTAACCCAAGAGGCATCATGGTATATGGATTGAGAGGGACCTTGGAATCAGAGGGAATAAGGTTTAAATCCTGCCTGTAACACAGATTAGCTAGTGATGGTGGATAAATCTTAACCTCTTCAGGCCTTCATTTCCTCAATTGTAAAATGAAAATAATCTGTGGTAATTGTATCACAAGATTATTTATGAAGCTCCAGTGATAGTCTCACATAAAATATTTCGTGTATATGTAGAGCACCATATATATATATATATATATATATATATATATATATATATATATATATATACATATATATATCTTTTGCTATCATATTATGAAATAATACAAGATAAAACAAAAAAAGGAGTACAAAGTGATATGTGATCTATCCTTCCTCTTGGTGATCTCATAAGATCCAACGTGTTCAATTGTCATCTCAGTGTAGATGACTCTGAGAGTTATGTTTTCTGCCATAATCTCTGTTTTGAGTTCCATTTCTATATCAGGATGGCATCATCCTTTCAGTCACTGATATTACAAATCTCAGAGATATCTTCCAGTCATCCCTGCCCTTTATCCCCTAGATCTAATCAGTTGTCAAATCTAGTCAATTTTACCTCCATCATAACTCTTCCATAAGTCAGTCAATAAGACACTTATTAAGAGCCTACTATGTACGAGACACTGTGTACTAAGTGCTCTCTCTCCACTCACATAGCCACTAACCTAGTTTGGGTCCTTATTACTTCTCTCCTGGGCTAATTAGATATTCAGCTTCAGTCTGTCCTCTCTCAGATCCATCTTCCACAAATACAATAGGTTTCCAAGCCGTGTAACTGAGTTGGTGAGACTGGGACTTTCAAAAAATTAGTTTTGTACTTGTGTTTCCCATTGCCTCTGGGAAAGAAGACAAACCCTTTAAGTTGGCATTTAAAGCTTTTAATAATCTGGCTCCAGCCTACCTTGCTACCTTACAACAGGCTCATATTACCTGTTGTAAACCGTATCACTCTTCTTCTCATACTCTATGTTCTAGCCAAACCAGCCTCCTTCCTCTTTCCTGAATTCAATACACCATCTAATGCCTTCATGCAGGTCCCCCTCCATCCCTGCCTCAAGGTGAAATTCATTTGCTTTGACTCTTCTCATCCTAGTTTCTTCTGGGTCCCACCTCTTACAGAAAGTCATTCCTCATCCCCTGAATTACTATTTGTCTCTCTTTCTTTCTCAAATAGCACATACATGTGTACATCTGTATAATAGATAGATGGACAGATAAATAGATAAGATAGATTTGTATCCAGCACTTAGCACTGTGCCTGGCACATAAAAGGCTCACTAAATACTAGATAACACCTAAATATATTTATTTACATGGTGCATTTTCTAGGACCACCACCTTCAATCTCCTCCCCTCAATGGAATATAAGCTCCTTGAGGGAAGGGATTGTTGTTTATTTTGTCACTGTATCCCCATATCTTGGTACAGAAGGGACCTATTAATGCTAGTTGGATTGCTTTAGATTAGATATTGCTCATTACCAGCTAGAGAGCACAGGGGACTGTCTATGAGATTCTGACAAATGAAAGGGGAAAAGTTCTATCTCTAAGTGCCTTCTCTTCTTATGATTTTATCTCACAATAAGGAGGAAACACTGAAAAGGAGTGGGGGGAAACACCCAGAAGAGTGAGCTTCTATTAATGAATGATAAATAATAATATGTTAGCTAGCATTTATATAAAGAACTTTAAGTTTGGAAAAGTGTTTTACAAATATTGTCTTCTTTGGTCCTCATAACAATCCTAGGAGGTAGGTGCTATTATGAACCCCATTTTTAGGTGAGGAAATTGAGGCAGGCAGAGGTTAACTGACTTGCCCAGAGTCTCACAACCAGTAAATATCTAAGGCAAGATTTTAACTCAGGTCTTCCTGATTACAAGGGAGAGGAAGAGAGACAGTGATACATATGGACATATAGATATGGTGTAGATATAGCCACATGTTTGTATGCATATGTATATATACATATATATATATATATATATATATATATAAAACAATGTTTATCAGATAGATATAAACTCACATATGAATGTTAAGGCTAATTCTATTTACACCTTCTGACTAGCAAGCTCCATAGAATCTGAGTTGAAAACGACCTGGAGAATTATCACTCCTGAGTTTATAAATGAGAAAATTGAGTCCCAAGAAAAATATCACAAACTTTACATTGTACAATCAAGACCAAAATCACAAAACATCAGCTAATCAATTCAGTTTTGACAAACTATTCTGGTTATTTCTCTCCCACTTCATCCTTACACAGGGATCAAGAACATCATGGGAAAATATGGTACTTCAAGAGATCATTGATGCCCCCAATCTCCTTGGGATGATGGAGATCACAACCTGACCTACATGTGATTCTCATCCATGCCCTATCTATGTTTTGTAGAGAGCATTTACCCAAGACCCTGCTCTAGATCTTTTAATGTTCCCTGGGTCCCAGGGCAGCACTGAGGCTATATATATATATATATATATATATATATATATATATATATATATATAATTATCCCTCATTCTTGCTATGTAACAAATCTATTCCCTTTCCTGATCATGCTTCTTGTGTCCATGTCATCATCGTTAACACGCTGCCACCTACTTAAATTGCCATGTGTTTTTCCATTGACTTTTGGGTCACTTGAAGGCAATTTTGACTTTTTTGGAAAAAAATATAGGTGATATAAATTATTTTGCATTAAACTACCAATGTAGTTTCTCTGTGAATGTATTACATGCATTTTCAATCTTACTGATTATTTTTAATGCCTCTTACATATCTTGTACATTACTTGTACAGCCTGAAATAGAAGTGAATAAATTATGGTATAAATTAACATGTATCACTAGAGTGAAGACTTAAAAATAAGGGAGCTTTCAAGTAAAAAATTGTCACTGTGATTATAATGTGTGACTAATTAGAATAAGAGTAGTGACATAATAGATATAAAGGCCAGACACAGTTGAAAAGATATGCGTTTATACTCCACCTCTGAAAATAATAAGTCACAGAAATTCTATCTATCTATCTATCTATCTATCTATCTGGTCTGTGTCTTCTTTATATGCTTATATATGAATAAAATGTACCTGTATATAAATATACTTTCATGTATATACATATATATGTATACATAAACATATTTCTCTCTCTCTAAACACCGTGCTCATGAGTTGTAAATACAAATAGAAATCAGCAGGGGGAAGTAAGTTCATTTGAATTCCTGGAAAAGAGAATAGGAGACCACAGAAAACTTTTTAGTATTAAGATTAAAAATTGAAGATATTTTAATATTAAATTTTAAAAATTAAATTGCCTTTTTAAAAAGAGATGCAATGATTTGTGTTTCTGTTTGTTGTTTTAAGAGCAAGGAGGTCCGCTATAAAGAAAGCTCCAATCCCCAATGTCCTTGAGTTGCTATGGTATGATGATAACAGTTCCCGGAACAGGCACTATGGGGACAGCAGGGTTGGTGGTGCCCCTTCTTAGTTACTGAGGAAGAACCTAAGCACCAGAAACTAAAAGAAGTTTCTAAGACCCATAAGCCTCTGCAACATAAAAATTGCTGCTTTCTGGTTTCAGTTTAAACCACCTACCCAGTGGTACCCTTAGATAAATCAGGAACACACAAGGTACAAATATTTTCCTTCACAACATTCATTTTTCTTAACAGCTGTCATCAGGGTTTATCATGTCCACAACAGTGTAAGTGACAGAGGGAAATGAAAGGAGAAACATTTAACAACAACCAGAGTGGGAAAATCCAATGGGAAAAGTTAAAAAAAAATACTGAAAAGGGGTTTGCTAAATTTAAAATGAGCATGTTAAGTATGAGAGCAGGAATATTAGCCAGCAGTGTGTTTTACTTGTTCCCAGGTCCTTCTCAGTAGAGACACCTAAACATTTTCTTAAAAAGCAGCAACGACAAAAGCCCAACTCTATTTTGTTGAGTACTATCAGGAGTCAGTAGAATTTAGCTCAGTATGGGGAATTGAATTCCTAACAATTCTTTTAAATACTGGAGCAGGAGCTGGATGACCAGACCCTGTTAGGGATGCTTTGAAGGGTCCTTCCAGCACTAAGGTTTTACAGCTAAACCTACACAACAGTATCATATCAATTAACTTCAACAATTCAAGACACATCAATAGTCACTAATACTCAGTAATCAACAATAACTTTTCTCTATAGGAAGTGAAGGTCAACTCAAGTCTGTAACTGATAGATGTTTTCTTTAGAAAAGTCATCTCATGAGCCTCCCCAATATTGCACAGAACAAAACCAGCCTCCGACTACGGGGAAGTGTAGCTAGAGAATTTGCCATTCACGTCGCTAAATCCTCTTTCTTATTGCCTTCCTGTCACACTTATTTTAATCAGGCAGGTAGCTAGGACAGTGGACAGAGTACTGGGTCTGAAGACCTGAGTTCAAATCTGGCCTCAGACATTTACTAGCAGTCTGATCCTGGGCAAGTCACTTAGTCTCTGTCTATTTGAGTTTCCTTATCTGTCAAATGGGAATAATGATACCTAGTAGTACTTTGCATAGTGCTTCAAATGTAGTTGTTGCTCATTTCCTAACTCCTCTGGGCAGATTATTTAATTTCTTTTAGTTTTCCTTCACAATTCTCAATAGACCCCATTACTAGGTTTGTTTTTAAGATTTAATGACACAGACATACACACTCATAATCCCAGGTCATCACATCTTACTTGCTGATTTCCTACTAGTGTTGCTAGAATTTTTCCAATGAAAATTATCAAATTTATATGTAATTGGAAAAAAAATGTTAAGAGAAAAAAAGAAAGAGAACCATCAGAACTCCAATAAGTAACTACTATGTGTGTGGAAATGTGGTATAATAGAAAGAGTCTGACATAAAATGAGATGGAATCAAACTCAGACTCTGACACTTAAAGACTATGAAGTCAGGAATGACCTTTTATCTCAATTTTGTACTGCATGAAGAAGATGGAATATATGTGTGTGTATATATATATATATATATATATATATAAATACACACATGTATATATATATGTACATAAATACATACACATACATATATATACATGGAACACTGTCAATATGAGAATTTTTTTGCTTAACTATGAATACTTGTTGAAAGTTTTCTTTTTTATTCATTTAATGGGGAGTGGTGAGAGGAGGGAGAGAATGCAAATTCTTGTAAATATTTAAGAAAGTAAACAAATGAATGAAAACTTTGTATTCCCACAGGCTCCCCTGAAGAATAACACACAGCAAATATTTAATAAATGCTTACTGAATTGAAAGGAATTAGACCAGAACTGTGGGCAAGAGACTTAACTCTCTCCAAGACTCAATGTCCTTACAGGCAGGATGGGGACAACATCATTTCCAAACTGAACCCAGTGTATTTTCATGTAAACTATAAGATACAACATAAATATGAGTCATTATTAGAGTACCTCTAGTGAAGAAGAGCTCAGCTCCAAAAGGTATGAAAATAAAAAATGCTACAAATTTCCTCCAATACAAATGTGAACTTCAGGGTCAAAATTTCATGAAAAAAAATTGCAATTCCTTCCTTTTCCATCTAAAAAAAGGATTCGCAGAATGTGCATATTCCCTTAGCCATAGTGTCATTTCATTTTTTTTGTTTGTTTCTTGTGGAATAAAAAAAGGCAAGAGGAGGAGAAGGGGTAGTTAGGAGGGGGGTAGAGGAAGGGAGGGAAGAAGAGAAAAGAATGAACATTTCAATACAGCTGGGTTGGCTTGCTCCATGAGACTGAGACCTGGCACCCGAACAACACAGCTGTGGAGAGCAGCTCATGCCAATGTCACAACCCTGCTACTATAAGAGGCTGTTATTTCACAGTGGTAGCAAACTCCAGCAACAGGCTGTTGTGGCTGCTGGTTTGTAATTCCACTTTGCCCCTTACCAACTGGAACGTTGCCTGACTGGAGGAAGAAGGTCCTGCTCTCAGACTGGCACAGGCCGCAGTCCTGATACAGCCTGGAGTTGATGATGCCTCTGTCTCCTTCAGCTGCCCCATTTCCCTCTCACACAAAGAACCATCAGATAAGTTGTTTGGGATTCTCACATGAGGGGCATTCTCTCATCTAAGTTCTGGTGTGATGGTTTTTATCTCTACTCCTCTCCTTTATTTGTCCCAATCCATCTATCTTATTTAAAGAGAAAAGCAATAGCTCTTAAATACATTATATTATTTAAATAAACACACAAATAAATATAAATCAAATCCATAACCAGAATTAATGTGGTATGAGATTACATGGAGTCACTAAGACTTAATGTTAGCTACTTTCAAGTTTTATTTTGACCTAAACTCATGGACATGGTGTTTCATTCTCTCTTCTGACTTTATTTCCATTGCATATTTCCTGTAAGAATCCCTATGAGTTTCTGAAACTCAAACACCTTTGAATTTTTCCTTTATTTTTCTTAATAAATGCTTGTTGGAATGGATGGAGTGGGATTCTTCAGATAGAGACAAAGAATAAAATTTTCTATAGTATAAAAACATGACCAGAAGTGGAATTTACCTCTAAGTATTTTCACCACAAATCCCTACTACCAAGAATGATATACAACACCCTTCCTGAAAAGTACGAGTAAAGTGAGACTTCAGTTGTGCTTTACAACAACAACAACAACAAAATTCATACTCTTGTGAAGACAGGTCCCCATTTGGAGATCATTTAGTGCTGTGGAGCCTCTTTTGGACAAATATTGAGCTAGCTGATGGGCGGCTCAGATGTCTTCCTTACAACTCTAAAGTTTTGTGATTTAATCAACCAACGAGAATTAAGTGCCCTTGATGAGGTGCTGAGAATGCAAATAATAAAATTCAGACAGTCTGCACCCTCAAGGAGCTTACATTTAATAAGGTGGCTCTGTGAAAGAAAAATAATAATAACTGATAATAAATAAAAAACGTTTATATAGTTCCTGTTATGTGACAGGCAGCATGCTAAAGTGCTTTATAATTATTTCATTGGTTCCTCACAACAACTCTGGGAGGTCAGTGCTATAATTACCTCCATTGACAGATGAGGAAACTAAGGCAAAGGGCAGTTAAATGACTTGCTCATGGTCTCACAGCTAGTAAGTGTCTGAGGCTAGATCTGAACCCAGATCTTCCTGATTCTAGGCCTGGCACTCTATCCATTGTGCCACCCTGGAGCACCACTGCTCTATAAACTGAAACAGGGTGGAGGGATGGGGTGGAATGAGGAAAAGAATCATAAAACACAAATAAATCAATGGAATCCTAAAAAGCTTATCAGGAAAGGGACAAAAGATCCCCTTGAGAAATGATTCACATTGAAGTTCTGATTAGGCAGGAAAAAATTAATATTCCTGGCACTAGAAGAACTGAATACCTTAGGGAAGGAAAGATTTCCTTTCATGTGATTTACATGCTATTAACAAGTGCTAGGAATGTAATACTAGTATCAGCTCACTGATGGTGAGGAAAAATCTGGATAAAAGTGGTAGAGCCTGATTGGTCCTATCAAGGTTAAATGACTCCCTAACCATCAAACTTGCATCAGCTTACATCAGCTGCTCAGTTTTAGCACAGGGGTGTCAAAAACCCCTTGACGTTGAAACCCCCTTAGCCCCAGAGCTTCACCAATCTTTGACTACAAGCGCCGTCTCCCCACTCTAAGAACTCTTGTCATCAGAGGCTATGTGGGTTGTCCACGCAGCAGGGTGTCATCTGTTGCCAGCTGAAGGGGCTGGGCTGGGAGTACAACCAATGGGATGCACTGATATGCTGAGACCTCACTGCATTAAGTCCCCAGGGTCCTACTCCACTAATTTGATGGAGCATTGACTCTCAGAATGGGCAGTGAACGGCTGAGTTGTTTCAGACGACTAAGTAGGAAATTGATTCTCTAAAGTGAATGGCCATACTTATTGCTTTAATTAGATATCAAAGTAGAACTTCCCTTCCTGGGACAATGACAGAAAAACCTGAATGACATAAGGGATACCACTATGGACCAAAGTGGAAAAATGCTTTTTGTGATATTGCCTTGCCCCAAGTCAAAGTTTCACTGTGATGTCCCACCTTGTTTGGACATCAGGTGATGAATTGTTTCACCACAATGAATCATGAAACCACATATGAAGACACGGAGGGCCTGAAATCTGCATTGGTGAAAGGAGTACCCACATCACTGAAGTCAGTGATGCTTTGAAATGTCTCAAGGATAGTATCAGCACTGATACCACATGGGGGAACCAGCTGTTCTTAGCCATGATCATGTTTCACATGTGTAACGCTTGTCTTCCCAAAGATTACATATGCTGGTTCCTTGAGGAGAGGGGCATATCTCAAACATCTTTTGTTTCAGCATATGCTGAATATTTTATAAGTTTTTGTTAACTTGAAATAAATAGTGCAATTTGTGTTGTCATTATTTCCATTTTACAGATGAAGAAACCGAATGTGAAAAGTCTTATTACTTACTTGAGGTCATATAACTGATAAGTGCTGAGGCAGGATTCAAATTCACATCTCCCTTATTTCAAGTGCCCTACTGTGTTTACTATGCCAATGTACCATCTCTTGTTGCTAAAAAAAAAAATTGGTGAAATAGTTGAATATGGTCAGAAGAATATTGTGCAAATCTATGTGTTCTGGTGTGTTTGTTTGTTTTATAACTGAGGATAGCATGGTATAAGCAGGGTCAATGCAAAGCTTCCATTATATAGAGTTATATAGGTAAGATTTACCACACAAGTCAAGGGCTCACATCTACTTGCCTGTTTTACAGATGAGGAACAAAGGTCTAAAAGAAAGGAATTGACTTCCTCAGGTCACAGAAGTATTAAGGATTAAAGTCCTATAATTCTAAGCTAGTGGCTTTCCACACATCTCCCTTGAAACATATCTAGGGGGGAAAAGCAACATTTTTTGAGCACTCACCTAACCTTTGTTTGCCTCATTTCCTCATTTGTAAAATCTGGATAAAAACATTTATCTCCCAGGGTTGTTGTGAGACAATAATTGTAAAGCATTTAGCACAGTGCCCGGCATATAGTAAGTTGTTCTTATTACTACAACGAATGAATATCAAGGAGCACTTCTTAGGGGTGAAAAGATACTGTGAATCTCTTTCATGTTGGTCCCAAAATAGCCTGAACTAGGAAACGGGTGTGTAAGCTTCTTTCTTCTTCTCACAAAGGACTTGGCTATTTGATACAGATCAAGTAAAAACAGTCCTGACATGGAGAGCAGCAGTTGGTTCAAGTTCTCCCTTCCTTTCTCAGTCTGGTCTATTTTAAGGCTTTAGCAGAGGAAACTTGGCAGCTTAATGTTTCCGAAAGTTAGCCATGGTACTTCCCTAACTTCAGATCACTTATAAGGGCATAGAGTATTACCCCAGTGAAGTAGAGCTAGTAACCTCCAAACTCATGTGACTAGCCAATTATATAATATTGATGCATGTGGATATATGTATATATGTATCTGTCTATTGCAGAAATCATCCGCTTGAACTTAAATGGCTATGAAAATACTAACAGAAATGGAAAAGGTAATGGCATTAATCATTCTTTTGAACTACACTCATTCAGATTTTGCTCAGTGACTCTAGAGTGGTCCTCTGTTCTCTGCCCAGGGTATTTCACTATCAGAATCCTCTGAAGGAGACACCATGTCAAAATGGACAGTAGAAATCCAAAGAAAATTCAGATATCCTGGAAACTCAGTATCCATCCTCCCCAGAGTTGTCATCTGGGAAACTGTGGTATAGTGGAAAGAGTACTTGCTGGCTTTAGATGAGAAAACCTGAGTTAAGACCCAGTTATTCAACTTACTAGCTGTGTAACTGTGGACAAGTCATTTAACATCCCTGAGCCTCAGTCTCCTAAAATATACATTGTGAGATTGATAAATGGTCAAAGGATACGAACAGGCAGTTTTGGGATGAAGAAAATTAAAGCTATCTATAGTCACATGAAAAATGTTCTAAATCACTATTGATTGGAGAAATACAAATTAAAACACACTCATCAAACTGGCTAACATAACAAAACAGGAAAATGATAAATGTTGGAGATGTGGGAAAATTGGCACACTAATGTATCACTGATAGGGTTGTTAACTGATCCACTCATTTTAGAGAGCAATTAGGAACTATGCCAAAGGGTTGTAAAGCTGTGCATACCCTGTGATCTAGCAATACCACTACTAGGTCTATACCCCAAAGAGATCATAAAAAAAGAGAAAAGGACCCACATGCACAAAAATATTTATAGCAGCTCTTTTTATGGTGGCCAAGAATTGGAAATTTAGAGGATGTCCACCAACTAGGGGATGGCTGAATAAGAAATGGAATAAGAAATGATAAGCAGGTGCATTTCAGAAAAACCTGGAAAGAATTATATGAATTGATGCTGAGTGAAGTGAGCAGAACCAGGAGAACATTGTGCAAGGACCAACTGTGATAGACTTAACTCTTCTCAGCAGTGCAATGATCTAAGACAGTTTGAAAAGAGTCATGATGGAAAACATGGAGAAAGAACTATGGAGTCTGAATGTAGATGCAAGCATAATATTTTCTCTGTTTTTCTTTCTTGTGGTTTTTCCCTTTTGTTCTGATTCTTCTTTCACAACATGACTAATGTGGAAATATGTTTAATGTGATTGTACATTTATATCCTATATCAGATTGCTTGCTGTCTTGGGGAAGAGGGAGGGGAGGGAGGGAAAGAAAATTTGGAACTCAAAATCTTATAAAAGTGAATGTTGAAAAAATACACACACATACACACACTGAAAGGCAATAAGATTCTGTGCTAGTCAGAACACAGCACCAAGACTCTACTTACGATCCCCATGAAAACCTATTCTAGGGGTGAGGCTTTCTTTGAGTCAATAGCCATTCAAAACTATTCCCCCTCCCAGCCACCCACAACATATCTGCAAATTAAAAAATATATATATGCTGCTGGTTACCTGTACTATAGAAATATATTATCAGAAAAATGTTCCAATGTAATTATACCTCTTTTAAAATTCTGAAAAGTATATAAATTAAATAATTTCAAAGTTATTAGGAGAGCCGCTAGTGATTGATAAGGAAATCTGTTGTGAATCACTTGGCAGCTTAAACAACTCTTTTTGTAAAATGAATAATTGACCCATAGTTTACCAGGTTTTAAGTTTGAATTTTACTTGGATGAATTAGTGCCTAATAAATGCATTGAGCTTTTCCAAGAGAATAGCTATTTAAATGTAAGGTGCTATTATGTTGCCATCTATGTCTTTAGAATCTTTCTTGCCCCACAGAATGCAATCTGAATGTAAACCCTGCTAATATTTATGACTTCCTCAGGCCTATCATTAACATCTAATGACCAATAAAAACAAAATCCTGCCTGCTGGACATCCCTCCCTGCAAGCCCATAGGCATCTGAATTTTAACATATTCAAAACAGGATTCATCTACCCAACCCTCTAAAAAACTACCAATTCAACATATTCAAGATAAAACTGATTATCTACCTATACTTGTACCTCCTCTTAAATTCCCTAATTTGGGACATCTTTCCAGTCACCAAGGTTCATAACTTTGAAGTCCTTGTCTCCAGAGAGTCTATTTCCTTCACTGCAATACTATTGGGAAAACATCTTTCATATCCACTAAATTCTCTCCAATCTAGGGCAGGCTCTGTTCAGTTCTTGTTTAGAGACCTCATCTCTGCAATCCAAAGTGATATCCCCAAAGCGGAGGTGTTCCCTGCTCCCTTACTCAAGAGGGTTCAATGGCTTCCAGTCTTGGCTAGTCAGGCCTTCATAAATTGACTTCTCCATTGTAAACAATAATTGTCAAAACAGTGAATTATCTTATCTCACTGTTTTGACATTATCGTCTACAGCAGATGTGTACATTACTCTACAAATGTCTGTAGTAATGCCAGAATCAAATTAAAATGTAATTGATAAACACTTTGCAAAGTAAATAAAAAATACACATAGATAATGTTAAGATGTGGTTTTCTAAGTCAATATGTTTCCACAGAGATCCTTATGTACAATTTTGTGGCTACTCTTTCTAATTGAGTCTCATTCCTTTGTTCTACAGGAAACTATTCCAACCCCTTTTAATTCTAGTGCCTCCCTTTTAAGATGTATTTAATGTATTTCCCATTTATCTAGTGTGTAAATACACACACACAGATATAACTTGTTTGTATGTATTTGTTTGTAGTCTCCCTCATTAGATTGTAAGCTCTCTGAAGGCAAGTATTGTCATTTGCTTCTATTTATATCTCTAAGCACCATGCCTGGAACATAGTAGGTCCCTTATAAGTGCTTATTGACTGAATGACATGTTACTTCCCTCTTAGTATTATACAGTCTAGTAAAACTGGCCTTCTTGCTGTTAACAGCATAGGTCATTCCATCAGTCACCTCTGTTCCTCTTCAAAGTAAGCACTTTAGTACCTACCATAAATGAATGAATGAATGAATGAAATGATAAAGCATTTATTCAGGTTCTACTTTGCATAACACACTATGAAAAGAGCTGGAGATACAAATAGAAAAGACGAGACAAAACCTACTCCAAAGAACTTGTGTTATAATGAGGAAACGAAGAGGAAGCTTCAGCTTCAAGTGAGAAGGAAAACTATTTTATTCTTTAGGGGGAAATGGCAAAGCAGATAGCAACACATCTTTGATGATGCAGCTAGGTGGTCAAGTGGATAGAATACCCAGTCTGGAGTCAGGAAGACTTGAATTCAGATCCAGACTCAGACACTTATTAGTTGTCATTTAACTTCTGTCTACCTCAATTCCTTTACCTGTAAAATGGGGGTGCTAAGAGCACCTACCTTCCAGGGTTCTTGTGAGGATCAAGTGAGATAAAAACTGTAAAGTGCTTAGCTCAGTGCCTTGCACACAGTGCTACATAAGCATTAGTTAATGTCATTTCCACTGATAAAAATGTATCTATTTCTGACAATGAACCTATTTGACAGTGCCAAAGACTTTCATCTCCAGGTCATTAGCAGCTACCAGGCATTATAAAATAAGGATAATAAAGCACCTACTTTATAGATTCTTTGAAAGGATCAGATGAGATAAGATGAGGCACTCTACAAAACCCTAAAAAAGGGTACAAATGTCAGCTGCTATTGCTAGTCATGAGACCCTGGGCAAGTCACTTAACTGTTTGTCTCAGTTTTTTCATCTGTAAAATGAGTTGGAGAAATAAATGGCGAACCACTCCAGTGTCTTTGCCAAGAAAACCTAAATGAGATCAAGGAAGAGTTGGATAAGACTGAAAAATTACTGACCAACAATAATTTTATTATTTGAAGGAAGACTTGGGTTGGTTGGGCAAAATGAGAGATCTGGAGTTCATCCATCTGTCTGTCTATCTGTCTATCTGCTAGGGGGTTGCTAAAATCATTCATTTCATTTCCACAAAACAATACAAAATATAAAGGAGAAAAAAAAAGGTCTCTCCTTCATAAAACTTCCCCTGATCCTCCTAGTCAGAAGTTATTTCTCCCATTCTCCCTCTCTCCTGCAGGCTGATCTATACATGACACATTCACCTTGTGTCACAATTATTTGTCTAAAAGTCTTATTCTCTCTATCACTAAAAGTTGCATGAGGGCAAGACCTTTGTACCTTCTTGTACCTGGTGAAAGAGCATTGTATATGATAGGTATTCAGTACATATTTTGTTGAATGAGTGAATGAATAAGTACCATTTACTGCCCAAGTTCATTTTTGTTTTCCATTTAAAAAGGGTATTCTAACTACAGAAAACATTTATTTCGCATAAATTAAGAAGAGACTGATGGTGTGCTCTTCCCATACGACATCAACAGTTACATATTTCAATGGTGGGAATTCCACAAAGTTTAAACAAAAGCAACAGAATTCAACATCCATCTCAGGAAAGGCTATTTCGAAAATGCACAAAGGTATGTATATGTGTGTGAGAGATTCATACTGATCTATCTTCATTTCTATTTCTCTAATGAGGATAATGGTTATGATGAAGTGTGTTTCCTACAAGTGACTTCTGTGCAGCTTCAGCTGCAGCACGTAATCACATATTTCCTTGTACATGTCTCATTTATGAAAGATCTCTTAATTATCTCCTTTAAACCAATACAAAAATGGCACTTGTACATTTAATTACAAGTGCAAAAATCTTTAGAAAACCTAAAATACATTTAAACATTTCACTGAAAAGTTTCCTAAAATTCTAAATTCTATGAATTGTGGGAAAATAATTAGATGCACAACCTCGAAGGGAGTTAGTGGATTGTGCAGCATATCAACACAAATTCTTTTTGTGTACGGATTCTAAGGAAATGAATTTCTTGTACCTTCCCCCTCTGCTCCCCAGAGATTTTAACTTTAAAAAAATCTTTTTTTCATAAATGCCCCATTTGACAGTTTCAGTATAATCTTCATTCACTGTCTCCAAATCTTTCAGACCTCAATAGCATTTCAACTCTGGGTCAGCCTCAGAAGCACAAAAAGTGAGTGAGGAAAATTTAGCTGGGATTGTGGCATAAAGTGGGAAGGTCAGTGGGAATCTGAATCCATCTTCTATCCACTCTGATCTTGGATTATTTCCAGAGCTTTTAAAAAGCTGAGACACAAGTAAGACAAGTATAGACCACATAACATCCATTTAAGGAGAGTGGTCAAGCCAGCCATCTCTTCATTTCTCTATCACACCCCTACAATGGGTACTTTCCCTCTTCCCCAGCCCTCACCCCCTTCCTTTTGTGAGTTATCTGCTTCCATTAGATTGTAAGCTCCTTGAAGGCAGAGACTATCTTTCTTTTCCATATTAATACCTCTAGCTCTTAGCACAGAGCCTGGCAAGTGTAGATGCTACATAAATGTTTACGGACTGACTGGAGGTTCCTTACCTTTGGGTTAAATGTTGATTTTTTTCATTGTTCCAGAGAGATCCTGCTATAATCAAGAAACATTTTTGAGGTGTCCAAAACTGTACTAGCCACTGGGAACACAGAGACCAAAATAAAATACTCCCTGCTCTCAAGGAGCTTATATTTTACATAAAGAAGTAAAATAAGATAACTTGTGGTGGTCCTGGGGAACTAGCAGTTAGGATAGGCAGAAGCCTCATGTAGGAGATGGGAATAAGGCTAGGAATTCCAAAAGGGAATGAGGTAAAGAGGGACTGCATTCCAGAAAAAGGAAAGTTACAATAAGAGGTATGATGTTAATTCTTAGATGTAGTATCTACAGTTAATTTGAGTCATTCTTTCTGTTTTGTAAGAAATTCTAGAAGGAAACACTGAAGACTGCTGAGTCTTGAAATAAATCAAAGCCATGAGTTGAAGAACCTTTAATTGAAATACAGTAGCAAACCTGCCACCCTAGTGGGTGTCCAGTGAGTTTCCCAATCAAAGAGACGAATGAATAAGTCTTTCTAGTTTTAGGGGGAGATAGTAGGAGACGGTAACATGAAGTAGCAAAGCCTGATCATGAGATCCTCAACAATCTGAACAAGGAGAAACAATTCATTCTGGCTGGTTTTACTATTCATTTCATGAATCCTGATGGAAGCAGGTAAGGACATCAGAGGCCAAGATCCAGCTTGTTCCCCTGCAAGGCAAGATCTCAGGATGGCACTTAGGGTCTAACTCAGCTCAATTTAATTGATACTCTCTTGCTGGGAATGCTACTGACATTCTGACATAGATAGGATCATTCAGAGATGGTATAAACAATTTCTGTCCTTATATTAACCATTTTCTGTCAAGGTTCTTTTTTTACCATGGGCCTAAAAGCAAATCTTAGGCATGTAGGCTAACTTCTCATCTAAGCCCTGTCCTTCACATTTCAGCTCTACAGACCCCAAAACACCCTCAACCCAAGGGAAATAGGAGCTCCAAAGACTCGCAACTCTTCAAATGTTGAAATTCTTCTTTTCCTGCCTGCCTCTGAGTCTTAGTATTCCCAAATTTAATGAAAACATGGGGAAGAGAAAAATAGTGACTTCTAACAGGTAACCTTGTTTTGCTCAAAACCAATTCTCCACTGTATTTCCAGGACACCAGGTTCAAGTTATGCAGCAGGAAATGTAGTTTTCCTCCTGCCTTAAACTTTTTTCCATCCTCCATTATAAATACTTTTCCCTTTGTTAGATTTTAAGCTCCTTGAGGGAAGGGAGTGTCTGCTCACTTGTACTTAAATACCCAGTGCTTAGTATGGTGTTTGGTACATAAGTGCTTAATAAATGCTCTACTATCTCTCTCTATCTCTGTCTCTCTGCCAATAAAATCAAAATAAAATGAGATATTGGTGGGATTATGATGAGAACTCAAGGGTTTCTTGAAACCTTAGTGTACTTTGTACCATTTCTTTAAAATTTATAATAGGCTTTCTTTCCTTCTTCATATGGTTCTCTACCAATCACGTTTTATTTGCCTATGAGCCACTTCACCTGGTTTTGTGGATGAGGATGACTGATGGAGGGGGAATCAATTGCTTTTGGTATCCTTCCTCCTCCTCCTCCCTTATCTTTTCAGCTTCTGAAGAGCACTTTGGAAGGGACCTATAGTTTAGCATAAAACTGGAGCTCTAGGGAATAGAAGTCCACTTTAGCCCATGCCCCAAGAAGCCCTGGGGCCAGCCTGGAAGAGATCCAAATTCTCCTACTAATATATTGGCTACATGACAATAAAAAGAGGTTAATCTTGACATTGCTTCTTGAGAATTCTAGTAAGTAGTTCTATTTCTATTTCACTAGATCCAGCCTGGGACTTCCTCAGTTCTTATTGACCTTTGGATAATTTGCAGTGGATAGGCTTTGAAAATTCATTTTTCTTTTTTTTTTTCTCATTTATACTTTCTCTTTCTCTCTCTCTGTGGGTGGGAACTATAAAGAGTGGATAAAGACTATTTCAACTTATTCTCATCCTCCAAATCAAGGTAGCACAATAACGACTAATTTCATTTGCTTGACTTGCTTGTCTGCATTTCCCTTGGAACTCCCCCAGTACAGCGATTTTCCTGGTAGATATTAAAGGAAGGTGACTGCTTCAGGTTTCAAAAGTTACCATTTATATGGAACTTGAAGGTTTGCCAACAAATACAGGCTGTCTTAAAGTCTTAGTGCACCTTCACCACAACTCAGAAAGGAAGAAGTCGTTGTTATTCCACAGCTCATTCCACTTTGTATCTGCTGCCCTGCCTGGTTCCTATCCTTGGGAACAAGATGTGCTCCCCAGAGCAGCTTATCACTCCTAAAGTCACCACCTTGCCACTAAGCCAAGTTTGATTGACAACCCAGGGCTTTAATTGGGGAGCCGAGGGATAGAGTACCAAACGCATCCCAATGCCTTCCTTCATAGAGGGAAGAAACTGGACTCTCTCAGCTCACGCCACTTTTCATTTGCTCTGTTTTCCAATCCTTGGAACAATACACACTCGTCCCCCCCTTCCCCCGCCCCACCCTATGCTGGGTACCCTCTGGTGTCCTGTCCCTATGCCCCACCCCCAACTTTCTGTGAATTGCCTCCCTTTTAGATTGTAAGTTCCTTGAGGGCAGGATTTCTTTCAGTAATTGTATCCCCACTTTAGGACAGTGCCTGGCACATCATAGGTGCTTAAATGCTTGTTAGACTGGATTATCTCTACTTTATAAATGAGGAAATGAGGCAAACTGAGGTTCAGGCTTACCAAGGATCACACAGACATTAAGTACCTGAGGCCTCATTTGAACTCAGGTCTTCCTGGTTCTAGGTCTACTAACCTAGTCATTACTGCTACCTAGCTGTTTCCAAGAAGGCAGAAGTCCTTCTAATTACGGAAGAGGAGGGAGAATGGAAGCTGGGAACTAGGGCTGACATAAATGCTCATAGAACTGAGTCTGTCATTGCTGGTGTGCTCGCTTCATTTTTGTATGCATCACACCTAGCATGGTGCCTGGCCTGCAAAAGGCACTTAATAAAGGCTGGCTGGATCGAACTGAATTGGCAACTGTCCCTGCAGTGGTCAGCAATCTTAGTTGGCAGCATTCTCCCTGGTAAATAAAATTCTGGGCCCCTTAGTCACTTTTCCATTTCTGTTTAATTTAGAATGTTGACTTTGGAAGAGGCCTTAAAGAGATCATCTAATCCAAATTCATTTTACAGATGAGGGAAGGAGGTTATGTGATGTATCCAAAGTCTCACAGCTAATTAGTAGCAGAGCCAGACCCAGAGCACGGTTTCTCAGTGCCCTCTCCATCACACTATTGCTCATTTCTTCTGGATCCCAATCCCTTCTGCTGAACTTCCAAGGGCCTCTGCCTAGTGCTGGAAAAATTGAGCTTTGTTGTGTCCTGAGATACAAGGCAGGGAAGCATTCCTAAAAGGGCATAATAGAAACAAAGCCTTTTCCAGTTCTGTGCCCTGAAATTTGAGCCTATGAATCCAGCCTTTTACTAAGCAACGTCTAAAGGAAAACATTATTATTACATTTTAATTAAGCTGTGCCCAGTCATGAAATATATGCACAGTTTCCAATATGGACATCTGAAACTAAACTTACCATCTCTCTGTAAATATGTTCTTCTCAAACTACTGCTAAGAGGGACATTACCAATCTTCTACGTTTGAAACCTCTTTACTCTTTGACATTTTCCGCTCTCATAGCCAATGGGTTACCATATCCTGCTAATTCAGTACTGGCTGTATTTTTCCCATCCCTTTTCTCTCCTACCACACTAACATAGGCCCTTATTAACACTGGCCTGAATTATTGCAATAGCTTCCTTCATTCAAGAATTCATTGAATAAGCATTTATTAACCACCAGACTCTGTGGTAGGCACTGGAAATATAAAAACAAAACAAATAAAAGGGAAATGATTTAATCCCTCAAGGAGTTACACTCTAGTGGGGAAAAACAACAGGTGCAAAGATAAGCAAATACTAAATGTAGACTAAGTAAATACAAAATAAATATTGCAAGGGACAAAACTATTGACTGAAGAGGGTCAAGAAAGAATATATAAATACATATACGTACATATACAAATATATGTATGCATGTGTGTATACATGTATGTATATGTACACAAATACCTATGTGGACACATACATATACCTGCATATACATGTATATATATATATGCATATATGTACATGTATATGTATATACGAGATGTAGGTCTTGAGTTGAGCCTCAAAGGAAGCTAAGGAGTCTACGAACAATTGAGAGGGAAGGAGCCACTATGGGGACCGTCAGTACAAAGGTCTGGAGAGGACAGGTAAGATGTTATAGAACAGTGAATAGGAGTATTGGGCTAGGTCTTAGGAAAACAGAGTGGAGCCAAATGCTAAAGGGCTTGAAATGCCTATGTAAGCATTCTGTAGGGAACAGGGAACAGGGAAGTGACGCAGTCCTAGATGTGATTTCTGAAAATGTCAATTGGCAGCTATGTAAAGGATGGATTTGGAGAGTGGAGAGGTTAGAGGTGAAGGAGACTATTCGGATAGTCTTGGCCAGGGGCAATGAGCAGTGGTGGTCAGCTGAGAAAGGTCAGATGAAAGAGATACTGTGCAATTAGAGTTGACAAGCTGTAATAACTGACTGGGCACGAAGGTTTCAAGAGAGGGAAGAGTCAAGGATAACCCTGAGGTTAGAAGCCTGAGTCGCTGAAAGGATGGCGGTACTTCCACAGAAATAGGGAAGTTAGGAAGAGGGTAGTGTTTGAAGGACAAATAAAATGGGCTCTGTTTTGGAAATGTTGAGTTCAAGATGAGTATGTCTTGGGTACAAGACATACAGTTAGAAGTAGGCATAACCTTCCGAAAATTGATGATGAAGGATACCCCCTGAATCTTTAAAAGAAGGTAGGGACCCACAGGTACAGGCAGATTAAGGCATACATTGTCAGATATGGCCAGTGTGCTACTTTGTTAAGCTTGACTCTGCATCTTTGATAAAATGGCCAGTTCTATTGTAAAGTAATACTTATATAAAAAATTTAAAATAACATCAACAAAACATTTTAAAAATAACAGCAACAATAATACCTAACATTTATATAAATGTATCAGGCACTGTGTTAGGTAGGAGAGAAAAGGATGTGAAAAATACAGCCAGTACTGATCCCCTTATCCCCCACCCCATTGTCAGTAGTTTCTAAGCAGCCAATATGAAGTCACAATAACAGTAAGAAGCCAAAAACGCACCTAGAAGTCATGTACAGACCATTCCAAAGAGCAAAAGAGCATAAATGGTATCATACATTTACCATAATTCACAATCTGAGACTACGTGCTACATCAAGGGACAATTGACTTTTTAGTCAGGGTCCTATAATATATAAATCTCAGATTCCAGACATCCACAGCAAGACAGCAAAACACTCAATGGTGTTAATAAATTCGAAATGTCCTAAATATGTTCATTTTAAAGTATAATCATCAACTTTGAGATGAGTTGCATAGGTTAAGGAATTAACCCCAAGGTGGCACAGATGACACCTCAATGCCACTCCCCTGTCCAGCACTCTTATCACCAAGGAATCCATGCTGCTGCTCGCTCCAACTCTAATTGCTGTGATTCTCCAAGCCTCTCTCCCTCCCCTGACTTCCTCCACCACCCTATCTTCACCTCCCACACCATCTGCCTCATTACCCCTCCTCCCTTTTTGCTGCTTGTCTCTGTACTTTCTGTGCCATTTGCCCCTACATCCTCTGTGCTTTGTTAAGGTGGTTTTTTTTTTGTTAAGGCAGCTTCATTTTCACTGCCATCATGGTCTTTCCTGGCCCAAAGAGTACCCAAAGAACAAGGTGTGCCTGCCCCATTTCATAATTCCATAAATTGATTAGCAATTCAGGAGATATCTGAAAGTTCTTCCTGGATTCTTTACTTAATAAAGGGAACTTGGGCTGAAACCTTATTACTTTCCACCTGGTTGCAGGACTTCTCTTACTCCCAGGATGGGGATCCATCCTCTCCATTTCCTATTCAACTTTTTATGTATTGTCTTTCCCCATTGTGAGTTCCTTGAGGGTTAGGGCTGTCTTTTCCCTCTCTATGATCTCACTCAAAGCAAGATTGTGGTAAGACCTAAGCCTGAAAGGACCAGGGTTTCACTCCTCTTCCTGGGCCATTTCCAGTTGTCCTGATGAATATCATGCTACTGGACCTAGATAACTCTGGGGAAGAAAGTAAGGTTGGTGACCTTGCACAGCCCTCCCTCACACAAATCAAAGTCAACTGTAGTCCTCTATGAGAATGAAAGACAAACACAATTCCCCAGTATCTGGCATACAGTAGGTGCTTAATAAATGTTTAATGACCAACTTCAGTGACTCATTGAAGGTCTTTAATATGAGGCTGGATTATGACTTGTTGAAGGTAAATTTCCTGCCTTCAGCAAATTTTAAATTGGAAGGCTGATTTCTAAAGTCCTTGACACGTAGGACTTTTAAAGTCCTGTGATCCCATGATTTTAATACAGAGGATATCTCTTTATCTGGTCTCCATCACTGGGAGGAAATAATATACAGAAATCACAGAAGTCAGGTTTCTACAGAAAATCAACAATGCAAATGTTGTTTTAATCAGGTACTAGGTACTTAAAGCTAGTATCTTTGTCAACAATTAATAACCATTTATTGAGTAGAATTAAAAATAGGGATTTCCCCACTTCCTTAAAGGAATAGTAACACCTTTATTGGCAGTACCAACCAGTGACCATCAGCACAGAATTCAGTGTCTAAATTCTGCTTTAAAAAGCTGAATATCTGGAGCACTAGCAAAGCCCATGTTTCTGAGAAAATATTCAAGACTCCTGGTGCTAATAAAAGCTTCTGGTGGAATAGAATTTACTGAGTGCTATACTTTTATATGTTCAAGCTTTAAAACAAGTACTGTATACAAAATTCTGATGGATTTTCCATGTGCTCCTTTAACTATAAAAGTACACCAATGGCTCACTAGAAAAGGAGATCAGTTCCTTAAAATGCGTGAATATCAGAAGACTTTGCTGGGATGGTTTTAAAGACCAAAGATCTGAGTTCAGATCCAGAACGTTACTTAATACCTCTGTAGTCTTGGGCTACATTAAATTCTTTTTGACCACATCTGTAAAATGAGGGGAATGGATAAGTTAAAAACAACTTTTTTTTTTGGAGGGGGATGAAGAGAAATCTCAAAGGTCCCTCCTATCTTTAAATCCTATGAACCTGTGAACTCTTCTCCAAAATGACAATGGAAATCAATGGGAGAACAGTATTTATTATATATCCTGCTGAATTTTGTAGACATATTTATTATATAATGTGAGGTCCACCTACAAGCAAAGTCTTAACTGCCTGTGCTTATATCAAGCATGAAAAGCTAAGATAATGTGAAACACTTATATTTGAGTTTGGAATCTATTATATAAATTTATTGAATTAACATACTAATTATGGTGATAATATGACAATCTTAAAATTATTTAGAATTCCTTCAACACCCACTGACTAACAGTAGAGGAAGGTGTCTAAAACATTCAAGGGGAAACAATGAATCACAGTAAGTATTTATTATGAATATGACTGCTACTATGACTAACTCACATTGATCTAGAATTTCAGAGTGTTCTCTCTACCAACCCTATGAAGTAGATCTGCAAAACAAGGAAATTGAGGCTCAGAGGGGTTAACTGACTTGTCCATTGTCAAATAAAGTCAACAAGTATTTATTAAGTGACTTCTATGAGTCAGGCACTATGACAAAGCTAATAAATGTCAGAGCTGAGATTTGAACCCAGGTCTCAAATTCTCACGTTGTTTCCACTGCATCACTATTTCTGATCCTGTCAGTCATGGTACTCAATAATCTGGCTCCAATCTGTCAGCTCAGGTTTGCCTCAGGTTATTCCCCTACATGAAAATCATACCATGTTCCAGCCAAACCAAACTATTCTTTACTCCCATTCTCATCCTGGCAGCTGGGTGGCAGTGTGGATAAAGTGTCAAGCCTGGAGTCAGGAAAATGCAGCTTACTGAGTACAAATTTAGCCTCAGACACTTAAGTGTGTGACCCTGGGCAGATCACTTAACTCTGTTTGCTTCAGTTTCCTCATCCATAAGTGAGCTGGAGAAGGGAATAGCAAATCATTCTAGCATCTTTGCTAAGAACACCCCAATTGGGGTCACAATGAAAAATGTCAACTGAATTTCCCATCCTATCCTTTCTTTTCCTCTACAGTTTTGTTTATGTTGAGCCCTTAAGCAGAAGTGAATTCCACAGTTCTCACTTCATGAGATCACACATTAAGATCTGGATGAGATTTTACTGTCTAGACCTTTTATTTGAAAAAAAATTAAATTTTTGTCTCATGAAGATCTATCTTCTTTTCTTTTCCTCCCATTGAGAAAGCAAGAAAAATCAAACCCTCTGTTACAGAACAGCTCAGATGTCACCCCCATGAACCTTTCTTTAGTTTCTTCTCCTCCCAGAGGAAAAGAGTCTTCTCAAATTCCTCATAATGCTTTGCTTGAAACTCTCTCTTTGCACTTATCATACCATCCCTGGTATCTCAGTTAATTACATACATATCTTCCCCTACTCTTCCCCCAATTATATTGTAAATGTCTGGAGAGTAATGTCCATTTCATAAGTACTTTTCTATCCTCCATGGATTGCCTCTGTGCTCCTTCAGGTTAGTCCCATGGGGTTAATTCCTTAAAACATATAAAGTATGTAAGAAATAAATGCTTGCTGAATTTGGCATTGCTGTGGTTCTACCATATGCAAAATGGACTGCAATTGAAAATCTGCCACAGAAAATCCATCAATGGTCAATAAATACACAACAGTTGACTGTAGAACATCAATTTTCATTTCTTAACCTATGGGCTATAGCTAAAGCTGTTGAGTCCAGATCAACTTCTTCTAAAAAAATTCTATAGGATCATAGACTTAGAGTAAGAAGGTAATCAAAAGTTGACTAGTCCAACTCACTCATTTTATAAATGAGAAGTATAGAGTCCACAGAAGGACTTGCCTAAGGTCACACAAGGGGTAAATGGCAGATGAAAGATTTAAACTCTGGGTCTTCTGACTCCAATCCAACTTCTCTTGTATCATCTATCAATACAACCAAGTCCTGGTATATGTTGTTTGGCCCTGAAGTAGGATGGAGGAAAAGACAGAAACAGTAATCTTGGAAATCTCATTTGATCGTCTAAGGGAATATATTCCCACTTGTTTCCAGACTCAACACTGCAGTTTATTTCTCTCTGGCAGAGTGACACCTTCTGGGGAGTATGTACCAATACACCCCACTTCTGTCATTTCACTGGGTACTGCAGAAGAGAGCACTCACCCTGGTCTATTTTAGTCAGAGGGTAAGAATTTCAACAAGCTTGGATAAACACGCAAGTTGTATGACGGGAAGATAAATTTGGTAATGGTTGCTTAGGAACTGACAACAGTGCAATCAATAAGCAGTTTTACAGAGAGCTCTACTTCAACTCCTTTCAAAGTGCCAATCAAAGTTAGCTAAACCATTCATTGTACTTCAATATCTGAATTTCCCCAGTACCTGGGAGAAAACATCTGTTCATCAAGCATTTCCCTAAATAGGGAAAATGATTAGATTTTTCTTTTTGGAAAAAAAAAGTCTTTAGAATTCAAAACAAGAATAGGGAGTTAAGCTACTCAGAATTTGGCCCTTTTTCAGTCTTTGTGCCTTTGTTTCATTTTAAATGCTATGCACATAACCACTGCTGATCTCCAAACAAGCACTGTCTATGGCAGGTGGTTCGGTACCCAGTGTATAGATTTTTAAAAAAAAAAAAATGTCAAAATACATGACTTCTTCATTTCTGAAATGGTCTGCTCAAAATTGTGGCCTTTAAAACTAATATCTGAAATCTGACAAGATGCCTTGCTTCTCTTGGTTTTATTTTTATTATGTTCAATCAATCACAGGATATGTAAAATGTTTTTAAGGGAAAGAGGAAAGGAGAGAAAGAAAAGGAAAAAAGGTAGGTAGGGTGTGTGTATGTGTATGTGTGTGCACGCGCGTGTGTGCATATGTGCATGCATGCAACAATTTAACAATTCAGTATCTTTTAAAAGAAGATATACTGTATTCCTTAAACCCATATAAAAACTTATCATAAGGGCAACTGTTCACACATAACATAGAAGTAAGTGTTGCTCAAGAAGTGCATCCACCTACCATAGGATTTGCAATCTCGTCAGAGCCTGGCCCTGCTCCAAGACCTGAGGGCTTGGGGACAGCTCTCTTTTAACCACTCCATAGAAGATAATATAGACGATATTGAAACAGAAATGTCTTTGACAGAAATCAAATTCTGGTGACTGTGCTTATAGAAAAAAAAACCGTAAAAACCAAGGTCAAGAACACTAGACCGGAAGAGTTACCTAAGGTTATGAGCTTACTTATACCTTGCAAAAAGGGCCGAAGAGAAAAACACATTTTATATGAAACCAACCAGACAATGCCAAACGGAATCAGTTGCTTTCCTTTGCTCATTCCAATTCTTTTCTCAACTAGACTGCCTTCCTGAGAAGACCTGAAGCCAGCTTCATGGTAATTCAAATACCTCCAACAGAACTATTTTCAAAATCCAGAAGGCTTTCATATTTCAGGAGTTAGATATACAAATAAAATAAACTAGCACAGAGTTCCCAGGTCTTAATTATTGACACAATAATGGTTAGGGACTTGGTTAAAGCACTAGATTCAGAGACGAGAAGGAGACTGAGGTCTGAATCTCACCTCTTATGCCAGGGTTGCCCTGGCAAATCATTTAACCTTTTGAAGCCAAAATAGAAAGCTACGACAGCACTTTCCTTACAAGGGTTAAATGAAATGTAAAGTGCTCTGCAGATTTTAAAATGCCACATAAATCTGAGGTACTTGAAATATTCTGAGCTATTATTATAGATAAAAAGGTGTTAGAATATTAAAATTACTCAAGTATTCTATATAATACTAGAACATCTGCTTTTGTGCCGTATTATCTCTACACTAGATTATAAGCTGCTGAGAGCAACATTTAAACTTTTAATACCTAATACAGTGATATGAATCCAAAATTCAGTGTTAACTTTTTAAAAAATGCTTATTATGTTGACTTTCTAAAATGTCCCTTCATCCAGTTTCTTATTGTAGATTACAGTACAAAATGCCTGATTATTTAAGTCACTAACAAACAGGTCATCTTTAAATCCAGGTTTCAGACATGATAAATTACAAGGTGATGACACAAATGAGTAATTTATCAAATTTTATGGTTATTAAGGTAAGTCTGCAGGCAAGCTGAAATGTCTGACTAAATGACCATTGTCTTGATGCTGGGAAGAAAATTAATCCTAAATCCTAAACTAAATCTTAAAGATAAACATTCTTTTTTTATCTCTCTATTTACATGGCTGTTTCATTATAGTTATTGAAACTGAACTTGTGGAATTTTTATTAAAGTTAACCACTCTTCTGACATTTTACAAAACCCTGTAATTCCATTCTTTTCTCCCTCTGTCCCAAATAAGGAGATCCAAATAAGAATGACAAGAAAATATATTTGAGAGAGATCAGAATAGAAACAAGCCACCAGTTATTTAACTGAAGCACCAACAGATCTATTTTTCTCTCTATTCCGCAAGGAAAAAGGAGCTACTACACTACTTTTCTTTTTTTCATTAATAGTTCATGCTTCCTTTATTTAGTACACAGCTAAATTCAGGCACCACTTTGTAATTTGCTATCTTCCAGACCATTTCAAATGACAGCATTGATCTGCAAATCAACAACTCATCTGACATTAAATTCAACAGGTCACTGAACACCAAGATGCTTTATCAGGATTAATCTAGATGAACAGTTTCTATTTAAAAAGAGGGGGACAGATACAGAATGTGGTAGACATGGTAGATGATGACTAAATTCATTAGTGTCTCATGCCAATTCGATTGAAGATTCAGCATACCAAACAACTTCTGAAACTTACCATTACAATGCTACACTGTGTCTCCTGGAAGCCATTGAAACTGCCCTTTCCTTTTGCTGATTGCTGATATCTAATTTTCACCCCTTGGAAATCTCTTGATCAAAACAAAACAAAAAAATCCCCAAAGTAGGGCTACTCCTTTTGCCCCACCACAAAACATTAAAGTATCACACTTGATTCCATAGTATTCTCAAACACATTTACCCCTAAAGTAACAATATTGCTCAAGGACCACAGATCATTGTAACATGAAAAGAAATGTATCTTTTTAAAGTCTCTCCTTGCCCTTAAGTCAGACATAGTTACCTAAACATTTATGGATATCAGTCTACACACATTAGTTCTGAGTACTCAAACAAGAATGTGGACTAAAAAAAAGTCCAGCTAAAGTCATATTTAAAATGTATAGTAACTATTTCATATACAAGAACTTTCCAAATTACAAAATACCAACTTCCCAACATTCCTAGATACCAACACTCTGGACAGTCAAAAAAAAAAAAGCTAAATATTAACACAATATGAGTTAAGTAGGCATTTGTGGACTCAACTTGGAACTCCAGTATAATATTTTAAAGATCTATTATTTTGTTGATGTGAGTACTCCCTTCACCAAGACAGATTGTAATCTTTCTATAACTTAGCAGACAGGAATTTCTGTAGCTGAATAATTCCCTCATCCTCTGACTACCTTGAAGATGAGTAGCTAAGTTGGTCCTAAGTGACACAGAGCCAAAATCACCAGCACATCACTGGGTCCTTATAGAGCTGCATAGAAAATTAATCACCATTTGTAACACTATTTCTATGGTAAAAGATATGAGATACTACAAGATACCATATGCTCAACCAAAATCTAGGCAGATCAAATTCCAGGAGTGTTACTTAAGTAACAATCACATGCATGTACTAAGCATGAACAGTTGGCTAGCCTTAGGAGTTCAGAGACAAACCACTTCAGCCTATGTGGCTTGCAGATAATTTACTGTGTTCCAGGACATATGACAACCTCAATAACCTATCATCACTTTTTTTCGCCTTAAAAAAGAGAAGGAACCAATGAGTTTCATTAAGCATACATGGGATTAATGAAGCCCATGGTGTGGGTACAAGCCCTGCTTGATCTATTTAGTTTTGTTCTGCTTCCTAACTACAGATTACCCAACTGTCCCCAAATATGGAATCCAGAAGATTGATGCCAGCCCATCTCTATCACTGGAAAATCCCCAAAGCATCTCTCTCATGGATACTGAGTCAGCAGTATCACTTTTCCATGGAAGGGGCAGTTAGAAGTGCTGGCAATATAAGGAAGCCAGTAAAAATGGGACACATAAGGGAGATCTAGCTTATAGAAAATCTTGGGTAACAACGATGAATTCTGTTCACTGCTGCTCACTGGATTCACCCTTGGGAATGGAGGTTATTTCCTTCAATAGAATGTCAGGTTTGGAAGGCAGGGCCTATTTTGATTATGTTGTTGTACACTCAACGCCTGACATGGTGCTTTGGACATGATAGTAAATGCTTTCTGTTGAACTGAATAAACCTGAATTCTCACTAAGGCTTGAAGAACTAGGCAATTTCTATTTGTAACTGATAGTATAAACATATAAATAACTCTTTTAGAAAAAAATTCTTTGAATTTAGAATTTCAATAATGTTCTCATTTATTTCCCTGTTAGAAGGCTATTTGCCAGCTCCTTTTGTTAAGGAGCCCTTTCTCTTAAAATGTCATCTTATATTTTCAGCCTTTTTCTCTGTCACCGTAAGCAGTGTCTAGACACCCAAATTAAGAAGCAAACAATCAACACCAGAACAACAAAAAACACGTCTTTATTTCATAGAAAATATGTAGCCACATCCACACAAATGCTTTCACCATGTATCAAATAGGAGACCTTTATTTGTGAACAAAAATATTGATGTTGCTAAGTGATACGGAGCCAATCACCAGTGCTAAGTCTTTGTTTATTTCTATCCCACTTGCAAACCATGCTAACAGCATTTCAGAGCTACATATAGACTCAGCTAGAATGACTTGGTATAAGCCACATTTACTAATAATACATAGCACATTTGATATTAACCCATTAACATTTTTCAGATTCCTCCTTGAAGACAGTTTGAAAAAGGAGGGAGGCTCTAACTTAGATAAAATAATAAAGAAAAGAAATGAAAGGCATAAGAGGGAATCAGATAAAGCAATGCATTGGAATCCAGGGGTCTAAAAGACATGGATCCAAATCCTGCCTTAGAGAGCAACGCTTTATAAACCTGGCCAAATGAACATATCTGGACCTCAGTTTCCTCATCTGCAATATGAGATGGTTAGACTCAGTGACCCCTAAGGTCTCTTCTAGCTCTAAATAGATAATCCTATGAATTAAATAAAATGACTATTTTTTAGTTCCTATTTATTATTAATCTCTTCTATGCAAGAAACTCAATTATTGTTAATAGGATGAGAGTTAAAATATGGAAAAATTAAATTCACATAAAATATGAAACTTTAATTCAACAGTAATGTCAATCACTTTCTTTAACTGGAGTTTTACCAAACAATAAAACTGACTGATTTTAATTCCTGTATTCTTCCTGTCTGTCCAATCTCCAAAAAAAGGCACATCACACAAAAGCAGCAAAGAACAGAAAGAAATGGAGAAGGATCAAGAAAGTTACATAAACGCACATATACTAAAAACTATTAGTGTAAATCAACAACTGAGAATTACATGTAGGGCAGTAACCATCTGATATACCTGAAAAAATTTCATACCCTGAATAAAAACAAAAAGTATTCTGAACTGGTTGGAAGTAGAGGCAATCCATAATGGTATTTCTAATAAAGATTAATTCCTGGCAATGGCCCCTATGCTGAGCTGGATAAGTTTTAATCATATACATTGTATGAAAGTTGCCAAGAGTACAATGAAATATGAAAATATCAGCACATTTAAAGGACAATTACAACAGTTATAACACAGTCAGGTCCCTTCTTCCAAGGAAAGAAGTCAACAGTTTAGCCTAATTTTTTTTTAATATTTGAAACCCCGCCTCCCTGCACCCCCAAAGAAAAGCAAAAGTTCCGTTGCAAACATGTATAGTCACAGTTATGTGTTATTAGGCAAGTTTTGCAATCCGTTTGTGCCCAAGTTTCTTCATCTGTCATGTGAGCATCACAACACAAACAGTAAAGTATTTAAAAGGGAAAAAGTGATAAATATATGCAAGAAATGATTTATCCAGCATGTGATCAGGCTTTCTGCCTTCATAGCCATTCCTACTGCCTCCATTCTGGAGTTCCTTTCTGAAAACCCAGCTATTACACTTAATTAATTCTCTGGGGCAGTGATATCAAACTCAAATAGATAAGAAAGAAGAGGAGGGCCACTAATCCGTATATAAGGATCCCTACAGGCCACATCTTGACTTAGTTTTAAAATGTAATATCTATTTTTATTGTATTTTTATTTATTTTGCTAAGTATTTCCCAGATTACATTTTAATCTATTCTGGCTCCACTCTGGAGTATTGTTTAGTGGTACGTCAAGAGTTTGACATCTCTGCTCTAGTGCTCCCCTTAAGTATTGATATCAATACACCAGCCTTCCATTTGTCTTGAGCAGATTTTTCAAATTACAAAATACAGGTCTGAGACTATCAAATAACATAGGCAGGCAATTTACAGACAGAGAATTGAAACTTAGTTTTGCTAAGAAATAATCATACTTCCATCAGTTCTGGATGGAAAATTCTCTTCAGTCACCTAAGTTCCTCTCTCCCTAGCTGCTTGAGAAGTATGTATTTACTTTTGGGATCCACATTGATTTCCATTTCTACCTTTGATCTAAGCCTCCTGGTTTCTTCAGTCTTATTGGCCAACTGATAAAGTAGATAAGCTTTTCCTGGTTTTTCAGTATTTATTCTAAGGGTAGATCTCTTATATACTGGGGTCTCAGTTCCTAAGATTGCTTCAGTAAATTTCTAATTTCTCTTAATTTATGCATCCCAACATTCCTTTTCCTTTTACTCTTATTCTCAGATTCACAGAAACTCAAGTTGGAAGAAACCTCAATGGTCACCTAGCTCAAATCATGACTGAGAGGAATCCCTATTATAAAATACCATATATACCATTATGAAGGTAGTTTGAAAGAAAGGTTGTAGCTGAGTTGTGTGTAATTTGATGCGTCTAAAAATATCAGGTAGGAAAAGGTAAAAAGGAGTAATTATCTCATAAAATAGGTGATGAAAGGAAGAATACAGAGGAAACAGGTCGAGGTGGAGGGCTGGTAATGCGAGAACCTTACTCTCATCTGGGTTGAAGAGGAAACAAAGCATACATATGATGAGGTTCAGAAGTCTTCTGAACTTCTAGAGAGATCAGAAAACTGTGGATAGAGTGAGGCAGGTACTTTTTAAAGAGCATATAGAATAAGGTTAGGAGGGTGGGAAGAGAAAATAAGAGAGGGAATTTGGTGGGTAAAATAAAATAAAAGGGAAGGGGAAAAGATAAGGTAAAAGGGATAGGGATAGGGATAGGGTAAAAATAGAGGCTGAGAAGGAAAATAGTAAAAATAAGATGCAGGGAAACTCACAAATCGTAATTAGAACTTTGCCAAATCTATAAGAATATGAGTCATTCCCCAATTGATAAATGGTCAAAGGATATTAATAGGTAGTGTTCCAATGAAGAAATCAAAATAATTTATAGTACATGAAAAAATACTCTAAATTGATTAGAGAAATGCAGATTAAAACAACTTTGAGGTGTCATTTTGCACCCATCAGTTTGGCTAAAATGATAGAAGGGGAAACTGACAAATGTTGGAGAGGATGTAAAAAAATGCATTGTTTGTGGAATTGTGAACTGATCCAATTATTTTAGAGAGCAATCTGGAATTACACCCGAAGAGTTATTGAACTATCTAGACCTTGTGACCTAGCAATACCACTACTTGGTCTATTTCCAAAGATGATTAGGGAAAAAAGGATAAAAACCTATATGTTCTAAAACATTTATAGTAGCTCTCTTTGTAGTAGTAAATGGAAATTGCAGGTATATCTATCAACTGGGGAATGGCTGAACAGGTTGTGGTATATGAATGTGATGAAATACCACTGTGCTATAAGAAATGATGAGTTCGATGATTTTAGGAAAACATGGAAAGACTTTGACAAAATAATGAGCAAAACAAGAGAACATTGTATATGATAACAACAATACTGTTTTAAGAAGGACTTTGAACTAATAAGTTATTTTGTCTATTATTAATACCCGAATTAACTGTAAAAGACATATGAAGAAAGATACTATCTACATTCAGAAAAAAACTGATAAATAGTATGAATAGAATAATTTGGCTTAAATACACTTATCTATTTCTAATGGTAGCCATCTGTAAGAAGGGGGTTAAGGAAGAAAAAAAAGAAAAAGATTTACATGACAATTTTGTTGTATATTTGAAAGGAACAGCAAGTTGTGCATAGTAGATTTGTAGTTTCATGTACAATTGCTTTTTAAAAATTGTACTGTTATATGAATGCTTGTTTTATTCCATAAATTAAAAATAAAATAAAATCTGCTACTGAATGATCACAATGAAGTGGGAATCTATAATTCCATTTTTGGACAACACGAATTATTAGAAGTTTTTCCTGACATCAGCTCTAAATTTCCCTCTTTGGGTAAGCTGTCATACCTCATTGTCTCATTTATCACTCAATACGTGTAGTCATTGTGCTAAGTGCAGGAGATACAAAGACAAAACTGAAACATACCTTGCCCTCTAGGAGTTTATATTCTAGGTATGTATTTATCATTATATACTGAATGCATACAAGGTAGTTTGAGAAGGAGGAACATTGACAAGAGTGGTGGGGATGAGGAGGGTGGGATGAGAAGAACCAGGAAAAGACATGTCAAAAGTTATCCTTAGACTGAGTCTTGAAGGTAAACTGAGAATTTCAAAAGGGAACATTTTAGGCATGGGGGATAGCCAGTACAAAGACTTAGAGATGGGAGAGGGAGGTTGTCTTTTGTGCAGAACAACAAAGTAAGTCGATAAGGCTGGATCATAGAGTAAGAAGGAAGATAATGAATAATGCAGGTGTTCTTACCACTTTCTGTGTAACGATCTTTTCTGGCGCTCTGTTGAAGTCTTTGGGCTCCTTAGAATAATGTTTTTAAGTGCATAAAATAATAGGATTACAAAGGAAACTAATTATATTGAAATATGTTCATATATATGTATATATACATATATATTCCCCCCCCCAAAAAAAAAGTTCACTGACTCCAGGTTGAGAACCGTTGGAACAATAAGACTGGAAAATTAGAGCAAAGATACTGAGAAATTTAAATGTCAAACTGAGGAGTTATATTTGATCCTGGAGGGGGTAGGGCGCCACTGGAGTTTATTTGAGTAGAGGTGTCATGATCAGATTTGTACTTTAGGAAAACCACTTTGACAGCTATGTGAAGGATGCATTAGAGTGGAGACAGACTTGAAAGAGGGGGATGAAATAGAAGGATAGTGTAATAGTCCAGAAAACTGACATGAAAGGAATGGGTTATACATTACAGAATATTCCCAATAACTGAAGCTTAATCACTCAAGGACCAAAACTTTAAAAAAAATGGGGAAGGGAAACCTTTTTTTAATCATTGAATTTCCAAGTCTCCTTGTCACCTGGGTCTCAACTTACCTAGCTGTAATAGATAGAGCGATAGACCTAGAATCTACAGAATTGCTATCCCTTTCTTCCTAGCGCCTACTTGTTCTTAAACATAGAACTCTGGTCATTTAGTATATATAGGTAGAGTATATGTAAAAGCACATCTAATGCAAGTTTATTAAAGACTTCCTTAGAAGAGCCGATGGTCTTCCCTACCTGACATTCTTTAAAATTGTTTTATTGATGCTTTTTCCCCCACCAAGGACTGCATCTCCTCTCTCAATAGAACCTTCCCTTATAACAAAGTAGAGCAAAACTGATGAACACTGACCCCATCTGATAAAAGAAGTTTCATTCTGTTCCCATATTCTACCATCTATCCGATGAGGAATGCTTCACCATCAGTCCTATGAAGTCCTCACTGGGCACTGCATCTCTCAGAGTTCATGAATCTTTCAACATTGTTTTCTTTTACTTATTTTGGCAATGTCATAATTTTATTTGATTCAGCTTACTCCAATCTACATCCTGATTGATAATCTCTCTCACTCCCTGCAACAAATAATGCAGACTTTCTTTCCTCCCTTCCTAAGTTACCACCTTTTTGCATTCCTCTTGAGAATAGAGAAAATAGAGGACATTGATAAAAAAAAAAAAGTCCCTCTTCTCCCTATTTCCAAACTCCTCTATATTGTCCCCTTTCTCTCCTGCTTTGCTCCAGTCTTAGAGGAAGAGGGTGCCTTTCTCCTTGCCAAGGCTAACCCTTGATTTCATCGCTTCCTATCTTCTCCAACAGTTTGCCAACTCTTTGACACCCTCTCTTTCATGTTGAATTTCTACCTACTACCTCCTTCTCTGTTGCCTCCGACTGTAACTAGGTCCCTCCTACCCTTAAGAAATCTTTTACTTGACCTTGCTATTCCCTCAAGATATCATCCCAGCTAAACTGTTGTCCCAGATCTCCTTTCCCTTTCACAGCCAAAGTGCTAGAAAAAAAAATCTACACTCAGCTAAAATGTCGTCCCAGATCTCCTTTCCCTTTCACAGCCAAATTGCTAGAATTAAAAAAACCATCTACACTCAACTACCTCCCTCTATTTCTTCATCTCCCATTTCCTTCTAAGCCCTCAAATCTGGCTTCTAACTACACCACTCAAATGAAATTACTTTCTCAAAAATTACAAGTGATCTCTTAACCAAATTATCTCTTAAGCCAAATGGTCTATTCTCATTCCTCATCCAATCTGACCTCTCTGAAGCTTTTGACACTGTTAACCTTTCTTCTTGGATAACTCTCTTCCACTCCTTTCCATACATTAGAACCATTCTGATTCTAATCCCACATATCTGACTTCTCTTTCTTAGAAATCCTTTTCCGGGTTACAATTCATCTTCAACACTGATGGCATAGCTCTCTCTACCAAGATGCTGTCTTGGCCCCCTTTTTCCTATAACACTTTCAAAGTCAATAATCTCATCTGCAATTAATATATTTATACAGATGATGTCCAAAACAGCCCTGTTTCTCCTAAACTCCAATTCCCATTATCAACTGAATGCACCTATAAGGATCTCAAAATCAGTATGTCTAAAATAAAAATCAATATTTTCCCTCTTAACTTGCCTCTCCTCCAAATTTTCCAATTTTTGTTGCAGGAATCACCATCCCCTCAATCACCCAGTTTCACATCCTTGGAGTCACACTTGAATTCTACCTCTTCCTTAACTTCTGTCTTCAGTTAGTTGCCAATTTCTGCCATTTATAACTCTACAACATTTCACATCTGTCCCCTTCTCTCCAATAGCATGGCCACTATCCCAGATCATAACCATATCACTTTATACCTGGTCAATTAAAAGAGCTTCCTAATTATAGCCTCCTTGATTCCAATTCATCACCTCTTCAGTGAATACCACACCTTAGCTAACAAAATAACCTTCCGAAGGTACAGGCTTAACCATATAATTTCTTTGCTCTAATAATTTTAGTGATTTCCTGTTGTTTCTAGGATAAAATATAAACTATTACCCTAACATTTCAGGTCCTTCCAATTTGGTTCCAACCTACCTTTTCAGACTTGATCCACATGATTCTCTTTCACACATTCTACAGCCATACTGGCCTACCTCCTTAAAGCAACTCAGCATAGCAGTCCCTGTCTTTATACCATCTCACTAGCCATCTGCTCGGGCTGCAATGTACTTTTGCTTTTTCACTTCTGCTTCTCAAAAATCTCATCTTCAACACTCAATCCCATTTACTACCACCAGAATGACTTTCTTGACCTGTGAATTGGTAATGTTCTCTTGCTCTTTAATTTGCCTTGTATATATTTATTGTTTACATCAGTTAATCAAGCATTCATGAAGCTCTTGCTAAGTGCTAGACACTATACTATGTGCTGGGGACACAAAGGTAAAATGAAGAGCTTTCATTATATTAAGCAAAACTATATGCATATATTATAGATATACATATATCATATGAAAATATATGCAAAGTAAATACAAGGTGACTGGTATAGGGAGGAATCAGTAACGACCTCAACTAGGAAATGGTGCTGGGGCTGAATTCTCAAGAACGCTAGGGATTCTAAGAGATGGGAGGGAAGAGGGAGTATCTTGAGGAATAGGGACTGTGCTAAGTCCTGAGAATACAAAGCAAAAAAAAAAAACAATTCCTAGTAATGAAGATAACTTCAAGCTTATAATATATTTTCATCACAATAACTATAGAATCTGTTCTATAGCTGAGGAAACTGAGGCTCAGAAATGTTAAATGACTTGCATGTGGTCATTAAGTCAGTAGAACTGGGCTCAAGTCAGAACTTGAATTCATCTTCTGATTCCAAGTTGAATGCCACAGATTAAAATATTCACTGCTACAAGACAATTCTTATTAACATTTGCTCATAAAAACATTATGAGCTGGGTTCCATGGAATCTAGTCTGGGAAATATGGGACTGAGGTCCCTTCCAGTGACCTGTGACTCACAGAGTCAATGACCTTGACCCTATGCATAACTCTGATGGTTAATTTCAACTCTCCCCCTCTCCTCCAAGTTGCTTAACTTTATCATTGTCTCCTGATTCTTTATGAGAGGTGTTTTCCCCAGGTGCTTTTATCGTTACTTTATCCTTTCTTTTCAATAGAGAGCTCATTATATATGCTTTATTCTTTTTTTCCTAAGTTAACATACGCTGTTAGAGTACATTTTCTCTTTTCCTCAAAATTTCTCCATAGATAAGAGTCGTTAACAAAAACAGTCTATCTCTGGCTTCAGTAAAAAAACATTCTACAAAAAAATGACAACAACAACAAAATACAACACACTTACCAAATGTACTCCTCCTAGCATCATCCATGGGGCTACAAATTCAGTTCTGTGCCAAGAGTTTAACAATCTTACTGTATTATCCCCCTATCCAGGGTTTGCTTTCTTCAACTGTATGCACTCTCACAATCTGAGGAATGAAGACAGCTGTTTTCATTATGGCTTTACCCTAAACAAAACTCCAACTTCTTATTAAGAATGTTTAATAAAATCAACAGGGCGTTAAAAACAGCCAGCAGGGAGCATAGCAAATTAGATGCTTGCCTGGTGCCTCCCTCTGTGTCAACATGCAAATATTCTTCATCTTTATACAGCTCTTCTGAAACATCATAATATTATCCCAAACAGGCAAATCTTCTTTCCTCTCTTTTCCCCAGTATGAGACTAAGTCATAGGGAAGAGCAGAGAGGCACTAATTGATGGAATAAGGTGAAATGAATCTCCTTGCCAACACCTTCCAGATTTTGAAGCTAAATGCTTTTTCAGTGTAGGGAATTCGTATTTTTTTTAATCAGGGAATTGTTGAAGTGATTAAGACATCCCCACCTTAATATATTAAATTGGAAATACTCAGCTTCATGTTATTATGCACCTGCTGTGGTCTCAAATCCTGGTGGGGTTCAAAAGAAGAACCTGTTCTTGCTCTCTAGACACATGTACAGGAAGTTCAATTTTAGACCCTGTTTAGCTCTCAGGGGAACCTATACTAGATTTAGTGTGAGATGCTGATTTTAGATTAAATGTGTGAGGAGAAATATGCTCTGGGTTCATTGTATTTAAGAAAAATATGAATACTACCAACTTTGCCTCCATTTAATAGCAAGTGATGAATTAGCTGAAGCAAAGATGTTAGAAGAAACCATAGCAAATAACAAAGGAGGAAAGCATATGTACAAGAACTAGAGAGGTCAGCAGCTAGTCTGGTTATAGTCTCATCTGGCAATAACTAAATTTTAGGTAAAAAATAGTAACAGCAGCAGTATGAACCTACATCATTGACCAGACAGTTTTAAATGTGCTTTAAAAATATAAATAAAGTAGTTTATAAAATGAAGGCAGTTGTCTCTAGAGCAGTCTCCAAAGTGAGAACTGGTCTGACTTCAAAGAGTATTCGATCAACCAATCAGAGAACAGAAAGATGGGTTGCATTCAGTCCTGGATTTGTCTCAACACAAGTAGACCACTCCCTTCACTATGATCCTGTACTTTGCCTCCATCCAACACTGGCCTTTCATACTTGTCCTGGTGTTAGTTCCTCAGGTGAATTATAACTTAGATGTGACCTAAGAACCCACCACAGCTGCAGTCCAAATTCCCTGGGTGGCATGCCTTTTTCAATTGGGATACATAGTTAAACCAAATATCAAAATAAAGTGATTTTAGAAACAGAGTCAGATTTTTCAATCACTATATCACAGTGTTAAAAACCAAGTTTTAAATACAACACAAGTTCAATCATATCACTCTTACTAAAATAAAATAAATATTAGTACTTTGGTGAAAATGAAGAAAGTCACCATCAATCATTAAAATATTACTTTAAAATATCATTTCATCTTTATTTCATCCTTTCAGTTTCTATGTTTTTGTGCATTTTATAAAATACTGTAGCATACATATATATATAATTCTAAAATGAGTAAATATACATATATTTGGAGTGTGTGCTTAAAATCTTTTACTGACAGGGTACATAGTCAAAAAAAATTGTAAATCACTATTCTAGAGAGCAAGGAAATATTACCATAGAACCTCTTCATAGACCAGAGGTTCTTGGTAATATTTTTGTCATGGTCTTGCTGGGTAGTCTGGTGAAGCCTATGGAGCCCTTTTCAGAACTATGTTTTTAAATTCACAAAACAAAATAATAGGAAAGCAAAGAGAACCACTTAAGTTGAAATACAATTATTAAAAAAAATTTAAGTTCATGGAACCCAGGTTAAGAACCTCAGTTACAAATCCTCTTCAGCTTTGTTCCACTACACAAAGGTTGTTTTTTAAAAATAAACTCTTCCCAGAAGTAAGAGTCTTTAAAATTAAAATTACCTTATGATTCTATATATCTGTTGACAAACAAGTGATGCAATAGAAATCAGACCCTAACAATTCTTTTATTAAACCCACAAAGTCAGAAAGGACATCTATTTACTACCAACAGCATCATTTCATGTTACTGGGCTTTGAGTGTCCACTACACTGCCCTGTAGGCCACAACTAGGAGGTGTCCTCTTTGGACACATTGGCAATGCATCAGTCTTGCTCTCTCTGCTAATTAAACTGACACTATAATTCAACTCTGTCAAACTGTGGTAGGTTTTGTGGCATAAGAAAAGAATCACCATCTTCAACCATTTGCTGTTAAGTGGCATCACTGTTTTCAGAATTACTCTCTGGAATCACATGTATGCAACTGCTATGGAAGATCATCTCTCTAGAGCTTGTGGTAGCAAGTATCCTAGCAAACCCGGGATGGCCTGCTAGCACAAGTTCTTTGATCTGTTTTTAAAGGAAAGACTGCTCAAAAAGGGGTCAACAATTGAACTTTCAATTTCCCTGAATTTGGAGAAAATACAAGCCAAGAAAATACAAGTAGAAAAAATAGCACAAAGACTGACAGAGCTCCAACTGTCTGGGTAATACAATATTGCTATGCACTTTATATACATCACTGGATCGAGGGAGCATAGACATCTGAGCAGTCAGGGGGCTCTGAACGTACGGTCACTCAGAGAGTGTCAACCAAGAAATCAAAAGATCTTTCTCATGAATCATCTTTCCTTAAGTAAAATGCCAACCTTTCAGTATATATAGTTTTCAACTAATAGGCTCAGAGCCAGAAGACATCACAACCCACATAACTCAGCACAGCTGTGAACTACCAGGGTCCAAAGGCGACTGAGCCTTCAGATGTTCTGCATTTAGCCTGAGCCTAGGAAACTGAACTCCAAAAAAAAAAACCCACCAAAAATCCCTTCTTGCTTGTGCTCACAAGCTTCATTCACTTCCTCCATTTTTCCTCACCCAATCTCCCTATGACTTTCCATCTAACAAACTCTATGCTAAATACTCAAAGTAAAGTATGACTACCTCTCTAAGAGATACACTTTAAAAGGAAGCAGAGGAGAGTGCAGGAAATATATGAATATCTTTTGTTTAATTTTTTTAAAGTGAATCCCCAAAATACTTATTAATACTCTACTTGGAAAGATTGCTGACCCTGAAAGGGATAATTATAACAGCACAGAATTTTAGAGCTAGAAGAATATTTTAGAAATCATCTAATCCAACACCTTCATTTTACAGAAGAGAAAACTGAGGTCCAGAGTGGTGAAGCTATTTGTCAAAGGTCAAATGGCAGGTTATAAGTAAAGACGGTAGAAGTGGAGCCCAGATTGTGTGATTCATACCAATGAACAACTGAAAGGGCAGAATTTAAAATCTTTACTTTTCATTGCCTTGAATACTTCAATATTTCAACAGATTTGTGCTGATGCTAACATAAGCTGTCCAACCTTTCTCATTCTATGCATTTCTTGCTCAAGTCCTCCTACATGTCTTCTAAGGGTAGAGTAGAGGAGCAGGAAGGAGAAGGAAAGGTCACCTTCCAAAGGCCTGGAGTCCTTCCTCTAAATCTATTAACACTGGCTCTGGTCTATCTTTTCAGACTTCTTTCCCATTACTCCTCTTCACATACTCAATGTTCCAGCCAAAGTGTTCCACCTGCCTTTTTCTGTATTGACATTCCATAACCCCTTCTCTGGGCCTCTGCATGGTTGGTCTCTTCTCACCTCTGTCTCGTCAAATCTCTAGTTCCACTGAAGGCTAGCCTCAAGTGTCAATTCCCATCCCCAACCCCCAATATTTAGCACCTGCCACCCAGAAATTATTTTGTTTTTCTTTTGTATATAATCACAGTTTTCTCTTAGTAGAAGGTAAACTCCTTGAAGGTAAGGGCTTGTATCCCCAGCACTGAGCACAGTGCCTGGCACACTGTAAGTGCAGTGCTTCCTAAATGTATATTGATTGATTTTTGTCTTTGTATGCCCAGAACCTCACACAATGCCTGAAACATGATAGGTACTTAATAAATGCTTATTAAATTCATGGTTGGGCAGGTAAGCTTTCCATCTATCATCACTTGTTATCACTAAATGATAAGCTAGCTTCCTTTTCTAGTTATGTATTCCCATGATGACACCCTTTTGTGATACAATTCTTCACTGGGAATATGTAGTAGCTTCTTCATACCCACTAAGATCTTCTCTACTGTTCTATGTATGACCTGAAGCCTCAATTCTTTGGAGTATTCTATGATCCACAACTACATAGCATTATTCAAAGAATACTGATTTAGAAAAGTTGGGCCCTTGTTTCAGAAAGGAGCTTTGAGTCCTTAAAAGTCTCATTCAGTTTCCCGGCAGCTTTCTCTTATTCTCCTGATAATTCTGCACCCTGTTTACCGCCCATCATTAATGTCGGTTCAAGATGTCTATGTACCAATGGACTTGATTATGGGTCACCCACATAACTGCGTATCAAGGTATACTGCCTTGAGTCATCATCACCACCACCATCATCATTGCTGTGATTGATAAGAAGGCTTTAAAATGAAAAATGCATGTGTTTTATCTTATTTGAGTCTCGCAACAATGCTGTGAGGTCAGATATCTTTAAAATAGAAGAGACTTTGACTACATGATCTCTAATGTTTACTCCAGCTCTAACAGTTTGTGATTCTGTGACCTTGGCATTCATACCCAGCAAAAGAAGCCTATTTGTTAGCTGTCTTTGTATTTCATGGAACAGCTAGGTGGTGCAGTGGATAGAGCACCAGGCCTAAAATCAGCAAGATTCATCTTAAGTCACTTAACCCTTTTTGCCTTACTTTCCTCACATATAAAATGAGCTAGAGCAGGAAATAGCAAATTACTCCAGTATCCAAG
Organism: Potorous gilbertii; assembly: GCA_028658325.1. Taxonomy (NCBI): domain Eukaryota; kingdom Metazoa; phylum Chordata; class Mammalia; order Diprotodontia; family Potoroidae; genus Potorous; species Potorous gilbertii. The sequence continues at coordinate 68,209,781 of CM053773.1, forward strand.
AAAACCCCAAATGGGATCACTTACAATCAGATACAACTGAAAAACAACTGAACAATTGTACTTTATAACTTTTTTATAACTCAATTACTCATTGAGTCTTTCTCTGCTTTGCATGCAGTAGGTTCCCAATGAATATTAGATGCATAAATTAAGTTCTTGGTTCCCCAAAACATCCCTGTTCCCTAATATTCCATCCCCTTTCTTCCACTATGATTTGTTATACAACTCATTTCCACAGCTCACAACCACCATTACCAGTGGTTTCTCAGCAGAAAAGTATGTAAAAGGACAATTAAAGTCACTTCTCTTGGTAGCTTAACTGCCCTGTTCAAAAAAGGATCATAAAAAAGAAGGTCTTCAATAAAGCTAAAATAGGTAGCTGGTATTACAAAGCGTAATTCTTCATCAATAGGGGGATATATAAGGTGAGTGATGAGGTCTTTGCATCATCAGTTAATATTTAATAAAGTGTATTCATATTCAGTTTGCACTCTGGTACTTCTGCCAAAAGGACTCTGTTAGCATGCGATCTGACTGTTACCAGAGAGAGACTCAGAGATCCCTTTCTCTTCAATATTTACAAGTTTCTGCCTTTTAGTTCCATATATCTGGTTTGAACTTGCCTAAGAAGTGGGTTGCTCCAACAGTACATGCTTAAAGAGATAATCATTGTGTTTTGGAAAAGATAGATAAAGGTCAGGTGCATATAAAGTATTACTCCACAAGGGAAAACTTGCACTTTGTTATTTATAAAAGTTGTGTTATAGTATTTATACAAGGTTTGCTATGTCTGCACACAATCAATCAAAAAGCATTTATGAAATGTTAACTGTGTGCCAGACACCTGGGGATACAAAGATGTTCAGAAAAAAAGATGGGTTATACATAAAACAAGAATAAAGCAAAAATTGTGTTCAATGATATGTTTTATTGATATCCACACAATGTCAAGATAACCCAAGAAAGGTCCCTGGCAAATTGGGAGGAACTGCTGTTGGGAAAAGATTCCATGGACAGGCACGAATGGGCCATCTCCTGAATTTTAAAAGGCAATATCCATGTTAGTGAGATCACAGTTCCACTACCATACTGACTACGGAGGTAGGAGAGGGCTCAATATAACAATATCCAGCCTAATGTTGTTTTTGTTTAAGGTATCCATGGACAGACTGGAATTTCACTATGTAGCACATTGATATTAAAAATGATACTTACCTTCTGGATAACAAGTCAATGCTACCTGCAATCAAGGATTTATGGTGGTTTTTTAATTAGTTTTAATATGACAGGTTGTATTTTCTGAAAGATTAACAGAATCATAGGATTATAAATTTAGAGCATGAAGGGATCATGGTGGTCATCTAATCCAATGCCTTCATTTTACAGAAAAGGAAACTGAGGATCAGAGAGGTTAAGTGATTTGCTCACAGTCACACAGACAGTAAACAGAATCAAAATTCAAAACCAGATCCTTTAACTGCTAAACCACTGTTCTTTCCACTTCACTGAGTGTACCACACAATAGAAAATAAAATTAGGGAGTGTTTATGTTAATTAGTTTGTGACTACACATGAGTTCCATTTTCATATTTCTCCATGCAACATTGCCTTCATCATCAACTATACTTGGCTCTGTGCCTGGTCCTATACTCGTTCTACAATCCTTTGTTTTTCTAGAAAGCACACTTCTCCAGGGATTTGTACATAGCTTTCTGTCATGCTCTATAACTGAACTCACCCAATACTCTGTTTCTTCCAGTTTCAAATACCTTCCCTGCTTAGAAATTGGGGAGGAAAGTGGAGCTTCTGCTATTTATGGTGTCAAAGAAAGTCTGTTTACCCTATTAACAAAATCAACACAGTTGCTACTGCATGGCACCCTCAATGAAGTCCCTGGCTTATTACAGGACCCTGGTTGAGAAATAGCACTAGAAAAACAGCTCTGGGGTAGAACAGGACCTACACTAATAACAATATTTTTAATGAAGTTTCCTATCATTCCGTGTAGCCACAGACTGTTAGGAAACTTTCTCTTTCTTCCCCTCACCCCTCTCCCTTTCCCTTTCCCTTCCTTTCCTCTCTTTTTGTCGCTCCCTCCCTCCCTTCCTTCCTTCTAGACAGCATAGTCAAGTAGAATGCCTAACAAGTTCAGTGACAGTCTAAATTCTAAATATTTCAGAAAATTCACTCTGCCTCCACCAGTGACTTTAGCTGGGACAGGAACAAAGTTTTGGTACGTCAATGAAGCTTTTTGGCCTTAGTTCATTCTCTTCTTACTTGCTATCACGTTGTATCACCAATCTAAGCCTGCAATCTGATATTACTAATACAGAGGCACAAGAGTGCTGGATTTTTGAGTCAGGAAGACAAATTCAGATCTTGCCTCAGACATTTACTGTGTGACCCTAGATAAGTCACTTAGTTTTTGTCTGACTCAGTTTTCTCATCTAGAGACATAAAAGGGGGAAAATAATAGTGGCTACATTACAGGTTTGCTGGGTAGATCCAATGAGGTACTTTATGTCTATATGTCTATATACTATGTGTCCATATAGTACTTTACAAACCTTAAAAGCTATCTAAATATTAGCTATTATTGCTATGTGTCAGTACCACTAAGCATGGACATAAAGCACTTTGCAGATGTGAAACACTATACTTTGAATTGGATCACTGTGGTTATTTTCATAATAATGTTCATCTTTCCAGTAGAAGAAAGGTCCCTCACTCAATTTGCTTATATGCTGACCATACTGTAAGATTTTAATACTAAGCATTTCTGAGGGCTTTGGGGAGGAGCTTTCCAAAATGAGAAATCATCTTCCCATACATATGGGAAGCTAGGTAGTGCAATGTTTACAGGGCCCAGTCTGGAGTCAGGAAGACCTGCGTTCAAATCTGGCCCTGGACACTTGTTAGCAGTGTGATCCTGGGTAAGTCATTAAACTGCTGTTTGCCTCCATTTTCTTATCTGTAAATTGGGATATTAATAGCACCTACCTCCCAGGGTTATTGTAAAGATCAAATGAGTGCTGAGCATAGTACTTGACACAAAGTAAGTGCTATATACATGTTAGCTAAAATAATAACAATCCATCACCATCACCACCATCATCATTAGCTACAGTATTACAAGACAGCAAAATAATGAGGCAAATTCTGATTCTATTTTTAATGGGGGTGGGAGGGACTTCAAGGAAAAGAACAGAATCCACTCCAAGTTGAAGTTAGTGAGGTCAGGGGAAACTCAGTGTGGATGGTGAGCGTGCTGGTGTGACAACTACCACTGATACAAGATGCAGATTATTTTCGGATCAGGAACTAAGTAATCTGTTCCAGCCCAATTTAGATCCTGTGGTAGTCCCGGGAATGAACTGAAGGACACAAAAAACTGATTGCTCATCTGTGCACTTGTTATCAGCATCTGACAGTTTTCAAGGGAGGGTTTAGATTTAATTGGCTGCATTCAATGAGGAAAAGCATATTTTTAAAATCCTCAAGGAATTTAAAGAGGTGATCCTTAAATTACCCTTCAATGGGCTATGCTTACTTTCTTTGGCTTAACATATTGCTATCCCTACACAAAAGGGGGACTCTGTTCAAGATGTATAATCACATAATAGAAAATGCCTTCTAAAACACAAGAACTATAAGCCATGTTTGCCACATTTATCCAGAGAACAAATTCTCCCTTAGCAACTGGGCATCCAAGCAACAGACAGATGGAAAGAAAAAACATTAAGCAAGACTTTGAAGGTGAAAAAGTGAAAAGGAGGAGGGTGGGCAACTTTCCCCACTGCCATCTCTGGGTACACTGGTTAGTCCTTTCTTTCTGCCAGTTCTCCAGCTTTCCCACCCCCTCTGTTGTCACAAAAAGGAGTTTCTGAGCCCCAGATCTAGTTCATCTCTACCCAAGATAAGCCCTGGCAATTGAGTAAGGGCCTAAAACTTGAGAGGTTGGTGGGAAAGACTAATAAAGTTCAAGAGAAAAAGAAAAAAGATTTTCCAGAGCTATCCCCTTAATAATAATCCTCAAGATTCTACATCAGGCAAATATTTACTGACTCAAAAGAGGGAACTCAATAACCTCTCCATGAAATACACCAGCCTCCTCTTGGTTTGAAAATATGAATTCTTGACAATTATTGGCTAATTTCCCAGTGTAAGCTATAAAACTACTACCCTCAGAAAGCTTTTATTGGTGTTAGGTGTCGATTAAGTCCAAAATTCACACCTCAAGCTAAAGCATTTGACATCATATTTATTCTAGGAAATTTCTGGGGGGAAAAGAAGCCATGATCCGAAAATGAAAAACACACTAGCATATTATGAAACATATTTAAATTTTGTGACATATCTTAGTCTGGGGAAGGAAAATGTCATATAAAAGATCTCCAAAGTTCTAAAATTGGAAGAAGTAGTACTTAATTCAATGCTAACTGAATTCTTGTAATATACCCAGCACATGGTAGTCTTGTATAAAAGACGATGAAATTATATCTCAAAAGGGCAAACTGAGGAAGAGTAAACACTAAACCAACTAAAATATTCTATTGCTAACTGGAATTTTATTTTGTTTTCTTTAGTTTGGTTTAGGGGTAATGAAAATGGACTCAATTTCATTCCTGCTGGACCTGTGTCTACCAGGACTATGGCTAGAGACACTATTCTAAGAGAGGGCAGATAGTAAAAATTCTTATTAATATAAACAATTCAAGTTTTCCATCTTTTGCTTACTGACAACTGGCTATTTGTGGGAGAATAGGCAGTGCCAGAAAATGGTTTTATACTATCCTCAATGTGAGATGTCATTAAATCACAAAGGGATCTCAGGGACCACAGAACATGAAAGCCAGGGAACCTTAGGAATCAAAGAAGAGAAAAGATGCTGCTAAGTCACCAAGAGCACCTTACATCATAACAACTGTTATCACTGTTTTATGATTTACTGATTATCTGTGTATTTCACACCCAATATTCTTCTTGACATATTGCAACTAACAACATGTGCTGAGGTTCCCACAAATTACCTTCCCTATTGCTCATTATAATCTGAAGCGATTTATAATGTTCCTGCAAATCATACTGGATAGATTATTTTCTTTAATTTCAGCCATCACTGTTGATGTATACTAATAAATAACCACAGGAGAACCCACGCTGAATCCTCAGAAAATGCTGTAAATATATTTAACAACCTACAGCATAAATACATCTCTAGCTCTTACCTTTTGGAAACCACGTTGATTATGAACAGCTTTAAAAAGAAGAAAAGTTCTAAAGTACGTATTTGAAATGCCTACTATTTCCAGAAGAAAATACATGTCCCAATGCTTCCTACTCCCTACCCCTACCTCTGGCCCTTAGCAACTGTAGACATCTTCAAATACTAGTAACTTTTCAAATAGCACTATCTTGTCTTTCACTTCATTTCATGTTCATTTAATTTTAGATTCAAATCCACTCTGTCTTGGAGAGTATACAAAGATTTATGAAGCACTCCCATTCTCCTCCCATGTAATTTACCAGTTTTCTAAGGCAATCTGAATCTTCTAATATCACAACATATTTTATTTTTAACCGAAGATGTATAGTAGGGAAAATGAAAAAAAAAGACATATTCATGAGTGTTAAAAGGCTGACATTCTCACCCCAATCTCCAATTAGTGCCTTACTTGATAACTCACTGGCTTGGTTATTTGCTTTCCTTACAGGAAGGCTCTACAGTTACACACTGGGACCTTCCTCTCCTATTCCCCAACCCCCACCTAATTTGTACTACACTCCCTGAGAGATTTGAACACCATTCCTCCCACCCCCAACTCCCTGAAGCGGTCCCAGGTGACCTGGCCATGGTTGCCAAGTGCCTAGTCTGCCTACAGCTACCCTAGAGTACAGCCAATTGGCCAAGTGCCAAGAAGTTTCAATGCCTGCTGAGGAGCCCCTGTCATACTTCCTCTTTTTCAGCCAGTTCTTGCAGTACAGACGGGGTTTTTTCTTTTCTTTTTAAGAAGAATTTGATTCATGTAGTAAAATTCTCATCCAGGTTATATATTTAATTCAGTATGCAACTAAGCAACTATGCAAATATTGAGCCTTGTAATCGTTTCAAAAGTTTCTGATGTGATTTCTTTCCTTAAACCAAGAAACAATCACCCTAATGCTTATCTCCTCTATTCTACCAATTTCAGACAATTAAAAAAACAAACCCAAAAGAACACACTCACAAGCCACAAAAATGAGGAATAAAGAAACTGACTAGGAAATATTTTAAATTAAATTATCTTTACAGAAGTAGAAAGGGGCAGGAAGCAATTGAGGTTTGCAAAAAGAGGTCTCTCTTAAGGCAAACACCAAAGACCCTTTAAAGGATACAAAATCAAAAAGACCTGCCCTCTGTTTTTCCTGTTGCCCAAACTGAACGGTTAGTCTGTTAAAGTTCTAGTTCCCCCCTACCCCTCAGAATAGTTCTATTTCTATGAAAAGAAAACAAAATAAAATTAAACCTCTTTCAGTGGCTGAAAAATTACCGTAATGCATTCCTCTTCCAGAAGGTTAATCTTCCAACAAACATATAGCCATTGGGTCAATTAAACGGTCCATTAAGATGATCTCCTGAATGTCTTTGCAAGTATCCAGGACAAAATTTTTTCTGACAGAGAGGTATAAAAATGATTTCATGAAAAGATCCCATTACTTGGGCTAATACAAACAATGCTAAACCCCAAAACAGCATGTATGCAACCTGAAGAAAAGCATACTTTTCAAAAAGTCACTTATCTGTCTGTTACAGTTTTGTTTGTTTGTTTCCTTTTCCTTTTCTTTCTTTTTTTTTTTTAAAGAAAAAGTCAGAAGTCAATTGAATTCTCCACTCAGAACAACCTTGGTGCAACACCACAGGCATCATCTCTTTCCTGGGGGACAGATAAGAAAAAAAGAAGATCAATCCTCATCACAACTTTAAATCCCCAAACTCAGGGTTAATGTAGGCCAGGATGACTTTATTAAGTAGACATGCTCTCAGGGTAAAGCCCTTAGCATTAGCACTAACAGTGGCCAAACTTCCCAGGAGAAGAGCTAGCTCTTCGCAGCAACAGTCACGTAGCAACAGAAGCAAATATCTTGAAATGACGAGCTGAAATGTACTGAGTCAGGAAAACAAGATAAGCCATGGTGGAGGACTTCTTTTCATCCTTTCACACTCACACTAACTAATCTAATACTCTCCCCCTCATACATCCCACCGTAACCCTGAAAAGCATGTGGCTACATTTGGCAAGCTTATCTATGTATGACAGAATATAGGGATAAAAATGCTAATGGGGGCTTAAATGAGAGTTCTTCCCCTCCTAATACTTAATATAGCACTTAAGGCCTTCTGCTTCCTAATAGGTCCCCAGACTAGTGAAGGAAACAACTGTCCTACTGCTCCAGGGGTTAAATTACATTTACTACAAGGGGGTAGGGGAAGTGGAATTGTCAACAGCTTTGTCTCATTAATTCTGCCACTGAGTCACTCTGCCTATAAAGATGGTAAGGAAAGCAGGTAATCTATTTCACTAAGGCTTGGTCTGTAAAGGAAAATACTAACATACGTATGAGAAAACTTCTCAAATCTAAATTTTCTCTCTTCTTCTTATTTCCAGGTTGTAGAAGGCCTTAAGGGCTGTGTTAAGGAGTTTGTATTTAACTTGTGAGCAAAGGAGATCCAGAAGATTGTGGAGGAAGAACGTAATCTTCAGTTGCATGATGAGGGGACAAGGGTCTGCCTTGCTCAGACCACATTTAGAGAATCAGGGTGGATTCTGGGCACTCTACCTTCTGAAGGACATAGATTTGCTGGAGAGTATCCAGAAAGGACTATGGTCAGAATGCTGAAGGGCCTTGAAATTATATCATATGAGAGTTGCCTGAAGGAATTACAGATGCTAAAAGAGAAGACCTGAGGGATTAGGATAGCTCCTTTCAAGTATTTAAAGGGCTGTGATGTGGAAAAGGAACCAGATTTGTTTTGCTTCTCTCCAGAGGGCAGAACTAAGAGGGGTGGAGAGATGTTGCCAGAGTAGATTCAGACTCAATATAATGAAAACCTTTCTTACAATTGGGAGATATTCTAAATGGAACGGACTGTTTCAGGAGATCACGGGCTCTCTCTCAATATGTCTTCTCTACAAACTTGAAAGACTACTTATAGAGTATACTATAAAACGGTTACTTATTCAGTTATGCTTCTGAAGTCCTTTCTGACTGAAATTCTATGACAAAATTACCAACCTGTGAAATATGGATTTTACTATCCACATTTTATACATGAGTTAACTGAGGCTCGGACGAGTTCAATGACATGGTCAAATAGCTAGGAAGAATCAGTCAGGATTCCAACCCCAATTTCCTTACTTTAAGACTAGCCCTTCTTTCATTATATAAAGTCGATCAAAGAAATAATCAATTTTCCAAAGCAGGGACAAAAACTAAGTGCCATATAAAGTTCTTGCTAGATTTGGCTGTGCAAAAATACGATGGTGGAGCTCCGATCAGGTTTCAGTTCCATAAAATCAATCTCAATCCTTCAAAATCCTTTCAATTCCACATTTCCTTATTTTTTCAAGGGAAAATTGTCATTTTAGGGTTTTTATTACCAAGCAATGAACACACAGGAATAAGAAAGAAATCCAAACATCAGAGAAGTGTACTACCATCCTTTCTGTGTTAATATAAAGAAAGTGTGAGATGACTTATTTTGGCTGTTCTGGAAGTCAGAGAAGGGAAGAAAATGCAAAGCAAACAGCTCGACACACAATATGATCCTACATGACTGGAAGGGAGATTGTAGGCCAGTGAATTATATAGTAACATTAGGTCAATAGCGATCCCTCCAAACTTAAAACCAAAACCAAAACCAGAATATCTTTGTTCAAACCAAAGTGATCTACTCCTTATTCTCCCATTTCCATCTCCAAATTTTGTGCCTGCTTCATAGAATGCTTTCTTTCTTTCTGCCAGATAAGCAGAAAGCCTTTATCTATCATTAAAAGTCCAAAAGCCAGTGAAGTCTTCTCTGACCATACCTATCCAAAATGTTAATTTTTTCCTGAGGACTAAAGAACTAATTTAGTTCTTTTGACTAGATAACTGAGGATCATACAATATAAAACATAATTTATGCCCTTAAGGAACAGCCAGTGTAGGAGGGTAGATAAGACACAGAATAAAGTCAGAGGTGTTATGTCATAAGAAAGCTATGAGGTCCTCAGGCAGTATGTGTGTCTTTACATATCTGTGTGTATGCATGTGTTTACACATACTCATGTGGTTCAGTCATGTCCAACTCTCTGTGACCCCATTTGGGATTTTCTTGGCAAAGATACTGGGCAAAGATAGTTTGCCATTTCCCTCTTCAGCCTATTGTACAGATGAGGAAACTGAGGCAAACAAGGTTAGGTAACTTGGCCAGGGTCACATAGCTAATAAGTGTCTGAGTCCAGATTTGAACTCAGGAAGATAAGTCTTCCTGTTTCTAGGCCTGGCATTCTTACTACTGTACCACCTACCTGTCCCTCTGTCCGTCTTTCTGTCTGTCTCTTTTTCTCTCCTGTATATGTATGTGTGTGTGTGTGTGTGTGTATGTATATATACATCACATATATATACTTTCTCTCATCTCACTCATACCTAATTTTTTCCCTCTTCTTAAAACAGTCAATTTATAAATAACAAAAAGGACTGAGAAAAAAGCCCACTTGTCCTTCTCTATCTATGGTGACATTCTCAAAAAGGAAAATTCTTCAAATCCTCCCCAGTAGATCTTTCTTCCTGCTGTCCTCATATTCCTTGGTTGAAAGAAAACAACTATACAAGGCTGGGGATGAAAATATGGAAAATTGTAAAGTTAAAGAACAAACAGATTTGTTCTTGTTTGGGAAAGGAATTAAAAAGCTGACTATGAAGTTGGATGTTGCAGGAGCCTCAATTCCCCCATGGAGTGTTTCCCAAACTGCAAAAGTATACATGCAAGTCTTCTCTCTCATATAGGGTAAAAAAAAATCAAAAACATCCTGTACACACTTTTAAAAAGATCTCTGTTTACAGGTTGATTTAAATAAGGGTTTCATTAAAAATTTAACAAGTTTTCTGAAAATAAAATTTAACACATGTGGTGCATCACCATGGAGCCTAAACACCAAACATATCCAGGCTGTGCATTTAGTTAATTACCCACTAATTTTAAAGTGTTGATACATTCACGTAGATGCTAAATTTTTTTAAATGAAAATTATAAGGTAGGTACAGATGAAAACTACCCCTAAAAATGGCCTTGTGAAGTCTAAAGAATAGTTCTTAGAGGAATTAGAAAAAAAAAAGATTGCAAAATTCAGGGGGAAAATCATCAGGTATTTCAGGTGATAAAAACTGAAGGAATGTGACAGGATCCACCCATCCACAGGAAACATAAGAAAGGCGACAGCTCAGGGAGCTAGCTCTAGGAAACATTTGAAAATTATTCCAGAGAATTTAACAGAAATGCAAACACAACCACTCAGGCTTAGTGCTTCATTGAAATGAAATGCATTTAGAAATAATACTTCACATTAGTGTATTTCATACACTTTTCACAGCATCATCCCATTTCATCTCTTGTCATTTAAGAGAAATGTGAAAGCCTCAGGGGTATGCAGCAGCTCAGTCATAGGTAAATCACTTGCAAGTGAGAGAGTTGGTAGCCCTTTTAATACAGGAGAATCAGAATATTTGAGCTAATAATAAAAACATATCATTTACATAGAGCTACTTAGATGCTAAGCATTTTACAAATATCTCATTTGATTCTCACACAAACCTGGGAGATAGGGGCTACTATCATCCCATTTTACAGGTAAAAGGTACCTCTTAATTCACTGAGTCAGGAGAGCATCTCTCCTCATTCAGCTGAACCATTAAACTCCAATCAACTACTTCTATCATGATTTTATAATTCCTTTCACAGAGAACTGAGACCACATTTTCCCTTATGGCCAAAACTTCAGTGCACCCAATAATAGGCACATGGAATTTTTATAAAAATTCATACTCAAATTCAACAGTTAATTCCTGAGAACTACCATATTTAAAGCACCATACATGGGTTTACGAGGTGCATAAAAATGTATAAGTTACAGACAGACTCTGCCCCTAGTGAGCTTACAATTAGTTGCAAAGTCTGAATTTATAGTTCCAAACTTCTTTATCTCAAATTTACTGATTTCAGTTTCATCTCATTTCCCTTTTCCTATTTCCCCTTTGGTAGAAATGCTAAAAGAAAGTCAGTCAGTTGTTGGACAGCAGCAGAGATATGGAGGTGAGTCTTTGCATAAATGTAAAAACACTGTGTAAACCTAATACTACTAATTAACTATTCTTTTTTAACCATACATACATGTCAGCCTTGGTGGATGTGGCTAGTTTTGCTGATTTTTTTTCCTTTTAAAATGCTTTGTTGTAAAGGATGGCTCTATGGAAGTGAATAGGGGGAATTATACTGGGAAATGTAGGTGATATAAAAACAAAAGGTATCAATAAAAACTTGTTCTGTCATCACCAGAAAGGCGGTAGTTTGTTTACTACATAATAATACCATGGAATCAATTGATGAATATCAAAGAGTAGATGAAATACTTTTTAAACATTCCCCTAAATGTTCATCTCCATTTTTTTCATTAAAGTGGATTGACTCATTAAGAATTCTTGACTCCTCTCCTTATTCCACTCTCTCCTCCAACACACACCCATGTAGATGTATACACACACATACACACACACACACACACACACTCACATATATCCTCATCACCAAATCATTCCTTAGAAAATCTTATTACTAATAGGAAGTTTCAGTATATAACACTCTCTAAAAGTGTTATAGAATGCAGACTCAAGATGGGTAGATATTTCTCTTCATAACCATACAGTCATAAGGATTAGTAATTTGGCTAAACCTACTTAGGATAAATGAACTTAGATCACCAAAGGTTAGTCACTGGCAAGTCTTTTTTACAGTCATCAGATTAAGTTGGCAATAGGCTCAATCACTTTAGTTTAGCATAACTTATTTTGAGTTGCTAGAGATGCAGGGCATGTAGCACACCTGATCTATATTAAACCACAACTTACTGGGAGATTCTGGGAGGAAGAAAACTTTGGAAGTTATGTGTGATTATTTTTAAGTAAATAGACTAATTTCACAAGCTGAAAAAAACCCATGGTCTCATCATCACACCTTGTATACCCCGCAAAATGTTAATAAAACACAAAGAACAAAACAAACAATACTGTAGTATTCAAATGGTGAAGTATCAGGATGTGTAACCAAATAGCTCTATAGGGTCCACTGGCCATGGATATCCCCAAAACATCATGCCTTCTTCACTGACTTTACTCTCTGCTTCTAGATTCAGACTGACAAATAACCCAAGGCAAGGCCTGGATTAAAGGTAGAATAATTTTCAATTATTTTGTTTTTTTTTTATCTTTAGGTGCTTATAAGTGGGACAGGACTAGGAATGGAGCAGGCAAGAAAAGTTTGATGGGTGATAGACATAAACAATGGAGGCTAAACTTGCACTCCCAAGAAAAAAAAGTAGTTTTTTGATACTGGAGTGTTATGAATTCAGGCATTTTCTTCAGGACTTGGTTGAAGTCCAACTTCTGTTAAGTCTTCCCTGATGACTCCAACCTATGTTGATTTCTACTAAATCTTCAAGCAGTTAACATCAACACTACTGACCTAGAAGTTCTCATATATTGCCTTATTTAGTTCACTTATCATGCATATACAGCTTTTTTCTTTCTGAACCTGACTATAAGTTCCTTGAAGGCAGGGATGATTACATGGTTTTATGTATCACATAGCCTCTAGCACAGCATCTTCACCAAAGCAAACTGTCAATAAACAAACAGCAGGGTAGTGGAAAGAGCCCTGGACTTGGAGTCAGAAAGACCTGAATTAAAATCTGGTCTCAGACCCTTACTAGCTATGTGATTCTAGGCAGATTCTGTCTCAGTGTCCTCATTTGTAAAATGAAGAAAATAATAGCACTTTCTTCCTAGGATTGTCATGAGGACAAAAGGAGATATGTTTATAAAGCACTTAGCACAGTGAACGGTATACAGTGTATGTTCGTCCTTCATTGCAAAAGACCATGCCATCAGAGAAATAATGACATGACTTCACTTGACTTTGTTTTGAGTGAGGGAGGGCTGTCCAGGTCACCAGCTTCACTTCTCCTCCAGAGCCATCTGAATCCAGTGATCAGATATTCATCAGGATGACTGGAGATGACCCAGGATGAGGCATTTGGGGTCAAGTGACTTGCCCAAGGTCACACAGCTAGTGAGAATCAAGTGTCTGAGGTGAGATTTGAACTCAGATCCTCCTAACTCCTGCACTAGTGCTCTATCCCCTGCACCACCTAGCTGCCCTGAACAGTATACAGTAGATGTTTAATAGATGATAGTTAAAAACAAGCTAATAAATAATTCCTTGCTAATTTATTTCCTGAATCATGCTAGTAAAGACTGTCTCTAAAATAAATAACACTTTAGAAAAAAGCAGAAAGGACCCTTCTTCTGACTGGAATACAGGGAATGCCATATTGGTCCAAATCCATTACTTATCAAAATTATTTAATTGCCAAAAGCCCAAGATTGGTGTGTGGTGAAGAGGGTATGATTATCTTTCCTGACTTCAGGATTCAGGATATGCCAGAATTTCTTAGCCCTCTATGACTGTCTTCTTCCCATCGAGGCTAGAGATAAGGGGACTGAGTACACTAAATAAATCAGGACTCATTAGCCAGATGACCCAAGTTGATCAAGTTCCCTTCTATCTCCTGCTTCTTGTTTAGCTTGTCCCCCCTACCAATTTGCTTGAATTCTAAGTATTGCTAAAACACAGTTCCAAGTGTTCCTCACTACGCTTCATTATGGTGTGTGTTGAGCTGTGGTAGAAACTTGACAAAGAATATGCCAAATGCTTGTATGGCCTATATACTAATCAATGCTTCCCCAATTCACTTCCACACAAAGTATTAGAGGCACATTGACTGTTTTGTAGCTGGTTTTCCACAAAGAATTGTGGTGGTAATGATGCTTATAAGACTGCAACGCCAACAAAGAATTGCTAGATATTCTGATTTCTAGTTTGAAGAATGAAAAAGCAAGCTTTGAGCAAGTATAAGGAATGCTGTGACTGAGATTTGAACATTGGAAAGGGATTGGATTAAAACAGAAATATCATATATGTGACCCACAACGTTCCCTAGTGAGTTCAGGACCAAATTAAAATGGAATTGGGAAATATTTAACAAAATAAATTAAAAAAACAATAAAACATAGATGATACTACATTTTTAAACTAAGTCAATATGTAGGTCACAGGGATTCTTAGATATAGACTAGTGGTCCCCATTTCTGTTGGAGTTTGACATCACCAGTTCTACTAGACTCTAAGGTCCTTGTCAACTTCACAAGTTGATGACTTTAGGTATACAATTCTATCATGCAGGAACAATTTTTCTATGAGAGGATCAAGCAGAGATGGAGACATTTCTCATCCTCTTCATTTACAGTACATGGCTGCAGACTATATCTCAATAGAGTTATATTGATTTTTATATCTTTTTTATTGCTAGGATTTTGGTAGCTCCACAAATTATCCTCCAAGGAGGATGAGCTAAAGTCATGATGCCAAAAGCACAGAGAGAAATATTCTCATTCTTTTGACTTAAATATGAACTCCACCATCAGCTTAGTTTTTTATTCAATTGCTACAACTAAAGATTCAAGCCTGCATATCAGAATCATCTAAAATCTCATCAAACTACCTTAAAAATCATCTGAAGTGTTTCCAAATGAACAGTTTCCTACTAAAGAGATAAACATACCATTTTAATGAAACAAAACATCATCTGGGCATGATAATACTTCAAAATAGAATCCTTTCATCTCTGTGGGATAATTCACCTATTTGTCTATAAAGAACTATAATAATATAATAAAATGGAGTATAATGTGTGTGCATGATATACAATTTCAATCATATCAGCAGGCTGCCTACTATGCACATGCATATTCAAACATCGTGGCAATATTTAGAGAAAGAATCTTAATTGATCCAGAGGTTAATTTTTCCTCTCTCAGTGGTTGTTTTTTTTTTAATATTCGAAGGGTTGGAAACTCAATTCCTGCTTCTTGGCATATCCACACTGAATATGAAAAACACACTTCACAAGGCAACTAGATAGATTCCATCATAAAACCATGTATTATTTACTTGAGCCCCGTGAGCCCCACTCTGCAGCAGACCAACTTCCGACAGGGCTTCTTAAAAGTACTGTACTGCATCTAGCCTGTCTTTTTGGCCATCAAAGCCTCAATTATGCATTTTATCATTTTCCACATGTGGATGACCTCCTTTAAAATAGAACTGAAATCCCAGGTAGCTGGCAGGCATCATCTCCCATTTGTATCTGGAAAGGCAGCCTTCTGAATTTCTTTCTGTGGTCACATTCTGTTTGGAATGTGCAAGAAATAAATCAGGGAGAGTCTGAAATCTCTCATGAGTTGTGAGCTCTTACTGAAAGGTCATTGCTGCTGCATACCAGGCATCCTGTCAGAATTGTGTTTCTGTGCAAGGCTGTAGAGGATAAGCTCCAATTGCTACCTACCACTCTGCCACATTCACATCTGACAGTAAGATGTAGGTTAATTTCTTCAATCAACTATCCATTTTATATTTTATTCCATATCAATGTGGTGTAATAGATAGAGAGTTAAGACAATGGGGCTTCAAATCCTGCCTCTGGAACTGTACTGGCTGTGTGATCCTGGGCAAATTATGTAACATCTCTGAGTCCAATGCTGAAAAAGGATGAGCCTACATAATCTTAATTATACTGACTCATGACTCTCTCTCGCACAGGAAAGGAGAGAAAGGAAAATCTTATTCTATTGTAAATGGTTGCTCTAGGAACCCTGAACATCTTAAATACAAGGTGATAAGGAGGCCCTTGTAATGGTCAGCACACAGAATAAATAGCTTAGGATAGGGATTAGAACCTGAACTATAACAGGGAGAAAAGATTCTCATGTCATTCTTCTCTGCAGAGATTTCTCTGAGTTCTTACTGGCTGGGACAAATGGGTAGGGTAGAGAGGGTCAAACACATAAGTAGGGTTTGAAAGCCTTCAACTGAACTTGGAAGATACAGTCCTGGGAGATTTTTTCAAAATTTTCTAGTTACCCTGGGGGCATGATCCTTACTGAGGCCATATCCATTGAGTCACACTTAAAGGCTTTTTGAGAATTCTAAACAGTGTGACAGAATCACAGTTGTGGTACCTACTATACTTGATGTAAATGCTGTCCATGATGATTCATTTTATCTTTATGCCCAAGATATGGGTATGGAGAGAGAAATGTAAAGCTAGATGCACTGTAGTCTCCATTCTAATAGCCAGGTAGTCTATATCAGACTGTAGTGATTTCAATCCCTTTTGTTTAGCTGTCATCCTAATCCAAGCACCCTGGAGTGAAGAAAACTCATCTTTCTGAGTTCAAATCTGGCCTCAGACATTTACTAGCTGTGTGATCCTGGACAAGTCACTTAGCCCTATTAGCCTCAGTTTCCTCATCTGTAAAATGAACTTGAGGCAGACATGGTGAACCACTCCAGTATCTTTTCCAAGAAAACTCCAAATAGGATCATGAAGAGTTAAACGTGACTGAAATAAATGAACAGCAGTAACAACTGGAGAGATGATTATGGAAAATCAAGTTTACCTGGGCTATAGAAAGACTATTTTGGTATTTGGGTAAGGAATGGATTGGAGAGAGGAGAAGCAATTTCTACCTTCAAAGAGTTTGTATTATAATTGGGGAAAAACAACATATACACATATATATATATACATACACACACATATACATATATATGTGTGCATCATATATGTAAGTAAATAAATACACATACATTCATATATACATGTATACATAGACACACGTGTGTATGTGTATGTGTGTATTTCAGAGAGAGAGCATAGGCCCAAAATAAGAGTTCACTCTGTGAAGAAGACTTAACGCTGGGATACAATGACAGATATGACGTGGAAACTGCCCTCCAGGTGCTTACATATAACGGAGGGCTGTCACATATGCATAACTCCAAGTTATGCAAGTGAGTACGATAAGAACAAAGGATAGGTCCCAGTGAAGGAAGGGATCTGAGAAGTCTGAGAATAGAGAGATCACTTTTTAGCAAGGAAAAGACTTTGTCCTTAGTATCCACCCCTTTTTATCAGAGTTTTAAAAACTGAAAATAGAAGCCAACCCTTGGTTTCACTCCCTTCCTTCTCTGTTCCTGCCTCTGCTCTGTCTCTTTCCTCCTATGCATGTTCTGTAATCCCAAACTATAACGCTACTGGGTCACCGAATTAACCCTGACGTCTGCCCAGCTTCCCAGGCAGGCACAGCAGGATCTGTGTAGCCAGATCGAGCCTGGCAGGGACAGGGAACCTTGGGAGAGGCGCGATGTGGTAGGGAGTCACCATAAGTAATAACAGGCATACGTAGAGCACTCTTCAGAGTGACTCTCTGGTAAAGCTTCCTCTACAGCAGGGCTTCTTAACCCTTTGTGAGTCATGTCAATGTGAGACCTATGAGCCCCTTCCCAGAACAGGCTTTTTCAATTCTTGAAATAAAATATAAAGGAATACAAAGAAAATCAATTACATTAGTTTTCAAATACTGTTTAAAAAAGGTTCACAGACTCCAGGTTAAGAATCCACACTCTATAGAAAAGTGCTATCCACGAAGGAGATGAGAGGCAGGAAACAACTCTTTATATACTCCCTTCCCCCGTTATAATAAGCTCCTTGAGGACAGGAACTATCTTACCTTTGTATTTGTATTCCTGGGGGTCTATAGCACAGTGTTTGCTCATAGTAGATGTTTAATAAATGCTTTCATGCTTTCTGTCTCACACTTGCCTGATCTTTCCTTCTTCCCTCTTTCTCTCTCTCCTCATTTCTTCCCTTCTTCCCTCATTTCCTCCATCTCTCTCCCCATTGGATTTTTTTTTTCTTTCATCAGAGGACCTGGCTTTGAATCCAAGCTCTGACACTTATTGCTCTATGTGTGAGCCTGACCAACTCATCTCACTTCTCTGAATGTCAGTTTCCTTAACTATAAAATGAGGGTATTGTACTAGGTTGTCTATGAGGTCCGTTCTAGCTCTAACTCCTATGTTGCTAAGGATTTTCTATATATAAAGGGAACAGAATATTCATTGCACAAGTAAACATTCTTCTGCAAAACTGCCAGCTGCTCATTAAAGGCTGCAGACAAATCTGGAGGAAAGATTGAAGACCCCACTGTGAACTGTTTCTAATGCTGATTTGTAAGGAGAGTCATAAAGTATTATGTGAAATTAGCATTTTTTGCATAGCCTCACACGTACTAATTCCACCTAGCTATCTAAAAGCTCCATAGTATTGAAGGAAAAGGCAGTATCAACAAATGTAATAACACCTTATGGCGTAGTATTCCATAAGGATCTTCAACACCACTCTCTTCTTGTACCATGATAAATATATTATGCTAAAAGCGGTCAGCAGGAAGTCATGAGATTCACCTCTCTGGAATTCATCAAAGGGAATGTTGAGGGAGAAGCTGGACTTGATGACCTCTAAACTGAAGACTCTATGATTCTGTGAATGAAGTCAATGACTTTCCTTTTTTTTTCTCTGTACTGATTCAGAAAGTCAAGACATCAAGTACCCTTTCAAATACCAATATTTCGGTTCAGTGAGAATTTATCCATTTGCCAACACAGGAACAGGAATAGGCTATTACCAGAATTATGAACTCTATATAAACTTAATTCACCCGGATAATATAGTTGTTCTTACCCATTTCAGTCTCCTTAACTCACTGAGAGTTTGGAGATCTGTTGATTATACTCAACCTGGTTTAGCCTATGTGCCAAGACCTGGGATGTGCTTTGGAATGTGCTTGTTGCTCATGCTACAGCTTCCTGGAGCCATAAGGGAGAGCTCAGTGACAGGTAGACAGCAAAGGTGGAGGAGCAGCCCTGAAAAGGCAAGCTCTCACACCAGAGGTGCTAGTCCTTCCTGGACACCAGGTGTTTGTTTTGCCCCTGAACTTTGATGGCTCTAGAAGACAGTGAGGCTGATGGCTTTGGGCAACTTGGCCTCACTTCAATTCAATTCATGTGCAAATCAAAATATCACCCCATGATGCTACTGGTCCTCTTCTAAAATGAAGGATGAAGAAGATGATATAAATATGCTATCCTAAGAACAGCAGTAATGTGAAAATTCTCTAAGAAAATCAAGCTTCCAAAGGATGTATTATGTGTCACCATGACTCGGAATGAACTAGAAATCTAGGGAGAAAAACTACATCTCACAAAACAACTTTGCAGAGATAGTTTCTAGTATTGTTAAACCACATACAATTGCATGTGATATTAAATGTGCCAGCCAGCATTTTCTATTATACTCATATTTCATCAATCTACACCTTTGTCACCACTACCACCACCCACACATACATACTACATACAAACACACACACATCTACATAGACTACACTCATATTGTTCTTTTATTTAACTTTTTTTATATGAAGATCACACATAAATTCTATGCTATATCCCACCTTACCTTATTCTCAATATGCAGATTAGGGATCTTTGAGAGCTCATTGAAAAGAAAGGCCTGATATGCTTCTACCAAAGTCCTAAAAGCTCCAAAGGAGCTATTAATCCAAATTGAGGAAGGGAAAAAATGTGCACAAAGAGCATAATTCACGCACATTCGATGGACTTGTTTGCTCTTTGATATTACTATAAAAATTCCACAGGAAATTAAGGGAGGGAAAAAAGCTTAAATTGCAATAGAAATATCATTCCTTTTCCAAGCTTAGATCTCATCCTACATACTATAAGTCTTAAAATTTTTCATTTTCACAATTTATACAACAAAGATACACACACACACACACACAATGGCTAATTTTTAGAGACTATCTACTAATGTGGTGAACAGTTTAAGATTAGGTACGAAAGGCTATAGTGAATAAAGACCACATGCCATCACTCCTTCCCATTCTCCCCAACCCTCATCTTAGCTCCATATTCTTGTCTGTCATCTCTTGCATGTTCATGCTAAGAGTCTGACTGAGGTGATCAAGGTCAGTATTAAAGATAGGGGAAGGAGCAAAAAGGATATCTTTTGTCAAAACTAGCCTAGGCCCCTTCCCTTTGATTTAAGTACTTACCAATCTAAACTCTGCCCAACTCTGTATGTGCGTGTATATATGTATGTATATACATATACACACATACACATATGTACACACATACGCATATATTTATATATGTATATATTTATAAATGGGAATGATTGACTCCAGAATCTTTGAAAGGAAAGCTCTGGGTCAGTGTATAGAAATTACATATAGCAAGTAATTGAGTTGTACACATTTTTTCAAATACATAAAAACAAATGCATTTAATTGTATTATGATCACTTTTCTAAGTCAATAAATTGTTTAAAACTAATATAAATAAAAATAGGTATCACCTTTCGCAAGTGACTTTGGCTGAGCTCTCATATGACAAATCAGGATTATGGAGGCATTCAAATTTTATAAGAAGATAGGAAATGTCTGGTTTAAAAAAAAACCAAGTTATCCTCATAACCCTATAGCAGTGCCTAGACCTACAACTTGGTTTATAATCTCAAAGACAGAGATTAATTTTTTGGGATATTTAGATACATAATTTCTGAAGTACATCGTCAAAGGAATCTCACTCCATTAATCCAAAGAGCACACACACGTCCATTCCCCAATCATAGGGATTTTAATTAAGACCCTCTAATACTCAGACACAGTTGGGGATAAGTAGTTTTAGCCAAGACAGCCTTAATTTAGGACTGAAGAGCAACGGATAGTGACACAAGCTAATTAATGGTATTTTAAACTACTTGGTTTTTAAAAAGAGTATATCGTACTTATAGATTCAAAAACTGAGGGAAAAGGCCCAGTCTTGGTCCTGTCAGGAAGCAAAATGCACAGTTTCTTTGCAGAAGTATGAGTACTGAGCATACGTTGACATTTGTGTTGGGGATATTCGTTTGACACCAGGAGAGCCTGACTCTCACAACCTTTGTTAAACTGAGCAGATTTAAGAAGAGAGATGACTGGGAAGCTAAGGTTAGGGCTCTTGGGAGTCAATGTTTGGTACAGATAATATTAACTTTCTTTTCTAGTGATCAATGGTCCAGATGACTGCAAGGGTTGAGCCCTCCCTCAAAGCAAGAATACACTGCCTGCCAACAGAACAACCATTCCACTCATGAAATTTTTAACAACCGATTTCTTTTTCAGTCCCAAAGTTAAAGCATTAAAAGAAGGAATTTTGATGACAACCTCCCAGGCTTTCCTGTGTGGCTATCCTGCAGTGTTATCAATTATCTATAGAAATATTTTGAAATTCTCCAAACAAATTTAGCTTTAATTTTTTAAACGTATGTATGCCACATGATTGTTTTTTGAAGGAAGTATCTATGTGTCTGGGGTGGGGTGGGGGTGCACCGGGGGCCATGTGAGGCTGGTTTGTGAAAATAAACAATAGGCTTTTAAAACTCCAAAAAGTTTGGGAATCATCACAAGATTCTGGCTCAATGAAAGGGGCAAAAATGCCCCTATACTATGGAAGAAGAAAGCAAATGGAAACACGTAAGATATAGACCACTGTCACCTAAGGGTAGCCCAGGTTCAGTCCCACACCTCTTCGGCTTGTATATCATCAGCCTAGTGGTGCAGCCACAGATTACTGTAGATAGAGATGCCTAGGTAGCACAGTGGGTAAAGGGTTCAACCTGGAGCTAGGAAGACCTGAATTCAAATCCTGATTCAGACACAAGCTATGTGAGCTTGGGCAAATAATTCACCTTTGCCTATCTCAATTTCTTCACCTGTAAAATGAAAATACTAGTAAATGAAATAATATTTGTAAAAGGACTTAGCAGAGTGCTGACACACAGTAAATGCTTAATAAATTAGTGTTCTGCCCTCCCTGCCTTTCCCGACTTCAGGGAGTTGCTGAGATCCAAAAGCATGAAGCTTACAATTAGGCAAATCACATCACATAAAAACAGATAACCTTTTTACTATTACTTTTAAAATACTAACCATTTAAAAAAACCTGGAATCACTCAACAAACCCATGCAAAGGGACCTCTGAAAAGAAACAAGAGACAAAGGTAAAGAGAAAAAGTGAAAGATGGCAACAAGATTATCAATTAGGTTGCTCCAGAATTAGTGGAGGATTTCTTTAAAACACATTAAACTTAACTTGATTCAGTTCTCATTACCAAAGGGCAAAATAGTGGAAAATTAAATAGTCATTTTAGCAAGGAAGACTAGGAACCACCCTAATGTTTGAAAATATGGATCTGTAATTATAGAATTTTATAACTGGAAGAGACCTTGGAGATCATTAATCAGTCCTATGATTTCATTGATATGGGAGAACCTTTGCTCTGGAGGGTGGCATCTTCTTCCATCAGTGCCAATCTGCTTCTGCTGTGAAATATATGGACTCAGAGTATTGCCTCCTTTTACAGATGAGGAAATTGAGGCCCCAAGAAGTGAAATGACTTATCCCATAACTTGAAAGAGGCAGGGCCTGGTCTCAAATTCAGTTCTTCTGACTTTAAGGCTAATGTTCTTTTCTACCCAAAATGAGAACTAATTATTCAAAATCCTGGGATAAAAAATGAAGGATTAGGATCAAACTCAGGTAATTTACCAGTCCTATTAAAAACACTACCACCAAAACAACAAAACCCTAATACCAGAATAGCCTAGCTTTCTGGGAAAAAAAAATCAATAAATTCTGTTCCTCCTAACATCTTCAAAAGCAGAGTATGTGAAATCATCAATAATTATGAATGATTGAGATCATGAGGATTCTACTGTGATACCTTGTCTTTCTACTACTATACACACAGCATCAGATAAGGATAGTGGTAAAAAATAATCCGTCATAATTTCAGATTTCTGGGACTTGTTGATTGTCTCAAGACTCCATTGAGAGCAAGCAGAAAATTTCAATCGGTCAACTAGCATTTATTAAATACCTACTATATGCCAGACACTGTGCTAAGTGCTGGGGATACAAAGAAAGACAAAAACAAGTCCCTGCTCTCAGAGCACTTGTAGTCTAATGGGGGAGGCAACGTTCAAACATGGCACAAACGAAATATATGCAGGGTCCTTTTTCAAGCAGCGTCAGAGAGAAGACATAAAGATTAAGAAAGCTTTATTGAATATGGGAGATCAGAGAAAGAGGAAAATAGATAACACCTATGCTCTGAGTCTGTGTGATTGGGAGATAATGGTGATACTCTTAAAAGCAACAGGGAAGTTAGGAAAAGGGGAGGAAAGAACATGTTGATTTTAAAGTGTCTAGGCAACATCTAATTAGAGGTATCAAATCATCAGCTGGAGATATGAGACAAGTTGGGAGACAGGTTAGGGCAGGATAAGCAGATTAGAGAGTCATTTACATAGAGATGATCATTGAAATGATGGGAGCTGATGAGATCATCAAGTGAAATAGCGTAGAGAGAGAAAAGAAGAGGTGCTAGAACAGAGCCTTGGGGGACACTCACAATTAGTGGTCATGACTTAGATGAAGAATCAACAAAGGAGGTAGAGCAGAAGCAGTCCACTGGCAGGAATAGATCAGTGTCATGAAAACCTAGGGAGAAGACAGTGATTGGCAGTCATAGGTTTCAAAGAAGTCAAGGAGTGTGGGGACTGGGAAAAGTTAATATTTGGCAATTAAGAGATCATCAGCAACTTTGAAAGAGAGTAATTAGGATAAAAGATGAAGTTTGGAAACCAGATTGCAAAGAATTAAGAATAGAGGAAGAGGAGACAAAGTGGAGGTACCTATTGTAGACAGCCTTATCAAGGAGCTTAGCCATCATTGGGAGGAGAGTAGAATGATAGCTAGAAGGAATGAATGGTTCAAATGAAGGTTTTTTGAGGACAGAGGGGACATGGACATGTTTGTAAGGGAACAGCCATATGACACAAAATAACTGAAAATTAGTGAGACAGTGGGAATGATAGAGAGGGAAATCTGCTAGAGAAGATGGACCAGAATGGGATGAATTGTGCACATAGAAGAATATGGCTTGGCAAAGAGAAAGACTATTTCTTCATGTGAAATAGAGACAGAGGAGGAGAGATAGTGTCCAAAGACATCTGAGCTATGCGAGATGAGAAATAAGGGAGAAAAGAGAACTCTTGACAAAAGGCCTCCATTTTTTTTATCAGTGAAATATAAGGCACGGTTCACAGCTGAGAGAGTCAGGGAAGGGAAGATAATGGAAGGTCTGAGAAGGGATAAAAATGTCTGGAAGAGCGACTGGTACAAGCATGATAGTGAGTCCGTTGTTCAGTAACTTCAGTTATGTCTGACTTTGTGACCCCATTTAGTATTTTCTTGGCAAAGTTACTGGAGCTGTTTGCCATATCCTTCTCCAGCTCATTTTACAGATGCTAACAGGGCTAAGTGACTTTTCTAGGATCACACAGCTAGTTAGTGTGGATGGAATTCAGGTCTTTCTGACTCCAGGCCCCAAACTCTATCCAGTGTATCATCTACCTGCCCCCAGTGAATCCATTAGCATTCCATTAGGAAGATGTTAAAGGATTGCCTTGTTGCAGTGAAAGCCCAGTTGTGATTATGTAACAAATCGGTAGAGGATCCAGTCAGGATAATTTTGTGATTTTTTTCCCCAACTTCATTCAGCAGCATATGAGTAGAACTGAAGGCAATGTATGTGGAAATAACCCAAGACAGAAGTTTGGCAGGGCAGTATCAATGATATCAGTCAAGGCACTTGAGAGAAGAGGACAGTGTGGAATCACCAAGAAGTCAAGGTAGAGAGGGTAGCTTATGCAGGGATGATGGCCTGGGAAATAACTAGGGAGTAAGAATTAGAGGTTGTAGTGAGGCCACAGAATAGGGGCAAGACTTGCTAAGCAGAGGAAGAGGTGGAATAACTAGATAAAGGAATTTCAAAGTTTGTGAATGTGGACGTGGGACATTTGTGAGCAACGGCAAGTTCAAAGGAGTGACCATTCCTGTGGCTAACTCTAAGCAGGGGTGGAGGGGGACAGTTCATGGGAAATGAGTAAATTGAGAAACTGGGAAATGAGGGTGTTTAAGGGAGTATAAATATGTATGCTAAAGTCTACGAGTATGAGGGCAAGGGTTGAGGAGAGAAAGAATGTGAGCCAGGTACGAAATTCATTGAAAAAGTAAGAAGAGTACACTGAAGGTCTGTGGACAACTGCTACCATAATCTTGGTTGGGTGAATTGAATATGAATTAATGAATGAACCTCAAAGGAAGAGATGTTACTGAGGGATAGTATTAGAGGGAGAGCCTGAAAGCGGCATTAGGGCATAATCTAACGCCCTCATGAGTAAAAGTGCAATCAGAGCTCGTAGGGGTGGTCAGAGAAGTGTCATCAGGAGGAAGCTGGGTCTCAGTATAAGTATATATATAGATCTATCTATATATCTATATCTATAGATATATAGATAGATCTATATATATGTATAAGAAGATGGAGGGAGAATAAAGGAAAAAAAATTTGAGATAAAATCTAGTGAGTCGCCAATAAAGCAGGCATTATAGAGAGCACAGTGGAAAGGCTGGGTAGCTTTAGAATAGGAGGCTTAGGGGTTGGTTGAAGGCAGATAGAAATAAGGAAGCAGTTGGGGAGAGGATAAGGGTAGAGACTAGAATTTGAAAGTTTCTGACACTAGAACAAACTTCCATGACAGATCAATTTTCACATCTGAATACAGTTCCAAAAAGGACTAATCATGTAAATACGCCTAATGAAAAAATTAACCTCTTCTGCCAAAATTTCCAGATATTCATAGCTAAAATGCAGAACAATTCTCTGTATTAAGGAAGTTTGCAGAACAAACACACTTGTTATTGACTAAAGCAGTCACAGCATAACCTGAAAATCACAACAAGAGACCAAGGATTTCCAATTCCATTTAGGAGGTTTTGGTTTGCTTCTGATAGCTTCCACAAGATCAAGCAGGATAATTTGTGTAAAACACTCTTCAAGCCTTAAAGTGCTATATGAATTTGAGCTATTATTTTTATTAAGGAAAAGGAAGACAATGATAATTAGTAGAGAGAAGGTTTAGAGTTGTGGCCAGACAGGGAATGATGATTCTGCTCCTGAGCAGATAGATGCACACAGCCCCAAGACAGAATTTAGAATTTTTCCCAAAAAGAAGGTTACTTGTGATCCTTGCAAGGCAAAAACATAATTTCTCCTAACTTATTTAATGGAATCACAGCTTCTCAAAATGGGAAAGGATTTCAGAGGTCATCTAGTCCAACCAAGTCCTCTAAAATATCTTTAATAAGTGATCATTCATCCTCTACTTAAAGAAAGGGTTCTTAGCTTAGGGACAATGAATTCAAAAAAATTATAACTATATCTCAACATAATTGGCTTCTTTTGTAATCTTACATACTATATTTTATTCATTTAAAAGCATTATTCTCAGATAGGGTCTGTAGGCTTCACCAGACTGCCCGAGGGATACATGACATACAAAAAGATTAAGAACCCTTGGCTTAAAGACTTCCAGTGACAGAGAGCCTATCACCTCCCAAGGCAGCCTGTTCCACTTTTAGACAGCTCTGTTATGAACATTTTCTTGTATTAGGTTGATATCTGCTTCTCTGAACATTCCAATCATTGTTCCCAGTTCTGACCTTTGGGATCTGTTAGGAGGACAATAAACATTTTAAAGTTCAACAAACATTAAGTCGCTAGAATGTGCCAAGTACCTAAACACTAGAGATACAAAGAAAAGCCAAAGATAGGACCTAACTCTTAAGGAGCTCACAGTCTAATGGAAGAGTCAATATGCAAACAACTGTGTATAAACAAGCTTTATTGAGGTAGATTGGAAATAATCAATAGAGGGATGGATGGCACTAGAAACAAATAGAACTTTTCTACATGACAGCCTTTCAAATATTTGAAGATAACTATCATGTCCTCATTAAGCCTTCTCTCCCCTAAGCTAAACACTGTAATACTTTCAACCAACTCTTCTCCTGAATGGCTTTGAATAACCTTATCATTGTTAAGGTTTAGAATATGGGGGAAGGCAGACTACGGCATAAGGAAGACACAGCTGTCTATAATGGCTAATTATTCCCCTAGGCTATCTAAAGAATACCCATGCTTCCTTTGACTATACTGATGAATATTGTTAAGGCAAATTCACCCCTTGCTATATTTGTGATAGAGCAGAGGCAGTTATTGAGTAAGTGAAGTAGAGAGGAAATAGAAGAGAAAGACTGGAGAAGAGAACACAGGTCAGTTGAAAGCTTATAGTGTCTGAATGTGGCTCCTTGATGCTGATTTCCTGTCTAGAGTGACTGAAAAGAAGTATACCTGACCACCAACCAGTGAAGTCTGTTCCAAGCTGGGTGTGCAGGGAATAGGCTCTAAGACCAGGTAGAAGCAAGCAAGCCCTTCCAATATGGTTGGCCAGGGAAATCTGGGGTCTTGGTCCTATATCAGTGCCTACATAATGGATATCTATATCCAGACCTTTGGTGACAGAGTAGTGATGACCATGTGTGTGGGTATATATGTGAGTTCTTTAGTAATATGTGGATTTATATATGCGCACATAAATACATACATAGACACATGAACATGGTCATTACTTCTATTTTCATTTATGTATTCATCAACACACTATCTATATACATACATAGATATGTAGATACATATATACACAGACACAGATGTATCTATGTATCCGTAAATGTGTATGTGTGTGTGTGCATGAGATACAACTTTAATCCTCCAGAAATTTCTCCCTGAAAAAAAAAGAGAATTTTGGGAAGAAATCATGAGACCAGGCTCTAAACATGATGGTAATTAGTGCCATGTGGGGAGGCATTTGTGAATGGTTCAGTGTCACACCTAGAAAGGAATATGATAGCAGAACACCTGGGACTTTCATATGTACACTCTTCTACTAATACAGCTAAGGAGGACTTTTCTTTTTTGCCTTAATGAAAAATCTATCAGCTAAGTTCAAGAAAACTGAACTTGTCCATATTATTATTAAAGCCATTTGTTCATGCCTTTTACTAATTTTTAAAAATGTATTTTATTTTTATTGAAATCTTTTGTCTCTAGATTTGTTTCCTACCTTCCTTTCCCAGAAGCATTCCTTGTGATATAAACTTTTTAAAAAGGAGGAAAAAATATTTTAGCAAAACCAACCAGAACACCAACAATATCTAAAATTATATGATAAGGCATACCCACAGATTCTACCTTTCTACTGCCTTCACCTCCAGCCAGGAATGGACAAAAACATATTTTCTAAACTCACTTCCAAGGCCAAGCTTGTTCATTTTAATTATTCAATTTTTTTCTTCCTTCCTTCCTTCCTTCCTTCCTTCCTTCCTTCCTTCCTTCCTTCCTTCCTTCCTCTCATCCTTCCTTCCTCTCATCCTTCCTTCTTTTCTTTCCATTTATATGGTTATACTTATTGTTGTTTTTTCCTGGTACCGTTGACTTCTTTCTGCACCTTTCATATAAGTCTTCTCATGCTTCTGTGAATTACTCATATTCAACATTTCTTATACTACACAAATGAGCTATAGTTTTGAGAGGGATGTGGATTCACAGAATATCTGGAACCTGGGGTAGACTTTTGGGAGGAACACATGCATGATCTGTCTGGCTGCCCCTAAGTACTAACCCTAGTTATTTCTGTTCATCTTTGGAAGTCTTAGTTCTTATTTCCAATGTGTTAATTTTTAAAGACTGAATATCTAAGAGGCTTAATCAAGAGAAGGAAAATCCAGGGGGAAAAATGAAAATTCTAAATCCTTTGGGGGCGCACACCTGACTGAATAATATCAAATCAACTCTAACTGTTTCTGGCACCAGAGTAATGGTACAAAATTGCTTGAGGAACCCAATGGCACTCCTGAAGATGTCAGAACACAGATTTTAAAAAGGGGGAGAGTAAGCTTCACTAATAACCAAAAACTTTCTCATCCTATTGATATTTACTCCATAAAAACTGAAATTTGGGTTCGTGAAATAAATTAATTTCTTAAACATGAACACATTCTAAGTGACCCTAATAAAACTTTGTAGGACCTTCCAAAAGTAAATATATTCAGCTCATGAGAAAGTGGTCTCATGTCAAGGTACCAAACATGTCTATTGAAGAGTTCTGCCTTGTTGTGTTTCAGGAAGAAATAGAATTTGAAATCCTATCCCTGATAAATGCCTAAGTAAGGAGAAAGCCTTGGGGCTTGCAAGGACAGTACAGGCTTTTCATTGTCCCAACAAAACAAACTTCCTCAATGCACTAAAAGTGAAGATGAGGACATTTTCCCTGGTTCACTACTTTGTACTGAAATGATAAGTAAATAGGGATGGGAAAGCACTTAGCATTGTAGAGGGCTGTGACTTGCTCTTAAAATAAAACCTATTCCTTCTAATAAGGTAAAGAGAGAAATCACATTCTTACTGGGTTTGGCAGTTATAAACAGTAAATTGTATTTAGTCAAGGTAACATATCCTTTGCAGCATCGTGACGCTGAGTGTTTAGAAGCCTTTCCTTTCTATTCCCCTATCTTTTGGAGAAACAAGGTGGGAATTTTATCTTGCTAAAGAAGCAAAACCTTCTTTCTCCATCCTCACCCTACACTCCCTTATCTATTCTCTTCAAAAAACCAAAACATTTTCAACTGACTTAGAAAATCCCTCACAAAATGCAAATACTACAAGCAGTTGTGATCTAAGTGTAATTTAGAAAGGTTTTAGGGCTAGAAGACTTGTGCATGCCCTATGATTGCAGGAATAAAATTACTACTTCTATTCACAGAGATAACTGGCTCTTAAAAAAAGAGTTCCCAAGGTATAAAAAAAGAGATAACATCTACCAATTGTAGGAATTAAATGCCTGAATTGTTAAGCCTAAGTAAGAGTGTCATAATAGGGTAATAAAATGTAGGAAGACCTTTTTTATTCACGTTTAAATTTAACAAACTGAAATTTAATGAACATGAATTGAGAAGCCACTAGCTGGTGCAGTGGATAAAGCACTGGGCCTGAAGTCAGGAAGATCTTAGTTCAAATCCTGCCACAGACACTTAGTAGCTATGTATCCCTGGAAAGGCACTTAACCTCAGTTTCCTCAACTGTAAAATGGGGATAGTAACACTTGTCGATTTGTTCTTATTTGCACTTCTCATAGTGCCTGGAATATACTGGTGCTATATCAAAGTTTATTCTCTGCCCTTGGCCTATTGAACACAGATTCTCTAAAGTATATTACTAATCTACTGTGCATCTCTTAAAGTAGGTGACAAGTGCTGTAATGATGGAGGCCAGCCCCCCACAAGAGAATCTGTTTGCTTAAGCTTTCTTAGAATTCTAAGTCCTCTTTCTTATTTTGCAAACCTTCAGGGACTAAATTCCTTCTCACCGTTGGAGATCAATGCCCTGGAATCAGAATGACAACAAACAGGTCTATAACCTGATCCTAATTTGTCTGTTCTATCCTGCTCACTGCTACATATTAAAGGTAGCTATGCCAAATACAGCGAATCAGAACTATTCATCTTCTTTTCTTTGAGGGAAACTGCTCAACACGAACTCTATTTTATTTAAAACAAGTATAATTATAGAGGATGGCATCCCTAAAAATAGGGAAAAAAATAAGTGTCAATGCTGTCCACCAGGAATGCATGTTGTCTAATGTGTTTCTACAATTTAAACCTATTTACAATTTTATCCTTTGTTTTCTTCCTCTCTAACAAGAGCTGACCCTTTAACATCTCTGTGATTTAATTTCTTCTTAATTGTTTGAAAACAGAGGGTGTCATGGAGCAACAACATTCACCATCCCAAGCAATCACAAACATGTCAAGTGGCAGGTATATGAACAACTTAGAAGAGGCTGAAAAATCTTGGTTAATTTGATGAACACTGCTGAGGGTTAAAAGATACTTTTAGCTTCCATAACGCAGAAATTTTACAAACTTTTTTGTTTTCCTACCAATGGTCAATGATGAGTATGTAAGTAAGGACGGGGTGTCAAGAATTTTGGAAAGCTTTGTCTGGCAAAGTTCAATAGTTGCAGATTGCTCACTGATGGGATACTCCCTAAGGATCTCCTAATAGGATTTATAATGGTATACATGGTCATAATACTAAGTTAGCATTTATACAGCACTTTTAAGGTTTGCAAAGCATTTTGCAAATATTATTTTATTTTGTTCTCACAGCAACTCTGGGAAGTAGATGCTATCCCCATTTTACAGATGAGGAAACTGAGGCTGACAGAGATTATGTCTTGCCTGGTCAGAGTAAAACAGCCTGTAAGTGTCTGAGGGGAGATCTGTTTGCCAGTCTTCCTGACTCTAGGTCACTAAACTACCTACCTGCCCCATTCTACAAATGAGGAAACTGAAGCAGAGAGGGGTTAAATGACTTGTTTAGGGTCACACAGCTGACTAAGGTCGAATTTATACTCAGGTCCTTTTGACTCCAAGTCTAACATTCTGTTATGCTAAACTACATACCTGAATCCAACAACTTTTTGCTGTCAAAGCCATGTTTCAGAAATGAAGCCAACAATATAGCTGATTGGGGAGCCAAAAGCATATATCTGAATACTAATTAGATATACAGACTTATCCAATTAATTTTGGAACATAACCACACACAAGTATAGAGGGAGAGAGACACAGCCAAATAAAAGTTCACATGAAAAAGATCTGGGAGTGTCCATAGAACATAAGTCAATAATGTGACATCAGAGCCAAAAAAGAGAGCAGAACTGGGGCAGTGAGAGGAGCTGCAAGAGAACACATTTCAACTCAATAGGAGGAAAAACTTCCTAATGATTAAAGCTGTCCTCAGGTGGAATGGGTTTCCAATCACTGGAAATCTCAATAATAGTAGCTGTAAAATTATTTTAGTGCTTTATATATTTGTGAAATACTTTACATATACTTTTTAATTTGAAACTTAAAATTTTGTGAGATAGATGCTATTATCTACATTTTATAGATGAGGAAACTGAGGCTTGGAGAGGTCCAGTGATTCTTCCAGGATAGCACAGCTAGTAAATGAGACAGGAACAGAGGCTGGATAAGCCATTTATCAGGAATGTCCTAGAGTGGTTGCCCTTTCAAGGACCTGTTGGACTAGATGAACTCTGAGTTCTCTTTCAAGTCTGAGAGCTGATGATTCTACACACACACACACACACACACACACACACACACACACACACACACATACACACACACACACACACAGATAGGGAGGGGGGGGCTTTCTGCTAAAATTCATGAAAAGTAGCCAGACTTGAGGTTAGTTCAATGGAACAGATCCACATATACCCAAGTCTCCATTATTAATATTCATTTCAAGATCTCTAGTCTAAAGAATACTTCTATACATATGTCCCATGAAATGTTAAAAGTAAGAAGCAGATTCCCTTGCTTATAAATTATTTTGAATTTCTGATAGATGATATATCACTGGCACAGTGGATAGATTACCAGATCCAGAATGAGGAAGACCTGAGTTCAAATCTGATTTCATAAACTTACTAGTTTTCTGACTCTGGGTAAATATTTAACCTCTAAGTTTCTGTAAAATGGGGATAATAGCTGTTATGAAGACAAAATAAGATATTTATAAAGCACTCTGTAAACCTTAAAGCTTTATATAAATGCTAGTTATTGTTATTAATATTAGAAGGAGGAAAACAAAGATGAAGAAGGAAAAAAGTAGGGAAGACATGAGAGTATATTGATTGATCACTATAGGTAACAAAGTAAACTTCAGTTTTGACACATTTGGTAGGATCCATATAAAATTTTTACCAATTTTAAGGTAATTCTGAAAACATATAAATATCCTTTTAAGATATAATTAAGACAGTAAAAGAAGTCTGGTGTTCGTATATAGGTGTTCGTATGTAGGATTTGAAATTTTTCATGTCAGTAATATGAATCAAGGCTAAGTAGACAGAGGTCATTTAGACCAAATAAAACCTTTTTAAAAGCAAAACTAAAGAAAAAAGTGGTTAAACAGCTTACAGTCTGTCAGCACCACCTGGAATCAGACCTCATGATTTACAGTAGCTCATTCTACCTAGTCTAAAGTACATTCTGGAGGGCTTCTCAGCCACATGACCAACAAGATGGAGAACTAGACTTTTTTTTTGTATCCTCACAACCCCTTGAGTCTCTCCAAGATAGGAATTAAAGGCAAAACATAAAGCATTTTTATCTGCCTTTATTGTCTAGAACACCAAGAACTCTAATGAGGTAAAAACCCAAGGCACTAAGGTAAAGAAAGCTGGTCTCTAACTCTTGCTGTGCTCACTCAGCACCCCACAACCAACTAGGCAAGGCTGCACGAGCCAAATACAAACTTACAACAGAATTCAATTCCATTCCCTCCCCTCCATCCCTACCTACACTTTATTTTCCCAGCACCTCAGAAACAAAAATACAGAAACTTGTTCAGATCAAGAACTAAGATAGATATAGAAATAAGGAACAGAGGGAACTAAGGCTGGATGCCACAGTTGTTGTGGATCCACTAGGCATGCCTGAAGCAAAGAGTCCCAGTTAGCTCTGCCCCACCTCTCTAGCTCCCCCAATTTCCACCCTCAGAAGTCTACTTGAAATAAAAACCAAGGCCTGTGAATCATGAATTGCCTAGTATACGAGGAGTCTGAGAATGTCCCCAGAAAAACCACCATCAAAGGAGAAGTGCATAATATGGGGATATAAGGGAAAAGGTTAAAATCACCAAATAACTGAGGAAGAAGAAAACTCAGTTAAATATTTTGAACACAAATGGATAAATTGACTATGAAGATATTAATAATGAAAGGGACTATGGCCTCCAAATTAGCTAAGCTAGTCTGGACATCAACGAGTAAATATTCCAATACAAAGAAAAATGAATGAACCCCTAACGAGACAGAGGAACCTGTGGATTCCCAAGACAGCATGGAAGTAGGATGTTTCTGAATGACCCAAAAGAGAAATAAGAATTTGTAAAAACAGAATGTATGACCTTCAGAACAAAAATAATGGACAAAAAAATTTTGAATAAAACAATGTCAGTGTCACCAAAACAAAAAACAGAATTACTAACTGGTAATGCAAATATAAAAAGTGAAAGACAATCTGAAAGAAGAGAAGCAAAAAGGAAATAATGTTATAATAAAAGCAAAACATTTAGACCTCAAAGACAGGATATAATGTGAAACTTAAGGATCAACAATCTCTCAGAAAAATACAAGTGAAAAAAAAACTTCAACACCACAATTCAAGAAATAATACAAGAAAAATGTCCAGAAATTCTCAATACAGAAAACAAAGTAACCCTCAAAAGAATCCACAGATCATGTTCAGAAAAAAGGAACAAAAATGAAAATAAAACTTATGCAGCAAATTCTAAGACAAAAAGTGGCTAAATTTAACAGTTTTGATGACAAATGACATATTCTACAGTGAACAGAAGAAAGACCTTCAAATATGAAGACCAAAGAAATTCAAACAATATGAGAATATTCTATGTCTACTGGATTTGGCAAGAGTGAATGAATGTGATCCAAAGAGAAATAGAGTTGAAGATGCAACACAGCAAACCTGAATCTAGCCATTAATTTAAAAAGATAAAGTATAATTCAACAAACTACACCTTGGAGTGATTGGCTTAAAAAGATTTTGACAGTAGTCATATGGATCAAGATGTACTGGCCTTACCAGGGTTTCCAATTTTTAAGCATATGATAGAAAAGTCCAAAGTTTGATCCAGTTTGCCCTCCTATCATTGATTTGATAAAAGGCAATGTTGTTTTAGTATTGAAGACTGAAGAATTATGGAAGATTCCATGACCCATAAGGGGAAAAATGGAGGTCTCCTTGTTGCCAGGGAATAGGTTAATCCTTGAGTATCAGAGGAGCAACAGTGAGTGAGGAGAGTAGTGTAACTAGTGAGTAAGGAAACCAGTGACAGATCAAGCCAAGGGATCACTCATTTCTCTTCACAATTTTTCCTCTACTTCTCTTACTTGGTTTTCAGAATCCTTTTTGAGCTCTTCCATGGCCTGAGACCAATTCATACTTTTCTTGGAGGCTTTGAATGCAGGAGCTTTGACTTTGTTATCTTCTTCTGAGTATGGGTTTTTATCTTCCTTGTCACTAACGTTTCCTTTTCTCTTTTTGGTTCTTAAGGTGTAGGGAGAAAGGGGGATGGACTGCATAGGCAGGTGAATTATGATGGAAGAAGATGAGAGATGACTTACATCAGAATCTAACTGAGGACTAGCTCATTTTACTGTATCTTTCCCTGAAGCAAGGCACATTTCGAATGCAGCTCCACCACCACAAAACATGGAAAGGTGAAACACAATGGACCTATGAACAAGAGGAGAAAAAAGGGGAGTAGGGGAAAGCCCAGTGTAACCCATTAGCTGAGAGGATAATATAGCCCCAAGCCCTCTCCCTCCTGCATACACAGAAAAAATACTAACACCTCCTGATTGTTACCCCACATCTGTTCTCTGATGACATATCATAATGCCATTCTAGGGTGGCAAAGGGCCAGATGTGGTTGTCTAGCCAGGCCTGATTTATCTGCACATTTAACTACTCTACCAGTCCCCTAGTGAACTAGATGGCTTCCTATTAGGCATCCAGAAAAAAAGTTTGAGGATGACTGTTTATCAATTATCCAATAAATATTTATTGAGCTCATTTGATGCCAAGGTACCATAGTAGGCATTTACAGTCTCTCTACTAGTTTAAAAGGATTGCTGTTGGACAGCTAATGCCCATAGTCAGATCTAGTATATAACTCTAGCCATCAGATAATTCAACACACAATCACTAAAGTTTTAAAATAAAGTGAGAATCAAATTTTAAAGTTTTCCTCGGGATAATATGTAAAAATTAGAACAGAGATATTTGAACTCTAGGTGTTTATAGCACTATCTCATTAAAGTGACTATTTTCAAATAGAATTTGATAACTCCCCACCAAACTACAAGAAAATCAAATTAATTTGATGAAAATGAGATTAATAACACTCAGGGTGGCATTGAACCTAAGGACTGACAGATGCATAGACAATTGAAGATGATGAAATTAAACGTGAATCCAGTTACGGTTAACTGGAGGCAGGAAGGAGGGAAAATACTAAGTAAAATCAATCCTTAATTTACTCTAATTGAATTTGATAGTCATTAATTTCTAACACTATTCAAAGAGGAATCACTCCCCATTTGCCAAGGGGACTATGAGTTACACAAAATTAGTCAATGAAACTGAGAAAGTATGAATGTGCAGCACTAACTACAAAGGCAATTAAACTATTTTATACAAAATACTAAAACAAAAGTATCTAAATTGCATTCAAAAGAGTCCAATTCCCTATCTTTTGTTTTAACTTGGGCATCTAAATTTACCCACTCCAGAGATTCCAAGTTACTAATATCCAAGAGCCCTGGAAGTCATTCTCATCTGAGTAACAACCAGCGTCTTCTACCCAAGCTGCTCACCCCACTCATAGATACAGAATTAGAGTGCTGCCCTACGTGAAAGGTCTGACAAAGAAAATCATCATCTAAGTTTGAAACTCAAGTCACACACATCCAGCCTCTGACAGGGATGCTTTCTTTAGTCAGTTACTTTATCCTTTGTGTCAGTCAAAATGAGAACTCAGAAGGACCTCAGCTTAAAAAGGTCAAGTCTCTCACTGCATCTGGGGCCATCTCCAGTCATCCTGATCTATACCTTGCCACTGGACCCAAACAACTCTGGAGGAGAAAGTGAAGCTGGTGACTTTACACAACCTTTCCTCACTTAAATTCAATTCACTTGCAAGTCATGGCATCACCTTCCTGATGTCATAATCCTCTTCAAGAATGAAGAACAACCAACAACATCAAAGATGTTGGCACTATGTATTTGAGTGAGAAAAATGAAATGACCAAAATTCAGTGACATTTACTTAAGTAGATACAGTCATTGACTGCTAGAATAAGACTAGGGATTTTTAGTAGAGAGGAATATGGACAGAGAAAGGTTGATAAATGTTTAATATTTAATCCTTCAATAAAACTACGGGTCACACTTTTTAAGTCTTTATTCTTAAAAATTTCTCCACCACTTTCTTAAGTCTAAATAAACAGAACAATAAATCAAATCCTAATTTGTAGCATTTACTGATGTCTGCGGTACAAATGCTGATGCTGGAAAGTTAACAATTGGTTCTCAAGACCTGACTCCAGTGCATTCAAACATAAGGGTATCTCTTGTTATGAATAAATTCAATAGAGACACATTCAACAGTTCTTTTATATAGGAAGAATATAGTGGATAAAGAGGATCAGGAAGACCTAAGTTTAAATTCTGCTTCTGATACATATTGGCCATGCAACCTACTCAAGTCATTGAAGAGTTCCCAAGAATTTCTCACCACTCTAAGCAACTCACTACAATCTTAATTTGTGAGATGGTGCCAACCTTTGTTGAGACAGTTTCTTTACTTGGGAATTCCCTATACAATGAAATCATATGCCCAGTTCCTATCCCCATGATGTAGGAAATCACACATATTATCTACAGCCTAGCCATCATGCATTTCTCTAGTTCCTACTCTGCTCAACTGCCTTACTAGAGTCAATCCCTTTAAAGATAGTTGTAACAGCAGCAATATTCTACCATTTTGTTCTTAGAATTAGGTAATTAATTGGTTGTAATACAAATCATACTTAAATTATATTTAAACTTATGTTATTATACTTAAATTATATACTTATTAATTTCATCATAAAACACTTAATTTCATCATTTTCAATTGTCTATACATCTGTCAGTCATTAGGTTCAAAGTCATTCTGGGTGTTAATACTCTGATTTCCATCAGGTTAATCTGATTTCCTTGTAGTTTGGGGAGTATTAAATTCTGTTTGAAAATAAAGTCTTCTCAATAACACAGTGCTATAACTACTGAGAGACTATAACTAAAATAAATAAAGCACCCAAGGAGAAAGTCAAAACTTAGCCTGTGTCCTAGAAAGTTTTGTAGGTGAGGGTGACTTTTAAAGAGACAGTGCAGCTTTGTTACTAGCATATTTACCTGTGCTTTGTTTTCAGCCATTCTGACCTAGTTTGTGACAGCATAGATAGGTGGCACAGAGCATAGAATGCTGAACTTGGAAATCAGGAAGCCTTCCAAGAGTTCCAATCCTGCTCCAGACACAAGCTATGTGACCTGGGACAAATCATTTAAACCTCTTTCACATGCAGTCAACTAGCATTTATTAAATATCTCCTATATGCCTGGCACTGTGCTAAGCACTAGGGACATGAAGGAAGGTGAAAAACAGGCCCTGCTGTAAAGGAGCTCAAAAAGGACCTACTTATTGGGCTGTTGGAAGGCTGAAGAGGGACAACAAGGTTACAGCCCTTGGCAAAACCTTAAGTGCTAGTTAATATTATTGTTGTGAAAATGGTATTATTCTTGTTTTCTATGACTCAAAGAGGCTAAAGTGACTCGTTTAAGGACACAAAGATACCAAGTGGTAGAACTGGGATCATCTTTGGTGTTTTCTGGCTCTATATTCAGCTCTCTGGTCACTATTCCACTAAATTTATTGAAATGTTGCAAAAAGAAGTCCTTCTAGAGATGAACACAACTGGGACATAGACCCCATGAAAATTCTTTCCTTATCAAAACTTTCTAACTCAATCCACTTTTTTTACATAGAAAAAAAGACTATAATTTTAGTTAAAGAGAAAATAGAATTCAATGTTCTTACACTGAAATGTTTATGTTATATAAATGCGTAGCAAATGTATAAGCATTTATTAAGCACATGATCATGTATTTAGAGTTAGAAGAATCTTAGAAGTCATTTAGTGCAGATGTGTCAAACATTCAGTCCACAACCCCAAGTGTGAGTCTGAACCAGATTAAGATGTATCTGGGAAAAAAATACAACATAAATAATGTTAATTTGTGGTTTCTAAGTCAATATGATGCCTGTAAGGATCCATTTCTATTTGAGTTTGACACCACTGAATTCCAACCCCTTCCTTTTACCAAAGAAGTTCTGTGATTGGGTAAAGCATGGCAAAGTGGTGGAGTCAGGATTGGAACCATGAAACTCTAACACCAGTTCAGTGTTCTTCCACCATAGCACACTGACTCTTTATGTAAAATGCACTATAGTCAGTACTGGAGATACAATGACAAAATAAAATAGTCCATGTCATTAAGGAGATCATTCACATTCTATCTGGGAAAATAATTTGTATACATATAAGTAAATATAAAATAAATATTCAAGTGTATCCATGACCTCCTACTTTTCAAAGATGTAGATTACAACCCATCCACTCCTACCCAAACTGTGTGTGACCCTTGTTCATGTATTCCCTTAAGTTTATTACAAGGGGGCCACCCAACAGGTAACAAGCAGGTTTTCTTCACTAGCTCTTGACTTTGCAAAGTTACTGGTGAAATAATCTGTCCATTCCAGTCCTGCTATGTCTCTGCCCTTTACCAGTTGCTGACACCTTTCTCTCCAAGGTTGTGTCTGGTTTGTATGAAATAATCTGTCCATTCCAGTCCTGCTATGTCTCTGCCCTTTACCAGTTGCTGACACCTTTCTCTCCAAGGTTGTGTCTGGTTTGTATGCATTTTATGTACAATTATATTTGCATGTTGTCTCCCCCATTAGAATACAGGTTTCTTGAGAGGAGGTACAGTTTTGATTTTGTCCTGTTTATTCTCAGATCTTAGTACAGTGTCTGGGACAGAATAGGTACTTAACAAATGCTTGTTGATTGACTGATCCACTTTCCATCCTTTGATACCAATAAGTGACTATCCTTAACATGCATTTCTTCAATGACATCTTTTGTGTTTATTCTTCCAGCTTCCTCACTGGCTACATGTTGTACCTATTCATATGTATCCATTCCTCTCCATTCTCCCTGAGAGTCATTTTTAATTTTTCAGAGAGATTGTTTATTCCATGTCTTACTACCATAATGATAGTATTAAAGGTTGTTTCTATGGGAAACTAAATATAAAATAAATACAAAGTAATTTTGGAGTAGGGGACACTAGTAACTTTTTCCTCCTTATATTTAGTTACTGTATTTTTAGCAACTCAGACTAAGCAAAACTCTCTGCAGAACTGTATAACAAATGGAAAACTTGAAGTCAGTCAAGAAGATGTATTAGAGGTAAGTCTCTCATGCGAAAAGGACAGGCAACAAATAGATTGCCTGACAAACAGACTGGATCCCATGGGATTATGAAGAACCAATAAGGAGACCAAAAATTCAAAACAATGTTATACTTGAACAGAGATGAAGGCAGCACAGGATCAGCAATTTGACCAATTAGTGGTTCCACCGTCTTATTATGGAAAGCGAAAGAAAGCACAGCCACATGTGAATTATGTAAATACCTATTTCTGAAACTGTTAAGACTGCAGCATTTCTGAGAACAAGACTTCCTTTTTCTCCCTTAGAAATGGAATTGCAAAATCATAGCATGGAAGAAAT
Organism: Potorous gilbertii; assembly: GCA_028658325.1. NCBI lineage: Eukaryota > Metazoa > Chordata > Mammalia > Diprotodontia > Potoroidae > Potorous > Potorous gilbertii. The sequence goes on from CM053773.1 coordinate 68,250,572, forward strand.
TTTAAAAGTTTTTTCATTCTTTACCTTCTAGTACCATTTCCACTTGAAACATTCCAAGAGGAGAGGGAATATAAATCAATATATCAATCAACAAGTATTTATTAAGCATCTCCTATGTGTGAAGTACTGTAGACACTGAAGGACCACAAAACACAAAGTTAGCAGACCTGGGTGAGAACTCTGGTTCTGCTTCTTACTAGTTCTGTGATTGCTGGCTTCTCTAAGCCTCAGTTTCCTCATATATAAAAGGTGTCTACTTAAATCACTTACTTCACAGTTTTGATAGGAGAAAATAACTTTGCAAGCATTAAAGAACTACATAAATGTGAATTCTTGCTATGATAGTCTACTTTTTGTGTTTCAGGACTCGAGAAGTAGATTCCATAATCTCCTATGATAATCTATTCCAAACTCTTGCTACCCAAAGCTTTTCCTTTTAGCCATCCTCATTGAGGTGCGACCATATTCCTTACTTTTAGAGAGAGCTAAATGCCTTTCTTTTGAGCAAGGTGGAGTCATCCCAGAAGATCAAGCTCAGCAATTCCTCTCCTCAGTCTCCTTAAGAGTTTCTCACCTCCTCCTTCCTTTTCCACAAGGGAGGTGGGAAGGACTGGAGGGAGGAACAACAGAACCTTTCTATTCTGCTCGCAGGCATCTCTCACAATCCTCTCCTCATCCTATAATTTCTTCAATCCTGCATTCCCTTCATATTACAGGTTAATACGCTCTTTTGTTCTCATTTCCTCCGTAATAGCCTCGAAAACCTTATGTGGACTTGAAAACAGTTATTAAATTACTTTTCAGTCTTCACCTCTCCAGGATGACTAATTCCAGTTTTCTTACCCTTTCCTCTTATCCTTTCCTGAACCAATGAATTAATACATAAAACTGGGAGCTGTTTTTAAAAAAATATACAATTAACTAATTTGTAAAGAAAGAGGACAACTAAATCTCCAGTATCAAAAATGGAAAAGGAGAATTCAAAACAAAGGAAAGGTAAGGGAATTAACGGGTATATAGTACCTAGTATGTGCCAGGCCCTGTGCTAAGCACTTTACAAATCCTTTGTTGCTCACAACCATGGGAAACAGGTGCTTTTATTATCCATATTTCACAATTGTTCAGGGTTACACAGCTGGTTTCTGAGGTCACAGTTGAATGCAGGGCTCTTCCTGATCCTAGATTCTATATTCTAGACCCAGAACTCTATTCACTACACCCTATAGCTGCTTTCCAAATGAATAACAAAATGAAGAAATAAAGGACACTATTAGAAACTATGCCAACAAAACTGATCATTTAAATGAAATAAATGAAAATTTACAAAAATACAAAATACTGAAATTAACAGAATAAGAAAGAGGGAATTTTTCAGAGAAAGAAACTGAGCAAGCCATAAATGACCTTCCAAAAGGGGGGACCCCAAAACTCCAAAACCATATGAACTCACAAGAGAATTGTATCAAACACTCAAAAACCCTTTAATTCTAATATTGCCTAAACTGCTTGCAAAAATAGCAATATAAGTGATCCCACCAAATTTCTTCTATCAAACAGATACAGTCTCAAGACCTAAATCTAGGAGAGTCAAAACAGAAAAAGAAATTATAGATCAATATTTCCAATGAACATGAATAAAACAACTTTTATGTAAAATATTAACAAAGAAGCTAAAACAACATATCACAAAATTAAACATTATGGCCAGATTGGATTTATACCAGGAATGCAGGGTTGATTTAATATTAGGAAAACTATAAGCATAATTAACCATATGAATAATGAAATCAACAAAAACATGATTATATCAATATATATAGAAAAAGCTTCTGACAAGAACACCCATTTTTATGAAAAATACTAGAAAATATAGGAATAAATGTGTCTTTTATTAAAATGATAAACAGTATATATCTAAAAATTAAACTACTATGTAACTGAGATAAAATAGAATCCTTTCCAATAAAATTGGGGATGAAATAAGGATGTTCATTATCATCATTCCTGCTTAAGACAGTACAAGAAATTTTGGTGATATGAAAAAATACAAGAAGGAGAAATTGAGAGGATGCAAAAAGGTAAAAAATATTTTTTGCAGATGATATGATGATGTTCTTACAGAATCCTATTGCATCAACTAAACTAGCAGGATATAAAATAAATCCACACAAATTGTCAGCATTTGTATAAATATTAGTTGCTGATGAGTAGGATGAGTCAATATAATATAAATGGAAATTTTAGGTAAAATAATTTATATATTCAATGCCATAACAATCAAAATGCCTAAAGATTACCTATCAAAGTATAAAAATAATAAAATTCACATACAGGCAAAAAAGGTCAAGAATCTCAAAGGAAATAATGAAAATAAGTGGGGGGGGGGGAAGGTCTAATAGCACCAGATTTCAAAGTATACTACAAAGTGTAATTCTCAAAACAATTTGGCATTGTTTAAATAGACCAATCAATGGAACAGATTAGAAACACAGCATAAAGAAGCAAAAATGTCTAGCTCTCTAGTATTCAACAAATACAAAAACCTCATATCCTCGGTTAAGGGACTCACTACTGCTAGAAAAACTAGACAGTAATATGAAAAAATTAAATTTACATCAAAACCTTGTACCTTAAATTAAAAAAAAATAGTTCAAAACAGTATGTGGCCTAGTTAGACAAGACTGCAACAGTAACAAATTGGAAAAACATGGCGGGGAGGAATTTCAGATCTATGGAGGGGGGAAATTCATGACAAAGGATCAAGAGAATCACAGAAGATAAAATGAGTAATTTTGATTAATTAAGATTAAAGGAGCAGCATAGTATAGTAGATAAGAGTGCTAGTCCTGGAGTCATTAAGACTCACCTTCCTGAGTTGAAATCTGGTCTCAGACACTTATTAGATATGTGACCCTAGGCAAGTCACTTCACCCTGTTTTCAGTTTCCCCATCTGTAAAATGAAGTGGAGAAGGAAATGGCAAACACTCCAGTATCTTTGTCAAGAAACCTTCAAATGATGTCAAAAAGAATTGAATACGATTGAAACAACTGAACCCCAACAAAATGTTCGTCATTATTATATTTGCAAATCTAATACAGCTAAAATTAAAATGAAAACAATTAACTGGTGAAAAGTCTTTGCAATAAGTTTCTCTGATAAAAGTTTTATTTCCAAGATATCTTCAAATTTTTAAGAAGAGACATTCCTCGATTGATATAAGGTCTAATGATATGAACAGGCTATTTTTAAGGGAAGTAACAGCTACTATCTATAAACATGAAAAAAAATGCTCCAAATCACTAGGAAAAATGTCAATTAAAGCAACTCTGGGATTTCATGTCCCACTCATCAGATTGTTGGAGATGACCAAAAAAGGAAAATAAGAAATGTTAGAGGGCTGTGGGAAAACAGGTACATTGATGCACTTCTGGTTGGACTGCCAATGTGTACAACTATTCTGGAAAGCAAATTGGAATTATACAAAAGTTACTAAACAATGTATATTTTTTGACCTAAATATACCACTGTTTGGCATAGTGTTCAAAGAAATAGGGAAAAAAATCTTATATGTATAAAAATATTTATAGCAACTCTTATTGGTAACAAAAACCCTAGAAACTAAGTGGAAGCTAGTCAATTGAGGAATGGATAAATAAAGGGTAGTATATGAAAATGATGGAATACTATTATGCGATAAGAAATGGAGAAACAGAAAATTTCAAAAAGACATGAAAAGACCTGTGTGAACTAATATGGAGTGAAATAAACAGAACAAGATCAATTTATTCCATAAAATCAAAATTATAAAAATCAACAACTTTGAAACTTATATAAACAGATGAAGAATGAGGTAAGCAGAACCAAGAAAACCATTTATACAATAATATCACAGCAAAAACAAACCTTGATAAAGAAATCTGTTCCCTTTATCTGACATTTACAATGCCATCCACCATTCCAAAGGGCCAATACAACTCTTATTCAGCTACGTTTGGGAAGTTCCAGTATCTCATTCTAATAGAATATAAGCTCCCTGAGGACAGAAGTGGTTTGATTTTTTTAACTTTGTCTCACCAGTGTGTAGTACAGTAGGCATACGGTTAACTGTTGATAACATGTTTCATTATATACATATAATATACCACCTGACAAGAGTTAACAGACAGATTTAGAGTGTAAGATTTTATTTTTTACAGAGCCAAGACTGGAATTAATTTTGCTGGACTGCATACTTGTTACAAGGAATTGTTTCTCTCTCTCTCTCTCTCTCTCTCTCTCTCTCTCTCTCTCTGAGGCTGGGGGACACTATGGATGTGGAATGGTTCATACACTTTCATATGAGGTCACTATATTCTTAGTTTTGCTTTGTTTACTTTGTTTTAAAAGACTACTCACAAACAAAAAAAAATGGGTGTTTTAACATCAAAGCAAAACTTTTTTTTTAAGTGCCTCCTCTTTCTCCTTTAGTTAGCAAAATTATAAAATTTTACATCTGGAAAGAACCTTGGAGAGTATCCAGCTATTTACTGATAAGGAAACTGAGACCCAAAGAAGTTATGACTTGTCCATGGGAAACCAAGTGAAGCAAGTTGGTGACAGGGCTGGCACTCAAATTCTGATCTCCTGACTCCTAATTCAGTGCCCAGACAAGGATCATGAACTTGTGTCATTTAAAACTTTTAATTAATTCTCCTCTTGGTTCTAACACATGAATGTACCTTCCCTCCACCTTCCTCTACCCAAACTAGCGACTAACTAGTTTGTGTCCACTGACTGTGAGCTAGACAGAGTGCCAGGGGAATTGATACACCTCTTTTCATAACTTTATTTTAACTCTCATTCATTCAGCTGTATTTGGAAGTTTCAGTAACTCATTCTAATAGAATGTAAGCTCCTGGAGGAAAGAAACTGTTTTTTTTCATACCAGTGTCTAGCGCAGTGCCTAATAGGCACTTAGCAAGTGTTTGCTGATTTAATAATAATTGCTATTCACACAAAAAACAATTCCATTCCAAATAACCATGATACAAGCAAAGGAGAGGACTGCAAGAAAAGTTAGCAAAACATAAAAATAACCTAGATCTAGGACAACTGTAGGACAATTAGTTGGAAAATAATATGTATTCTGGAAATATGGAAAACATTCTCTCTCTCTCTCTCTCTCTCTCTCTCTCTCTCTCTCTCTCTCTCTCTCTCTCTCTCTTTCCCTTCCTCTCTCACTCCCTCCTTCTCTCTGCCTCCCTCCCGGTCTCAGTCTTCCTCCCTCTCTCAAATGTATTGTATATTCAATGGTTCATGCTACAGAGTCTTCATATCCTCTTTTCCTTTAGCACAGTCTACTAGCCTAACCATCTGTAAAGCTTCCAGATGTTTAAAAAACAAAAAAACTTAAACAAACACAATTCAGTTAAGAGACTGTCTCAGAGAAAATGAAAATGAACCCACTCACGGATTTCTTTCTTAGCCCTTCATGCCTCTATATACTCCTAAACTCACTGTTCAATGACAAGCTGTAGCAGATGACTTTGAACTTTATGTAGATCTCATTCATAGAGGGAAGGCTCATTCAGGCCCTAGTTTCTTGTTTGCCTTTAGTATCTCTTCCCCTTATGTGACATTAATAGTGAAAAAAAAAATCCAAAGGATAAAAAAATAACACCAATAGCTACTGAGGTACTTAAAATATTTTCACTTAACACTAAATGGACCAGATCTAGAAAGAGATACAAAAATTTTATTATAATTTTACTTTAAAATAAAATTTTTTATCCTATCTCAATTTTCTTTGCCTTGTAGATTTAGAAAAAGGACACTGGATTCACTGACACAGCTTATACCTTTGAGGTATTCCTAAACTCAGGTCCTTGTAAGTGGTAATGGAAAACTATTACCATTTGTTCCATTCTCTGAGAGTAGAGAAACATTCAGCCTGTTGGAAACAGTGGCAGATTGCCAACTGTTTGTATGGAATGATTTTCACAAGCTAGAAATACCATATAGAAATATCACTAAAGTACAAAAAGTCACATTTTTAAATGATTGTATTTGTCATGGTGAATGCTTAGATGTATCTTTCCTGTTACAGAAGAGAAAGTGACACAACCAGAACAACTAAAATAACTTACAAAATCTAAACATATTTCAAAAACTCATCAGTTTTAGATATTTACAACATGTAAAGCTCATTAAAAGTAACCCCAGGTATAAGTAACAACTGATTTGCCCTGAATTTAGAGGAAAGAGACCTGGGATCAAAATATGACTCTGCTCTTACTACCTGTATGAATTTGGGCAAGTCACTTCATCTCCAAAGACTTCAGTTTCCTTATACGTGAAATGAAGGGATCAGACTAGATGACTTCAGAGGTACTTTAAAACTCTAAATCTATGATCTTATCATCTTGAAAGAATTCTCTGATTCAGCCTAAAGGTATGTGCACTTCAATTTCATGTCACTGCAAGCAAAATACTCCAGAGTTATAATAAAAAGGTTCCTCCTTAATTACCTTCCTTCTGTCTCTGTCTTCCCTGTATCCTCACAGAATATGCCTTCTCCACACTCTCAAGATTGTTTCTACATTATCAGAGATTTTCAGTAGCCAGTGACCCACTGTAAATGCCATCGGTGGCAAAGCTTGGTTGAATTCTGTCCATTGTTCCACGGTAAGTAACTCATTTTAAAAGTTCATCAGGAAAACTGACTGTGGTATTATAACAATCATGCCAGACTTACTTTTTTGAGTTACCATATAGTGTCATGAAATCATATGTCCAAAAGAGTACAAAGGGTAGAATGAGGAAGAAGAATATAAATTCACGCCCAACAATGACTAATGGTGGACATGGTCTCAGGCACCAGACTATCACTAGTGTGTATGCCCTGCTTGAGATTATGCTCTGTTAAGAGTGCTTAGATAATGATATAAATTGTCTTATCATCAACGTTAAAAATACCTAGGACTTATACTCTGGCTCATTTTGGAAACTTTGATAAGCCAGCCGATTTTTCATTCTTTTCCCTTCTAACAAAACACCAACCAGTTAATAAATATATACTGAATATGATACACAATTCTGAACTTGACTCTTGGACGTTGTAATTATATGAAAAAATAAATTTTTAAAAACCTATTAATAAGAATGGGTAGCTAGGTGGCACAGTGGATAGAATGCCAAGCCTGAGGTTAAGAAGACATCTTCCTGAGATCAAATCTCTCTGTAGATACTTACTAGCTGTGTGACCCTAGACAAGTCACTTAAGCTTATTTGCCAGTTTCCTCATCTGTAAAATGAGTTGGAGAAGGAAATGCAAACCACCACATTATTTTTGCCAAGAAAACCCTAAATGGGATCATTCAGTTAAACATGACTAAAAAATTACCAAACAACAACTACAGTAATAGTAATACTGTATGGGAAGCTATGAGGTATACTAACAGTAATATTAATTTTGCTAAGATTATACATACCATTAATTAGCTTTCCAGTATCGGTAGAAAAAGGATCTAACATAGTTCCAGAAGCACAAGGCTGAGAACATACTGGAAAACAACCATAAGACATAATTTTCCATTTGATATTACTAAAACAATCTATGGAGCTTATTGACAAAGTTGTAGATTAGTAGGAACATTACAAAAACTTACAGAGGAAAACAAGTTAACATCCAGAGGAATAAAGGAAAAAGTAAAAATAAGCACCCAGGTCAAGCATTCATCTCCTCAATTGGGGTGGTTTCCTCATACACGAACTGGACATATGGAACTGGTAGATGAACATATTTTGCTCCTAAAAAATAAAGTACCATTCATAATGGCACCAGGAAATTTGTAACACAGCAACATAGTATTGTTTTGTATTTATCCCAAAGAGTCCGTGTTGCTGAAGTGAATACCTACCATATGGCCATGGACACAATAACCGTGATGAAAAAAAGAATGAATGAACGGTATCATACCAGATCCAGTTGGTTAATAACAACAATTTATAGTCAAAAGTCGCCTGAGATCAGTGGAAGAAAAGGATTTTAAGAATTATGTTTGACAAGATTACAAGGATCACAAACCAAATCCACAAAAATGCTAAAAATGAGTTTCTTTCCTGGGCTGCCAATTTAAGTCTTCAAAAAAGAATATTTGGCTGTATTTGAATATAAAAGTCTTATAGCCAAATCATTCTTGTATTTATTTCTCTTCTTAAAATCCAGTTTCATATAAATGTCACTGACTCTTACAGGGAGTGAGAGAGAAATACACATACTCAACATGACTTTTCATCCCATAAATTTTGACCTTTCTGATTTCAATGTGTATTAATACTAGCCCACCTGTCTGGCAGACCTTTGTGTACACACTGTGCCCTTTAACACGAAAAAGCATAGCTGGATGATACATGGTGACAAATCCTACAGAGAGAGAGAGAAAGAGAAAAGTGTAAGACTCAGACAGCCAGCCTGCCAGCCAGCCAGTCAGACAGACAGACTTTAAAGGAAATAGCTTCCAACCAGGATCTGCTGCAGCCCAGCTAATCAGGTAGGTATTCAGTCGTTCACTCCTGCAGACTTGCTTAGCATAGAAATAGGCTGTCTGCCCAGGAAGATGAGGTAATGTCTAGGTTTGATGCCAAAACCTCTCTAACTGGCAGGACACATCGGGTAAATATTTCTACTGCAGGAGACCCCATTCATTTGATGCTGCTGCCAATTTACTATTGTTACCATGCTCATTAATATTAATACTTAGCTATCATACCTGTTTAAGACTGAAGATGGAAAAATACCTTTCTTTTTTTTTTAATGAAATCCATTTGGTAGGAACATGGGAGGACATCATCCCAGATCCTCAATTCTTGCCCAACAATTACTACTGCAGTACCAGTCTCTCCCTGCAATTCTTAAATACACATGTTACTGCAGCACCAAAGCCCCTCTACAACCTCTCTGGCTGCTATAAGTCTGGAAAACCCCAAGGCAATTTCTTCTTATTCCATCATTTTAATGAGAATTGAGGTGAGGGCTTGAAGCCAGCTTCAAGCTTCCTTTTCTAGTTTATCCTATTTGTAAATCTAGTAGAATTTGCCAGTCAGGTTGCCAACAGCTCTTTCTCCCCTCCAAAAAAAAATTTCTAAATTTGTTACATCATCTATTTTTGATGATCTGTTTTATAGTCTTACAAATTACTGGCAATGTGATGATGATACCTACCAAGGACTTGTAACTTATTCACTTGATGATTTTGTCTCTGTGGTTACAGTCAACAATACACATTGGTTGCACAGCATATTATCTTACAAAAACAAACACTGAATGGAATGCTTGGTGTTTCATTTCTTCAATTTTAAGTGACCCCATTTTTGTTGGGTGAAGTCTAGATCATCAGCCTCCATCTGATTTAGGAGGAAGTCACATTTGGAGGGGAATCATAAAGTCAGAGTCCTCTTTTTAGTTTCATATCCATTTACTGGATTGCTTTCTATAAGCTGAAGTTGTCAGCCTCTTACTACCTGCATTCCATCACCTGTAAACTGGAACCAACACAATTTACCTTCTGAGGGAAGATAGGAGAGGACAGTTGTAAAAAGGCAACATAAAAATAGGATCAAGACTGCCATGGAAAAACCACCCAAGGTTCAATATCATCCTCTACAAGCAAGAGATCAAAATTGAACTCTTCAGTTTAGTAATCAAATATGTTTGTTAAATCTGGAGGTCATCACTCAATGTTATCCCAAATGGAATGAAGGAAGCCAGAAAGGCAATCATTTATGCCAAAGATGGAAAGTGGACTATGTAAAAGCTTGAACCCCTTGGTTACAAGGTACAATGGCCAAAACAAGCCTCGTTAAGTTTTCCTCTTGCTAAGATTACAAAATCTTGGCCCCAATGTGGTGAGCTGACTTGAAAAACTTTCCAAATTTTAAATCTAGGATAATATATCTAAATTATAATAGCAAGAGAATTCATGTGAATAAGGAGGGATAACACTTCAGAGGCAGGACTAAAGTGGGGCAAAGGGGAAGAAATGGGCATATGGAGATATCTTCTGTTGTTTATAAAATGGAGACTAGGATTCCAAACTGTTTTGGAACCAAGAATCATGTGTAAGCAGGGTATAAGTGAGAAAGGGAAAAAAGAAAGGAGTATTAACCATCAAGGAAGGTGTAAAGATCATAAGTATTTCTTTTCTGGTTTTCCCATTCAGATTTCCTAGTATTGTTAGACTTGATAGAAATTTTCCTGCCTCCCAGCTGACAAAATAATCCTCAATTAAGGTACCCTCAGTTCTCAGAAGTAATATCCTTCCTCTTTCCCAACTATCTCCTCTTGTCTGTTTATTCTTTCTCCCTAATAGAAATCTGAGTCGAGAAAGAGGAGATATTAACAGAAGGGGAAAAAAGCACACAAACCTGAATTTGAGTTACAAAAAGTCTAAAACAAAGTCTATCGGGTTATTAGAAGGCAATGATTAAGGAGATTTAATAAACTACTAGTATAGTCCCATCTTTAAAAAATAAAAATACTTTAATCAAATTTCCAAAAACTAAGCAATCTAATCTTTATTTAGACTACATCATTCTTGTTATAAGTCAGGCAGCAGGCTGGGTGGAAATTACTGATTAATTGAACATTTCAGTTTTTAAACTCATTAATTCATCTTACGATTTGCTGATTGCATTTCCTGAACTTATGTATATTTCTCACATAAAGTTAGGAAAACTAATAAAAACAAAGAATTACCTCAAATAGAAGGTTATATTGAAGGCTGAGGGTTCAAATCTTGCAAAGCTTAGTGTATAATCTTTAAACCAGATGAACTGCCTTGCCAATATCTTGGAGCCAGATTGTATCAGATTCAAGAACGCAAAGAAAAATATAAGGATGACATTTCATACCGTGTGGTTTTTTGGTTTTGGTTTAATTTAATTTTGTGGTTTAGTGGTAATTACCACAAATCCTGCAATTCACACCGTTCCCCCCTCCCCAGCTCTTTGATTAACCTAGGGGTAGGGAGGAAGGGATGAGAGCAGCTTCAATTATGAGCTGAAAACAAGAGTGTCAAATTTCTTTTCAATTGTTGGCTTTTCAAACCATAAAAATATTCTGGCCCAGATCAATGCCCATTTTTGGTTTTCCTTAACCCCTAAAGTCCTTAACTTAATTCTAGATTTAAGAGCTGAATGCTGATCTCCCCAAACTGTTCTTCATCCCTACTAGGTACATGGTTTAATTTCAGGGAGAATTATTTCAGTTGGATGTTAAGATTGTATTAATATCAACATGATAGCATCTAATAAATATTGCAAAGAGCAAGTGAGAGAGAAGTGATGAACTTTAGGTATCTCTTCATTAAAGGTATTTTCAAAAGAACCAAAAGGGACCATTACTGTAAGGGACCTTTGACTTTCAGCAAAATAACACCTAGATATCTTTGGATAAAAGGGTTATATCTATCCCATGTTAAATATGTGCAGAGGAACTTTCTTAATATCACAGCCTCATGTCCAATAATCTTCATGCTCAAAATAAGTTTTCTCATGATCAACTTAAATCCTTAAAACCATCTGCCATCTGGGCTCATTTCCTCCTCTGTCCTCATCTTCAATAACCCTTCCTGTATGTTCTTAAAATTTATCCACTGGTAGCCTTTATAGCAGGGTAATTTTTGCTAAAGAATAATACTTATGACTTCTATATGTGAGCTATAGTCATTTCACCTCTCTGGACCTCAAGTTGCTATATATGTACAATGGAGATCACAGTAACTTAACTACTTGACGGCAAGGATTAGAGTAGGAAACTTCTTAAGCTATCTCTCTGGTGTAGGACCTATGAACTCACACCTTACCTATCTTAACTATTACCAAGGTGACTATCCTAACTCTGAGAACGAGCCTAGAAATCATCTAAGAGCATGCATTAAGCCACATTCTTCTAAGCCCCTCCTCTCAGATAGGGGTTGGTTCATATAGTACATCATTACATTGCCTGTTACCCAGCCTCATACCTCAGCAAAGGAGAGAAAAACACAGGCTTTGTATTTCTTCTCAAAGACAAATAAGTGAACTCATTGCAAGTGACAGCACTGAAGGTGTTTCACAGGCTGATGAATAGAAAACATTTGTTGACTGAAGACAAGCTTAGAGAAACAGATGAGGTACATTTAAAATTTCATCTGTCAGAAGAAATTTTTAACTGTGGGTCCTGTCAACTGAGCAACCAAAGGTACCATCAGCCGGATCCTTTTCTCTCAAACTTTTTCTCTTAGTAAACTCATCTGTTTGACACAGGGCCTGAAGTCCTTTCCCTTTCCTCTAAAATAATGGGGTTGGTCTAGATTATCTCAAAGGTCCCTTCTAGTCCTAACATTTTGGTGACACTTAAGAATAATATTCTAAAATTTTACTGTTTTGTTCTTCAGAATTCCATCATAATGTTCCGCAGAACCCTCCTGAATAATCTCATACACCCAAAATCATAGGTTACCACAGACATTCTTCATTGTAGAAACTTGGTAGACTGGTAATCTGTACTTAGTGTGAAACTGACTCAGAAAATCATCCTAACTACCAAGCTGAGAAGCAGGAATCATACCTTTGCCTCACTAGGGCCAAAGTGAACAGGGCTGAGTTGTAATTTGAACTAGACTCTCCGGAGACATCATCAGGTCAGCAATAAGCAAAACTTCTACAACTTTCACTTACAGTAAAAGAAGAAAAGATCTGTCAAAGGCAACATGTACAATAAGGAAAAGAATATTCTGCCTTTAAATAACCAGGTTAAAAGATTTGTGTAACAATCCTTATTATAAACATTATCCTGGGGAAGTAGCATTCCTAACTCTATCCCTATAAGTTGAAAGTCTTCTTCAAACTTTCTTTGAAAAACATTTTATTTAATATAGATTTACTAAAAAATTATTTGATATTTAATATATATGCAGAAAATACTGTTTGGTATTTTATTTGACATATTTAGTAAATATCATTTGATATTTTATTTAATACACATTTAGCAAATATTACTTGATATCTTATTAAAAATATTTATTAATAGCATTTCATATTTTGTTTAATAGATTTAGCAAATATTATTTAATATTTTATTTAAGATCATTTGATATTCTGTTCAGTAGATTTAGTATTATTTTGTATTATATGTTTAGTAAATATTTTATATATTCCATTCTTAATATAGACTATATGATTTAAAATCTATTTTATTGAATTTGTAGTCTACATGGAAAATTCAAATTAGTCATTTTTCCTATTTAATGAAGCCCACAGCTTTACAATTAATTGTGGTGTCCAACACAAACTTTATTTTATGAGGTACACTACATTGTGATATGATTAAGAAAAATGCTTTGTAGAGATGAAAGCTATATAGATTCCTAGGCTTTTCCACTCAGGCCCTTATAAATAATAAATCATTAAACCTTTTCACTTTAGCCACTTCCAAGGGAACTTAGGTGAAGATTTTATTTCCCCTCTTTTATTGAATATATACTTTTGTGTCAGACAAGCCAAAAGGTAACACAGTTGGAATATAGTAAATGTCAATATTTAATCTGGCTTTTCCTTCTCCATTTTTAAACCACAATGCATCATCTCAGCATGATAAATAACAACTGTCCTGTTTCTTCCCCCAACTGACTCAAGCTATTTTTGTTGCTAGGTAATGTCTGCTGTGAGCTGTCCTCCAAACACGGAAAAGATTAAGAGATATCAGATGGCATGGAAGACGGCATCCTACTAATCACTACTGAAAAGCCCTCACACTTGACATTCTAGGGCAGTATCAGCCCATCTATTGTTTGAAGCTATCAGTCATCTGTGGCAATACATTACAGATATCACCTCCTGCCTTCTCCAAACACAGGAACTCTATCATGTAGCCATTTGTATTGATCAGCTGGAGACCAAAAGAACCTGGAGGAGTGAAGGTAGACACAAATGTTAACAAACATACTGTATTCAGATTTCACATGGCAGGAGAAAGAGCCACTCCTGCTTCCATTACAGGCATTCCTTTGCCTACTCAGTATAGTCTGAGAGGCAGAAGGAGAGGACTGCGGCAGGCAAGATGGAGTTAAAGAATTTGGGCTGCATTCCCAGCACTTGCCAATGGGATTTACTATATGACAGCAAACAGTTTAATCTCTTTATCATTCATTTTTTTCCTTTTTAATTGAGAATACCTATGATAGTAGGGGTCAGGAAGAATATTATATAAGTGAATGAAAGAATCAATGTACATTGATTATATGCTTATCAACCACTGTCATTCAGCAACATTTATTAAGCACCTACTATATGCCAGATTCTGTGCTCTACATAGTTCTAGGACATACAAAGAAAAAAGTGTGGGGGATACAAAAGTATAAGGAGAGAGACAATGCGCACATGTATAGATGTATTAAAAATACTTTCAAAATGATACAAGGTAATATGGGGTGGGGTGGGGAGAGTGAGGCTAGAAACAGAATTGAAAGATGGAGCTTGAAGTTAGTCTTGAAAGAAACAATGAACTTCAAAAGACAGAAGCAAGGAAGGAAAATGTTCTAGGCATGAACTATTGAGGGGAGAGGGAGCAGCCAGTGCCAAGGGTTGGGAGATGGAATGTCCAGTGTGAAGTACAGCAAGAAAGCCAGTAAGGCTAAACTACAGAGGATGTGAAAATGATCACATATAATAAGGCTGGAAAGACAGAATGGGTTTAGGTTGTGAAGAGCTTTAAATACCAGAGAGTTTTATATGGAGTAGTCTAAAAGTCTTATTACAATTTTAAACTATTAAAACTTAAATCTGCACTATGACTTTGGGGACATCCTGTATTTGAGCCTGTGTGTCTTCATCCTTCATTGCCGAAGAAGACCACGCCATCAGAGAAATGATGACATGACTTTCACTTGATTTTATTTTGAGTAAGGGAGGGTTGTGCAGGTCACCAGCCTCTCTTCTCCTCCAGAGCCATCTGAATCCAGTGACAGACATTCATCATGGAGACTGGAGAAGACCCAGGATGAGACAGTTAGGGTTAAGTGACTTATCTTGTCTGAGGTGAGATTTGAACTCAGGTACTCCTGACTCCTGCACTAGTGCTCTATCCACTGCACCACTTAGCTGCCCCATTTGATCCTAAAGTGATAGAAAGCCACTAGAGTTTTTCAAGTGGATGGTGTTGGGGGGAAGGGTGAAGAAGGTATGATATGGTTAGATCTATGCTTTGGGAAAATCACTTTAGGAATAACATAAATATGCCAAGATATTTAAACATCTCCCAAATGATAGCAAAAATCTCTCTTTTAGGAGTGAAGGAGGGACAAAGAAAGTATATGAGGGAAGGAGGGAGAAAGGGAGGGAAGGAGGAAAGGAAGGGGGAGAGAGAGAGAGAATGAGAACTGTCTTTGGTGATGATGATGTTAGATTATAATTACTGATGATGAATAAGATGTTTTCTTTCTTGGGGTGTTTTCCTCTCTTTGTCAATCCCTACAAACTTACAAGTGGAAAATGTAAAAAGCTTCTTTTGCAGTCTTATTTTATACATAGAACTGAATATACCAACTCTAATCAGTTTGGGGCAAAACAAAACAAAAATCCAAGAGCCAATTTAAGAGGAAAAAGTCAGAGGTGGTGGAATGCTCTTTGGTCTGAAGATTTATATTCCTTTCTATTATCCCTGGAATTTCATGAAACTATTTATCTGTTCTAAAACAAGGGCTTAGAAGGAAAAAAATAAGGAAAAAGATTTTTGACATATTTAGAAGTCACAAAGATTAGTTTAAATCCCCAAACCATCTGCAGGACTGTCCTCAGTATCCTGTTCTTAAAAGAAGAAAACAATCCACAGCTTAGAGTCATAGGAAGTAGTGTATTAGAATGGAAAACACACTGAAGTGGGATTTAGGAGACCTGGCCTCTAGTCCCAGCACTAGAGAGCTGCTTCAAGCAAGTAAGCAATAAACACTTATGAAGTGCTTACTACGTGCCAGGAAAAACACTAAGCACTGGGTATACTAAAAGAGGCAAAAAGCAATCCCTGCCCTCAAGAAACTCACAATCTAATAAAGAGATAACATGCAACAAAATTATATAAATAAGTTTCATATAGGATAATTAGAAAATAATTGACTGAGAGAAGAAGGCACTATAATTTAGAGGAGTTTGGAAAAGCTTCCTTTAAAAGATGAGATTTTAGTTGGAACTTAAAGGAAGCCAAGGAAGTCAGTAAGTGGAATTAAGGAGAAAGAGTTTTCAAAACATAGGGAATATCCAGCAAACATGCCTAGAGCTAAGAGATGGAATGCCTTGTTTTCAGAACAACAGCAAGGAGATTTGTGTCACTGAATCAAAGATTATATCAGACATCAGAAATGCAGTTGGAAATATAAGTCTGGGAGTCAAAAAAGATTTGGGAAGGATAGGTAGATCTGAGAACCACTGAACATAGAGTTGGTAAATAAATCAATGGGAGCTGATGAGATCACCAAGTAAAGTAATAGAGAGAAGAGGATGACCTAGGTTGCAACCCCTGAGGACACCAATGGTGAGAGAGTATGATCTGGAGGAGGATCCAGGAAAGGAGACTGAGAAGGAGGGGTTAAATAGGTAGAAGGAGCAGCAGGAAGGAGCGGTGACCCAAAAACCTAAAAAGATTATTAAG
This sequence comes from Potorous gilbertii, assembly GCA_028658325.1. NCBI lineage: Eukaryota > Metazoa > Chordata > Mammalia > Diprotodontia > Potoroidae > Potorous > Potorous gilbertii. The sequence goes on from CM053773.1 coordinate 68,267,237, forward strand.
GAGGAGGAGGTAATCGACAGTATCAAAAGCTGCAGAGAGGTCAAGGAGAATGAGGAATGAGAAAAAGGTCATTGCATTTGGCAACTGAAAGATCACTTTGGAGAGGGCAGTATAAGAGGAAAGATAGGATCAGAAACCAGCCTGAAGAAGTTGGGTTAAGAAGAGAGCAAGAGAGTAAAAAGTAGAGGCATCTATTGTAAAAGGCCTTTTTAAAGGGTTTAGTAGGGATGGAAGATCATGTGATAGTTCCTTAAGGATGAGGGAAACAGGTAATAAATAGTAGTAGGGAATGAAGCACTGAACAGGGAGAAATTGAAAATAAATGACAGAGATGATAAAGGGGGAAATATCTTGTAGGAGACAGCATAGAATGAGATTGCTTGAACAGCAGAGGGATCAGAGGGATCAGCCTTGGTCAAAAGTAAAGACACTTCATCATGTGAGACAATGGTGAAAGAGATATTGGCAGAAGACAATTAAGTGATAGGAGGTGAGAAAGAGAGAAGAGAAGCAAGCTCAAGACTTCCATTTTGTCCGTAAAATACAAAGAAAGAATCTCTGCTGAGAGAGTGGGAGCAGGTGCGGCAACAGGAGCTTTGTGGAGAGAGGAAAAGGTTTGGAAGAGCCACTGTGGTGAGTGGGATAGTGAGTTGATAAGGTAAGTACAGAAGGACTACCTAGTAGTAGTGAGGGACCAGTTAAGATTGTGTAACAAATTTGTTTGACCTCTGGCAAGTCATGCCTTGTTTGTGCCTAGGCTTCCTTTTCTATAAAATAAATGAGTTAGATCTGATGATCTCTGAGGCCTTTTTAAGTAAGGCCAGTTAAGTCAACAGACATTTATTAAACACCTATTATATCTCAGGCATTTTTCAAAATTGTGGGGATGGGAAGAAAGTCAAAATCCAGTCCCTATTCTCAAGGAGTTCATAGTGGGGGAGACAACATGCAGACAATTATGTACGAACAAAATATATACTCAACGAACTGAAGATAATCTCAGAAAGAAGGCACTGAGATTAAAGAGGTCCAGAAAATGCTTATTTCCAATGCCCCAAACTTATATTTACAGGAAACAGGTAGAAGGGAGATAAAAAGGAATGAGAAGAAAAGTCAATAGATACTTGCATCATATTTTTACCCCTGAAAGTCCTGAAGACTGTGACAAAATATCCCCATTTTACTGAACTGAGACAAGTTGGATCAGTTCTGGAAGTAACAGACTTATAGTTCTCACATAGACCTGGGCATCTGGTTCAGCCTAGTATACCCAGGATCAATTAAGAGTAGATCTAAAACCATCTAGAGCAAGGTCTAATTCCCTTGGGTTGCTCTAGATCAGACTGGATAACAATTACTATCAGACTAGTCTGGGTTAAGAGATGCAAAGCATTCAGGTCTAGGACGGTGTAGCCTACCTGAGTCTGACCACATCTGGAGAACTGTATTCATTTCTAGGCACTACATTTTAGAAATAAAGAAGGAAAATTGGAGAGCATTCAGAGGAGGGAGACAAGGTTGGTGAGGACCATTGGAGACTACGCTATAAAAGGAGTGGTTGAAGGAACTAGGAATGACTACCCTCAAGAAGACTTGGGGGACTATGATAATTGTCTTCAAGTCTTTTTCTAAGTTAAAATTTGTCTTTTGATATGTATTTGTAGAAATAGGTAGAAGGTGCAAAGAGGCAGATTCAGGTCACAATCAGGAAAAATCACTTAACAATTAGAGCTTTCTCAAAATGGAATGGGCTGTCTTTGAAGGCAGTGGATCTTTCTTTATTGGAGATTCCCAAGTGGCAGTTGGCTACCATTATGGGCATGGTATATTGGGTATGTTATGGAAGGGATTCTGAGTATGGCATGGTATGGGTATGTTGTGGAAGAGATTCTTGTTCAGGTTTGAGTTGGACTGGTTGCCCCCAAGATCTCTTACCACTGAGCTCTGTGGAGTCAGACTACAGTGTGAAACAGTATACCAATACATGAGCAATGTGTTTTACCTGAGTTTCTTCAGCATCATGGGCTAGGCTGCTATTGTCATTGGTTGCCAGACAAGAAAAAAAATCAGTTGTTGAAAACCCTTCATTTCCTTTTCTACAAAGTGAGGAAGGCAGGGAGGGGAATGGTAAATAAGTCATGTTGAGATTCAACTCAATAAATGTAACTCAACATTTATTGTTGATTATGTACAGAGCACTATGTTAGAAACTGGAAAAATACAACTTTTATATTTGATGCCTTGCCCTCAAGATGCCTACAATCTGGCTAATATGACAAGAAAGGAAAATGAAAAATGTTGGAGGGGATGTGGAAAAACTGAGATATTAATGCACTGTTGGTGGAGTTGTGAACTGATCTAACCATTCTAGATCACAATTTGGAAATGTGCCCAAAAGCCTCTAAAGTTGTGTATATACTTTGATCCACTTTGTATGTCAAAGACACCAAAGAATATACAAAAATATTTATAGCTCTTTTTGTAATGGCAAAGAATTGGAAATTGAGGGATGGCCATCGATTGGTGAATGGCTGAACAAGTAATGGTATATAACTGTAATGAAATACTATTGTATTAGAAGAAATTATTAGAAGGATGCTTTCAGAAAAACCTGGGAAGACTTCTATGAACTGATGCAAAATGAAGTGAGCAGAACCAGGATAACATTGCACATAGTAACAGCAATATTGTACAATCATCAACCATGAATGACTTAGCTATTCTAAGCAATGCAATAATTCAAGATAATTTCAAAGGACTTATAATGAAAAATGTTATTATCTCCAGAAAAAGAACTGAGGGAGTCTGAATGCAGATCAAAGCACACTTTAAAAAACCCCTACAAACTTCCTTTTTCTTGTTTGTTTATTTTTGGTCTGCTTTTTCTTTCACAACATGGCTAATATGGAAATGCGTTTGGCATGAATGCACATGTATAATTTATATAAAATCACTTGTTTTCTAAAAGAGGGGGGATAGGGAGAGAGGAAGAGAATTTGGAACTCAAAATTTAAAAAAAACTAATGTTAAGAATTGTTTTTACATATAATTGCAAAAAAATAAAATGTAAACTTTTTCAAAAATATCTTGTTTGAATGGTTTATATTTGTATTCTAAATAGTTCCAGATAATATAGATTCAGATAATAACCTATTGCAAACTTAATGTTTCCTGATGAGATATCCAAAAGGTAGATTTTTGACTAAATAATGTTTAAATAAGTCTCTCAATAGATAGATAGTCTTGCAGAGTTGCCTAAGACTCAAAGAGGTTATGTAAATTTGTTCCTGCTCACCCATATATTATGTCAAATGCAAGATTTTAACCTAGGTCTTCCTAACTCTGTGCTGTTCAGCGTCATATGGCAAGCAGCAAAAGTTATCCTAATTTTTAGAGATAGAAAATGAGGCATATCGAATTTTTTCTTGGCCACACAATGAACCAGTGAACAAAAAGAAAACTTGGGTTGTTTTCCCCAGGGTTAATTGAATTCTTTTCCATATAGGCTAGACAACTTTGCACAGCTCTGGTTCACTTCCATTCACAAGCAAGTTATGACATCACCCTCATGATGTCAGTGGTCCCTTTAAGAAAAGCAAACAACAACATTAAATGGCCTATATCATGTAGTAGAATTAGCAACCCATGCTATTAAGTTCTTCTCTTTACTGAACTTTACACAGAGGTCTGCATTAATCACAGTGGAGAAAATTAATAGGCATTTTAATTATCAAATTTATAGATGGCTATTAAGTTTGTTTTAATGTATCCTGCTCCATGATGCCATATTTTACAGATATAATTAATATAATATGAATAATTTATTTAGCTCTCATATAGCTTCTGCCCTTCTGTTCCCTTTTGGTCTATAGTAGAGCTTAGTAAAGGGAGACAGGCTATCTTAGGCAATACTGAAAAATGCTACTGGAAAGTAGAGCATTGGAAGGTTATTCTATACTTTCACCTTTGTTTATATCTGGGTTACAAACAAGCAAAGAAACAGCTCTTCCAAGGGTAAGTTGAATTCAACCAGGGTAAAAAGACATTCTTATGAGAATGATCAAAAAAGATCTCAAAACCTCAAAAAGATGCTATTAGTACTTTCAAAACATGAATAAAAGTGAGTCCTTTGCTAGATGCTCCAAAAGAGATATTCAGGAATTAGCAGAGGCTGGCTCTCTTTACCCAATCACAGGTTCCCTCTCTGTATTTCCCAGGTTGTCGATTCCTGCACTACCTTCTAAGTGGCCATTTTACAATATGCAAGTAATTTTAAGGTAAAAATAAATCACGATGAGTATCTTTTATCTAACAGATTTCATGTTTTTTTCTCCCTTGTCTCATCCCTATCTCAGGGTACCATAAGCATACATCTGGTTATAATGATAATATAATGCAAATACTCTGAACAAGATAAGCATTCTCACATCTCAGTGAGATAGGTTCTACGGGAATTAGTCCCCTCCCTTTATAGATGAGGAAATGAAGGCTTCAGAAAGAGAAAAAGTAACTTGCTTAGGATCACATATATGATCAGTGAGGAGCAGAGCTGGGGTTTTAACTGAGGGGGTTTCCTTAATCCAAGACCAGCATTCTTTCCATTTCAGCTCTGAAATCTGAAAATAATTTTTAGTGGTTCCCCATTGGCAACCAAGTAAAATTTAAACTCTTTTTGCTTAGTCTTCAAGGTCCTCCCAGGTTCTCCACAGTCTGTTGCAGCATCTAGCACAGCGCTTGGAACACAGTAGGAACTTAATACATGTTTATTAATTGTTTCCACTCTTCCAACTTTCTCTCATATTATTTCTGTGTGTTACAAGCAAAAAGGATACATTTACACACGTACCATATTTTCCCTACTGCAAGCCATTGCTTACACTATTCCTTTGTCCTGCAATGATTTTTTTTCTTCTCTTCCTCTCCTCTTCTCAAATCATCTTATATTTACTTATTTATTTCCTTGGTATAGCCCCCAATAGATTATAAGCTCAAGGGTATGGACCATTTTCCTGTTTTGTCTTTGCATGCCCAGTTCTTAGTATAGTGTTTTACAAATTAGAAGTAATTAATCCTTATTCAACTGAGTTACTGAATTTTAATTCCTATTCATCATTAATGAGAAGCAGTTTGACTAAGTGCATAGAGTGTAATGTTTACAGTCAGGAAGACCAGGGCTCAAATCCTGCCTCTGACATTTTACTAGTTGTGTGTCCATGGAAAAGTCACAATCAATTTACAGATATTTATCAAGTGCCTACTATATGCTTAGCACTGAACACAGTGTCTGGAATACAGCAAGCATTTAATAAATGCTTCTTCATGATCATATTGATGATGCTAGGTGCTGGGTTGCTAGTACAAAGGATGAAACAATCTCTATTCATAGTGAGATTGTAGTCTAATAAGAAAGACAACAAGAAAGTATAAATACTTACAGTATAAATATGAACTCAGTAAATATAATTTTAGTCAAAGTGGTTGAATGATTACAATACATTCTCCCTGTCTCTTGAAATAGCAAACTTTTTTCAAGGCTCAGGTTGGGCGCCACCTTGTACAGGAGGCCTATCCTAATTCCCCCAAATAGATAAGGTCCTTTGCACTATTATTTACTTTGCATATGCTTTGTGCAATTATATCCATGTTGTTTCCCTCCATAGGATATAAGCTCCTCAAGGGCAGGAATCATTTTGTTTTCTATGCCTAGAACCTAGCATAGTGGCTAGAACACAGTAGGCTCTTAATAAATCCTTGCTGAATGAGTAAGTAACCAACCTAAAACCAATAAGGCATTTCAAAAAACTGTGTATCATTTTTAATGTCTTTCAATTACAAGGGAGCTTCACTGATATATCTCACTAAAAGTTCTCTATTTTTCAGGAATTTATAGTAGTGAATCTAAGAATATGACATACCCCCAAAGGAAGTTCTAACGACTACCAAGTGACAATGGATTTGGAGTTAGAGGATAAGGATTCAAATCCTGGCACCCGTGTAACTTTGGATGAGTCACTTTACCCATCTTGACTTCAGTTTGCCCACCTAAAAATAGGGAATATTTGCAGTTAGGTAGCAGAATAGTAGAGTCCTGTAGTCAGGAGGACCTGATCTCAAATCCTACCTCAGATGCCTCCTAGTTGTTTGGCCCTGGGAAGTCACTTAACCTCTTTTCTGTCTCCATTCCCTCATCTCTAGAGTAGGGAATAATGATAGTATCCAGGGATCCTAGAGATGTTCTGAGGATCGGATGGCATATTATGTACAAAGTACTTTTCCAACTTAAAGTGCTATGTAAATACTATCTGTCCATCTAACTATCTATTTATCATCATCAGTACATATCTCACAGCATTGTGAAGCTCAAATGACAATAACATAGGTCAAGTTCTTTATAGTTGACCAGTGCTGTATGTACAAGCTATTATTACAGCAGTTAGACCATTCAAATATATTGAAACTAGCTTCTTAAATGGGAAAAAAAATCACATTTTGAAAGTAGATGCTTAAAAAAAATAGAAATATAAATTGTAAATTTCACATTTTTAATGCTATTTTTATCTGTGCTCTGAATATCTTTGAGTACTCCAAAGCTTCTTTGTAAAATTGTTCTTGGGCATTTGCTATTTAAAATGAATACATTGAAACCATACAAAAATCTTTTTGGAGGAAGGAGGATCAGACCTATGATTTTCTCAGTTGGGAGCTCCCTTTGAAAAAACTTTATCCATGCATACTTTTTCTGTGAGGAGTCTTAGAGAGTTGCCTGGGGTATCAAAAAGCTAAGTGACTTTCCTAAGGTCTCAAAGCTATAAGGTGTCCAAAGAGGAGCTGAATCTGGCTCTTCCCTAGCTCCAAGGCTAACCCTCAAGCCACTAAGCTGTGCTGCCTCTGGAAAAGAAAACAAAAAGTGTAGTAAGACCTACCCCATACTGAATGCCAGCATATTAATCTCACATTCTGCAGGAACCACCCTGGCATGTTAAAAATGAAGGGAGCGAGGAGGGATAATTGACATAGAGACATAAAGATCATGTGGGACACAGGAGTCTCATGTTCTGTAAAAAGTAATAATCTGACCTTCTGGGAATAGTTTTTTGGTTTTGCAGTGTCCTTTCAGAGTCAAGATTTGCTTTGATTTTGGTGATGAAGGATTTAGAGGAGAAAGAATAACAGAGAAATATTATTTTGTTGAGTTTTTAAAAATTATTATTGTTGGTTTTTGCTGTTGGCCCTTGTCCCCCTCACAAGCTCATTCTTCCCTTTGCCTCATTTCCCACCATCCTAATAAGGCACTGTTGTAAAAAGAAGAATATCATTGTGGTATTTTTGATGCAGCAAAGGTACATCTGCTGGAGACGTGAATCAAACTCACATGTCGGTAGAGTGGTGGTTGCTATGACACAGTTACAAGCCTGTTTATGTTATGAGCACTCAGCAAGGAAGCCTGCATGCAGTCTCCTCTATTCTGGGAGTGCAAGTACTTTGACTTACGAGTTATGACAAACATTTTTAAACTGTATATCTGTTATTGCTATAACAGCAAGTGTGTGCAGTGAGAGGGGGGCAGGGAAAGATGGATGGTAAAGCAGACGTCAAATTGCCCTAAAATGATGAAAGATGAGCATGATTCTGAGAGAACTAAAAATATCAAATGGCACATAACACAGTCAGCAACACTTGACTCTGCTCCAGGACTCTAGGGATTGCTACAGGAGACTCAACTCCTCCCCTCTCCTCAAGTCCATAAAAGAATCAGGGGATTATATATTTCCCAGTATCTACACAATCTTCAAGCATCTGGTTGTCAAGATCCCTACACAAAGAAAGACCACAGCACTCTTTTTACTATTAGGAGACACAATGTTTTCCAGAGCTAATCCAGCAAGCAAGCTGCGACCTGAGTTTGGCATAACAACAATCCTTTGCAGCTCACCCTCTGGATAACCTCAGTTACAGTAAAATCCCAGAATTGTTTCACATCAGTATCAAGTGGTCTCTGAGCTTGGACAAGCCCCTGAAATACCCATGTTCTAGTCATGAAGTCCTGCTTTGAATAAAATGTCTCATTGCTACTGTTACCCCTTATTTTAGGGCTATAGCTCACTGTGTAGCCATGGTGTAAGTACTGCTACTTGTCTACACTAAAACAGGTCTCCTATGGGAAGGGGTGAGCATACATGTGTCTAGTTTTCCTCCTCCAATAGAATAAAGAAAGCTTTTTTGCTTATAATCACTGCTAGCTCTTTGGTTTTATTTTATTGTTAGAGTTAATTGTGATTTTTGATAATGTGGGGTTTTTTTTTAGATTTAATAGCAGTTGCAGGCCTGCTATAGCTCTTTGTTCATTTGGTCAGGGTTGACATGGTATAATATAGAGACACCATTAAGAAGACATGATAAAAAGAGAATACAGACTTGTTAAGTCTCACTTTGGCTTCTCTTCTTTCCAAGGCATATACTGATGGAAACCTAATAATATTCAAAGATGATCCTTGATATGTGAGGGTCAGCCATGACCTGATTTTCCTTTCTATCTCTGTAGCCCTCAATCAAGCACCCTGAAAAGACTACTGAGACAGTGGAGTAAATGATATCTTGGTTGTTGTACCAACTCCATCCAAGTATGGTTACTGCTAGGCTAAGGGCAACAGGGGCATCATGGACATAGGACAAAGAGTCAATATAAGAGGAAAAATAAAGTAAAGAAGGCAGACATGGGAGTGAGTGCCAGGGTCCAAAAAGTTCAAATGCAGAGCCCTTTAAATTTCTTAATTCACAAAGCCCATAGAATGCCCATAATACATTAAAAATATGGAAATAAAACAAAGAATGAATCCAAGCAGATCGACAAGACCACTTGTAACCTCTATCTGGATCCAGTGGCTTCAGACCTGTTTCTGATGCTCATACTTCAACATCTCCACCTCCTGGCTTCTGGGGACTCCTTCAAGTCCCAGCTAAGACCCTGCCTTCTACAGGAAGCCTTATCAGATCCCTCTTATTTTTAGTGCTTTCATTCTGTTGATTATTTTCCATTTATCCTGCATAAAGCTTATTTGCAGATTGTTGTTTGTGAGGTCCTTGAGTACAGGGACTGTCTTTTGTCTTTCTTTGTATCTCCAGTGCTTAACAGTGCTTGTCACACAGTAGTGGGCACTTAATAAATGCTTGTTGACTGACTGACTGACTAACACTGACTCCTCCACTCTAGTTCAAAGGTGTCAAACTCAGATGAAATAGATTAAAATGTAATGAAATGTTTAACAAAATAAATAAAAATACAATAAAATATAGATAATGTTAGTTTGTGGTTTCCTAAGTCAACATATAACCAAGAGTGATACATTTCTCTATGATCTTGACAGTAAGTGCAGTTCTAGCTAACCCTTTATTTGTTTGGTTGCCATGGGAAATTATAAACATGCCAATGAAAGATCCATAGACCTCTGTAATTCCCTATAGCTCCACTTTTAAAAATTAGTTGTATTATTGTCTTTTCTTTGTGTATTGTAGTCATTTCTAGATATATAACACCCAGTCAGCCAATGAGCTTTCTGCAACATAAAAACAGTTAAGCAATATCACCTGACATAGAAGCTAGGTCCATGCAACATTCTTTCTGTATCCATAACTCTCCACCTCTTTAAGAAAAGTAAAGAGATACATTCTTTTCTTCTCTGGGGCCAAAACTGTGCACCACTACCATTTTGAAAAGAAATAAGAAGGCAACTGTTTTTGTACAAAACTAAACCAAACTGAGCTTCTACAAGTTCCCTGCCTGCTGCTGAGTATTCCATGAAGATTTAGAGTATGATGTAAGGAAGGAGAAGTAACCTGGTCCAACCACCAAGGCTCTTTATTGCTTAAACGAGATTGTCTTTTAGCGATTAGCAAGATTATGTGTTTTTCTGGAATTTAAGTGTTTAGAAATGAAGTGTAGGTAAGAGGAGGAAGGAGGAGATGGTCCTATGCCACAGATTAGGGGATAAGGAAGGAAAGGGCCATCACCTTAGAAATTTTAGAAGAGGGAAAATTAATTTTTTAAATGTTATTACAAAATGCAAGTGGGATCTACTAATTTCTTTTTACTGTATGTAGAAAAGCTTCTTCTTGTAAACAAGTAAAGAACAGGACACAGGTGACCGAGATGGAATATGTTTTGCTTTTAACTGTTGGGTGTTTTTATTTCATTGCTTTTAAAGGGCACCCTGTAAAGTGTTTGGTTTCTATATTTTTCTCTATTCTGTCTCAGATGATTTGTGTGTTGTCTGTGTACGTGACAAAATCCATCAGTAACATTTCCAGATGGCTTTAAATCAATGACAAGCTATTTGTTTTCCCAATTAGCCAAGGCAGGTACATTTTCAACTCTTTGGAGAATGGAAGTTATTTCATTTGGGGGATAGGAAAAGTCATAAAGAAGTAATAATTACCCTAAATAAATATGTAAAGTAATCACTTGACACATGAAAATCATCTAAAATGTCACATGTCCCAGGGAACTGAGTAAATCAGTTGTTAAGTGCTCTTCATACTTAGCATTCAGAATCCTCACAGCATTAGCAGTCCTTAGAGGAATAATGGTAGAGGTTTGGGAATGGTTTCTCTTAAGTTTTTCAGACTTCCATCATGTTAGCTATGCAAACAATGGACAAAAGGTTGGATAAAATGCAGTTTATGGAATCACATCTCATAATTGATATTCCCAAGTGACTGACATGTCCTAGAACCACAGTCAACTATCAGTTTTCCATAGCTACTTCTACAAAGATAAAAGCAGTTTCTAGATCTTTATATGATATGAAGAAGGAAGCGAAGGCAGACCACCTTTTTCTTTTTAAAACTCATTAGAAAGTCTTTCCTCAGTAGCATCATTTTCAACTCCCAGTCCCTAAAAAAATTAAAGGCTTTCTTGTTCTGGATGTTGATGTGGTGACATTACTGATTGGAGCAGTGGGTCTAATGAAAGAAAATAATTACATTGCACAGATGGAAAGGAGCCAGGGTGCTATCTGGCATATTGACAGGATTTGTTAAAATATTTTTCACAATAGTTCAAAAAGAAACGGATACCCAGTTCAAAAAACTCCTAAAGACAATATGGCAAATGAACCCATTATTTACAAAAGGTCACCATGATTTGGTAACTTCTTTTTCTAGTATTTATTCATTCTCTGATTTACTCTGGATGCTCACTACAGTTTCTCTCTGCCCTTAAAAAACCCCTCTAGCAATGATATTTGTTTCTGGTGGAAGTTTAGAAAATAAAAATGAGAATAACAACAAAAAAACCTTGCAAGTGACTCTTTAATGCTGAGTTTTGAACACAGTAGAAGAGGTATGAAAATAGCTATGATGACCTGAATTTTAGTCAAGACACAGGAGTTGAAAAGTGGATGGAGCCAAATCTATAGGCTACATCCCTGTAGTACTTTTTAACAGTTCTTAATCTGGGGTTAACTATATGAATACCTGTATTTCAAAATAATTCACTAAATCCTATGAATTTTATTTTACTCATTTAAATACATTATTCTGAGACAACATCCATAGGATTCAGCCAACTATCACAGGGTTTCCACCAAAATTAAGTCTCCGTAGATTAGAATATTCTTATTTTTAAAATATTGATGGTATCCGATACATCACCACCATTACAAAAATGGTAGTGATCTATTGGGATGCTATTTATAAAAAGAACCCTGTCAAAGTAAATGATACAGCAAACTTAGCTCTTTGGAGGGTCATGTTAAAGTGATCACCATTTGAAGGGGGAAAGAAGGGAGGTGGAAGAGGGCAGTGCTTCCATTCCAGGCAAGACAGGGAAACAGTACACACACACACACACACACACACACACACACACACACACACACAGTTGTTCAAAGTGGGATTGTATATACTCTTACTCATACTCTGCAGCAAACAAAGAAGTATGGGACACAGAAGGGCACCTTTCTAAAACCACAGGTAAGATAAGATACAAGTTACTTCTTGGAAAGGAAGCAGATTTGTGCCATATCAGAGAAACCAGAAAGAATTTTTGTCCCTGGAATAAGCGTCACAAACTACTCTCAGGTCAAAAAGCCAGGGATGGGCTGACTGCTCTGGAGGGGCCCCTTCAGAGAGATAAGGAGCCATATGGTTAGCTTCCTATTTTAACTAATTAGGGTCAGTTTCTTCACACTTAGCATCCCAGAAGACTAAATACTTAGGGGAGCAAGAAAGAAGGGTAGAGTTGTAACCCCTACAGCAAACAGAAGCTGGAGAGGAGTGAACCAAAATACAGCTTAAAAGCAACCCTTCACCAAACATTATCTTAGAAGCTGTAAAGGCCCTTAGGAATGATGTATCCCAGTAGTGAGGAACCCGCAGCCTCGAGGCCACAGGTGACCTTCTAGGTTCTCAGACGTGGTCTTCTGACAGTTCAAGTTTTACAGAACAAATCCTTTTATTAAGAGGAGTTCAGTGACGTTTGGATTCAAAGGGCCACACTTGAGGATCTAGGGGACCCTGATCTATCTGAACTCCATCCTTCCATAGAGGAGGAAATTGAGGTCATAATGAAGTGACTTGTCCATGGTCACAGAAGAAAGCTTGCTCAACTCATTGAAATTGAGACTGAGTTAGAAAGGCCAAATTTTATAAATTCACAGACTCTTAAATCAAGAGGAAATCTTAGACACCATCACAGTCAATTCTCTCATTTTGCCAAGGAAGAAGCTGTGACCTAGAATCAATGTCAGAGCAGAGACAAGAACTCAGGTGTCCTGATTCCCAGCCCAGAGCTTTTTCAGTCATGTTGCTGAAATGTGGTCTTCTGAATTATGGCTGAAGTTTTCCTAAGACACTGGTCCTTGTTGAGATCAGGACATGAGATTGAGCAGAAAGGGGTGGTGGTGGGGGAGAAATATCTTTTTCAGGAGTATTCTGGCTACCCATTTCAGGGAGGGCACCTAGTCAGCCTGAAGGACTAAGAACCTGGGGCTGGTCCAGCCTCAACCTGCATCATTGTGAAATGAGATGTAGATGGAAGATGATTCACACCATTCACATCTCTTCTCCCACCTGCACTGCTTGGAAATCCAGGCCTCAGTTCATGGACTATGAGGAGACTTGTTCCTTGGAGCTGAAGTCAGACTTTCCATCCTACCCTTGGGATAGAAACCCTTAACAGGAGCCAAATCTGAGCTATTCATCTCAGAAAAACTTTTACAATCTCATCACAGGGGTTTGCTCCACAGATATACAAATTTTTCTTCTAAATTTTCATGCACTGGGCAAATTTTCTGCCTTGGGACAAAGCCCCAGTCTTCCACTCCAGTGTTCGCTCTATGATCACTACATTTGCTAGGCATATTGCCTAAAATGGTTAAATAAATGCTTTCCTTCAAGCCACCTTTATAGAAAATAATGAATTTGGTCAATGCAATGATATATGTAACCTTCTGAAATCTCTCATGGAGGTAAAATTTAAGTTATCAGTTTATTTTTAGGAAAATATTATCCTATAAGTAATAAAATAAGTACTTAATTTTATAGCAATAAAGAGCTGGCCTCTGGAGTCAGGAAGGTTTTGAGGGGAAAAACACAAATCACTTATGGTCCCATGAAAAGCTATTCAAATTTTCTAATGATCAAAAAGATACTTATCAAAACACTTTTAAGATTACATTTTAAACTTATCTAACTGCCAAAAATTGCTAAAAAAAAAAAAAAGATAAAATTCAACATTAGTGGGGCTGTCAGGAAATAGTCATTCATTACATTATTTGTATGAATAAAGACTGATGTAAGAGTTTGGGACAATAGTTAGGCAATATACCACAACAGTCACAAAATTGGTCTTACCCTTGGACCCAGACACCCCACTGCTAAAAATTTAACAGAAAATTGTTATTGATAGGAAATCAAATCATTCTAGAACAAATTATTCACCTTTGACTTATTTGTAATAGAAAAAAATGGAAAAACATGTCCAGAGATTGGGGAATAGCTAACTAAATTATTATATACTAATATAACAAAATTATTGAGTCATTTAAAGAGAAAAATACAGAGAGAGACAGAGATGGAGACAGAGAGACAAAGAGAGACAGAAAGAGACAGAGAGACACACCGAGAGAGGTAGAGAGAGACAGAGAGAGTCCAAAGCAATAAACTAAGATTTTTACCAAGTGACCCAAGCCAGAGAGCACAGAATAAGAACAATATGTCAACGGTAAGAAGCATCGCAGTGTCCCTGCAGAACATGAACTGGACATAGAGTCAGGGGACCAGGGTTTGAATCTCAGACATGTTGTTACTTATGTCAACCTGGGAAAGTTATTTAATTTCTATGGACTTCAATTTGCTCATCTGCAAAATGACAGGGTTTACCTATATGGCTCTGGAAATGACTTCTGGCTCTAAATCCATGATCCTAGAAACATATGCTTTGGCTTGGGTAATTTTTAAAAATTAGTCAAAATGTTGTGAGTTCAAATCTATCTTCAAACACTTAATTATCCATGTGACCCTGGGCAAGTTATGAAACCTCTGTCTGCCTCAGTCCCCTCCACTATAAAATGGGGATGATAACACAGGGTGGGAGACAGACTCAAATGAGATACTATGTTACAATGTTTGAGCATAGTGCCTGGCGCATAGTAGGTGCTTTGTAAATGCTTGTTCTCCTCCCTTTCCCTAACTTATACCCACCCAGCCCTATAAGATGCATAAGATTTATACATTTTAAATTAGGCAAACAAAACGTAGGTAGCTAGCCTAAGTGAAGCACATTTTAACTTAGAGAAATGCCACATCTTTCTACTCATGGTTGTCAGAGAAGAAAGAATTTCTTGAGAATAGTCATACATGAGACAGCAAATATTTGGAGAAGCTGTTTTTGTTTTTTGAGACTAGGCTTCCCTATCTCACCAAGGCTGAAGTACAGACTCCCGCCTTCTCCTCCTCCTGATGGCTTACTGTATTGGTTGGTGTAGGGTTTAGTGTGGACACCCTATTGCTTTAGACAGTTGAAACTCAGAATTATTGAGTTCAAAATAGTCATGAGACTCAGCCTCCTCTGTATCAGGGACTAAAAGGTGTGTACTATACCTGGCTAGAAAGTATTTTAAATACTCTCTAAAAGATACAAACATATTAAAAGCAATGACTTTCAAAGGGCTTTCAAAAGTCACTTCCTGAAAAAAACTGATATTTTTACCTTCTCAGAATGTTAGTTCCCCAGATCTTAGATTCCATTTCACTTTATATTCTTAATATATTCCATCCTACCTTACACAGAGTAGCAGGCACTTAAAATGAAACTGAGCTCATATCTACCCTCTAGATTTGGGGTCATCCTTAGCCTTCAATGCTAAATAGATCACCATAAAACCCAAGCATCTTTCTGCAGCAAAAAGACTCAACCCATGAGAACCATGGAGTCCAAGTAAAATTAAAAATGGAATAGAAAGGAAAGACACACTGCCTGATTCTGGTTAGACCCACTGCCTACTTCTCATTAGGCCTATCTTAATTTCTTTTAGGCCATGGGCATGTGGACCTGGTTGGCTCAAAGCCTGGTCACTCATCACCTGACCAGGCTGGGCAGGGGTCCAAGAGGAACAGGAGTTCAATATGAATAATGGATATGAGAGACAACCATCTGTCCTGAATGGTTTAGACTCAGTCCTAAGAGACAGAAGGGATGGAACTGAATGAATTCTGAAGGGTTCTTTAAGCCCAATGAGTTTGTGACTTTGTAGGAGTTGATTTGGAAACAGAACATGGTGAAGATTAATTTCACAAAATTGGAATCTACTTATATTTTTAAACTGTGTCTTCAATTTCCAATCTTACCTACTAAGACCAGTAGTAAAAACCATTAACAACTAGCACTGAAGTAGGATACTGGGATATCTCAGGGAAAAGTCTACCAATCTTGATTGGTTTTTGGTGGTACAATTCAAATGCAAGAGTTGTTTGGCAGTAACCAGAATTCATTGGTTGTACCAAAGAGGACTCTCCAGTGATGACAGGAACAGCAATGGAGATGGGGCAGTAAAGGGGCCTTGTTCTCCTTTTCAGAGGAGTCAAACAGGCAGGATGACAGGGATAGTCAGAAGACAGAGCAGACTAATATGTGGTCAATAAGCCAGGCAAGGGTACAGAGAAGCTGAAAAGGCTGGGCTGAGATCAGAAACAAAAACCAGGGACTCTCCAGAAGGGCAAGCCAATATAACAGATATTTTTCATTGTGTCACTTTTCCAACCAGTATTTTGATTTTATGACATAATTTTTAAAACATTTTCAACCTCTAGAATTTCTTATTAAGTACAATCTTGAAATAGTGGCTCTTATCCATCAACTCTTTTATTTTCATGTTTGTTTCATCAGAGTCACTGCTTTCACTGGTCAGTTACATTAGTTTTCCTACTTCACAATTGGACTTCTTGAGCATCTTAATGTTTTGAACAAATACATTGTGGAAACAATTGATAGAATGGAGATGATCCAGTGTAAAGCATGCTGATCCTGAATTCAGGAAGACTCAGATTCCTGAGTTCAAATTCAGCCTCAGACACTTACTAGCCATACTGGCTTGCCTCAGTTCCTCATCTATAAAATGAGTTAAGAGAAGGAAGTGGCAAACCACTCCATTGTCTTTGCCAAGAAAAACCCAAATGGGGCCATGAAGAGTAAGACATGACTGAGCGGATCAAACAGCAACAAAAATTGGTTATGTGAATTTTCCATCACTCTCTGGCATTAGCTTACTTTCAAACAATTTGTAAATATTTCCTGGGTCATGATTTCTACCATCTTCTTGCAGATTTAAGAGGCCTGTAGATCTTGGGTATAAAAGGTTACACAGATCTTGTTGCTGTATTTCTTGATAAAACAGAAGAGCTGGAACAAATAGGCATAGATAGCTCTGACATCAATGTGGGCTTCAATCAGAGTGTCTTTTTTTTATATAAATCATGGAGTACAACTTGTCCAGGATAAGGCCCATTCTATGGAAATTAGTCAAACAGATTTTTCTTTGAATAATTTAAGTAACTAACTTGAATTTACACAAAGCAATCTCATTATTCTCCAGGTTATCAAAACTTACTTCAAAACATGACCCTTGAGACCATGAGAGGCAAATTTCATTCCTTAAATCCTTGTGACCAGTGAAGTGCTTTTCTTTTCTATTGCCATGAATCCCTTCAGAAAGTCAAAAGTTCAAGTCAATCTCACCTTAGAAAGCGAAAGTTCAAGCATTACCTTTTACATGAAGCTCTTTCTGACTACCTCAGTTACTAGTGTGCTCCCTCTGAAACTACCTTGTATCTAATTATTGAGTATTTATTTGTATATATTCTGAAGACATTTGTTTATGTACTTGTTATTCCCTTCATTCAATCTCAAGGATCATTTTAGTCATTATATATATATAGATAGATAGATAGATAGATAGATATAGATATAGATATATTTCTAACCCCTGTATAATGCTTGCTATATAGGAGATACTTAATAAAATACCCGTTTAGTGACTGATGGATAACAGTGATGAAATATATATATATATATATATATATATATATATATATATATATATATATATATATATGTATACACATACATATGTGTGTGTGAGTGTGTAAGATGCATTGTAGAATGTGATAAGGGCAAAAAAACAAATACAGATGGCATGATTTATCAATTTAAAGAGAGAGTTTCAGACAAGGGAGGTAAAAAACGAATGGAGGAGGGTGATTAGGGAAGACCTCATATAGGAAAGATCACACCTTAATTGAGCCTTGAAGAAAGGAACATTTCAATGCCTGAAAATACAAACAAAGTCCATTTCAGATTCTGAAGACAGATAAAGGCAGAAGAGAAGAAAAAAATAAATGATTTAGGGAAGGAAGAGACCTTGAATCATCTGGTACAATCCCCTCATTTTATAGAAGAGGAAATTGAGGCCCAGAAAGGTTTATGTAAACTTGTTGAAGGTAACTCAGGTGGTGACTGATATGAACTCAGGTACTCTGATTACAAACCCAGAATTCTTTCTACTGTATCCTGTAGCTAGCAGTCCCATGAATGTGTGTGTGAAAGGATTCATGAAAGTATATGGAAGGATGTAAAAAGAGCCTAAAAGGGAGGATGGAGTCAGATGGTAGAGGGCCTCAAATGCCAGTTTGTATAATATACTAGAGGCAACTGAGAAGTACTGGTGGTTTGTGAGCAATGGAGTGGTATGATTGTTCAGGGTGTTACAGTAGGAAGATTTCTTGAGGAGCCATGTGAAAGACAGACTGGCAATGGGACAGATTGGAAACAACTTTTGTTAAGTGTCTATTTTGGTTGTCGAGGGGAGAAATAATGAGGGTCTAAGTAAAGGAAATGACAGTAGGAATGGAAAGGGCACAGAAGGCCATACAATCAAGAGATGTCCAGGAGGGTAAACTTTTAGGCATTGAGTACGAATTCAATAGACCCCGTGGCATGAACCCATTTATTGAGCAGCTGGATTAAAAGTCAGCCCAACCACAAGGCAGGCTCAGTGCTAAAATAATAAACTATTGAACTAGGGCTTCTTCAAATTGTCTAGGGAAAAGATTAATTCTGGAATCCGAGGTGAGACTGAACTTCAACAAAGCTCAGATAGGAGGAATAAATGAAAGAAAATACTATCCAAATTTTTAGCCTTTAGATTGATTTTTATGAAATCCTAATTGATGGACCACTGGTAACACAAGAGACTTCTCTGTCTGCTAGTTATGTATGCTAGGCTGTAAGTCTCAGATGTTTTCTGAATTTACTGCTATCCTTAGGACAAGGGATGAAGCGCACAGACAGGCAAGACATATGCTGAATAATAAGTGAGGTTTCAAAAAATGATTTCACTAGTGAGTAGGGGCAGGCCTTACATACTATAAAAGTTTTATGGAGAAGGCTGGCCTTTCTTTTTCTTCTGGAAAAGGATTGTTCCTTATCAAATACTGAGACCCTCTAGGGAAAAGGGGGAGGAAGTGGAAAGAAATGACCAAGAACTTTAATGTGTTTTAGTGTTGTTGCTATATGATCTTCCATCCATCCGTGACACACTCACATAAAAGTGGAATTAGTTCAATAAAATAGACAAAAAGAAAACAGAAGGAAAAAATTGGATCTATCCTGAAAACAAAACATTGGCTGTTTTCATTTTAATGCCGCAGAAATCAATAATAACCCCAATGATGTATAGCTCTGTTCAACTTCTGTCCCAGCTCTCCTCACCTTACTGTCACCAGATTCATCTTAAAGGAGCTGAGAGCCAGACACAAAGTGACTTTTTCAGCTGCGTTGTCCAAATGGAAGGATCATTTGCTCTTATAACCTAAGTGCAAGCTTGCAGATCACTCTCCCACTGTCTCCCTTTCAACTCAGAGGAAAAATCTTTGGAGCAGAATTTCTCATCCTTTCATGTTGATATATGGCTGGTTTTCTCTTTACTAGCCCTCTCTTCCTTCTATCTCACATGAATAAAAAAATAAACTACTTTCCTTCTCCATAATTTACTGGATATCATAAAAACAAAACAAGGAACTTCAAAATAGTCTTCACTTATATCTATTATATTGTGAGAACAATACAGTAGATATAGTCCACCTGGGGACTGACATCACAGTTGTGGAAAAACATTTTCTCTGAAAGTAAGTGGAATGTTAACATGTTTTGAAAGAGGGATCATTAACAACACAAATTCAAGTTATTTCTGATAGCATAAAGAGAAGAAATAAAACCACCAGTTCCCTGAGAGACAAGACTGAGAACTTCCTTTTAACGACTTTGAAAGATCTCAGAACCAATTACCATTTGATGATATAGTTCAAAGTCCAAACTAACAGACCTGATGTTGGTGAATGACCCTCAAGAACTGGGGCAGGACCAAGCCATTCGGCCACGCCACAAGCACTTTTGCCAATGGGCAAATCCCTGAATACGAGCAACTGCAAACTAAGTTTTTAACTTAAGAGACAAAATTTCTTTCTCTTCTAATTGTCCTCATTCGATGGTATTTGTTTGAGGAAAGCACAGAACACCTTGCAGCCAGTAGCATTCTGCTACATATGACATGAAACAGACTACTCTCTACCCTTATTCCCAATGACATAAAAATCTTATTTCATTGGACATATCTCAGATTGTTTAAATTCTTCCAAAATATTATCTAAAACTTGCTGGAGCTATTCCCACCCAAGTCTTGTTCGGGGTTTATCATCTTTTTTCTTCATTTATGTTCCCTTCCTTCATTTGATCTCTCAGTAATTATTTTCTCAATCTCATTAGGTTGTATATCTACCCTTCTGAGCTTCAGGGCTCAACTCTCCACACCACAGGAGACATGAGCTGCTGGTGATTTATCCCTCTGTGATTCCTCACAGCACGGATAGACTGCTTCCACCAGGAAATAGGAAGAGTCAATAGCAGCCAGCTGTAACCCAGGCTAATTATCACTGCCCCTACAGGGAGATGGTACTGGGTAAGCACTTCATCACCGGGAGCCACAGATCAAGGGCAGCAGACACTGACTAACTCCCTGGCAGTGACCCTGTCACCAGCCACCTGTTGATACCATCGACTCCACTCCGGGGAAGATCCACTAAGACATACTAATTTACTGGCCCTGATAGTGTTATCACTATTTAGTCGATAACACACTCCGAGTCTATCATGAGACATCTTTTCTGTGTCCACCACTATCCAGTCTCTTCTCCTTTATTCCCCTTGACCTTCTCTGTGATTCATTTCCGAGTCTTTTGTCTAAATGCGTACATCCTTTACTGAATGGTAAACTTGCAAATAGCCTTCTGCCTTCTCATCCAAGAAGTGTGACAATTTATGCTGGGCAAAAAGCCAAAATTTATTCATTTTTCTATCAAAGTTGCTTCCCTTGGTAAGGAGTGAGGGTGTAAAAAAAAAGTAACCACTTTTACTGCATTTTTTTCTTTTTAAATAATCCATATGCAAGGTTGAGAAATGCTAAAAGCTCTTTGGCTAGGTCAAATCAGCTACTTAAGTAAGTCATGGAGTTTCATCTTGCATACAGTTTTACTACTTATATGCAAGGATGTGCTGGGGCTAACTCATAATAGCTGTCAAATTTTCAGGAGGAGCAGTTAGGAGATTTGCTACAAATCAAGGCTTTATTTATTGTTTTTAAAATTTCTACACTTAACTGACAAAGGAAATGTTAACAAAGAAGGTTTAACTTTAAAGGGCATTGTACTTTTTTTTTTTTGGAGAGCTATACCAGCATACCCCTGCCTATGTGTACCACAAATGTCATATTCTTTTACATAAAAGGGCAAGAAGGGACCCCCCCCAATAATAAAGACTTGCCAGTCCAGTCTCCATGGAAGGGTACTTTGGATCTGATGACCCCACTCAACTCAACATGCTTGAAAGTGGAGCCAACAAATATTTTTTAATCATCCACTCTGCAGATGGGATAGGCAGCAAGGTGTTGTGGGAAGAATAGTAGACTCAGAGCCAGAGAATCTTGCACTCAAGTTCCAGCTCAGACACTCACTAGCTCTGTAACAATGGCAAGTGACTCAATTTCTGCATGAATAACATGGGGCTAACCATACTGGGACTTCCTACCTTACAGGGCTATCGTGAGGACCAAATGAAATAACAACGTAAAGTGTTATAGGACTGTGAGTTATATGCTACTGTGTGCTGTATTTGTTCTCTGGTCTTGTTGGAAACTGATAGAACACACAAGACAGTGTCCTTATCCTCAAAGACTTTACAGTTAAGTTGAAGTAGCAAAATGTAAACCTATGGGAAGAAACAGGACATGAAGTTATAAATTTTGCAGGAATTCAGAAGCATGTGAAATAACAGACTGGCATTTTCAGGGAAAATTTCATAGAGGAAATGCAACCTGAACTGAGATTTGAATGGTGCTTAGATTTGGATAGGCAGAAGGGAGAGGACAACTTACACAAAGTCACAGCAAAAGAGATAGAGTGCTAAGTTCAGGGAACAGTAAGGAGGCCAGTTTGGCTGGAATGCAGAGTGTGTGAAGAGGTTTAATGTGTAATAAGCTCAAGACAGGCTGGAGCCAGACTGTGAAGTGTTTTAAATGCCAGGCCAAGGAATTTGTATTTTAGTTTAAAGGCAATGGGGAGCCAGAGAAGAAGATTTTTAAACAGGTCATGCTCGTGTTGGTCAATGATTATTTTAGCAGTTTTGAAGAAGATAAATTCAAGATGGTAGAGCCTGGATGCCAGGAGTCCCACCAGGAGGCTACTGTAACAGATTAGGAAAGAGGTAAATGGTGACTTCAATCTCTCAATCCTATGGTCATAGGAAATACACCCCAAGACCAGGAGCTTTGAGATGGGAATATGAGTTGAGTGACCAGAATAGGATGCTCAGGGAGATGTGAACATAACTCAATTTTTTTCTGCAGAGGTAGGATGGCATGGTCAAAAATCTACTGAACTTGAAGTCTGAAGACCTAAGTGAACTTGAACAAATCACTTAACCACTCATCTATAAATAAGGATAATAAGACTTATACTACCTGCTTTACTGTGAGGTTCATGCAGAATTCATGTAAAAAGCCATGTAAAATGTAAAGCATCAAATGTGGGAATTATTATTTTTGTTCCTTCTTCCTTCCCAAGAAAGTCTTTCTTATGAACTTTCTCACCAGTACAATATTCCTTTGACCATCTACTTTGTATTGTTACTTCTGAAGCAGACTGGAGAATTCATTCCATACAGAAAATATAGTTGAAGAAAAGTTCTTACATATGTAGTATTGCTCTGATTCAGGAATTAAAGTATATTTTTCATCCTAGGTTTATCTCTTCCTTCCCTCCTTCCTCTCTTTCTCCCCCTACTTCTCTCTCTGTATGTATGAAACACACATACATGCTACATACTTACTAAATATTTTGTAAAGGTAACAATTCTACTGTTAAAATAATTTTGAATAGTTGATTTTAAAAATCAACATTACTTAAATGTCTAAAGCTAATGTCAGTGCTAACCAGTACTCAAACTTTGTGTGTGTGTGTGTGTGTGTGTGTGTGTGTGTGTGTATTATTTACTCATTTTTCTCTTCTTCGGTTATCATTTCTGACATTCTTCATGTGAGTTATCTGACGTTTCTCAAATGTGAATCAGATCTTACTTTACAAGCATTCATCTATGGTGAGACAAACTTAGTTCAAAAGGTTTTAAAGGGGGAAAAAAGGAACATTTAGAAATGCTGGGTCTTCATAATGTTGTGTATTTTAGATATCCTATTTTTTAGCAATTCTATATAAATTGCTATTCTCTTTTACAATTTTCTTTATCTCTGGAAGAAATCAAATAATTGGCCTAAGAGAGTATGAAAGATCTATGTGACCTGTAATTACTATTACATACTTAGCTCTCAGAATCATTTGAAATAATCGTCAATTCATCACAGCAAGAAAACTAGACTTGGTAATCTAACCCTGAGTGCAGACTCTAACCAAATAGCATCTTGTAAGATCCTGGCAAACTCCAGGGCTGTGTTACAATTTATTGCACCCAGAAGACTCAGTGGCTGTAGCGATGAAGTTAATGCTTATGTGGTTTAACATTTAACTTAATGTCTTACTTACCATGATAGTTACTCTAATGGGAACACATCGCCATATTATTACAGATCATTTTCCCTAAAAGTGAAGCAGGCGGAAACACTTAACAATGTTTTATGGAACTGGTTTATAGTTTCTGGTTGAGAACTGTTGAGCATTTATACAGAAGTAAAAACTGATGTACTAGAGACTCATTAGTTTAATAAAATAATTCAATATAACACCCACACGTTTTCTTTTCTCATATCATTACACATCATCTCATCCCCCCAACCATTCTTAGAATTCTTCCTGTATTTTAAAAAGCCTTATCTATGGCAACATCAATACCAATATCCAAACACACCCTGTAAACTAGGCCTCTTTTGCTCTTACTTTCCTTTAAATAAAGTGTTTTGTCCAAATAAATTGAACATGACTTTGAATTCCTGTCAGGCACGTATGACCTGGTTCTGGTAAATAAATCTGAATTCCTTTTCACTAAGAAGTCGTACCAATCCTTTTCCCATATACAGTCAATTCAGGAAAGTCCTTGCCTAGGCTTCAGATCTTCTAAGTCCTTCTAAGGCCTGTGGGCCTCAATTTCTACTTCCAGCAAAAACAACGTAATAAAGATTAAACTTAAAAATAGTGGGAAATGGGACATTATAAAGAATTTTCTAACTACTGGAATTGTGAGGCATTAGAATATGTTAATAAGGAAGACTAGAAAATAGTTTTCCCACAAAGTTTTCCTTTTTCTTTAAAGGATGGTATGATAATTGGTATAAACTAGACCAATGATCCCCAGTCTTCTCTTAATATAGCCCTAAAATGGAAAGCATTCAACTTTGCCACCCTACAGTGTAATAAGAAACTAAAATGGGTAATTCTTATGTTTTGAAAGAATGAAACTCACACAAAACAATTAAGATCAAAATATAAAAGAAATCCAACCTGTCAAGTCTCCAATTTTGCTAAATTGGTGATAAATTGACCAGTCAGATTATTTTTGTTCATAAGAAGAGCTGCTGCTATCAGTCCTATATTAACAAAGGAGGGGGATTCTTCCAGAGACTAGCCATTTTCTGCTTAATAAAAAAAAGAAAGGGTTATCCAGAAATCTCTTGCAGGCATAGAATTCCATGATTCTTTCCAATACAGTATAGTGGGAAAAGCACTGAATTTGAAACCAGGAGATCTAAGTTCAAATTCTGGCATGGCCACTTACTAGCTGTGTGATACTGGGCAAATGGCAGTAATAGTGATAGTAACCGTGATAGCATTTATATAGCAGCTTAAGGTTTGCAAAGTATTTTACAAATACTATGTCATTTGATTCTCACAACAACCCTGCAATTAGGTGCAATTAATATCTCCATTTTATAAGTGAGGAAACTAAGGTTCAGGTTTAAGTGACTTAACCTTGGTAACAAGTTAGTAAGACTAAAGCAGCATTGAACGAAGATCTATCTTCCTGATGCCAAGTCCTATCTTGATGACAAAGATCTTCTTGATGCCAAGTCCTGTATCTTCTAAGCCACCTATAATAAAATCTCAATTTTCCTCACCTGCTCATTTTCTGTTTATCTTATAGCACTATTATTTGTACTAAAACTATGAAAATCTCACGGAAGTTTTTGTCATGAAAATCTGTCATTGTGATTATTCATTAGTATATAAAAAACGGGACAGACAACTTCATAGTTTATGTTGATGAGTTGAGGGAGAAGGACTTTCAAACAACCCAATTCCATGGGCCATTGGCTTGGACATCTCTATTCTAGAGCCAGCACCAGGTGTTAGAAGAAAATGCATCTTAAATCCAAAGTCTTTACTATTTTACCCATGTTGGGGTAAGTGTGTAAGTAACTCAGAAGAGAACAGTAGTTAAGAAGGCTTTCAAATAGTGCTTTACATGTGAGATGTAAATTTCTTCCCATTAATAAGTGGAGAGCAGACAGAGTTAAACATCAGGGAGGTAGAATGGAAAAACCTTTTAACTCATCAACTTTTTCTGGGTCTAATATTTCCAACATATTCATTTTATAGTCTAAAGAATATAAATTAGTAGGACAGCATGAATTCATTGAAAATGAAACATTCACATTTGAATATAATTGCAAATACATTTTTTAAAACAAATATAAATGTTTTGGATAATTTGCTCTTATGAATTATTTGTGCTCTTGCTCTCCTCTAATAGCATAATTAATTAGAAATATTTAGATCTATATTCTATTTTTCCACTAAAGTCACTTCAAACAGTATGAATGTCTTTAGTGACTAGAAAGGTAAACTCATATCAGAAACATGGGATAATTTCATGACCTTTTGTTTTGGAGAGAAAATATCATTGTTCTTTTAAATAAGGCAAGAGTTTTCATTCAATCAACTAGTACTTTTTAAAGTATCTACCGTACGCTAAGAATGGTGTTATAAGCTAGAGACATAGAGACAAAAGTCCCTGAATTTATGGGAGTTTCCAGACTTCGGTGTGTTATAGTCAATATCTACAGTATAAACCAGAGAAGGTTGGACTACATAATCTCTAAAATCTGTTAGAGATTATAATTTCATTATTCTGCCATATTAATCTGAAGCAATCTCTATCTCCTTAATCAATGGTCCACAGAAACTTTCAAATCTATCTTACAACTGGGTCTCTTCTTTCTTCAGCTTTATGATGGGCAGTCTTTTCAAAGACTTGCTCCACCCTACTCACTCTACCTGTACAAGTTCATGTCCCTAATTTACAAAATTACAGGCAGGAGGACTTTCCCTTTCGCTTAGCCATGCTGTAGTAAATATTAAGAATCTGTGGGCTGGTTTAACTCTGTATTGACAACTCCTTAGTCATCATTTTTCACGTAAGTGTTTGTTGATAACTTTTGTTTTCATATTTGTTAACATTTTCCAATGTATCTATCCTTTCTCTCTCTCCCCAAAAATCTATCCTTTAGAACAAAGAGTAAAAAAGGAGAAAAAAATCAGGTTAGCAAATCTAACCAACATGATGAAAAAGTATTCTTTATTTGTGGGCAGGGGGTTAAGGGAAGAAGCGCCAGGACTATATCTCAATGGACTTTTTCTACTACTGTGCACCCGTCATTCTAACCAGGTCGCTTCCATATAGATTATTGTTTTGTGACCCCTACTTGGTGACTAGTGCTTGACACCATCTCTGAACTCCTATATCACTTACAGTCTAGCCTCCCCAATTTAACATGAATTATATATTGCCCAGTATTGTATTGTAATTGGTTTTGCCTGCCACTTTTTTTGCCATTCCAACTAAATTATAAACATCTAGAAAGGGTTGTATCTAGTTAACCAGATATTTATTATGTTTAAATTTGCCAAAGAAATATATATAACCTCACTGAATTCAATTAACCATTTATTAACTCTCTACCACGTAAAACACACTGTGCTAGTACCCTAATACACTAGATGAGAGAAAAAAGTCCAGCATTCTTGCCATTGAGACATCTGCATCAAAATATATTAATCTATATAAAAAGTAACAACTATCACTAAGTTAAACACTTAGTTTGGAAGGTGGAATACTTGCCTAATCTAAAATAAAAAGTCTGGTTAAGAAACAGTACCTGGCACAGATCCTCTACTTCACCAGTCTATTCTATTTCTATTCAAATCAGCATTAGGTTGGCCTAGAGCCCTACTGGGGGAATAGAGCCCTCTTCCTCAGCAGTGTGGAATGCTGGGATGAATTCCAGGTTAACCTTGGGCTTTAAAACTCAATGCATCTGGGGGTTGACCACTGTTTTGTGAATTAACTTAGCCTTGACAAATACAAACTCCTAAGTCTGCCAAATAATTATCTGACCCCAAGAGAAACCCACAACCAGCTCTTATCACCTGGGTGTACTTAAGACTGAGTATTATCCTGGGTCAGTCTGGCTCTCCTCAAGTTCCCATGAAGCAATGGGATGGCTTGGCACTAAACCTGAGGGTCAGACCCATCTAGGCTGGTCTCCAGAAGGCTAGAAGCCAAATACTTGTAAGCTCTAGTGAATCTCTTTGTGACATAATAATTAAAAACACCCCCTAGGAAAACTGCCTAAAACAAACAGAAATGTGCTGAAAATGAGAAAAAGAAAAAAAATTCACTGAATTTCTTTCCCTATAGAAGTTGAATTGAGCAAAACTTTTATGTCTCCATTTTTGATGTCTCCACTTCAGAGTAAATATGATTTATCTAATATATAATTATTATACTATCTTTCAATTTTCCATCATAATGAGTGAAATAATCTCTGTTTTCAAATATTTTATTCTATCTGATGCTATATGGGGTTAGGGTTTTTTTCCCCTCCTATAGATATTTTCACTTGGCTTAAGAAAATTAATTAATGTTGACTTTGAAACATAAGAATTCTTTAGAGAATACTAAGAGCCTATGAGATGATGAGTGAAAATAAAAAATAAATGCTGTTATCATTGAAAGTATAAGAGAAAAGCACACAGGACACCCACATATAAAGTTCTCTTTTCATATCAGAGGAAAATAGATGCATATTTTCTTCCTGATACCCAATATGAATGATAAAATCTCACATTTTTTTCCTCCATTAGAAACAAATTTTAATGTGCTTGTAAGGAGAGAGTGTATTTGTTAGAGGCACAGGATATGAAAGCATATTAAGCTAGACAGAGTACAGGCAAGACCTACTATGGTCTGTTTAACCAACTTTAACCTGATGCTGACTTTCCATAACCTTTCCTCATCAATACAACAAGTTCAGTCCAAATTATGGTAGAAGAGACAGCAGGGGAAGTTGAAGAGACAACATCAGGTGGACTGCTATTTGCTTAGGGGATGCCTAAATCCTCAGACTTGGCTCAAAATACATAGCAGGGGTCAGAGACCTAGCAGGCTCCACACTGACCATTCTTCTGTTCATATTCTAATGTATTTTGCAGCCCAGAACAGAAGCTCCATTGTTACACTGGAACACTTCATGAACCTCTAGTCTTTTATCTAAAACCTAGGTCTAAATGACTTCTTTTATCTGCCTTGCTTGTTGGCCATCAAGTGGCTGAATGGAAATGAGGAAGTCCAAAGCTGTCAAATTTCCAGGTTTCAATGAACTCCTCAGCACTGACATTTCAGAAGGCAATGAATTGATTTGGCTAACAGGACTTGAGAAGGCCACACTTCAAAAGCCTGCAAGGGTGCAGGAGAAAGGGAGGCAGACCACCAGCTCATTATGGCCTCAACGTTGTTTTACCGGTCTAGAGAGCAGACCTCATTTAACAAGTTCTTTTCACTATTTCCCCCAGCAGCATGCTACAGAAGTGGCACTTAGGTTTCAGTGACAAAAATCCAATTTACTGAAGTCGAGACCCTTCTGCCTAAAACCAAGGATCTGGTTCCTCTGAATGGACACAGTAATGCCCCATTCATTTTCTATACTTTGAGTTCTTTTCTCCTTCTCAGTGCCTTAGGAAATCCCTCCTGGCAGCAAGATGTTTTGGGAGGTACATTTAGTCTCTTAGGACCCTAAGGTAATTCTCAGTGAGTTTCTGTTAGAGTTCCAAAGGAAACAAACATCTATTAAGTGCCTACTAGGTGCCAGGCTTTGTTCTAAAGGTCTTATAAATATAATCTCTTTTGATCTCCACAACAATCCTGAGAGGTAGGTGTTATTATCTCCAGTTTACAGATGGGGAAACTGAGGCAGACAGAGGTTAAGTGATTTGTCCAGAGTCACACATCTAGGGCATGTCTGAGGATGGTATTGAACTCAAATCTTCCTTTTTCCACCTCAGTGCTCATCCACTGAACCACCTAACTATTATGTGTACTGAAACAGTAGCTACACATCTCCCTAAGAATCCCACATCCTACTAGGAATGACTGAATGACCACAACTTGTGACGTAGTGCTTGGCTCCAAGTATAATGCTCTGAACAGAGTAAACACTTTAAGGTTTGCTGAACTGAATACAACTAAGGCAAAACCTCAGCTTACTCAGCTGCATTTGGGGTCAGCTCCTGAGGCAATTTGTGAAAATGTCAAAATATGACACTCTTTTTACACCATTTCCCTTATTACTCCTTTATATTTCATTACACCACTCAGACCTTGTTCCCTTTCCTATGTTCCATTCCCTAAAAGCCCCTTTTCTTTCCTAAGGAATTGATAAACTAAATTCAAGCTAGGGCATTTGTCCTTAACATAATCTCACTTGCAGAAAAATTGACATTTGAACATCCAGAAAGACAAGATTCCAAGGAATAACCAATGATGAAAATTTCAGGAACTTGAGAAAGAAGCTAGTCAACAAAGAACATGTTTTTGGTTGAAGAAGACTTTGCTAGGGTCCCACAGATACCATGCCAGCAGCTGTCTATTCAATTTCCATGTATTCCCAGTTCTGGTTATACACATTAGTATTTCATCATGCTAATTTCTTGATTCCAGAGGCAGCTGGTGGTGAGGAGTCAGAAGGACCTGAGTTCAAATATAGACTCAAACACTTCCTAGCAGAGTGACCCTGGACAAGTCACTTAACCTCAGTTTGCCTCAGTTTCTTTAACTATTAAATAAAGTAACACCAATCCTGTAAATGCTGTTGTGAGAATCAAATAAGATAATGTTTGTAAAAGTATTTAGCACAGTTTCTGGCACATAGCAAGCCCTGTATAACTGTTTATTCCCTTCCCCTTATGAATCTGTTTTAGGAGAAGATTCTCATTCCACTAACATTTCTTACTTGTGAAGTATCTCACCTGACTACGTGACCACCAAACCTAACAGCCTCTCTTATTTGAATAAAACTCTGTGGAGTTCCAGCTCAAAGGTTTCATCCTCATATGTACCAGTTGACTGAATGTCATTCTTTGCTCACAAACTGCAGTCCTAACTCAGGAACTCTTAACATGAAGCCTATATTAATACTCAGATTAACAAACCCTTTGCAATTCAAGCTCCCTTTAACAAAGCAGTCTATGTACTAACAGGGTTGGGAGAAGATCCAGTCTCATCTGCACTGGATAAATATTGTCAGAGGTTGAGGATGGAAGAGGAAGAGACTACTATAGCAAAAGAACCATCACAGGCATAGCTGGGCATGGCTAGATGAGGGTAAACTCCTGGGGTACTCATAGTAGCCACTTGTCAATGAAGCTTCACCGAGGTTGTGGGCCAATATTAACTCCATAATATTGTCCCTAGGAGAAATGGGGCAACGAACAGGGTCATCAAGCCATAGCTTGACTTTCTTAGATAGAAGGGAAGGATGGAATACCCCTTTGCAAAATAGTGAGAAAGAATCTAAGTCCTAGAACGTATCCCTAGACCTCCCATGTTATTCCTATTTCTGGTGACAAGATTTCTGACATGGAAATAGGTTACTGGAATGCATACTCTTCTCATTCACAGAAATATTGCATCATGCTCATTTTTCATGAATTATAATCATATTTTTTTTTTACTGGATGTGTGATTTCATCAGTGTAGAGTGAGGAACTTCCTCTACCAATGGGTAGATCAGCTCTTCCTCTGCAATTCAAATTATTAAGGAATTCCAGTCTGATGGCATAACCATCAATCTTGAGAGGCCCCTTGATTTTCCCAGAATCATATGGCCAGTTTTATTGTCAAAAATGAGCCTTGAGCATAGATCTTCCCAACTTTGAGGGCAGCTATCTATTCAGTCACAAACCACACTACTTTTCATAGGCACATCAGAGAGAATGTAGTTTTGATATGTTGTTCTGATTTGTGGCCTACAGTGTGATGGTTGATCCCATCAACATGTAACAAAAACAGGTAATTAACTGCAAAATGAGGTAATGCTAAACAAATATTTTGCTTTGGGAACCATTCTAGGATTGAAAGCTGAATTGAATGGCCATGTAACTTTCAAAATAAAAATAACGATAATAGATAACATTCATACAGCACCTACCACGTGCAAGGCATTGTACAAAGCATTTCATTTGTTCCTCATAACAATTCTGGGAGGAAAGTGTCATTGTTATCTCCATGTTACAGATGAGAAAAATGAAGAAAACAGGTTAAATGGTCAAGGTCGTGCAGCCATATTTGAATTCAGGTCTTCCTGACTCTAGGCTCAGCACTTTATCCACTGGAGCCACTTAGCTGCCTCCCCTTCCCCCAAAAAAGCTTTAGGGAAAAGAATCCATACCTTTATCTAAAGCTTAAATGAGTTTTAGGAGAACGTAAGGTATAAATGAAAATACGTAGGGCTTTCCCATACCTCCAAGTTAACAAGGAAATTTAGGCTTCCAACTTTCTTACAAGTCATACCTTGTAGCAGATTCGGAGATTCTAGGTGGTTTTTTTGGTGATACAAGCAAATGACAGATTAGCAGAGACTCCAACTTGCCCTTGTAACTGAACAGGATACTGAAAAAGCACTCAGCATGCAAACACCTGGGTTCTAGTGCTTGCCTTTCCACTAATGTTCTGTAACCTTGGGTGTGTCACTCATCTGGAAAATGAGGGTACCCAATGTCCAATAATCTAACAGTCCATGAAATAAGACACTTTGGTATGCCAATCACTGCTGATCCTTATCCTTTCTGATTGCATCACATAGCATAATACTCAGAAAAATCAAGATTATAAATGTATATGTCTCTCAGAGGAGGACTAAGTTTGTGACAAGCCATAAATTGAGGGGGTTAGATAAAGGAGTTAGATCAGATTATCTCAAAAGTCTCTGCCAGTCCTAAATCTACAACTCTATGATCCAAAGATCACTAGTGAATCTTTGTGATGTCAAATGGGGTTATATTACTTTGCTATCCTTTCTTAGACATGTTAAATGTGTCTGACTATATTCGCCTGACCTTTAAAAAGGCAGCACAAGGATAAATAGAGGACAAACCATCCCTTAAACCTCCTGAAAAAATCTTTAATAGTAATGGGGCTGAATTCTGCTGCATCATATCATAGAAATGAAAAGAAAACATCAAGATTTTCAAACCTGAATAGACCTTGTATAAATAAAATGTGATCTCATTTAAATTCCAAAAACTGAACAATTTAACTAGTGGCAATTTGGATTTTAATAGGGCAGTTCCTATAAAAGACCAGAGACCTGAATATATACCCAAGAAGCTGCCATTTGGGGTTCGGCAACTTTCCTGCTACTCTCCCCCATCTCATGTGTTTGATCTACTCCCAGAAGACAGGAAGCACTTGTTTGGGCGATAGGAAAACTGTGCTTCCTAATCCTGTGCATACGCCAACCAATTAACATGTCATTGATGAGGTGCAGATGCCCATGAATATGGAGTGCAGTCCTATTTTTCTGTTCAGTCT
This sequence comes from Potorous gilbertii, assembly GCA_028658325.1. NCBI lineage: Eukaryota > Metazoa > Chordata > Mammalia > Diprotodontia > Potoroidae > Potorous > Potorous gilbertii. The sequence goes on from CM053773.1 coordinate 68,300,154, forward strand.
ATGGAGCCATGAATCACTAATCCCATTTTGTCTCCAAACCTGAAGAAGAAAAAGAGGGCGAGACCAACAGGAAAGTCTGGAGGTTCCAAAGATCTATGGATCCATTATTTCCTAACACCCAAACAAATTTTAGGTTAAAGGTGCTGTATAAACATTTACCACTTAAATTATTCACACTGATGGATGGGTCTAGCACTAAATCTTCCAATTATCATACTCTAATAAGAGTACAATAGTGAAGAGGAAAACCTGTGAGCCAAAACAAAAGAATTGTAACCAACAGATGTAAACCAACACTAGGTAAGAGAATCAACATGTTTCAATAAAGCCACTGGTTGATGCATATTCAGATAAATGAAGGCAATGGGGAGAGAAAGAGTGCCTAATGTTATTTAGCAGCAGTGATCAGATTCTATAGAAAGCTATCATTCTCTGCTCATCAGTACAGTTTGAGGCTTTGGAAACACTCTCTACTGGCGGCTGCTGGGCCCAGATACTTTTCTACTGAGTTATTAGCCATAGTTTCATTTTATAAAAACCATAATAGAAAATGTGGCCAAACAGCTAGATGGAGTGTTCCCAGCAATATGGAGAAACAGTTGTGTTTATGCAGAAATTAGTCTTTCAAATTGAGAGATCTCCAAAGCTCCATTTGTACTTGAAAGGCTTGTCTTTTTGTTACCCAGTAAATAGCTCATTCATATTCTACAAAGAAAATCTTCCAAATTGGGAGAGATGGCCATATTTAACATTAGGTAGGGAAAGGGGCTGAAAAGCAGAAAGTCTACTTCCCCCTGGTACTTTGGGCAAGATTAAAGCATATCTTCATAATTCAAAAAGGCTTTCATTTTTCTTATATAAGAGGTAGGCATTTCATGAAAGTCTGAGGAGTAGGTTTCATAAATGAAGAAATCATGCCAAATAAGTATTTTAAAAGCCATTTTTTTGAGAAGAAATCTCTGATCCTCTCTTTCATACTTGAGCACATGACTTTTAACTGCTGTATTCCACCCCACCTCCACCCAAATGGAAGAGTGTCTATCAAGACAGCAAACTGTAAAATAAATTCTATTTCTACCACCTTTCCTGGATTGGCATGGCCCACATTCAAAGTGACCCAAGCACAATTTTTTTAAATAAATCAAAATGTTCCTTGCAATTGATGTCTAAGAACCCCTCCCCATCCCCACTCCCCATACAAACCAAATAAAAGAAAGTGTGTTTAGTCTGGATTGTGACGTAGTGAATAAGAACACTAGACTTCAACTCAGGAAAAAATATAAGATCAAATCCTAACTTAGGCACCTGACTCTCAGGATTGTGAGGATCAAATGTGATATAATATATACACAATACTTTGCAAACCACAAAAGCACTCTATAAATGCTACCTATTAGCGTTATTATATAAATTGCAATAATAATTAAAGTTTCTCAGAGGATAAACTCACACAGGTAATATCCTAACAGTGGCAATTTAGGACCTAAAAATATTGAAAGAGAATCCTATTCAAATCTGTCTGACAAAAACCAAAAACCAAAAAACAATCGACCAATGGAGCTGAATTTCCAAGGCAATCAGTAGTTTACAATTTATTCAATTCTTTATTTACCAGGCCCAATCAGAACTTCTTTGTGACTTGAACCAGTTATGACTTTCCTAGATGTGAGAGCCACTGAATTTATGGAATTAGAACTATTGGCCTCACTAAGAAAGGTAAATAAATTATAAGATCAGAGATGTAAGCGAGAAGGGATTATCTAGTCCAATCCAAGTTCAAAGTGACTGGGTCCAAAAGCACCCAGTTAGTCACTCAGTTAGTTGGGACGGATTTGAACCCAAGAGGTCAAACTCAGAGATCGGGAGTGATCTTTCAAATTGGACCACCTTTCACTTCTTACCTTTCAGACTTTTTTTCCCTCACCAACCAGTAAATCCTTGCTGAGACATTCTCTCTGACTTTGATCATGTGCTTTGGAATTGCCACCAGAAATCTCCACATCAAGCCCTGTAGCCACCATGAACTTAGTACATCTAAATGAAACTCATAGTCTTCCCTCTGAATGCAGCTTTCCCTCCTTACTTCCTTCATGTTTGCTAAAAGCACCCAGACTGGAAACATAAGTAATCTTTTATTCTTTCCCCCCTTCCCCTCCCCATCCTCTCCCTCCAATCTCCTTGTCAAGTCCCCTAGCTTGTTACTTAGCAATGCCTCTTGCTTTCCTTTCTATATCCCCTATTATCCCTACTTCAGGTCACATTGCCCCTCATTATTTCCATGATTTTCTAACTGGTCTCCTTACCTTTAATCTCTTTATGTACCTGAACTCTCCTGCCAAATTAGTTTTCCTAAAGTATTACTTTCATCATACCACCTTTCTCCTCCCTTCCCAACAACCAACAATATTTTTTCTTCAAAACTGTAAATGTCTCCTGTCATATGAAGTCCTGACTCATCTTGGCATCTGAAGTACTCTACCTTATAGCCTTTTCTTCTATTTCTCTCTAAAATGTCTACTCTACTCTATCTCTGAGTATCGTGTCTTCAAAAGTCCAATTCAAAACCCAACTCTTCTGTGAGCCCATTCCTCAATACTCCTACTAGAATTGATGTCTCCCATTTCAGTTTTCCTATTATACTTAATATCTGTACCACTAATCATGTACTTCTTTTTATTATAAATATATAGGGATAGAGTCCTCTGTCATAGCAGCAGTTATGTTATCATGGGGAGTGTGACTAAATGTCAACTTGAAGCTAAATACTTAATTATAGCTTCCAGGGTCATGCAGGGAATTGGAGGGAAAAATAATCTCTCATCTTAGCCTTTCAAAAAGGCTTGGTTGACTTACCATGGTAGGGAGGAATGAGTAAAATCAAAGAAAGTTCTTGACAGCCACCTGAGTGTGGGTGTTTGGTGAAAAAAAATTAAGGCTCGGCATATTGTCAGGGGCAATATTAAAGAAAGCTAGAGGAGAAGGAGAAGAAGGAGGAGGAAGAGAAGGAGAAGGAGGAGAAGGAAAAGGAGAAGGAGGAAGAGAAGAAGAGGAAGAAGGAGGAGGAGAAAGAAAAGAAGGAGAGGAGGAGAGGAAGCAGGAGAAGACTTAGATAAAGACTGTAATAAGTAGTTCAGTGAAAATGGTTGTTATAGAGTCATATTGGACTGAAGTGAAGCACAGTTATGGCTGGGAGGTGGAGCCATGAAGGTATTCCAATTCAACCCAAGGAACATGAGTTTTCCAGGGAGCCTAACTTGTCCTGTCAACCAGAGAACTTGTGGGAGACTATGTATTTTGGGTGGGAAGTAGTCTATTATAGTATTTGATTTTCCCTTGTTACTTATTCCCATTAATGTATTAATAGAGAATGCACTGGACCAGGGTTGAGTCATATTTGCATAACTATGATTATATTAAACATCCTACATTGAGCCTAAGATAGGGAGGGGATGCAGGTTACATGGACCTCTACTAGTTATTTTGGTTTTTTTTAAGGTCAAAAGTCTTCGGATCATATGGATAAGAGAGTAAGCATTTATTAAGTGCCAAGCACTGTGCTAAGTACTTTTAAAAATGTTATCTCACTGATCCTCACATGACATGGGTGCTGCTATTATCTCTATTTTGCAGTAGAGGAAACTGAGACAAATAGAGGTTAAGTCCTTGGCCTAGGGTCAGCCAAGCTAGCATCTGAGGTCAGCTGGAAAAAGAGTCCCGTATTTTACAGATGAAGAAATTTGGGACCTGAACTATAAGCTTTTTAAGGGAAAGGGCTTCTTTATAAAGCATCCAATGCTGTCCCTTATATATAGTAAGCATTTAATACATGTAATGACTATAATAAATAACTGACATTTATGTCAATCTTCGATTCAAAACACAGTTAATAATAAATCGGTCTTTCCCCTTTACCTGTTGAAAACAACAATGTTGTCTCCTTTCCTCAGGTACTAAAACAAAGCTTGGCATATTGCCCTCTGCACAATGCTGCCTCTGTTCTATTAACACCAAACTTGCTCCCCTATTCAAGAAGTCTTTATTGTCTATACCACCCTCCATCCTCACAGGATCAGGTTTCCAATTCGACCTCAGTTTCTTACTGCTCTTAATGACCCTGGGCAAATCCCTTGATCTTTCCGGTTTCTTCATAATTTGTTGTACTAGATGACTTGAGGTCCTTTCAAGCTTTGGCAATAATCCTAATGGCAAATCTGGAAAGGTTAAACTAGTAACCCTATCTTCTTCTGTTTTTGAACCCACTAGAAACAAATTCTTAGGCTGATAGAAATTAGAAGTAGAAGAGACTTTAGAAATAATCTATTCCAATACTCTCTTCTTACAGATGGAGAAATTGAGTCCCAGAGAAGCAAAATAATTTAGGTCACATAGCGAGGGAACAGCAGAGCCAAAATTGAAACCCATGCTTCCTAACTCCAAATCTACTGTCCTTCTTTAACTCAGAGCCAAAATTGGTACATTTCTAAGTGGGGGTATTACCTAAGGCATACAAAACTCAAGATGAGTAATTAAGATATATGGCCCACCAAGAAAATAGATGTCTTTAAAAGACAACTGATGAAATACATAAGATACCTGTTAAATACGAGTATTAGATATACTATTTTTGTGTACATTCTTTCAGATCACCTCCTTTGAGCTCACTGGAAACCTGAAGGCTCCAGTGACAATGTGATATATGCTGATAGCAGCAGTGGAGTCTGAAGACCTGGGTTTTGGTGTCAGTTCTTCTGAAAGCTCTTCCTTTCTTCAGGAGACCTTTCCAGGTGTGTCCCTTCGAACCCTCCCTTTTCACTGTATATCTAGGATGTACCTAGTTAATGATTCCCCCCATTAGAATGTGAGCTCCTTGAGGGCAGGGATTTTTTTCTTTTGGCCTTTCTATGAATTCCGATTGTTTAGCACAGTGCCTTCTGAATGAATGAAACCACCCAGAGCAATTATTTTGCCTCAGTATGCCTTAGGTTCCTTACTAGAAAAGTAAAATGGTTGTTCTTTGGTACATACAATCAGATCAAATGAGAAGACTAAACTTTTTGAATTATTCTTAATGTAATCAAGAAACTATGGAAGTCACCTGTTAAGGAAAAAATGAAACTGTGATCCCCTCCTCCCTTAAAGGAAGTTACATTTATATAATAATAGCAAGCTTTTATAGAGAACTGTAGGGTTTGCAAAATGTCTTACATACATTATCTCATTTGATCCTCATAGCAACCCTGTGAAGTAAGTACTACTATAATTATCCCCATTTTACAGGTAAAGAAACTGAGACTGAGGAAAGATAAAGTGATTATAGCACAATCACACAGCCATTAAATGTCAAATGCAGTCTTCCTGACTCCACGTCCAGTGTTCTTATCTACTGTGTCATCTATCTGCTTCCAGCTAGATAATATATAAATCGATAAATCATTCATTAAGTACTTCCTATGTGCCAGTCACTATATTAAATCCTGAGAACACCAAAATAAGCCCAAAGAAAGCCTGTCCTCAAGAAGCTTATATTCTAATGAGGGAAGACAACATAAAAAAGGAAGCTGAAATAGCAAGGAGAGATGTACCCCAGGAAAGGCAACCAGAGCTTGGAGAGAAACAAAAATTTAACTCACCTGAGTGTTTTCCTTTAAATGGAGGTTCTGGGAGGAATTGGCCAATGAGAGGAAGGAGCCAAAGGGGAAGAGATCACTTTCAGAGTTAAAAATCCAGGGGGAGGAGAGTGAACTTCTAGGACAGGGAGGCTTCTATGTTAAGGCAGAAGAACCCCAGAGGGTCAGGAGTACAGCCTGATTGGCTTCACAAATATCTGAAGAAATACTGAGACATGCATGATAAATTTTCAAGGCTTCTTATTTCACTTGGGGTAAACGGAGAAAGAATGCATGGAGATACGTCAGAAAACGTATGAACTTGGATGGGAAAAAAGTACATCTTTATTTTCACTAACATCTAACTGGAACTTAGCATTTTGTTCAATAAAAAATGTTTTTAAAACATGATTCTGTGAAAGGGTCCACCCATTCATTTCACCAGTCTGCCAAAGGGATCCAAGACACTTCCAAAATTAAGAACTTCTGAGCTAGAGTACATAGTGACAAAGTGTACCTTGGTCACCTTCTTCTCAAACCTTACACTCCAACCCTGGACTACAAGCAGGAAGCCTAGACATAAACTATTCACAAGAGAAAGAGATGGCTTTTTCTTTCTCAGCCAAGAAAGTACATCAAAACCTCAGAGAGCATATTATTCTACTGCTCTATTGACATGGCACAGGTTTTTCTCTTAGTTATGAAATTTATTTTGAATATACAATATTTTGAAATTGACTGATAAATCAGCGCATTTAACTGGATCTGCCCACTTGTATATCAAAACCATCTCCTTGGCTTCCTCTTCAACCTAAACATATTAAAACTTTTGGCCTTTGACACTTATTCTCAGTTTTCATCATCACTATTACATATGAACAGTAACATACACACATTTATGCACACACATGTACATGTGCATTTATATATCCATATGTAGGTATAGGTGTAACCTACTTGGTTGCCAATGGAGTAAGAATGACTGAAATTCTTACAATTTAAAAAAAGTGAAGAAATTATTAATGCACGTGTATTTCTAATATCTGTTGTTCCATTTTTAGAAAATACTTCTTTTTTTTTAAAAAAAAAAGGCTATTTTTTAAGAATGCCAATTTCAATTTCATCTCATGTCTTCCTAGGTGTCTTTTGTTCATGATGAAAAATCGATAAGACGCTTGCTACCCCACCCACAGTTCTACACCTCTTAGTCACCTTTCCAGACACCTTTACAGTATTTTCCCTTTTCCCCAACAGGTGGCATATTTTACAGGTACCTTCTAGAACATATTTCTGCCACAGTTCTCTCATCTCTATAGCTCTCACTGTCTAAGCATCAGTGACAAGACTAAGTCCACTGATTTTTATAAAATACGTTCTTACCACATCTCTGAAATAAGCAGTTTTTCCTACATGCACTAAGAGCAAAAAATAAAAAAGTTCCATAAAATGGAAAAAATGATGTTATAACAGTTATTCATGTAAATGTTCTCTGTTGTGAGATGCAGACAGAGGGAAAAAAACAAACTTTAAGCATCAACTTGCCAAGGATTCAGAATGAAAATAAATCTGCAGATATACTCACTTCAAAATGCAATTGCTTTCTGCACTCTGATGAATTTAAAAAACAAAAGAGGCAATTTACGATTTGTTCATTTTGGCTCTACACAAATTTGCTCAATTATACTTTAGGCTATTAGAAGATGAAGTCAAAAGAGGTAAAGCACACTGTTGTGGGAAAGAAATGATAGTTTCCTCTTCCCCTCCCCACTACCCCACCCCACTCTCACCCCTGCCTCAGACAGATGTATAGGATTAACAAATTGTGGCACTTTATCACTGTTGATAAACTTTAGAGGAGTATTTTTTTAAACTGTTCATTATCCATCTATCTATCTATCTATCTATCCATCCAATCACCTATCTTTTCTATCTATACACAAAGAGGGTGACCTTTTAGAAGTGATTACTATACAAACTTTTACCTTTGTATTATTGTAGTTAAACACTGGTACTTTTTCCAGTCCTATCCCCCATTTCTCCCCAGTCCTTCCCCCAGAAGTTACCTTCCATTTATACTGGTTATATCTTATATATTCATAGCTGTTTTTTTGTATGTTGAATCTTCCATTAGAAATGTAGCTCCACGAGGCCAGGCACTGGTTTTGCTTTTTTTTTTTTTTTTTTTTTTGAATTCTCAAAGCTTTGCACAGTGCCTAGCACAGAGTAAGTTGCTAATAAATTATTGTTGACTGATACAATAAATGATGTGATTACAGAAATTTTAAGAGTATTTGCTTTATTTTTGCCCTCATTTTTGCCAACAAAATAATTTTAAAATCACCAGGATTTTATTTTTGACATAGCAAAGGACATTTTCTTTAGCAAGTGATAATCTACATTGCCAAAAACACTTGTTAAGTCAGAAATATGAAGGAAATATTTACCATTAAGGGAACAGAGGATTAGGGAAAAGGGGGGAAATAAATGTACTAGCTAAGATGCAATTTCTATGATTTATTTCTTAGTTCTTTCTCTTGCACACCTATTACATTCTGTAGGAATTTTTGTGATACATGGAACTGGTCTACAATGCATCCTCTATAATAGGTAATATTTTCCATTATGAGGAAAAAAGCTATTTCACTCACTCATTCAGACTGAGGGCAAGGGTAGTCATTGGATTCTTTATATTACAGTTGAGGATTTTTGTTAAGGGAGGAAAAAAAAAAGATCTAGTTCCTTGTATTGAGATCTAATAAATAGCTTCCAGGAAGGAATGACTCAAGTTTTGGATTTTTGCTCAAAGATGACTTAGGGTCCTTCAAGAGAGAAAAGATAGTTGCCACTGAGTTACAAGTCAGGCAGGGCAGTTATTGAGCAGTTTCATCTCCAGAATTCTGAGTGACTTGTGAATCTCACAACACAGAAGGTCAAAATGATGATTTTATCAATAAAAATGGAAAGTACAGCCATTCATACAGGCAGTTCCCATGTTTAACTGATCTGCATTTCTCTGCTCATTTCTGACTATTTAATATAAAACCTATATCTTGCTTCTTGGTTCCTTGGCTGGTTCATTTATTTGGCAGTTTCTACCAGGTCCAAAGTGACAAAGGCCCCACTGACACATGTGAAGACAAGATTCTGCTTGCAAGTGATGCTTTTAAAAATCTTGGCTCCAGGAATGTAGTGTGGGACTGTCCATATGTATTTGTGAATATTTAATTTGATATGTCTGAAATTTCCCCTAACACAAAGTCTGATGTCCTTTTAAACCTCAGCTATTTTTCCCTTTACTTACAACAGCTCAAAGCATGAGAGACAGAGACAGAGAGAAAAGAAAAAAAAAGGAGGAGGAGGAAAGGCAAGAAGAATTAGGACAAATAAGATACTTTTGGAAATCACATGTTGAGTTTACCATATATTTTAAAAAGAAAAGTCTGTCAAAACAAGATTCTCAGTTTCACATATAATTTTTCCTTCTTATCTGCAGTGTTTATGGAGGTCCATTGTCTAGAAAATTAGTAGAGATGAAACGAAAGGGATACTCTTTCTCCTAGGACACTTTAGCCAAGTCTGTGGTCTATGAATGACTTTGGGACTTCGTAGGTCTTACTTTAGGTCCAGGGGAAAGCAGCAGAAGGGATCCCTAGGTTTCCTTACTTCAGTTTCTTTCCAAGTTATCCAGATGAAAGTCAAAAATAAAGAAAATTTCAGAAATTCAGGGTAGACATTCTGCCCTGAAAGAAAGATTGTGCCCTTTTAGCTGTAGTTCCAAATACTAGCTCTGTCAGTTACCTGTGCACAGCCGATGCAGACAGGAGGGTGAAGAACTACAACACAGTGCTGTGTGACCCACCGTTCTAGGTGCACAATGGATAGAATATTGAACCTCAGTACTTAAGTTCAAATCAGCCTTCAGATACTTAAGTTGGACAGCAAACTTACTACACTTATGTCTGGCTCAGTTTCCTCAGCTTCAAAATAGAGATAATAACATGATGAAAAAGACCAAAGGAGATAATATATGTAAAGCATTTTGCAAGTCTTAACATGGCTATACTAATATTATTATTGCTATATCACTCATTTATCATCTCCTCTATTTATTGCTAGTTATCTTTTAACATAGTATATTGGGTTTTAGTACTTTATTTTTTCCCCAATTACACGTAAAAATAATGTGTAACCTTCATTTTTGACAGTTTTGAGTTCCAAATTTGCTCCCCGCCCTTTCCTCTCCTCTATCATTATAAAGGCAAACAATTTGATAAATGTTATACATTAACAGGGTAATAAGAATGCTGATCCATAATCAAAGGACTTGGGCTTGAATGCTTGCTCTGACAATTGCTACTTGTGGAATTCTGAGTAATCATTTACCTAGTCTATAACTCAGTTTCCTATTTTGGGCCCTCCTGGCTTTGAGTGAATTTACAACGAATGTCAATGGTTAACTGTTTCTCTTTGGAACCGGCAACCCTGAGGGTCTTCCCCTCTCAGCTTGATTTCTTGTTTTGTTTTGTTTTCTTTATCATTAAAGGGGCCAACCCTTACACCACTTCTTAAAAAGGAGAGGATTATGTTTGCCCTTCGTTGTCAAAGAAGACCACGCCATCAGAGAAATGATGACATGACTTGCATTTGACTTTGCTTTGAGTGATGGAGGGCTGTGCAGGTCACCAGCCTCACTTCTCCTCCAGAGCCATCTGAATCCAGTGACCAGATATTCATCAGGATGACCGGAGATGACCCAGGATGCACTGGGAAACCTTGGGCCCTTTAGGCCAAGGTCTTTGGAGGTATTCACTTAGGGTGAGCCCATTCATTGACTAGGTAAGTCAAGTGTTTAAGAGGTAGCCCAGGGCTTTAATGAGGCCAAGAAAAAGAAAGACATCAGGCTGGGAGGGAAATAGCAGCAGTTACTATTGAGATCACCCTAAAACCAGGAGGGTCCAGAAGAGCCCTTGGATAGGGGTCCATTGGCATCCCAGCTTCAGAATGCTGTAGGTTTAAGGTTTGGGGAAAGAACAAGAAAAGACAGGGAGAGAAGATGAGAAGGGAGGGCAGGGGAGGGAAGGGGAGGGGAGAGGAAAGTAGCCAGTAAAATCCAAGTCAACCTGGTATCTTTTGGCCATCCAAATTTACCTTCCTTTGGAGAGGAAAAGGAAGGGGAGGGGGAGGCAGACAGGAGGGGAGGAGCTCAGTTAGCTGGATCCCCATTCAGTCAGCTGCATCTACTCACAGGATAAAGGCAAGGCCTATTCCTTGAATGGGTATTACCCCACTTTAAGTGAGTACGTGCAAAGGCCTTGGCCTAAAAGGGCAAGGGTTTCCCAATTGCATCCTGGGTCATCTCCAGTTATCCTGATGAATATCTGGTCACTGGATCCAGATAGCTCAGGAGGAGAAAATGAGGCTGGTGACCTTGCACAGCCCTCCCTCACTCAAGTCAAAGTCAAGTGCAAGTCATGTCATTATTTTCCTGACCTCATGGTCCTTTTCGAAAACAAAGGACAAACACAACTCAGTTTCTTCATCTATATAGTAATGGAGATGATCTCAATTCTAAATCTGTAATCCTATCATTATATAGATATACATATGTGTAAACACACATACATACATGCCTGATCTCCACAACTCAATTGCATCCTTTTTGAGTGGGATCACTCTTGGAACACTGGAAAGAGCACTGGACTTGGAGTCAGGAAGACCTGAGTTTACTCTCTCTTCTCTCCAGACATTGCCACCACTCTAGTGCTGGTCATCACCTCATGCCTTGATTACTATAAAAGCCTGCTGGTGGGTCTACCTGCCTCAAGTCGCTCTCCACTCCAATCCATCCTCCATTCAGCCACTGAAGTGATTTTCCTAAAGCACAGGTCCCATTATGTTACACACAACCTCCTATTAAATAAATTTCTATGGCTTCTTATTACCTCTAGGATCAAATACAAAATGTTCTATTCTACATTCAAAACCCTTTATAACCTATGCTCCTTCTATCTTTCCGTTTTCTTATTCCTTACTCCCCTACACGTGCTCTTCCATCCAATGACACTGTCTCCCTGGCCATTCTATGAACAAGATACTCCATCTCCTGTCTCTGGGCATTTTCTCTGGCTGTCCTCCATGTCATGAATTCCTCCTCCTCCTTGAATTCTTTCTCCTCCTCCTCCTACTTGACTACTGAACTCCCTGGCTTCCTTTAAGTCTCAATTAAAATCCCAACTTCTACAAGAAACCCCACTTCATTCCAGTACCTTCCCTCTGTAAATTATTTCCTATTTATTCAGTATGTAGCATGCTTGGTATATATCTGCTCGCATGTTGTCTCCCTCATTAGACTGTAAGCCCCCTGTGGGCAAGAACTGTCTTGTCTATTTTTGTGTCACCAGCATTTAGCACAGTGTCTAGCATATAGTATATATAATAAACATTTCTTGACTGATTGAGTTTGAATCCTACCTCAGGCAGTTAGTAGCAGCATGACCTTGGGCAAGTAACTAACTTAACCTCCCTTAGCTTCAGTTTCCTCATCTGTTAAATGGGGATAAAAACAGCACCTATTCTGTAAGGATCAAGTGAGACAATATATAAAGCATTTTTAAAAATCTTAAAGCACTACATAAATGTTAGCTATTATTATTAAGGACATGGGCCATTTGCTCTGCAACCTTAAAGTATTATAAAAATGCCAGCTAGTAATATTGTTATAATAATTCCTTGGGTACTGACCACACAGCCTCATACATACTTAATACTCAGAAAACTTCTGCTGATTGATTCAAAGCTGAAGACACTGTCAGCATTCCCCATTCCTCTTCCTTCCTAATTTGGTCTGGGGTTATGGTGTCCTCGCTGACATCATGCACTTGGCTATTGCTATGCGCTTTCTTTCTTGTCACACGCACTAAGTTTATGACTGGAGAAAGGGGAGGGATCAACTTCTCTAATTTAGGACTACCTGCCCCCCACTCCTCCTGTGAAGGGATAAGTAAAGTCATCTTACCTTTCACTCATACAGTATATAAATAAATGAAGAGCAGCAGGCAGGTGGTGCAGTCAATAGAGCACTGCCTCTGGAGTCAAGAGGACCTGAGTTCAAATTTGACCTTAGACACTTGACACTTACTTAGCTGTGTGACCTTGGACAAGTCACTTAACCACAATTGCCTTGCCTTGCCCCTTCCAATAAACAAATAAATAAATGAGGAGATTGTCCTATAAAAATCTGTCCTGACTATTCAGAAATACAGAATGACAGGACCATTTATTTCAAGGCTTACTTTAACAATAATTCCCTCAATATTACAGGAATCCTTAACTTAAGGTTTAAAAACTAAAAAAAAAAAAACATTATTAACTATATAACTGTTATAGTATAATTGCCTTCTTTTGTTTTACATTTCATGCACTTAAAAACGTTATTCTAAGAAGGGATCCACAGACTACCTAAGAGGTGCATAACACAAGAAAAGAGAAGAACTCCTGCTTTACAACATACTTAATGGTCAACCATTCTTCTTGGAAGATTTCAAGTGAGGGAGAACTTACAAGCTCCCATGACAGATTACTTCGGTTGTATATTCAGTACTAGGCATCCTATTTTAGGAAAGGTACTGACAATATGGAGAATAATCAAATATAAGTCACCAGAATTATACTTCATAATATATTTATTAACATATATTATTTATTGGTTTAAAATGGACAGTCTGCTTCTGACACATGATTCTAGACTACTCTTGTCTTTCTGGGTATTCAGTAGATACTAAATTTTTGCTGCTTACAGTTTCTACCATTTCACTCCATCACTCAGTGAGTTCTCTTACTTTGTCACTGTTCCTCCCATCTTTGCAATAACATACATAGATGTATGTTAACACCTACATAGATGATAGACTGGGTTTCAAGGGAGTTATTATCATGAACTATATGTTGTTTAGCATACATACTGTTCAATAAACATTGGCCAAGTCTAATCAATTTTATATTTGCAATATCTATGGAACACCTCCCCTTCTTTCCTCTGACAAAGCTCCACTGTGGTGTAAGCCCTCATCACCTCATGCCTGGACTATTGCAATAGCCTGCTAAGTGTCTCTCCCCACTCTAATCCATCCTCCATTCAGCCACAAAAATGATTTTACTAAAGTAAGGGTGTGATCATGTCACTCCCCCCAACTGCAGGATCAAATACAAAATGTTCAGCTTGGCATTCAAAGCCCTCCATAACCTAGCCTTTTCCTGTCTTTCCAGTCTTCTCATACCTTATTCCTCAACAGTTACACTTTGATCCAGTGAAACTGACCACCTGTCAGTTTCGTAAAAAAGACACTACATCTGGCTTCTCCCCAAGACCTGGAAGGTTCTCCCTCCTCTTTTTTATCTACTACCTTATCTGACCTCTTTTAAGTCCGAATAGAAATCTCATCTCCTGGAAGCTCCTGACCTCTTAATCATGTCCTACTTATCCTGTATATAGCGTGTTTGTACCAATTGTTCTCTTGTTGTCTCCCCTATTAGATAATAAGTTATTTGAGGAAAAGGACTATCTTTTGCCTCTTTTTTTGTATCCCCAGCACTTAGGTACTTAATAAAAGTTTACTGACTGTTTCTAAGCTGAGGGGAGAAGCAAAAAAAAAGTTACAAAATGATACATGTTGGTTCGACATAAAGAAAAAACTTTTTAACAATCAAACTTCTCTAAAAGTGGAAAGTGATGCCTTAGTATGTACCAGGTTCTCCATCACAGGGGGTCTTTCAACAAAGGCTTAGATGATATCTTATTCATACATTCTTAAAGGTTGGCAGTTCAGCTAAGTGGAGAAGTGGATAGAATGCTGAGCTTGAAGTCAGGAGGATCTGAGTTCAAATCTGATCTTAGAAACTTGCTAGATATGTGACCCTGGGCAAGTCACTTCATCTGCCGTTTCCCTCGGTTTCCTCATCTATAAAATGAGCTAGAGGAAAGCAACAGCAAACCATTCCAATATCTTTACCAAGAAAACCCCAAATGGTGTCCAGAAGAGTCAGATACAACTGAAATCAATGAAATCAATAACAAAAATAGGCTGGCCTCTTAGATGGCATCTGTGTTCTCTTATCAGTGCTAAGATTGTATGATACTACTTTCTGTCTTATTCTACTACCCAAACCAGAGAACTGGGGCCATAGAAGATGCAGTCCCAACCAAACTACTCACCATTCCCTAAATATATACTCTCTCCACAAGTCCTACCCCCATGCCTTTCTTCACACTCACCCCACCACCAGGAATTCCAAGCTTCCTCCCCACTATAAACATCATCTGATGAAATTCTACTGGTCCTTTGGGCTCAAAAGGTGCATCCTCCAAGAATTTTTTCTAATTTCTTTCCCTCTATCAAAAGTGATCTTTCAGGGCTTATGTGACTTCATAGGCCAAGGACCATTTAAATTCTGGGTGGTTATGGTAGTTGCCTTACTGCCACCTCCTCAAAAAGGAGGCATAGACAGCTTCACCCTTTATGAAGCAATTTAATCAATCCACTACTCTGAATCCTGATTCTAACTGATAGTTAAACCTCTAGTTAACACTCCAGCCCTAGCCCTGACTTTTCCTAATTCTGATTTTGGTCAACTCCCTCCCTCCCCTCTCATCCTAACCCTCCCTTCAAGCACAATGGTTCTGATTGACCTAAAAGCAGGTACTCATGAATATTTCCTGCTAATCAGGTCTTCTCTCTCATAGGCCTGGTTCTTACTTAGTGCTCCGCTCCTCAACTGGTCAGTTGCCTATTTCCTTTAGGATTTTACATTTCACTGAGGCCCGGACTAACAGATTCTTTTTCCTTGTCTGTCATGCAACAGCTGTCACTTAAATGTCTTCAGCTGTACTACACTTGCCCCAGGTTTTCCCCTGATCCCGCTTTGTCACCTCAGTACAAATACCATTTTAAGCACCTAGTAAATGCTTGAGCTGATACTTCCTCACCAAGCTCAGCTACAACTTTCTGTCTCTCTTATGCACTCATATTTTACTTTGTATTCAAGCTGTGCACATGCCTTATTTGTAGAAATAGATTATAAACTCCTTGAAGGGAATATTTACATCTTATTTACCTTTGTAGCTCTGTTAGTGTCTAGCACAGTATCTTGAGCATGGGAGATTCTCCTTAAATATTTCCTGAGTGGATAAATAAGTCATCATTCATTGATCATAATTCATTATTCAGAAGAAGTCATCTGGACTGACAAGTAATTAGAAAGCGATCCTTATATATCTCTCCCTGTCCTAATTAGAGGCATGGTTGGTTCCCTTATAGACCTTTCACCTCTTTATGACTACAATCAATGACTGTGAACTCGGAGCCACTTAATCCCAGAAAACAAGATAAAAATAAGGTAAGGAGTATTTGGTTAGGATCCAATCTGATTTTGCCGGCTAGTGTTGCTCTTGACGACTTGGTGACCTCCCAGGTAGTTGACCCAATTTGTTTGCCTGGTTCCAGTGTGACTTGTCTGCTGCAGCAAAATGACATCTTTGGACTTGAGTCCTTGCCTACCTGAAACTATAGCATCAGGCATTCATCTTTTGCTTAGCTCAATTCCCAGGCCTGGGCTGGCCACTCCCTAGCATACTGCTGCTTTATGCCCCAAAGTGAACGTAAGACTTCAAATACTTTCACAAATGACTCTTTGCCCTTT
Organism: Potorous gilbertii; assembly: GCA_028658325.1. Taxonomy (NCBI): domain Eukaryota; kingdom Metazoa; phylum Chordata; class Mammalia; order Diprotodontia; family Potoroidae; genus Potorous; species Potorous gilbertii. The sequence continues at coordinate 68,316,455 of CM053773.1, forward strand.
AGAATCTGATAACACCTAATCACTTTCTCTTTGCCTTCTTTTGTTTGACTAATTTCTCAGAGACTAGGAGCTAGCAAAAGAAAAAAGTTAGGGAGGTGCAATGAATATATTAGCCAAGGAGAAGCAGAGGCAAACGCAAAATTTGCAATCATTTAGAGTTTAATTCAAAAGATACCACTGAGTTGGGTTCCTATACTAAAGTTCTTCTCAAGATGTGTTAACTCTCTGGCAAATTCCTTAGAACTGGAAAGTCTTTAACTCTCAGATTGGGACTGTCAACTAAAGCTAGTTCATAGTTTTTCAACCAGAAACTTGACCAGAAGTGATACATTTTTTTAATTTTTAAATTTTTGGTAGTAGCAACTCATGAAACTGTCTACTAAGGTAATAGAAGGATTGGAATCAATACAATATTGGAGGAGGGTATATTCACATTGTTGAAATCTAGGATGTTTTGGGGGTTTTTTTAAGATTGAAAGTATTGAGAAATACAATTTAAATCAAGAATCTGATTTATAGATTACACTGAAGTGAAATTCTTTATATTGCTATACCTAAAAACAATGAATACAACAGTTCCAACTAATGAACTTCATCTACATAAATTTTTTATTTTTTTAGTTATTTTGTTATTATTTAGTCACTGAAATGCCTGAAAAATGAACTCTCCATGGACTCTCCATGATCCCACTTTGGGGTTTTCTCTGAAAAGATACTGGAGTGGTTTTCTATTTCCTTCTTTAGTTCATTTTACATATGAGGAACTGAGGCAAATACAGTTAAGTGACTTGCCCAGAATGACACAACTACTAAATTTCTAAGGCCACATTTGAACTCAGGTCCTCCTGACAATAGGCCCAGCATTCTATCTACTTCACCATCTTCTGCCCTTTCATCTATATAAGTAAAAGCCATGCCCCCCCCACCCCGCAAAAAGGAAAATCTACAATTAAAGCATAAATATGACCCTGTCACTCCCCTTGTCAAGAATCTTTAGTGGCTCCCTATTGTCTCTAGAATATTACAAGTTCCTCACTCTGGCATTTAAAACCCTATGGGGGAAAAGCAGTGAACTTAGAATTATAAGACATGTCATGTCACCTCTTTTGGCTCACTTTCCTCATTTGTAAATCTGCTGTTCTCATAACTGTATATTCCCTTCCTATCGACTATGACTATGCAAGGAATGAACATGCTTGGAACATACTTCTTTTCCCCCTGCCGTCTTAGAATCCTTAGCTTACTTCAAGGTTCAGATCAGGTCATCTGGCACATAGTAAGTGCTTAATACTTGCTTATTCCAGAAGTCTTATTACTACAGGAAATCCTTCCTGATACCCCTAGCCCTTTCTCATATATTTACTTGCCTATCCATTAATACCCAGCATTCCCTATTCCCCTTAGAACATAAGTTTCTTGAGGACAGAGGTACCTCATTATTCTTGTCTTTGTCGCCCAAGGCCTTGCCTATAGTAAGCTCTTCATAAATACTTGAAAATGAAATAAACTCAAATTTCCCCATCCCAAGCCACAAAGGAGGCGGGGAGTTCTGAGAGGTTCAGTTCATAGTGGGAGGGAGAGGGAATCAAAAACTGCACTCCAATGTAACAAGTAACAATGTAACAAAGTAACAATGTAACAAGGGCATCTCTAGAGGCAAATGAACAGACAACGTAAATTAATCAAGGGATGAGATCAAAACTTATAGCCCATGAAGTGAGAGTTAGGGTGGGGGATCCTATCCAAGGTACAATCAGAAAAAACAACTCAAAAGGAGTAGATCAAAAGGCAAAGTTTAATCACTCTGAGTCTGAGTTTCCAAGGTGAGCTCATCAATAATAAGAAGAATTCATAAGACTTATCATTAGTGTTGGTATAGCATTTTAAGGTTTACAAAGCACTTTGCAAATGCCTTATTTTATCCTTGAAATAAACTTGGGAGGCAGATGCTATTACTATCCCCTTTTACAGATGAGGAAACTGAGGCAGACAGGTTAAATGCCTTGCCTAGAGTCACACAGTTACTAAGGATCTGAGACCAGATTTGAACTTATGTCTTCAAGTCTGACCCTCTAACTAGCAAGCCATCTAATTGCTTCCAGTGAACTAGACCAAGCAGTGATGAAATAATTCTAAAAGCCAGTGTCAATCATGTGCTCTGACTCAGCCCTTTCCCATAATAACTTCCTAATTAAACTTGGACAATGTCCATCAGACATACTCTTCCCCCATCATTCTCTCACATGCAGCAACCGGTTGTTAGTAACTCTTCAGGACAAGGGAAAAGAAAGGGAACAGACATTTATGTAATATCTACAATGTGCCATGCATTTTGCTAAGTGCTTTTTATTAATATTATCTCATTTGATCCCCACAACAACCCTGTGAGGAAGATCCTATCAGTATTCCTATTTTACAGATAAAGAAACTAAGGTAAGCAGGAATTACACAGCTAGTTAAGTATCTGAGGTTGGATTTGAATTGAAGTCTTTCTAAGACAAGTACATCAGATTTTGATGTGGGAATTTCTTCCATGAACGAAGATGATATTTATCTATAACATAATGTTTAAGTAGAGAGTCCAGTAATCAAGCAGCAAATTGAGGGGCATTTATTAAATCTGGGCTATGTGCCTGACATGGCACTAGGCTCTAGGGTAAGGGTGGGGAACTTGCGGAACTTGCAGTTTCAAAGGTCACATGTGGTCCTCTAGGTCCTCAAGTGCAGCCTTTTGAGTGAATCCAAACTTCACAGAACAAATCTCCTTAATAAAAGGATTTGTTCTGTAAAACTTAGACTCAGTCAAAAGGCCTCAAAAGTACTCAAGGACCACCACATGTGGCCTGAAGGCCATAGGTTCCCTACCCCTGCAGGAATACAAAGACAAAAACAAAATATTCCCTGATGTCCAGGTCTTAAATTCTGTTCAGGGATGGAGATGTGTGACAACATGGAAAGAATACTACTAGACTTGGAGTCAGGTGACCTGGGTTCAAGTCCTGACTTCAATAGTTAACTAGTGTTGTGACTTTGGGTAAGTCAAGTAATCTTGTAAACATCGGTTCCTTTATCTCTCAAATTGGGTTAGTAATACTTGTGCTGAGTCAAGAGGATTCTTAATGAGGAAAGTTCTTTGAAAACTATATAATAAAAATGTTTATTATTTGTTTATTAGTATTGTCATTTTATCATTCTCTCCACTATTTTCAGCCCACTTTACACACACTCACATGTGTGTACCCACAGACACATGCATACACACACACACACACACACACACACACACACACACACACACACACAATGGCAGACACACCACTGCTTCAAGCCCCTCAGATCACTGAAGCTCAAGAAAAGAAACATGAGGAAACGCTGCCTTTTTGGAGAACAATGCTGCAAAACCCAAAATCAAATAAAAACACCCCACCTAAAATATGAGCAGTGTGCCCTCCAATTTTGTCACTGTGTTCGGCACAAGTGCTGGAATGAACATCTGTGGTGTAAAAACTGAGCCCATTAGTTCCTGCTGCTTGTTAGTGTATTTTAATGCTGTGATCACAGCTTTCTATTTCCATCAAGGTGCTACTAAGTGCCAGACTCTGGATTCACACACCGCGTCATTATTGTCCCCAGTGAACAGAATACACAGCAATACTGGGGACTGGGGTTACCAGGTAATTAGAGAGGGGAAACAGAGAAACAGGAAGAATGAACGGCTTGACACTAAAATGATGAACAGATAGATCCCTTCTACAAGGAAAGCTTCTAATTTCAGCGTGCATGAGTCAATATACTATTGCTTAATGAACACCTTTCTCACATTGTGCACAAAGAAACACCTTTTCCAGGATAAGTGCTTCATTCAATATTTGTCTCCTAAAAGCTCATGATGGTGGTGAAATAGCATCATAGGATCACATAGATTGACATATCTGGTCACAGAACTGTAGAAGTAAAAGGGACCTGAGGGGTCATCTGGTCCCCTGGAGTAAACAATACAAGAACTCTGTACCAACAGTTCTTAGTGGGGTGGTCAGGGAATATTTCCTCATTCGTTTGCTTGATAGCTGCTCAGGCCGGCTCTCCATTTTATTTCATTTTCTTGATGCAAGCAAACAATTTGATTCATTGGGTCAATGACGTGTTTGACCTTTCAGTCCGTATGTACAATGGTGGAGTTGTATACTCTCCCACTTTGAGACCACCTTTCAAGAAGACTATGTCATGTTTCGATGAAAACTCAAACATGGCGGGAACTTCCTAAGCAGTAGTTATACTCGTATGCACAATATTATTTTAAATATTATAAAGTTTTGAATAATCTTGTAAATAATTTTTTGCCAGTATATTATTTTTTTCTACTTTTATAACAAGCCCGCTCATTTCTAGATAGATTCACAAAAAAAAAATAAAACTGATAAAATCAGTTCAAGTCAACATTCTTTCCTGTTTGCTTGGTACAAATTATTCTGAAATATGAGCTTTCATTCAATACTATAACAAATTCTAGTTCTCCATTTTCCAGCCCCTATAAATAAACAAATATTCTCATCATCTATGACTATCATTCATTCAATAAATATGTATTTATTGCCTATAGTTTCAAGATATCATGTTAGAAGCTATAAAATGGATGAAAATGATAGTTACTTCCCTCAAGGGGCTTATTATCTAACAGAGGATATATAAGATAACATGTAATAATAGCAAAGGAGAGATATAGGTAAGTATTATAAGAAAAATTTGAAGAGGAAGAGATTTTTTTAAGCTAGGGGGAGGGATACAACCAGAGAATGCTTCCTGGAGAATGTGGTACCTGAGCTGGGATATAAAGAGAAAGATTTCACAGGATCTTCCCTTCAGTAACAGGGAAGGCAAACTGGCATGCACATCTATCTTGTCCGGCTCGAAGCTGACTTCTGTATCTGTACCTTTTCCTTCTCTCCAATCTTAAAGGAAAAGTCTTCCTTTGACTATTTCAATCCAGAATGACAATTTCATAGGAGACCTCTCTCCTTCAATTAATCATCACCCTTTTCTCTAGTATCTTCATTCTGCTTTCAAACATATGAGATCACAGGATTCTCTATGTAGAAAAATCCTTTGCCAGGGCCGGCTCCATCCCCTGGCTACTTTTCAAAGTCTGTCTGTTTCAATGCCAAGTTTGTCAATTGACAGAACAGAGTGTGCATAGAAAGACTACTCCAGCAAGAGACAGGAGACCTGGGTTCTTTTCCCAGATTTGTTACTGATGATCTGTGTGACTTGTAGAGGGGAAATAGTATGGGATTTGGAGACAAGACCTGAGTTCCAGATGCAACTCTATCACTTACTATTACCAGTTGTGAATTTGGTGAATCCTTGACTTCTCTGGGTCTCAGTTTCCATATGTGCTAAATCAAAGGGTTGAGAAAGATAATTTCTATGATTGCTTCAAGTTCTAAAACACTACTCTGTGCTTAAAAGTTATTATCAGTGGGTCCCCTGAAACCCACAGGAGAAACACCAAACTACTTTGCCTGGCATTTAAGGTCTTTCATAATCTCCCTCAACCTAACGTTCTCCTCTCTTATCTCTCTACTCTGCAACATAATTCCTCCATTCCCATCTGATTAATTCACTCTGTGACTCCAAAGCATATTATATAATACACACACACACACACACACACACACACACACACACATACACACACACACACACACACACACACACACCCCTTAATATAGAGAAGAAGAAAAGGAAGAAAAGGGAGGAGGAAGAAGAGAAGGAGAAAGAGACTTTATGTAGCACTTTAAAGTTTGCAAAGTACTTTACCTACATAATTATCCCATTTGATAATAAAGTGACCTTTGGTCTGGCCACTCCCCCATCTAAAATGTCCCTTCCCCTCCTTTCCGCACACTGAAATTCTACTTATCCCTTGAGGTCCAACTTAAATCCAACCTCCTCCATAATTCTTTCCCTGACCTACCATACCCAGAAATGATCTTTCTTTCCCTTTTCTGAACTCCTATAGCATTTACCGTCTGGCATTTCCACACTGTCATACATTGCTAATTATCCTTTCACATATATTCCTTCCTTCCCCCAATTAGATTGTTAGCTCTCCGAAGGCAGAGATGATATCTTATTTATTTTTGTATCCCCCATAGTGCCTAGCATAATGCCTCATCACAGAATAGTTATTTATTACATGTCTGAAGGATACAATGGGCAACAACATATTCACAAAGGAAGTGATTTACTTACAAAATACACTTGTGGGTGGCATTTTAAAAGATGAAATTCACTGATATTTATTGTATAGATTTCTGCAAGTAGCTACATCAAATACAATTCCCCTGGACTCCCCAGCACACACATTCACTCAACCCTTCTATTCTAGTTTTAAGAATAGAAGTCATTTGCAAGGAAAAAGCTTTTTGAAATTTTCTGTAAAATAAATAAAGACTAAAACATTATTTCTCAGAAGAGACTGAATGCACTGCTTACCAGCTCCTGTGAGTTTCAGATTAAAAATGCCATAATATGAAAAAGCAGACACTGAACAGAAAGAGGACGTGTGAGTAAGCAGCCGCTGGTTTATGAGAGCCCTGCCAGGGGAATTTTTAGTATTATGCACTAGTAGATTTGGGCAAGTGAGAGACCATCTTGGCTTCACTTTCAGCCTTTTCAGTAGGGATTGGCATTTGACAATTCTGGTTCATTTCAGCCACTCTCTGTGCTATAGATAAACTAAGATGTTTTTATATTCTAAGCATACATAAAAGAAACAAAAAAAATGGGGAGGTGGTGTCCCTCAGTTGGGCATTTTGTCTTGCTCCCCTTTCTTGGAATATTTAGAGCTTTAAGTTAAGTTATAAAATGCAAACAACTGTGCTTGACTGACTCAAATACCCCCACTCAGCTAGCAGTGACAGCCGAGCCTTAGCCTCAAGCTGTCACGATGCTTTATACCAAATTTCTACTTGAGAGAGATTGGGTCCTATAGAACGTGACTGTATCTTTCAGATAAGAGCTAGAGAAAAGGTTCATCCTCATTGAAAGCATTTGTCAACATGGCTGAAAACATCATGCTAAAAAGCATGGGAGCAAGCACACAGCCCTGTTTCACTCCATTGGTGGCTATGAAGACATGAGAGCATTGTCCAGTATCTAGAACCTGGGTAAACATGGCATCATGAAACTGACATACAATATTGATGAATTTCTTCGGGCAGCCAAATTTTGACATAATTTTCCATAAGCCCTCGTGATTAACAGTGTCAAAGGCCTTGGTCAGATCTACAAACGTTATGTACCGACCTCTGTTCTGCTCCTGTCATTTCTCCTGGAGTTATCGACTGTTCCTTGGCCCTTTCTGAAGCCACACTGGCTCTCAGGTATATGAGATGAACATGGCCTCATCAGCTACCATACTGATGGCAAGTTCTTCAATTTGAAAAGGTTACAAGCCAAGATCAAAGTGGAAGGAGTGTTGGTGCATGATTTTCTGTTTGCAGATGATTGTGTACTCAATGCAGCCTCTGAAGCTGAGATGCAACAAAGTACTGATCAATTCTCTGGTGCCTTTGCTAATTTTGGCCTAATAATTAACACCAAGAAAACACAAGTGCTCCATCAGCCTCCACCACACCATCCATACATGGAACCATTAGTTACAACAAATGGAAAAATTTTGAATGCTGTGGTAAGCTCCCAAGGATGTACACACTGACAAAGAGGTTGATGCATGCATTGCCAGAGCTAGCTCAGTGTTTGGGAGGCTCTGAAGAAAAGTTTGGGAGAGAAGAGGTATTAGACTGACTACCAAACTGAAGGTGTATAGAGCCATTGTGCTGACCTCATTGTTATATGCTTGTGAAACATGGACAGTCTACCAACGCCATGTCAAGAAACTGAATTGCTTCCATTTGAATTGTCTCAGGAAGATTCTGAGATCACCTGGCAGGATAAGGTACTAGACACTGAAGTTCTTGCTTGAGCTGAACTGCCAAGTATTCAAACTATGCTTCAGAAAGTGCAACTCCAATGGGCTGGCCACAATGTTCGAATGCAAAATGTACATTTGCCAAAAAGATTACTTTATGGAGAACTCACATGGGGCAGGCAATCACATGTGGCCAGAAGAAGAGATACAAGGACATTCTCAAGGTCTCTTTCAAGAACTTTGGATTTGACTGTACAACATGGGAGATACTGGCACAGGACTGCTCAATCATGGTGTGCCCCCATCAGAAAGGGTGCTGAGCTCTTTGAACAAAGCAGAATTGAGACAGCAAAAAGTAAACACAAGATGTACAAATTTGGGATATGTACCTCAAATATTCACAAGAACTATCTGTGCCCAACCTGAAGTAGAGCATTTCGAGCCTGTATTGGTCTGATCAGCCAGTCAGACACACTGCAATTTCACTTTATGTCATTTTGGTCCTTTTTGGAGATGAAGGACAACAACCAACCAACCAACTGGAGAAAAGATACTAGTAGCCTGTCCTGGAGTTTCTGCCAAGTTTCTAAGAACCAACCAGATGAAGAGGACAAAACAAAAAACAAAAAATACCTCTAACTCCCTTTAATATGAAAAGGTCCTTTAGTTCTGTGTATGCCAGCACGGACTTTAACAGTGGACTTTTCCTTGACATAGAGTGGGATTAAATGGACCACTGGAAATGGGGTAGATAAGAAAAATTTGGCAGGAGGGGAGTAGAACCTTCATGACAATAACTCACATTGAGTCAGGGACCACGCTGTACTTGAATTTTTGTGTCTCTTCCAACCACCCAGTGTGATCTTCCGTTAACAGCAGGAGCATTGAAAATCTACCAATAAATAATAACGGTAGCAACATCATTACCAGCATTTCCATAGTGCCCTAATATTTGCAAGGAGCTCTACATCAGTTATCTCCTTTGACCCTGTGAGTCCTGCCAAGCTTTTGAAAGACGGGCTATTGTTATCCCTGTTGTATAGATGAGGAAATTAAGAAATGACTTGTCCAGGATCACACAGCTAGTAGGTGTCTGAGATGGGATTAGAATTGGGTTCTTCTAGATTCCTATCTACTACACTACACAGTAATTATATTGCTATGTACTTTAAGGTTTACAAAACGCTTTCCTCGCAATATATAAAGCTAAAGTATCCTATCTCCACTGAGGCAGCTAGGCGGTACTATCTAGAGTACTAGATAGAGAGCTGAGCCTGTAGTCAGGAAGTCCTGAGTTCGAATGTAGCCTCAGACACATACTAGCTATATGACCCTGGGCAAGTGATTTAAGCCTCTGTTTGCCTCAGTTTCCTCAAATATAAAACAAAAATAAGAATGAAGTAAAGATAAATAATAAAGATCAAATGAGATATTTGTTTAAAATGCTTAGCATAGTTCTTAGCACATAGTAGGCTACAGATGCATGATGCCCCTCCATTTTATGCTCAGGCTTGAGTCAAATAAAGTGACTCTTCCCATGCTCACTAGCTAGTAAACATCAAAAAAGCAAGATTCAGACCTAGGTCTCTGCTCCCAAATTTCAAACTCTTTCCACAATGTCACCCTGGCTTTGTCATAAGACTCTCATTTCCTAACCACCTCCCATTTCAATCCCATCTCCTGATCAGATGCACAGCTTTTCCTATAAGAAGCAACATGGAAAAAGTAAAGACTTGGGAGTCGTGCTAATAAGACATGGAACTCTGGCAGGTCATTTCATTTCTCTTATTCTTTAATCTGTGTGCATATATGTATAAATGTGCATTATGAATCACACAACACACACAATTACATTATTTGTAATGTAACAATATATATATATATATATATGTATATGTGTATGTATTACATAACACATACATAATTACTATCTGTGTGTGTGTGTACTGTCATCGTTGTTTAATTGTTTTAGGCATGTCTGACTCTTCATGAACCCATTTAGGGTTTTTCTGGCAGAGATGCCGAAATGGGTTGCCATTTATTTCCTTCTCCAGCTCATTTTACAGATGAGGAAATTGAGGCAAACAAGGTTAAGTGACTTTCCCACGGTCACAAACTAGTGTCTGAGGCCAGAATCGAACTCAGGAAGTGAGTTTTCCTGACTCCAAGCCCAGCACTCTATCCACTGTACAACCTAGCTGCCCATGTATACACACACACACACACACACACACACACACACACACACACACGTGTACATATGGGGTAATATTAACTCATCAACCTCACTGAGCTGTTGTGAACAAAAATAAGTGATTATATATTCCTTGGACCCACTGTATTGGGAGAGAAAAAAGCCAGGATTCCTCACTGATCCTGGGAATTTCTAGAGCAATGGGTTCTCTGAGATCTTCACAAGCTCTCCAAGGAAGTAATCAGATAGATGCATCCATTGCTAAGAATATTCCTTATTCTTCTACTTCATCTGTTTACTTTCTGTATTCCACCTCAGAAGTAGAGTCAGTTTCTGACTGTACTGTACAGTACTGTACACTCATTTCCTCATCTCATAAGAATCTCAGCCTGCTTGTACCAGGGAAGCATCTTCTCCTACAGATTAAATAATCATATATTTTCTAATGTACCTTTCAGTCTACATAACTGTTATCACACTGGAAATAAAGGGAATTAAAATAACAATTCATACTACCCAGTGCTTTAAGGTTTACAGAGCACACGCCCTTCCCTTACCATGACCCCGTGGGTAAGATTATTATTTGCATGTTATACTTGAGGATACTGACTCATCGTGGAAGTTAATTTTCTATAGTTATACAGCAAGTAATTATTAGGGGTAGGATCCAGGTCCCCCAGATGCCAAGTACAAGACTCTCTCCTCCACATCACACTTTCCACTCTCACAAAGTTCGGTTTCAAGAAAGAGTTGTATGATGTTAGACCATAACCCCCAGAAACCTTGTTTCTCCAGACAAAAATAGGGATGGCCAGAAGAAACATGGAACACATAAGAGGGAGGGAGAAAAGCAACATGATATAGTAGAAAGAAACCTGAATTAAGAATTAAATAGGTTTTGTCCCTAGTCTGAGTAAATTAAACCCCAGTTTATTCATCTGTAAAAACAGATCATCCCAATATTTGTCTTACCTGCTTCAGAGATTTTGTGAGAATCAGATGAAGCCATAAATGGGACAAGTAAGTGTGACATAAACTTCTAAGTGCTACATGTATGACCTTGGATAAGTCATTTCTGTTCATCTGTAAAATGAGAGAATTGGACTGGAGAGTTCTCCTGAGGCTCTAGGTCTATGATTCTCTGAAGTAATACATGAAGTATTAGCACTGCAATGTTAACAGTTGATATGTATATAGTGCTTGAAAGTTTGCTAAGTACATACGTGATCTCATGTAAACCAAGCAACAACCCATTAACCTTCACAGGTTCATAAGATTTAGTGTAGGAAGGTGCCTTAGAGATCATCTAGTTCAACCCTCTACTTTTATAAATTAAGGCAAGAGAAGAAAAGGGTTTTGCCTAAAATCACACAGGTAGGAAACAGCAAAGCCAGGATTCAGCTTTTCTCACTCCAAACTCTCCACTCTGGGTTATTATCCACATTTTTAAAAACAGATGGGGAACAGTAGGTCAAAGAGATTAAATGACTTGCTCACAGGACTTGAACTCAGGGCCATCCACTCTACTGTCACATTGCCTCTCTCCATACATAGATCTTATCTGCACTGTGAACAAGGATACCTTCAAGTTTTCAAGGAGACTGGAGCCACATCTGGAAAGTTCTCTTCTATTAAAAATATTTTTCCAGTTTGATAACCATCAGATATTTATGTGAAACAGTCCTCCTTTTTCTAACTATTATTTCTGTTTAATTTTGGGGAGACAAGGGATGGGGGAGAGGAGGTAATAAAATCCAAAACAGCAGTTTAATAGGTACCCAAGCCAAAATTTATTTGCAAAACAGTTCTGTGCATTCATCTGCTCCACAATAGATTCAAATCTCAACACTGGTGAGCAATTTAATATGTGAGTTCAAAGATCCTTCTTCTTAGAAAACTACAGGAAAATATGTCTACAGTAATCATTTTGTTGATTTCCAGCTTCTCTTTGAAAAGCTCTCCTAGAAGAATTCTCTTTTGCAAAAACCATCATTTAAAGTAAATCCAGTGAGGATATGCTATATTCAGTAGAGAACCTGTGATATACAAGAAAAGTATGTACAGAAAATACACAATGTACACATACATACATACATACACACACACACACACACACACACACACACACACACTCTTCTTTCCATAGACAACAGACTTCATTACAATCTTAAAACTATCAAAGTGTACTACTTTACAAGGACTGTTTCCAGAGCAACAACTTCTTGGGGGTGGGGGTAGGGGTGGGGAGTTGGGGGAAAAGATTGTTCATTTTATCAAGTGTATGGTGAATATTCTGGGGACAAGGGTCAGACATACACTTTCTGCAAGGAGAGTGTTCACAACGTGAAAAATGTTTGCAACATCCTCATTAGAAAGAGCTATCAGGCAAAGAATGCTTTCTGGACAGCTATGATGTCCTTACACAAAAAACATATATTAACAGTTGAGGCAGTGCAAAAGGAGTCATGATGTAATGGAAAACATTCCAAATGAGGAATCAAAAGAACTGCATTCTAGACCTGTCTCTGCTGCTATGTCACTACAATTTCATCTTTCTTGGTCTCAGTTTCATTATTTATAAAATGAGGAATCTGAACTAGATGATCTATAAGACCCTTTCCAACTTTGATTTTATCATTCCAGTAATGCTATTTTGGCATTTAAGGATTAACTAAGAAACACCATAAAAAACATGGAGACCTTGAAGGTGTTGAAGGCCTAATGTCTAGCTTAGTTAGATACGCCTCCCTGAGTTCCAGTGCCCTATGAACTCACAGACTACCATACTGAAGGGCTTCTCTAACCCAAACCATTCTAGACTCAAGGAGTCTTCCCTTGGCATTTCTGTGTTCCTCTAGAATGAACCTGCCTTGGACCCAAAGTAGCTCAGAATCCCTGCTGATCTTGGGGGACAGTAAGGGGACAGACATGTAACTACATATCAGAACCCTAAAAATGACCTATACATCACACAGTGGATAAAATAAACCCCTCAAAGCACAGATTTGACCACATTGCTCCCCCATGAAAAAATCCACAGTGGCTGCCTAATGTAAAATACAATCTCTATTACTTGGCATTTAAAACCCTCCATAGCCGGCTCTAGCCTAGCTTTCCAGGCTTATTTCACATGACCTCTCCTCCTCGGCTCTACATTCCAGTGAAACATCTCTCCTCAAACTCAGCATACCATCTCCCCTCTCCAGGTATTTGCAAGAGATACCCTGCATGTCTGAAACGCACTCCTTCCTCATTTCTTCCACTTGGAATCCTCACCTTAATTCAAGACTCAATTTGGGTAAATTAACCCAAAGAACAATGTTCCTGATCCACCCAGTTAGTTCCCTCTCCCTGCTCAAATTATATTGCCTTTATTCATTTGTACAAGTGATGTATTCCCCACCAGCACCACACCCAATGTAAGTTCTTTGAGGTCAGTGACTTAGGCTTTTCATTTTGTCTTTGTATCCTGAGTACCCAGCAAAGTGCCTTGTATTTAATGTATGAATGAATTCTTCCCAAATCTCCTGATGCTTCTGCAGTCATTGAGAGACAGTGGTTTACCCCACTAATCTGACAGGTACAGAGATGTTTTTTAAAAAAAGAGGCACAATCCAGAGATTTCTGAAATCATCTTTATACTTTGCTGTTATATGGCAGGCATTTATGACCAGGAAACATGTAGGAAGGGAAAATGTATCAGAGAGATTTCCCCCAAAATAAGGAAATGGCATGAGACCTTCCCAGTCAATGGGTATGTGAGATCCATGGGAGGTATATGAGGTAATCTTTTTAGGAGATGAAACAAACAGTATTGTGTTAATTTGACGGAAGGAAGAAAGGAAGGAAGGAAGGAAGATAGGAAGGAAGGAAGATAGGAAGGAAGGAAAGAAAAGAAAAAAGAGAATGTAACATGAAAAAATAGGACAAAAAAACAGAATACAATGATTCTCCTTCAAAAGGTCCAGAGTCCTTCATATAAGAAATGGTCCTACTCCAATCTAATCTTCCTTCACTCTCTATACAATGCTCAGCTACAAATAAATGTTTCCTAAAGTCTAAGTAGCAGCTCTTCTATGCCCTACATTAAAGAAAGAGTCATGGCTACCACAAAAGTAAGGGTTGGGGCTTTGGTGAGAGCTTGGGGAAAAGTTGATACATTTTGCCAAGACTTGCTGCTCTTTCAGAACTCATAAAGGCCAGCGTCAGGAGGACAATCACTTAAACCAAGGCTAGCCACAGTACCTGTGTGAAGACCTCTAAGAATATAGCATCGTTTCATCTAACGGTGCTATGCTATTCTCTTAAAAAATGTTAGCAATACCTGACCTTACCTTATACCATTCTCAGCCTGGGAAGGTAAAGAGACAAAGATTATTGATTTTTCTTCCCCTCTATTGGTAGCTCTTGGGACATAATGAGAATACACGAGGACTGAAACAAAAGATACTGTTAATTCTTGATTTTAAGAAATCAAATGAATAGGTCAATGTCTCATTTCAGATATAAATAATAAAAGCTTCAAGCACAAGGGATTATATCAGTAGTACAAGCCCCCTGGGAGTCAATCCTCCCTTTGCAATCATTACACAATGACTAAAATTCAGCTTTAGTTTAGCTGTTATTTAATGATAGGTATTTACTAGCAATACTGCATTCAGCTGGCATATCACTTTTAAATAAAAGCAAAATAGAATGACACAATTAATGACCGTTCAGTCAAACAAAGAAGTCTTCTTTTTGGCAGTCATAAAATCATTCATCCCAGACTTGCTGAACACATTTACAAGCATCCCAACTCCCTGTATTCCTTTTTTTTCCAGTGTGTTCCCAGTTTCCTCCACATTCTGATGCTGGTGATCACATCCTTTTCTTCTGACTATTCTTAAATTTATGTTATGAATCCAATATCTAGAGGCTCATTCTGAGTTCTGTGTCTTGCTTATAAGTTACTGGCTCCTAGTAAACAATGACCTCTAAGCATGGTAGCCATGGTCTTCAGGCCATGACAAGCAAGGACCCCACAGAACTTGTATCCAGTCACTGCAGTGAAACGTATGGGCAGTGAGGGCTGAAACAGAAGCCTGACCTGTGAAAATCTTCAACAGGAGAAAATGAAGCAAACCAATTTTTCTTAAAGTGGGAGATGAGGGGGACATGCAAGAAATGAGGACCGCAGGAAAGGTATTTTCCACCTGGTGAAGCTGTTGTACTCATCACTAGGCACAGTGTATTCAGGTCATTCAATAGGTTTGTGTTCTCATTTAAATGCCACATGACAATTTCCTTCCTATTTACCACAGTTTTTTCCAGCCCTTCCAAGTACCATAATCTTGAATTAAATCATTCTGTAGTCTGTAGAAGTGCACAGCTGAAATCAATAGTGTTATCATACTACAACCACCTTCTTTTCACTTTCTCTAATGCTTAATAATCGTCAAGTTTTAGCTGAAATTGATATTGACCTATTATCAGTAACAGAGAGACTTTTTTTTCTCTTAACAGTCCCCTCCCTGTACAATCTCTCCAAACCACCCCCGTGTCTCCCCCAGGAAGCAGGCTCTGCATTGATTGCTATCTGATTAGAGGAGAGCTTGCCCTGACTTTTCCCAGTTACTTAAGCCAGCGTCTCATTGCTTGTCCTTAGAGACCACAGCTTCATTCAGGCAGAGAGCGTCTAGACAGTATTCATGACCCATCTGTCTGGCACAGCCTGGCTGATGGCAAACTCTATTAGAACTGAAACAATTTTTCCCTCCTCCTCCTCCCGTCCTCTTTCCCTTTGCGAAGCAGTAATCTGACACTGAAAATTACTATCATTGTTGCAATTCTCAAAATAGCAGTGCCAGACTTTCATTAACATCCACGTTAGACTACTAAATATTTAAAGAACTGGATAAATTTCACCTGAAGTGGGACAGCCCAGCACACATGAAAGCAGAAACAGAATCAAAATGTAAATCGACGAGGTTGTTTTTATCTGCGTAAATGTAGTATCACGGTAGGTGGAAGCAATGCCTAAGGTTTATTGAAACTTTCTGCTATTTATTCTTTTTCTTTGTTCATTTCTAAAGGCAGAATTCCTGTCTGAGACCCTACAGCTTCTAATATACCAGAAAAACCCTTCGAAGCAACAAATAAAAGAAGAAAAAAGGTAAAACAATCTTTCACCGCAAAGAAAAAAAAACGAAACAAAAAGAGACCAAGCTACAAACTCTCCTTGTCATCAACCTACCCATACAAAAGTGCCCACCCTGTTGCCACTGACAACTTGCAACCTGATAAGGACTTAAGTTTCCCGAGACAAGAAAGATGCATATCTTTATCATGTTCTAAATACCATCTTGGATCATTTTCACACAAGTCAATAATTGTTCGGCTCCGATTTCCCCCTTTCTCCCATTAATATTTTTCAAGACTTTATCCGGAGCAGGTACAAAGCACCGAGAAGTAGTTCAGTTCACTGTTAGCTGTCTACACCATAAGTCTTCATCTAGACAAGCTAGATTTAAATGTTTGAAACTCAAAAGCATTCTAGGGCAATATCACCTGTGGGTTATCATTGTTTCTGTATGAATAGCAAACTCTTACCAGACATTCTCTAACAGAGATTTGTAAATTTCTAGAAGCCATGGACCCCTTGGGCAGTCTAGTGAAGTCCAGGGGTCCCTACTCAGAATAGGATTACAAAGGAAACCAATTACATGAAATGCAGTTATCACAATACTTTTTTTTTTTTAAAGTTCACAGAACTTGGGCTAAAAACTCCTGCAAGTCTATATGGAAGCTAGGCAGCACAGTGGATAGGGCACTGGAACTAGAATCAGGAATACCTGAGTTCAAACACAGCTTCAGATATTTAGTAGTGGGGAGACCCTAGACAAATCATTTAACTTCTGTGTGACTCAGTTTCCTCAACCATACCACAGGGATAAGATTTAATAGCACCCATCTTCACAGGGTTATTGTGAGAATCAGCTGAGATAGCATACATAATGTAGTTTGCAGCTCTTGAAGAATTATATAAATGTTAGCTATTATCATATTATTATTTTTCATATAGAGTGCTCTGAAATACCGCCACAAAAACAAGGACATCATATTCTACTAGGAATAAGCGAGAAGTTTCTGAAAACTGAGAATAAATTAGAGAATTCATTATATAAAAAACCAAAAAAGACTAAAAATTCAACTTTGGCCCTCTGAGATAGAGAAGGTCATTTGAGGTGATTTGGGGTCTATACTAGAAAGAAGAACTAGCCACCTAGCAGAGGAAAACATCAGGGAACCAATCAGTATAACTCTACAATGGATGCCCCACCCTAAAGCTGCCTGGGATCCAAGAATTATTTTTCCATGTCCAGTTTACAAGATTATCACTTTCCATGTACCTCTGAGGAAATAGTGTATGACAAAGGAAATATTCTTTACATCTGTTTTTTTTAGGTCACTATTCTAGTGTACTGTTGCATCTTTTCTCCATGAATCCCTATAAATACTAAAGATGTGAACTTTCAAAACTATGAATTTCCATTATGGATAATAAATAACATCCGCCACGCTCCCAGAAAAAACCAACAACACTGTACTGTTTCTATGGGGGAAACCGCATTGTAAATTCCAACTTGCTGCTCAGGACACTGGGAACACATCTTCCTACCACCAGTGTGGTCTCCATCTCAGCTGGGGCAGCCACTGACTATCCAGGACAATAGTAAAGTGGTATTTGTGAAATACTTCTTAATTTGGGAGGCACTATATGGTGCTAACCAGTCACTCATAAGTACATATGTGTGTATGTGCATATATACACACATGCATAAATACGTATATATATGTGTGCATATATACACACATGTGCATATATACACACATGTACACATCCACTTATGTATGTGTGTGTGTATATATATATATATGCATGTTTGTGGTACTCAGAGAATACCAGTTTTAAGTTCATTTAAAACTGGTACTGGGCTAGCATGCAGAGCTGGTTAACACTTATATAATCAACAAACGTCTTTGCTATGTTTTGTATAGTCTATCCTTTCAAAAACGTAATTATAATATTTTAAAGACATGACATCCAAATTTACATAACTGACATGAACCTCTTTGGTCTCAGTTTCCTCAGCTATCTTATGTTTGAGCTTGACTAGATGACCTCTGAGTCTTATTCCTAGCTCTGAATCCCCTGATCCTAAGTTGGCAGATAAAATTTGTTTTATTTTTCTCACCCAGGAGCATCCAATGGTTTGCTGTCTAGGCTGACAGTGTTAGAAACTATACCTTTATCATCCAATTACTGGACAACAGAACCACATGAAGAAATTATTTTGCAAATGAGGTGTAAATAGGTAATCCTTATATGGGGTAAGGGAAGAGTGGAAAAGGATCTAGGAGTACATCAACCAAATAACCTTGAGGCAAAAAGTTTTCTTTAAAATACCCAATTAACCAGTTGGCTTAATTAGCAGTGTCATTACTAGGCACAGGATATTTGCTGCTTTAGTTCTATGGAGCCAGATATAGGGTCAGGAACAGTTCTCCACTACACAGTAAGGGTCTGCCCAACTCCTATTATTTCCTCAAAGTTGAACTCTTTCAGTTAATTGGAGATGCCACAGAAGTTGAAAGTCATAAGTCATTCCAAATGACCGTTGGCTTATTTTCAACTGCTGGGTTACTTTTAAGGCCAAGTGGTACAAATTCCTTAGTAACGATTGCTTAAGAAAGATCTGTTCCTGCCAAAGTATATTCAAAGTACATAGTTCTAGAGTGTCATATAAACTACTAAATTGTCTCTGGAAAAATCAGAGGAACTGTGCTCTCTCCCCAAAGAGATCTAGCAAAAGGCCTTGGAAATAATTAAGATTATGCTGTTACTCCAGCTTAACAGTAATGGCAAGGAAACAAGATCATTAGATGAAAGATGGCTAGCTCTGCTACCAGAATTAGTTAGACACAGTAAAAGACAGGAACTGTGACTATATTCCAACCTAACATACCCACTATCATTTTATTTTATCTTATTATTTAAGTGATGGACAATAACTATGACATTCCATCACTGGTCATATCTTTACTACTCCAACCTACTTTCTAAGCCTATATAATTTGGCTCCAGATAGGCTTATCTCTTCACTTTCTTTCATTTTCATCACCCCATGGTCGTTCACGATAACTTCACTCCTTAATGTTCTTCCCCTTCCTCACTTCCTATCCAAATCCTGACTTGACTTCACTAGGTCAAGTTTGTCTTACCTGCTCCAAGAAGTTGTTTTTCCCCACTCATTTCAGCCTAGAGTAATTTCCTTCAGGCTGAAATCCAGAAGAAATGGGCACTCGCCTATACCATTCACTTTGTTACAATGCAGATGTCTTATATTATCTGTTATTTCCTTATATTTCTATGTCTCATCTAGGGAAGAATTATCTAATGCTACTTTGTATCTGTCCATGGTGCCTAATACTGAGCAATACATACACTTAGCATCAATTCAAGAAAGTGTTCAACAGGAAATATCTAAACCATGGCAGTCAAGGGGGAAAGGGAGGGGGATTTAAAAGAGCTGTCATCTGAACCTGATGGAATTCTTCTACTTCCACAGAGAGATGCATAAAATGAGACTCCTTTCTAATGAAACCAATTCAAAGTCAGGTTAGTCCAAAGCCATCCATCCATACAAATATGCCTTCTGGTCCAATAGCACATTAAATCAGCCTCAGTGAACTAAAGAAAAACATGAGATTTTCCTAATTAGAAGCAGACAAACCTGAACATTTTTAGTAAAGAAAAGAAACAGGTGAGAGAACACAAGAGTTCTATGTCAGTCAAGAAGAGATTCCTAAGGGGAAAGGGGCATAGGAATGGCAACACAGGAATAATTTTTTTTTCTTATCAACTTTAATTCATGTTAAGTTGAAAAAGATATCTGAGCCATAGTGAATATCTACAGCTAGCAACACAGAGAAAATTGATTCTAGCTCATTTGGAAAGTTAGAAAATTCCTACCTTGATTTGCATTAAGCAACATCAAATAACAGAGATGGATGTTCTCTCCAGTCAGTAATAAGATGGAAAAAAGCTAACTAATCTGTCCTCTCTCTTGTTCCAAAAGGGGAGGAGACGTCTTACACTTAGTGTGATGGAAATGAGTAAGACACAGATTCTTCCTCTAAAGTGTAACATTTACACCTAATAACTTCTCTGATGTTTAAAACTTAATGTAGAAGTGAAGCCAAGATGGCAGAGTAAAGGCAGGGAACAGCTGAAGTCTCCAAAATTCCCCTCCAAACAACATTAAAGTCATGTCTCACATGGAATTCTGGAGCAGCAGAAACAACAAAAGGTTGGGGGAAAACAATTTTTCAGGCCAAGACAACTTAAGGAGTTAGCAGGAACTGTCTTACCAAGCTTGTGATCCAGCCTGGAATGCTGTGCAGCACAAGCCACACCCCAGAAAGTCAGCAGCAGGTCTTGGAGACAGCCTCCATTGAAGCAGAAGCTTCAGGAATTCTTAGTCCACAGACAGTAAGGGGGTCAGATAACTGATCAGAAGGAGATTACAGGGGATCCTTTTTGGCACTGGGTACAAGCCCCTGGTGCACCACCCATATAGAGTTCCAGGTCCTGGTCTCAGGGTAAAGAGAAGCACAAGCATGGTTGAGGCCCCAAAGGAGTAGGACCCCTGGTCACAGTTCCAGGATGAAGAAAAGTGTTTGTGGTTGCTCACAAGGAAACAGGAGTCCTGATCTTGTAAGTGAAAGAAAACAGGGACCTGGATTACATTTTCAGGGAAATAGCACTTGTTGCCACAGGGAAGTAGGGGGCCTGGTCACAGTTCTGGGATGAAAAAGAGAGCTTATGGACAGACCAGAGCACAGTTCAAAAGAATAGTGACCACGCCTCTCTGTAAATCATACCACCTTAGAAGAATCAAAAACTTATAGATTCTCAGAACTAACTCTGTAAAAAGCAGCACAAAAATCATGGACATTGTGTCAGTGCTCCCTCCACTATGGGAGCACAACCCAACTTTAACATAAGGTTAAAAGTCAAGAAACAAGTTAGAAAATGAGCAAAGAATCTGACTACAGAAAGTTATTATGGTGGCAGAGAAGACTGAGACACAAACTTAGAAGATAACAAAGTAAAAAAAGCCACATGCAAAACCTCAAAGAAAAAGTATGAGTTGGCTACAAGCCCAGAAAGAATTACTGGAAGAGCTCAAAAAGCATTTTAAAAATCAAATAAAACTTATGGAGAAGAAACTGGGGATAAAATGAGAGCGATGTAAGACAATAATGAAAAAAAGAGTCAACAGCTTGGCAAAAGAGGTACACAAAATAATAACAAAGAAAATAGCATCTTAAAAATAGAATTGGCTAAATGGTAAAAGAAGAACAAAAATCCACTGAAGAGAAGAACTCTTTAAAAAGCAGAATTGCTCAAATGGAAAAAGAAGTACAAAAATTCACTGAAGCAATGAATTCCATAAAAAGTAGAATTGGCCAAATGGAAGAGGAGATACAAGAGTACCTTGAAAATACCAGTTCCTTAAAAATTAGAATTGGGCAAGGGAAAGCTAATGACTCCACGAGACATAGAGAAACGATAAAGCAAAATCAAAAGAAGGAAAAAATAGAAGAAAACATGAACTATCTCACCTGATCTAGAAAATAGATCCACAAGAAATAATTTAAGAATTATTGGACTACTTGAAAGCCATGATTTAAAAAAAAGATACACATTTTGAGAAATTGTCAAGGAAAATTGCCCTGATATCTTAGAACAAGAGGGTAAAAGCGAAATTAAAAGATTCTATCAATCACCTCCTGAAAGAAATTCCAAAATGGAAACTTCCAAGAATATTATAGTAAAATTCCAGAATTCCTAGGTCAAGTGAAATATTTCAAGCAACCAGAAAGAAAAAATTCAAATGCCATGGAGTCACAGTTAGAATAGCATAAGATTTAGTATTTCTACACTGAACTGACAATGAAGTCATATGAATACCAAGTACATATGTACCAAATGTTATAGCATTAAAATTTTAAAAAAAGTTAAATGAGTTACAGGTGGATGGAAACAGACAATAAAAGTAATTGAGTAGAAACCTCAACTCAGAACTAGATAAATCTAACCAAAAAATAAATAAGAAAGAAATTAAGTAGATGAATAGAATTTTAGAAAACTTAGATAAGATAGAACTCTGGAAAAAAACTGAATGAAAATAGAAAGGAATATACCTTTTTTGGTTCAGCTACATGTGGTAGCTTGACAAAAATAGGGCATAAAAACCTCAAAACCAAATGCAGAAAAGCAGAAATGTTAAATGCATCCTTCTCAGATCATGATGCCTAAAAATTACATTCAAAAATAGGCCATGAAACATAGACTGAAAATTAATCAGAAACTGAATAATCTAATTCTAATGAGTTGGCTAAAGAACAAATCATAGAAACAATCAATAATTTCATTAAAAGAATGACACCAATGAGACACATACCAAAATTTGTGGGATATAGCGAAAGCAGTGTTTAGGGGGGAGATTATGTCTCTATGTGTTTATATCAATAAAATAGAGAAAGATCTGATCAGTGAATTAAGAATGCAACCAAAAAATCTAGAGAAAGAATAAATTAAAAATCCCAATTAAATACCAAATTGGAAATCCTGCAAATCAAAGGAGAGATTAATAAGTTAAAAGAGAACCATTAAACTAATAAATAAAACAGTTGAGTTTATGAAAAAATAGCAATAAAATAAACCCTTGACTAATTTGATTTAAAAAAAAAGAAAACCAAATTACAAGTATCAAAAATGAAAAGGGGCAATTTACCAGCAATGAAGATGAAATTAGAACAATCATTAAGTTATTTTGCTCAATTATATGCTAATAAAACTGACAAACTAAGTGAAACGAATATTTACACAACATAAGCTTCCCAGATTAACAGAAAAGGAAAGAGAATACTTAAATTACCCTATTTTAGAAAAAGAAATTCAACAAGGCATTAAGAAAAAATCACCAGGACCAAAACACAAGTGTACTTTATAAAACATTTTAAAGAATGATTGAATGAATTGTTTGAAAGAATAGGCAAAGGAGTTCTACCAAATTCTCTTTATGAAACATTTATGGTGCTGATAAACCAGTAAGGGCAAAAACAGAGAAGGAAAACTATAGATAATTTTTCTAATGAATATTGATACAAAATTTTTTTAAATAAAATACTAGCAATGAGATCATAGCAACGTATCATAAAAATCACACACTATGACCAGGTGGGGTTTATACCAGGAATGTAGGTCTTGTTCAATATTAGGGAAACTATCAGTTTAACTAGCCATATCAATAACAAAACCAACAAAAATCAAATGATTATCTCTATAAAGTCAGAAAAAGCTTTTGATTAAAATACAACACACGTCTATTAATAAACAATAGAAAGCATAGGAGTAAATGGAGTTTTCTTTAAAATAATAAGTAGTATCTATTTAAAACCATATTTAAAATCTATTGCATTGCCTGCAATGAAGGTAAGTTAGAAGCCTTCCCAATAAGATCAGGGGTGAAGCAAGGATGCCCATTCACCATTTAGTAATGTAGTATAAACGCTACTTATGACACTAAGACAAGAAAAAGAAATTAAAGAAATAAAAATAGGCAATGAGGAAACAAAGCTCATTCTTTGAAAACAATACCATGGTATACTTAGAGAACCCTAGAGAATCAACTAAAAAAAACTAGTTAAAATAATTACCAACTTAAGCAATTAAGGATATAAAATAAACCCACATAAATCATCAGCATTTCTATATATTACCAACAAAATCCAACAGAAAGAGATAGAAAGAGAAATTTCATTTAAAATAACTGCAGAACATATGAGATACTTGGGAGTCTACCTGTCAAGAGAAACTCAGAAACTGTATGAACACAATTACACATACTTTTCACACAAATAAAGTCAGATCTAAACAACTGGAGAAATATTCATTGCTCACAGGTAGACTGAACCAATGTGTTATACCAATCAAACTACCAAAAAATTATTTTATAGAGCTAGAAAAAATAACCAAATTCATCTGGAAGAAGAAAAAAGTCAAGAATAGCAAAGGAATCGATGAAAAATATGTGAAAGAAGGTGGTCTAGCAGTATCAGTTCTCAAAATGTATTACAAACTGGTAATCATGAAAACAATCTGGTGTTGGTTAAGAAATAATGTGTTGATAAGTGTAATAGATTAGGTACATAATACATGTTAGTAAATGACCATAGTAATATAGTATTGGATACATGCAAAGATTCCAACTTTTCAAACAATAACTCACTATTTGAGAAAACTAGAAAGTAGTTTGACAGAAACAAAGTATAGACCAATACTCATACCATATACCAAGATAAAGTCAAAATGGGGATATGATTGAGACATAAAGGCTTATATCATAAGCAATTAGGATATGGATAAGGGAAGAATTTATGATAAAAATGAGATGGAAAATATTATGGGATACAAAATAGATAATTTTGATTACATGAAAATTTAAAAGTTTTGCACAAACAAAAAGAATGCCAACAATATTAGAAGGAAAACAGGAAAATGGGGAAAATTTTTTATAAGTTTCTCTGATAAAGGCCTCATTTCTCAAATATACAGAAAACTGAGTCAATTTTATAATACAAGTCATTCCCTTGTTGAAAAACAGTCAAAAGATATGAATAGGTGTTTTTCTGAAGAATTCAAAACTACCTAATCATATGAAAAACATGCTCTACATCACTATTGATGGAGAAATTAAAATAACTCTGAGGTACCACCTTATACCTATCAGATTGGCTAATAGAACAGAAAAGGAAAATAACAGATGTTGGAAGGAATATGGAAAAATTGGGACACTAATGCATTGTGAGAGTGGTGAACTGATCCAACCATTCTGGAGAGCAATTTGGAACTATGTCCAAAGGGCCATAAAACTGTGTATTTCCTTTGACCCAGAAATGCTACTATTATATCTATATTTTAAAGAGATCAAAGAAAAAGGAAAGGGACCTATATTACAGAAATATTTAATAGCTACTCTTTTTGTTTTGGCAAAGAATTGGACGCTGAGGGGATATCCATCAGCTGGGGAATGGCTGAACAAGTTTGTTAAGGAATACTTTAAGAAATGACAAGCACAATGCTTTCAGAAAAATCTGAGAAGACTTATGTGAATTGATACAAAGTGAAGTGATTAGAACCAGGAGATCATTGTACACAGTAATAGCAGTATTACATGATGATCATTGTGAATGACTTAGCTATTCTCAGTAATACAATGTTCCAAGACAATTCCAAAGGACTTATGATTTTTTTAAAAAGTGCTATCCACCCCCAGAAAAACAACTGATGGAGTCTGAATGAAGATCAAAGCATACTTTTTTTTTTTACTTTATTTTTCTTGGGGGTTTTTTTTGTCTGTTTTCTTTTACAACATGGCTAACATGGAAATATGTTTTGCAAGGGTGCACATGTATAATCTATAGAAAATTATTTGCCTTCTGAAAGAGAAAGTAGTGGAGTGAGGATGTGAGGGAGGAAGCGAGGCAGGGAATTTGGAACTCATTTTTTTAAATGAACTCTAAAAATTGTTTTTACATGTAATTGAGAAAAATAGAGTAGAAGACAGTGGGGAAAAAGGGGAATATTGTTATTATAACTAATCCAACATGAAATGCATACTGTCCATCTGTTACCCCAAATGAGTTTGTACATTCATTCAAAATGCCACGTTATTTTATTAAAGCAGGCATATTTGCTACAAATGCGTATGGCTTGTGACACAGCCATGGCTTGTGACACAGCCACAGCTTGTTAAATGAATCTTGCTTTGTTCTGTAACCTTACCAGGTGGAGTTCATGGGGAGAAGGTAGAGAAGGGAGAAGATGGAACAGACTACTCATCTCCTATTAAATCAATGCCAAAGTTTAATTTTCCGTTCTTGGAACGGAATTCATGCACATTTTCACAAAACTGAAATGACCGATCCATCTATTTATCAACAAGCAGGCACAGTGGCAGGCAGGCTAAATCCCCAACCTAACACTGGACTGACACTTTCAAAGGATCTCGTGGCTCAAAGAACAAATCATTTATGAGAAATTCAGAAATTAAAGTGACCCTCAAATAACAGACTCTGCTCCTGTGTGGAGTCCATGGTTGCTATGGAAAATAACAAGAGTGGTAGCATCAGTACCAAGAGCTCTCCAGGAGAAGGGTATTCAGAGGTAGCTGCATTATGGGGCCTGGTCAGACTTAATCTTACATGAATCCAAAGAACAGTGAATGTCATAAACTCTAATTCTCAATATATAGTACAATATGTTTCAAATTTGAATTCTCTATACATAGCAAAATATTGTGTTGCCTAAAGAACCTAGCCTTTGACTCTAGGACCTTCGACTATGCCTCCCACAGAACTTGATGGTGCTCCTAGTTTTGAGTCTGGCTTCTTTTTTTGAACAATGCTATTGCCTTTGATTCATTCAGATTCAATCCTACCTACCAACTTTAAGGTTGTGAAATTGCAACTTCATGGCCCTTTTCAGTTCATAGGATCATAAATTTAGAGCAGAAAGAGATAATCAGGTGACAGCTAATCCAACCCTTGCATTTTTACAGACGAGGAAGCTGAGGCCTGGGGAGATTAAGCAAACCCCTGGCCAATGACCTCGGATTACTCAAATTACCATTCCTTCCCACTCCACTCCGATACTCTGTCCAAGAATATCCTAGCGGAAACCTCTTCTTTGCTTTGCAAGGCATTAGTAAGGACCACAGTACTCAACACACCACAGTTTCTGTTGATTACTGGCCCTGGAAGGAACAGAACATGTTGAAAGTCAGTGAATATGGGAAGGCTGATGAACTGGCTTAGAAAATAATTGGCTTCTAATGATGAGCAACTGACTAACTTTAATTATATTCCATTAAAACACACACAGGATAAATGTAGGCAGAATATAGTCAACAATCCCCAGGTCAATTCATTTTTAGATATGCTTGTTTTAGAAAATTCTTGTTATACTAAAAGCAGCCCTAAAATTTAGTCATACCAAAAAGTCAGTTTCCAAAACAATAATTCATCTACCAAGCAAAGTTTCAAACTGGGACATCATAAATTGCTACCAATAAGATACTGGTTTTAAGAGGTCTTCCTAAAATCCCCAAATCTTAAAGTTGAGAGGCCCTTTAGAGGTCATTTCGCACCATCTAAAAAGAAAGTAAGCCACAATGAAAGTTTTCTTTTGGTTTCACAAACATTCAGCAAGCATTCATTAAAGTACCAACTATTATTCTAGGTGCTAGGAATACCAAATAAAACCTGAAGGAATTGTTGCCCTCATTCTACTTCATGATCATATATAGATAAATACAAAGAATTAATTTCCACGCATTTATAGAGAACACTAATCACCTGAGTGTGGAGGAGACACCTGGAATAAAACTTGAAGGGAATTAGGAATTCTAAGAAGTGCCAGTGAGGGGAACACATTCCAGACATGGGGGAACCACATGGATGAAAGTTTGGAGAATGGCACTAGACTGGAATGAACATTCACGGCCAGTCTGGCTGGAATGTAGAATGCATAAAGGGAAGGAAAAGGAAATAAATCTGGAAAGGCCAGTTGAAGATACCCTGTGAAGGGATAGAAATGCCACACAACACAGCTTGTATATTTTAGTCTTGAGGAAATATAGTGACCTCGAACAGAGGGAATTCTAGTTAACAGTGGAATAGCAAGGTCTACACGTGCCAAATTTTGTACAAAACTCCTCAAATGAAGCAACTTGGCTCTCAGGTCTGCAAAGCTAGGGGAAAAAATTCACTTGTCATTTAAAGACTACAACAGACTCATTTACTTGCTAAAATGAAATTTAAATTTTGTCCTCTTGAAGATGGACTATGGATGTAGCCTAAGAATGGAGAAAGAAGACTGATATGGGGAGGGGGGAGTAAAAAAGGAAGAAAAAAGAGAATAAATACAAATAAAGAGATTGTAGCTTGATAACAATGAGATTATAATTTTAATTAATTGTATGTTAATTTAAAATAAAGTATATTTGAAATATAATTTTAAGTAACAGATAGCCAACATGCTTTTCATTTTGGATTAGTTATGATAATGTTCTCCTTCCTCTCCACTAAGAAAGAGTTTAAGTAGGATACTACCTGTGCATGATCCTCTGAACATTTCAAAGCCTCCACAGTGAAATCCATACCAATTGCAAAAGAGATTGTTCTGAACAGCCATATGGTGATTGGATGAAGAAGGCAGCTACTCAGAAAGTCATGTGCAATTAGATGTGCAATTACTGCAGAGCTAGGAAGACCTGAATTCATAACCCACCTCTCCCAAGAATTAGCTATATGACCCTGAATGGGATAAGGAGCCACTCAATGCTCTCCTCAACTCCTACAGGTTGCAGAGAAGGTGCTGATTTTCATTTACAGAGGGAGTGTACTCAGCTATGAATTCCTTTTCCCAATGAAATCACACAGTCAGGTCTCTTTATATATTTGTGTATTTAAACACACCCACAAATGCATTGATACTGGTGTTACAAATGGATGCTCAGCTTGGCTCAAAATTGAATATGGGGATATCAGACTTGATTGAATTGAGGTAGTATTTCAAAGACCGCCAGCTATGTGTTATAACACAAGTTCTTCTCTACCACCAATATTCTCCCCATCATACAGAAGCAGGTGTAGGTCCCTAGTATATAGGATGGATGTTCCATGATCCATTTAGGAACAGGGCAAGCTCTTTCATCATATCACATACCTGATGACTATAAATTAATGTCTTCCAGGTTTTACCAATAATCCTGCCTCTGTGCCTTCAATAACACTAGGAGTTATCATAGAGCTTCATGATACAACTTAAGAGATGCTGGGCCTTACCATTCACCCTGTCACTATAATGTGAGTATTTCTGGACCTCGTCATTCTCTCAAGAGCTGAATTCTTTTATGTGTTATCTCCCCCAATTAAGAGAGTTTGAGCTACTGGTGAGCATGGGTCTCTATTTTTCTATTTTGTATCCTCAGCACTTAAAATAGTGCTTGGCACATGGTAAACACTTCATACTGATTTTACCCTTGATATATTACAAAAGTCTATCATAATGAATAAAACCATCAGAAATGAAAGACTGACAGAACACTAAGAAAATATACAACCAACATTAAATAAACTTTTCAAATGACAGAGATGAGTTCTATTTTGAGAAAATTCAATATAAGAAAATACAAATACATGTAAAAAATACATTTAGGTGCTCATGGGTCTATATATCCAAAAATAATGCTCTTATACATGAATCATAAATATAATGGTAAATTATGTACAAGTTTTTGAGATTAATTTTAAAGCTCAGAACAAATTTATAGTGTACTAAACAGTAACTTCTTTGCTTTTTTCTCATTGTTAGCATGAATATGTCATTTCAGTAGCAAAATCAAAGAATTTTCTGCTCCAGTGTCACTTCTCCCAATAATATCAATCAGGAACTTTAAATCAGAGGAAACTCCTAGGTGCAACATGAAATTATTTCAAAATGAAAATCACATGAAAAGACTCAGTGATATATACAGTATTCTTAGGACAAGCATTTCAAAAAGATTCCCACCCCAAGGCCGAGTCATTTGAAATAAGGAAACACAGAAAACAATGAAATCATTCTTCCCGAAATTCTTAGAGATTTTCAGCCATGTTTCAAAAATGTCCTTTTTCTCCCTTCTCTTCATACAGAATCAAAGAACCTTAGGCTGGGACCACTGTTTTCATCTTCAAAAAATGCTTAATAGTCCAATGGGATGAGATAGGGAGAAGGAATCACAAGCCAGGAATTCACTCATTGTCTTACAAACAGAAAAATAACTATTCATCAGGCCTGTCTTTACAAGGTTGATGATTTGTGTAGTTTTCAAAATTATCTTATATGCTATTTTATCCACTGAAATTTATGGAGTTTTAAGAACATTATTATTTGCTTTAACTATTTACAAATTCTTTGCAAATAATGCTATTTATAATTTCTGTACGTGTGGCATGAAAAGCAACGAATCTACAAATAATTGTTTTCAGATGAATAGAAATTAAAATCAAATTTATCCAACAGTTTCCCCAATAAATTCTGCAAGTGAGCTAAAACACAGTGCCACTGACCAACTCTGAAAAGAATTTCACCTTTTCAAATACCATAATCAAGGAAATCACTTGCTCTCAGAAGACACAAAACTCTTTCTGTTACCTTAAAGCACTATTCATTCGATCACTATCTCCAATCTCTCCAAACACCCTCACAACAAATATCACCAAGGCGCACCAAATTCAGAAAGAAGGAAGCACTTACAGTTGAAGATGCCAGGAGGAGGATGTTCAGTTACCAATAAACAGTTCTCTTCATCACTGTTATCTCCACAATCGTTCTGTTGGTTACAGACCAGCGAACCAAGATACAAGCATTTACCACTGGTGCAGGTGAATTTGCACTCTGTAAAGGGAGGAAATAAATAAAGACCTAGTCAGTGCTGAATTGTTGTTTTTTTCTTTTGAGCCATGAAAAATTGATTTGGTGATTGAGCCTGACTGGCGGCATTAAGGAAATATGCACTCTCTGCGTGGTAAAAACAAAGGTCCACAATCAGTATGGAAGTCCTTTCTGCAAAATTCCCAAGATAGTACAACTTTCTCATTTCTCAGTAGTACTTGAGTTTCCATAAATTTCTGACACAACAGCACTAACTCAGGCACACAGGGGCTGCATGTTGTCCTGTATGCTTCCCAGCCACAGGTTGGTACCATGGAGATTTGCCTTCTGTTTAAAAACATCTTTGATGCATTGCCTCCAATGATGGGAAGAACCTGGGTGTTAGTTGTACCTGCAAAAAAATGGCACCTGTACATGAAGGTAATAGCTCCATGGAACTCTACAGCTGAAGGGGGAAGTGCTTGTAAAACTAATGTGCAGCTCTATCCTTGGCTTACTGTGAGGCCCTGAGGAAAATGCAGTTCTTTATCCACCTCTGTGGAAAACTAGATTTAATAACAACCTACCTACCTCACATGCACAGTGTGATGATAATGACTTTAATGGGAAAACTTGAAAACATTTATGACTTATACTGCACCAAAGTACCTGGGAAGAAAAGTAATAAAAGTATCGGCAGTAGGAAAGAGAATCACATCACAAATTTCCACTAATAATACTATCTGACCCTTTGAGAGTGGTAGAAATCATTCCTGAAAAAAAAAAAATCTTCCTTTTTTACTAGGTTTTAAAATATATTTTCAAACTTAACAAAGTACTCCTTGAGGTACAAATTGCCTTTAAAATGAGGGGAAAAAAGATAATGAAATTGCTGTGGGTATAGATATGATATTTGTGTTAATGACATCAGATCGTAAGTTTAGCAATGTCTTTTATTTCAAACCCTTCATTTTTTTCTTTTTATTTGTTTTAGCATTCATTTCCACAAAATTTTGAGTTCCAAATTTTCTCCCTATCTCTCCCCTCCCCCCACCCCAATACACTGAGCATTCCAATTTCCCCTATCACCAATCTACCCTCTCTTCTAACATCCCTCCCTTCCCTCATCCCCATCTTCTCTTTTGTCCTGTAGGGCAAGATAAATTTTTATACGCCATTACCTGTATTTCTCATTTCCTACTTGTATGTAAGAACAATACTCAACAGTTGTTCCTGAAACTTTGAGCTCCGACTTCTCTTCCTCCCTCCATCCCCACCCATCCCCTACTGGGAAGGCAAGCAATTCAATATAGGCCATATCTTTGTAGTTTTGCAAATGACTTCCATAATAGTCGTGTTGTGTAAGACTAATTATATTTCCCTCCATCCTATCCTGCCCCCCATTTCTTTTACTCTCTCTCAAACCCCTCATTTTATAGCTGGAGACACTTAAGCCCAAATAACTGAAGTGATTTGCTCAAGGTCATGTAGGGAGTAAGAGAGCAGGATTTGAACCCAGGTCTTCTGATTAAAAAATTAGTTCAAAATCATTAAGCCTTTTCAGTAGAGCACACACTGCCTCTCATTATAAATTTCATCTTGAATAGTCATAGAGAATGTCATATCAGTGCTTTCCAGAATCACCAGCAATAAGTAGTATGATATAGTAGAAAATATGGAAAAACTGGGACATTAAGTCATAATTGGTGGAATTGTGAATTGATCCAACCATTTAGTAGAATAATCTCTAATTATGCCCAAAGAGTTATTAAACTACCTGTCCGCCCTTTGACCCATACTAGGTCTATTTTCAAAGATGATTAGGGAAGAACGAAAAGAACCTATATGTTTGAGGGCAAAATAAGTATTCAAGGAATCCACCGATCACCGCCTGAAAGAGATCCAAAAAGAGAAACTCCTAGGAACATTGTGGTCAAATTCCAGAGTTCCCAGGTCAAGGAGAAAATATTGCAAGCAGCTAGAAAGAAACAAT
>CM053773.1:68349604-68405442 GCA_028658325.1 Potorous gilbertii
GACAAATGGGGAGAAAATTTTGGAACCCAAAATCTTGTGAAAATGAATGTAAAAAGTTAAATAAATAAATTTATAAAAATAAAAAAAAAAGAACCTACATGTTCTAAACTGCTTATAGCATTTCTCTTTGTGGTGGCAAAGAACTGGAAATTGCAGGGATGCTCATCCATTAGGGAATGGTTGAACAAGTTGTGAGGTAACATTGTGATGGAATACTACTGTGCTATAAGAGAGGATGAACTCAGTGATCTTGGAAAACATGGAAAGACACATGAAATAATGAAGAGTGAAATGAGCAGAACCGAGAAAATATTGTATACAGTAATAGCATTAATGTTTTAAGAATGACATTGAGTAAATAAGTGATTTTCACTATTATAAATACTCAAATTAACTACAAAGGATATATAAGGAAAGACACAATCTTCACACAAAGAAAGAACTGATAAACAGAAGTTTGTATAGAATGATTTTATATAATTTACATAACTAATATATTTAAATGGAATAGCAAATTGTACACAAAAGATTTGTAGTTTCGTGTGCAATCACATTTTTATTTTATGCTAATATGTTATATATGTTACATATGTTATTATATATATGATATGTTAAGGAAATGCTTGTTTTATTCCACAAATTAAAAATAAAATAAATATGAAAACAAAAGAAAATGCATAAGGTTGGAGTCTGAATGTTTCTTCTAGTCACTTATCACCCCTATCTTTTAATTTGCTCATCTGAAAAATCAGGAAGTGTTTGGATTAGATGATCTTCAAGGTTTTTTTACTGCTGAAACATTCCATAATTTTGTGATTACAAATAACAGACTGGATGGAATTATGGGCCCTGCTATCAGTTATACTAATGACTCATGGTACCACATTAGACAAGTCTCTTAGCTGCTGTATGGTGTAATTTCTTCTTATGCAAGAAGAATAATATAGAATACACCATTTACCTATTGCAGAGAGAAGGAATTTATGTCTTTAAAGCACTTTGGGGAACACTACATGAAGGAGGTAGGCAAATACTTGTATTAAAATTCTGGGGGCAGATGCTTCCATGAAATGAGTGTAGAAAAAAACCAACTGGTGCTTCTGACCTAGTTTTTAATAACATTAGCACACATCCCAAGATGCACATGCTCTGATCTAGTCACTGGCTGCCCTTTTTACCAGTTAGAGAAACGGTCTGTTGAGAGTGAACAGGGCCACGTGTTAAGAGTACCACTCATGCCAAATCTTTCCATAGACTGAAAATTTTTAAATCTAGTTTCTTGAATCCACATTTATAAAGTGATAACTTTTTATGTCATGGAAAAAGTATTTTTTTCTTTTTTTCCCTATCCTGTCAAGATGATGAGAAGACTTTCTCTTGCTTTCCAAAAGAAGTTTCAACTTTGGCTAAATAGCAGATATGAAAAGTACATTAGCCAAAAACAGATACTCTCAAAGTTGTTGAAAAGATGATTGAAAACAGGGGGCATAATACTACAGTTGAATCAAACTCAAATCTAAAAGTAGTGCAGTACAAATCATCTATTACTGTAACCTATGTGGAGTTGGAGCTAAACCATTATTTTTAAGTCTCTGCTGATCTCTAAAACAGAAAAAAATACAGAAAATTCTCTCCAGTTTGAGATTGTTGTTCAGTAGCCATGTCTGACTCTTCATGACCCCGTTTTGGGTTTTCTTGGCAAAGATATTGGAGTGGTTTGCCTTTCCTTCTCCAGCTCATTTTACACTTGAGGAAACTGAGGCAAATGGGGTTGTCCAAGGTCACACGCTAGTGTCTGAGGCTTAATTTGAATTTGGGTTTTCCTGATTCTAGGCCTGCTCCTCTGTCCACTCCAACCCCGAACTGCCCCCTCTTCATTATTTCAAACCACCATTCATATTTTCAATGGAATATTATTTTGTTTTCATTATGGCTACTACTTAACTGCTACTAAAGCTTGCTCCTCCCCCCATCCTCCCCCCACCAAAGTCTGGCTTTAACAAAAACAGGCAAAAGCGTTTAAACTTGTCTCACTTACATTCGAAACAATTAAGAAGCTACAGTTTTTTGGGTTGTTTCTTTTTTCAGTTTGCTCTGTTAACTAGACCTCCTATTTCCTCTTCATTCCCCACCATAGTCTAAATAAGGTCGCACTACTAATTTGCTTGACAAATACTCTCTTTATAGATGACACAAAAGTTAACAGTTCAAACTATCTCAAATTATTGAAGCCAAATTAATTACTATTTGAATAATAATTAACTTAGTTTATAATAAATAAAAATTACATCATTTACAGGCAAATTTAAATCTACGTAGAATTAGGAGATTGTATCAACTCCCTAAATAAAATATAATATATGTAGTCTTTCACTATAATGTCTTCAAGGTCTTGTGCTATGGCACTACCTTATAGGTGGGACATAATAGTAACTGATGATGGTTATGAAAATGGCTAGAATTTATATAGCACTTTCAGGTGTGTTAAGTTCTTTATGTTAACTCACTTAATCTTCATAACAACTCTGCAAGGTATAAGCTATTATTTCCATTTTATAGATGAATTTTACAGAGGTTGAGAGGTTAAAAGACTTGCTCAGGGTCACAGAGCTAGTTTAAGACTGAGGCAGGGTTTGAACTCATTTGTTCCTAATTGTAAGGCTGGTGCTTAATCACTCTACTACACCCCTAGCCAAGAGGTCCTAGACAAATCTGCTTTAAATTGCACTTCACACGTTTTCACACAGAATTTTATTGGGATTCCAACATGTTTATAATAATTTTAATTAGTATTTCCTATAACTACATACAAATAAAAATATGCCTGATCATGAACACAGGTTAATAGATAATCATGGGAGTGTTCAGTTTCTAAAGCTGTATCATGCAATACTGATGCTAAAGAAATTTGGGAAACCAAGTAGACAACTGTTCCCGATTCCAATGTATCATAAGCCAGGGAAAGTGCTTAAATGCAGCCAAACTGAAAGGTCATGGAAAGAAAAGAATAAGAGAATTTTTGTTCTCTTATTAAGCTTTCCTCTTTTCTTGTGAAGACTGTTTGATAGTTCTGCCAAGTCAGTAACTAAGAGAAACCAAGATTTTTTAAATGTCAGAAACATTTTAGTGACAAATCTATGATGACTATCAGATGTACAGTGGTTGGATGGGTGAAAGAATGAATAAACCAAGAACCACTGGATTTCCTCAAGGAAATGTAGATTTAGTAACAAAAATATTTGTAGTATTTCAACTATTTTTTCTTCCCCAAATAACTACAGTATGTGAAGAAATGTCCATAGAAAAGAAAGAAATCCCTCTTTTCCATCATGCTCCAAAACTTTCACCTTCTTCTGAGCAATTGTCATAACTCAAGCCAGATTTCAGTACCTTCTTTATTGGTAAAAGGTGAAGAGGACTGGATCTGAAGTCAGAAGATCTGCATTCAAACCTCACACTTGCGACCTCTGTGAACGAGACAAGGCACAAACTCCTTTTCCTCATTTGTAAAATGAAGTGGTTATACTAGAGGATCTCACATATTCCTTACAGATTTAGTTCTACCACACTAAAAATCATTTAATTCACAAGTGGAGAACCTGAAGCCTCAAGGGGCCCTCTAAGTCCTCAAATGCAGCCCTTTGACTGAATCCAAACTTCACAGAACAAATTCCTTTAATAAAAGGATTTGTTCCGTAAAATGTGGACACAATCAAAGAGCCAAAGGATCTAGAAAGTCACATGAGACCTAGAGGCTGCAGGTTTTCCACTCCTGAATCAATGACAGTCTATTAAGATCTACTATATGCTAAGGTCTTGCGCTAGGTGTAGGGGAGATGATAAAAATGGAAGTCTCAACTTTCAAAGACTCTGACTTCTTTGATTTTTATGTCCAACACAGTATTCACTCCAAATTTAAGATCATTCTGAGTTTTCCTACATGAAGCCTCCAAATAATTTTTACCTTCCAATTCTGATTGATTCGTGAAATTTTAGGGATAGAAGGATCCCTTTTAACCATCTAGTTCAAAATACTCACTTTATGCATAAGGAAACTGAGATTTATACAGGTTAAGAGTCTTGCCCAAGGTCTCACAGTTAATGAAAATGAAATTAAAGACACTAACTCAAGGAAAAGATTTCTAATACTTCCCAAATTAAATATCATTGTAGCAACCAACAGCTCAGATTGTTCAGTTCTGAGGAAGATGAAGGGGAGGGGAGTAGTATGTATGCCCAATATAGATTGTACAAAGATTTTCCCAGGGTTTTTTTTTAAAGCTTTAAAAAGAATAAAACTATTTTAAGACTCTTAAATTAGGAAGGCTTTTGACTATTTGAGAATTTCATGTGAATTTCAAATTTCTGTATAAAGCTGTGAGCAAGCTGCAACAGGGCAATAACTTGAACTAATTACTTTTAAAACCACATTTTTATATGATTCGAAGCTCAGTGTTCAGCCTTGACTTCCAAGAGGGGAAACTATGTATCTTACTGACTAATTTCAATCCAATTGGCACTTTCAAAATTCTATTGGTTAAAAAGCAGGGAAAAAAAAGTTGTGAGTTTGTCTTACACTTTTTTTAAAAGTCTTAGTTTTCACAGATATGATCTCAGTCATAAAATACGGACCTATATACAGTATTACATCGTAGCTGTAAAGTCAGCCTTTTTGTGTGAATTGGCAAAGGATATGATGTTAGCTATTTCTGTTAAATTCATACAGCAACATTATCTTATTCAATTCACACTTCCATCATTCACAAACCTGAAAATGTATAGTGATTTGGGCTCTATTATTTCTGCCATTAAAATTTAGGGCTTGCTATTAGGAGGATGGTTTTCTTAATGTAAGTAAATACTGAAATATTAAAATTATTTTCTTAATATCCAAATGAACAAAAGAAGAATTCACCATTTTCTAAAGTACATGTGAATTAATTTAGACTACAGGTACAGACACATTACCACCTGCAACACTCCAAGGAGAGGCAGGAACCAGATTAAAATGTAATTTAAAAATATCTAAGAAAATTAATAAAAAATACTAGAGGACATAAATAATGCTTATATGTGGTTTTCTAAGTGAATATGCCAACTACAGGAATTAGTATGTACAGCTTGGTGACCCTTTTGCTAATTTAGACTAACCCACAAAAATGACCCTGATATATACTGCCTCTGAATATTTTAAGTGTTGATGTCTCCTGAGTATCTTTTCCCAGACTCTGTTCTCTACACACTACACTTTATCTTTTGATGATCCTATTTTTACATTAACAATGATACCTAGGGTTTGAGGTATAAGAAAACTGGAAAGGTTAGAAGGAGCCAAGTTTTGAAGGGCTTTAAATGCCAAATAGATGATTTTATATTTGGTCCTGAGAGGCTGAACCACTGGGGTTTAGGAGGAGGATGACATGGTCAGACTATGTCTGACAAGTGAGTAGAGCTTGGACTAGAATGGAGAGAGACTTGGGGAGGGAGACCAAAAAGAAAGCTGCTACCATAGTCCAAGGACATACACCTTATCATCTCATGGCTAGTAATGGTAGCATCAGAGGAAAGAAGGGAATATATACTAGTGATGTTAAAATGAAAGAAACAGAATTTGCCAAGCATCTTCAACAGTTAAAGAAAAGTCAGGAAGAGGGGAGGGCTTGGTGGGAGAAAAAATGAGTTATTTAGACATGGTGAGTTTGTGATTCTTTGGGACATTCAATTTGAGATGCAAGTGTGGGGGAGAGGAGACAGGTTAGAACTAGATGCATATGTCTGAGAATCACTGAGATGCCCGATCCTTTGAATGCGAGAGATTGTCATTTTTCACCTTTGAATTCCTTTCTCCTAGCACAGTGTCATCGACATATAGTAGGCACTTGTTAAATGTTTCTTGTATTAATTACTACTCCACATTAAGCACAAGTTTTCAATGAGTTATCAATTTTCATCAATTTACACTGCTATTGTTGGTGGTGTTGTTGAATCATGTCTGACTCTACGTGGCCTCACGGACTTCTCAGGGGGTTTTCTTGGCAAAAATACTCAAGCAGTTTGCCTTTTCCTTCTGCAGTATGTCCCCAAATTACAGATGAGAAACTGAGGCAAATAGGGGTTAAGTGACTTGGCCAGGGTCACACAGCCAATAAGTGTCTAAAGCCAGGTTTAATTTAAATTCAGATCTTCCTAGCAGGCCTGGTGCTCTATCCACTGTAAGCTGCCCTTAAATCACCTAGAACATATTAACAGAACTAAAGAATGAGACAAAGAGAAGTTTTGTATACTTAACTTAAAGTTCCAAGTTATGCTGAAATTTCAACTCAAAATCACCTGAATTAGAAGGTCATGCTCTGAGAACTGCTTGGAATACAACACTGTTTTTCCTAGTCATAAAATTATAGTAAAAGAGAACTTAATTTTAAGCTTTAAACTCTGTACAATAAATAAATTAATTAATTAAGTTACCACACAAGCATTTAATAAAAGCAAGCATTTTAAGTGACCTTACTAATATTGCCCTTGTCCTTTGGAAAGATGAATGTAACTTACCCAAAGGTACTTTCCCCTGTAATAAGGTTAAAAATAGGAAGACTGTCCATAACTATTAGTAAGAATGTTTTTAATGACCTCCAAATCCATCTCAGTGAGAGTACCTACTTTGGAAAGAATTCTTTTTTTTAAAGTCCCTAAAATTCTATGAAAATGATAGGTGAGAAATCTGCAATGTTCAAGTAAAGCCCTACGGTATAGTAATATATTAGACTCCAAACAATTACAGGATCTGCAGCTGGAAAGGATCTTAGAGACTATCAAGTCCAACAGATGAGGAAAAAGTAGTCCAGAGAGGTTGTGACTTGTTCAAAGTTATAAAGATAGTAGATAGCATGTCATGATTGAAACCCAGGTCCTTTGAATTGAAAACGAAAACCTAGCTCTTTCCAAAACACCACAGCCAGTAAACTTCCAAAGGACCCTGAAAATAAATAGTAGACTCTTCCTTAATAGATGAAAACTTCCTATCCTAGAATTACATGTTTTGAAGATCAAAAAATCACTATCTTTGTTAGAACTCTTGACAGTTTATTAAGTACTTTCATCTTTTATGTTATTTGAGCACTCAGACAATCCTGGGAAATAGGTAAGGACGAGTGTTATTATAGCTGTTCAGTCATTTCGGTCATGTCCAACTCTTCAGTGAATCCATTTGGGGTTTTCATGGCAGATATACTAGAAAGGTTTGCCATTTCATTCCGCAGATCATTTTACAGAACAGAGGCAAACAGAGTTAAGTGACTTGCCTAGGTTCACACAGCTAGTAAGTGTTCAAGGTCATATTTGAACTCAGGAAGATGAGTCTTCCTGATTTTAGGTCTGGCTCTCTATCCACTGCACCCCCTAGCTGCCAAAGTGTTGTTAGTGTCTTTTTTTATAGATGAAGAAATACAATGATAATTATACACTAAGGCTTGGGGCAGAATACAGAGCTTAGAAGTTCGGTTTCTAATTCTCGTCACTGATTAACTCATGGTCAAAATCAAATCACTTTAACTAGCCAGACTTTTGTTTTTGCTTTTTGTGTTTTTAAAGCAGCCTCTTTGCATAAAATGTGAAAAGGCAGAGTAACAAGCTTCTTATCTGGATTAGCCAAAAAGAACTGGTTAAGCTCTAATTATGAAAGTCTTTGAAAAAAAGGTATATAGAGAATGAGAAATGGGTCACACTCATAATCAATAATTAATGATGTATCTTACTACAAGGCAAAAAGAGTAACTAGACCAAGATCAAATATCAGCTGTAGCTTTTTGGTTGCATGACAATAAGCAAGTCAATCGCTTTGCCTTTCAGGTTCCTCATTTATAAAATGGAGACAATAAGGACCAAATTAGATAATGTGGGTAAAGCACTTGGCAAACCTTAATTGCTATATAAGTGTCAGCTTCCATACTTGGGTATCAAAATATGAATACCTTGATGGGTCTGTGATCTACCTCCAAAGATACAGGATGCAACCCATCCATGCCTATGAAAACCTTTTCCATGTGAACTCCACAAGGGTTCCACCTGACATTCTAAAGGGTTTCCTCTCACTCTGTGTGGATACCCATGAATGAAGCACATGGACTTGCCTAAATATTATCCTTCACTCTTACTCTCTGACCAACTCATATTTTTTCCAAGTAATACATTTTTATAATGACATCCTTTAGGTGACTTATACATAATTCTTCATGTGCAACATGTTGCGATCTACTTGCCCTAACTTTTGCTGTTTACTCATTTTTAGTTATGTTTGACTCTTTGCCATTTGCCTCTCCAGTTCATTTCATAGATGAGGAAACTGAAGCAAATAGGGTTAAGTGATTTGCCCAGGGTTACCCAGATAATAAGTATCTGAAGCCAGACTGAAACTTACAAAGATGAATTTTCTTTACTCTAGGCATGGCAAACCATTGTGCAACTTAGCTGCCCCATCCACCCCCACACCATGTACCTTTCCACTGTCTTTCAGATGGCACCCAAGTTTAATTCTTCAGAGGCTTTGGTATAACCTGACTTACAACTGGTGGAATATGGGTGTTCAAAAAAGGAGACAAGTGTTTGTTTCACAAAGAAGTTTGGGGTTGTCAAGTTCTGGATAATTTATCAAAGGAAATCTAGCCTACCCTACTCCTGTTTCTCCTCCTCCATTTTGGACACAGAATTCCCATCTGCTATGCTTGTCCAAGGTCATAGGATCAGAGATTAAGACCTGGAAGGGATACACGCTGATGTAGATCA
The DNA here is from genome assembly GCA_028658325.1 of Potorous gilbertii. Classification (NCBI taxonomy): domain Eukaryota; kingdom Metazoa; phylum Chordata; class Mammalia; order Diprotodontia; family Potoroidae; genus Potorous; species Potorous gilbertii. The sequence goes on from CM053773.1 coordinate 68,358,383, forward strand.
TATATCATCATCATCATCATCATCATCATCATCATCACCACCACCATCATCATCATTTCAACTGCCTATTCATGCATAGTGCTAGGTTAGGCATGGTACAAAAACAGCTCCTCTTATGGTAGGCATTTCTATTGAATATCACTACCCTTTCAGTAGCTGTGAGAAAAATGAAGTGCTAATATATCTATTCTTTCTCAGCTTCTTGGTTTTTAATAAATGTCCTTAATGGTAAATGGGGCATACTAAGCATTTCATATATATATATTATATATTCATTAAAAATAACCTTGTACAAACCTCTAATAATTTTGGTCCGCTGAATAAGCAACATAAATCATAAAACTTAACAACTGTACTAAGTGCAATATCCAATGTCCTTTTCATGGCCACATGAAGCATAATTTAGTGGTCTGTGCATTAGCACCCCCTCTCCCCTCTACAAAGAGCTAAGAATAGAACTGCAGTTATCCCTTCCACATTGCAGGGGTTAGGAGCACAGTGCTCCCACAATCTGGAAAATCCATATAAAATGTTTTGGCTCTCCCTTCATACCAGAGGAGAAGTATGAATTATCATGGCATTAAAAGATAAAATATGTTGATACTATACAATACTATGCATATATTTTATGCATTTCTAAGTTTCTAAACTTTTTCTGTATCATCTATTGGCCTTCATGTCATTTACAGCTTCCACAAAACTCCCCCCAAATTCCCATTTTATTTCTTATGCCAACCCACAATATATCAAAATTGTGATATGGAAAGTCACAATGTAGAAGGTATATCCGGGTATAGTATGCTGAAACGTAGATCACAAAACTGGAAATCTACGTGGTGATGCTGAAATAGTACAAATGTTTTGGAGTGATTCTCCTTTTCATAGAATCATAGCTCGAGAGCTAGAAGTGACCTTAGATTTCTTCTAGTCTTAATTCCCTCATGGTAGAGATGAGGAAAGTGAGACCCAGAAAAGAGAAGGTACTAAGTAGCAGAGCCAGTATTCAGATCCAGGTCCTTTAACCCCATCATTAGGCTCTTTCTATCATATCACACTGCCTTCTTTAATTCAATATCTTTTATTTATTTATTTTTAGTTTTCAACATTCAATTCCATAAGATTTTGAGTTTGAAATTTTCTCCCCATTCCCAAGACAGTGTATAATCTGATTATCCCTTCCAACAATCTGCCCTCCCTTCTATCACACCCCTCCCTTCTCTTATCCCCACCCTCTCTATTTTCTTGTAGGGTAAGATAGATTTCTATATACTATTGCCTGTATATCTTACTTCCCAGTTGCATGTAAAAACAATTTTTAACATTCGTTTTTAAAACTTTTAGTTCCATCTTCTCTCCCTTCCTTCCTCCCCACCCATTCCCACTGAGAAGGCAAGCAATTCAATACAGGTTATACATGTATAGCTACACAAAATACTTCCATAACAGTCATATTGTGAAAGACTAAATATATTTCCCTCCGTCCTATCCTGCCTCCCATTTATTCCATTCTCTCTTTTGATCCTATCCTTCTTCAAAAGTATTTGCTTCTAATTACCCCCTCCTCCCATTTGCCCTCTCTTCTATCAGTCCCCCCACCTCACTTATCCCCTTCTCCGCTATTTTCCTGTTGTGTAAGATAGATTTTCATACCAAATTAAGTGTGTATGTTATTCCCTCCTTAAGCCAAATGTGATGAAAGAAAGGTTCACTCTTTCCCTCTTACCTTCCCCCTTTTCCCTTCCATTGAAAAAGTTTTTTCTTCCCTCTTTTATGTGAGATAATTTGTCCCATTCTATTTCTCCCTTTCTCCTCCCAATATATTCCTCTCTTTCCCTTAATTTTATTTTTTAGATATAATCCTTTCCTATTCATTTTACCCTGTGCCCACTGTCTATATGTATATAATCCCTCCAACTACCCTGATACTGAGAAAAGTCTCAAGGGTTACAAATATGATCTTTCCATGCAGGAATGTAAACAACTCAACTTTAGTAAGTCCCGTGTTATTCTTCTTTCCCATTTACCTTTTCATGATTCTCTTGATTCTTGTGTTTGAAAAACAAATTTTCTATTTAGCTCTGCTCATTTCATCAAGAATGCTTGAAAGTCCTCTATTTCATTGAATGACCTTCCACTGAAGTACTCATTATACTCAGTTTTTCCGAGTAGGTGATTCTTGGTTTTAATCCTAGCTCCTTTGACCTCTGGAATATCATATTCCAAACTCTTTGATACTTTAAGGTAGAAGCTGCTAGATCTTATGTTATTCTGATTATATTTTCACAATACTTGACTTGTCTCTTTCTGGCTGCTTGCAATATTTTCTCCTTGACCTGGGAGCTCTGGAATTTGGCCACAATATTACTAGGAGTTTTCCTTTGGAGATCTCTTTCAGGAGGTGATCAGTGGATTCTCTCAATACTTATATTACCCTGTGGTTCTAGAATATCAGGGCAATTTTCTTTGATAATTTCTTGGAAGATGATGTCTAGGTTTTTTTTTTGATCATGGCTTTCAGGTAGTCCAATAATTTTTAAACTGTCTCTTCTGGATCTATTTTTCAGGTCAGTTGTTTTTCCAATGAGATATTTCTCATTCTTTGCTATTTTTTCATTCCTTTGGCTTTGTTTTATAATTTCTTGATTTTTTTCTTAAAGTCATCAGCTTCCATCTGCTCCATTCTAATTTTCTTCAGTAGCTTTTGGGCCCCCTTTTCTATCTGGACAATTCTGCTTTTTAGGGTATTCTTCTCCTCATTGCCTTTTTGGATATCTTTTGTCATTTGGGTTAGTCTATTTTTTAAAGTGTTATTTTCTTCAGTATTTTGAGGGGTCTCTTTTAGCAAGCAGTTGAATCATTTTTCATGATTTTCTTGCATCACTCTCATTTGTCTTCCCAATTTTTCCTGTACTTTTCTTACCTGGTTTTCAAAATCCTTTTTGAGCTCTTCCATGGCCTGAGACCAATTCGTATTTTTCTTGGAGGCTTTGGATGTAGGAGCTTTGACTTTGTTGTCTTGTGTTTGTATATTTTGGTCTTCCTTGTCACCAAAGTAAGATTCTATGGTCTGATTCTTTTCCCAGTTTTTGCTCATTTTTTCTAGCTACTTGACTTTTGAGCTCTTTGTTGAAGTAGTTCCCTGCTTTCAGTGGGGGTGGGGACTGTACTGTCAGTCACCTCTACCCCCCACAATCTGTGGGACTAGAGCTCCAGAAACAGTTGCTGTCACTGCCACTGGTGCTGCTGCCATAGGATCCTCCTCCATGGGCTCCTCCACCCCCTCTTACACACTGGAGCTGGGGACCAACCACTCTATTCTCTCACACAGGTTCCACAGGTTTGTTCCACTGATCATCCAATTTGTCCTTGGCATTTTGGAAAGTCTGGAAATTTGGAAACTACTACAGGTGGGTGAGAGTCAGTCCCATCAAGGCCTGCTCAGTTCCTGTCTGTGCTGGCGTGACCCACACTGAACTGTGCTCTGCTCCCAGCATGGCGTAATAGATACTTCTTGGAAACCTTCCTAGGGTGTTTTAGGCTGGAGATTTGCTTCACTCTGTCATTTTGTTGGTTCTACAGCTCCAGAATTTATTAGAATAATTTTTACAGGTATTTGACTGGGTTTGGGGGGAAAGAAGCAGCGAGTCTATGCTGTTACTCTGTCACTTTGGCTGCACCCCCTAATTCAACATCTTTGTGGATCATCTATTATACTGCATAGCACTGTGCCAGACCCTACATTCCTTCACACAAATTATCACCATATCTTCTATAACTCATTAATTCATTCTATACATTCATGCTACAGGTATCTACTGAGCCTCTTTATGTACAGGGGGCTGTATTAGAGATCAAACCCTGCCATGCAGGCATTTTAAATGCCTCCAGGAGCAAATATAAAATGTTCTATTTGGCATTCAAAGTCCTTTATAACTTAGCCCCCTCCTACCTTCCCAATCTTCTCATACCTTATTACCTAATAGGTACCTTTCAATAGAGAGATGCTGGCCTCTTGGCTGTTCCATGAATAAGCTATACCCTCTCTCTACTCCAAGAATTCTCTCTGGCTGTCCCCCATGCTCAGAACACTACACCACTTCCATTCCAAGTACTGCCCTTCCTGGCTTCCTCTAAGTCCCAATTAAAATCCCCTCCCCGCCTCTCCCATCACCACTACCCTCTACAGGAAGTTTTCCCCAGATATTTTTAATTCAAGTACCTTCCCTCTGTTAATTATTTCCTATTTATCCTATATATAGCTTGTTTTGTATATTCTTGTTCACACATTATCTCCCCCATTCGACTATAAGCTCCTTTGTGGGGAGGGATTATCTTTTGCCTCTTTTTGTATCCCTGGCACTTAGCACAGTGCCTGGCTATATGACATAGAAAGTGCTTAATAAATGTTTATTGATTGATCAATTCATTGAAGCTTCCACACTTTGTAATATTCTATTCTCTTGATCTTCCACAACAGAATCACTTCTATAGTTTATTCTTTCTGTAACTCATCATTAGTACCTTCACTGACTTGGGAAGCCAAAGAGAAGGAAATGAATTTGAATTAATCAGTTATTCTTAGTGGCTCTCATGAAGTTTTAAAAGAAGAATAGGTTAAAAATCATTGGCTAAAACAAGATTCTAAATTACCTTCAGTCATTCATTTATTTATAATATCTCTGTTCCTTAATGTGACTAATTAAGAGCTTTCTCCATGTGCTCTTTAATAGTTAAATGGAGTAAACCATAATTCTCTATCTTTTGCATAATACCAATGTATTGAGGAGAGAAATTCAATTTCTAATCCCTAGGTTCCCTACTTTTCTTCCCAGGATGCAGCAATCCTTTCTCAACTTACCTTCTAACACCCAAAGAAGTATCTCTAGAAACCTCCAAACTCACCATGGCTTACCTACTCTACATATTTCCTAGTTCTCTCTCCATCCTCAAATGATACTTCATTTACTGACCAATTTAAACTTTATGTCCTTTCCCTTCCCCTCTTCACAACTGTCCCCCTCAGAAGCAAAAAAGCTTCTTGAGGATAGGAATGTTTTTTTCCTAATTTATCTCTAGCACCTAACACAGGGACTTGTACAAAAGTAGGTGCTGCATAGATTTTTTGGGGGGAGGAATGGATGGAAATGTAAAGGCTTAAACTAAAGAAGTGAAAGGGTTTGTTTACTATCTACCTGAAAGGTTTGCATGAGGAAAGTTGCATGAAGGAATCTGGATCTGGCCCTTGTCCACCAACTGGTAACTGAAGCTTGTTTGGGCCCTCTCTCAAGATAGAGATTGTAGGTTCCTCTCATCAGAAACTCAAACGTCCCACACAGGCCAAATGACTTTATGTTAAAAACTCTCCGCCCAGGCTCTTCCCTCTCTCCTTTAGAAAGTTTTACTTCCTGAAGAATTCCATCTTCCCTATTTTCAAGTTGCCCAGAGTACCAGGTATTTGCCCTTACAGTTTTTAGCCCAGTTGTGAGAACATGTATAGCCCTACTTAACTTTTTACAATATTCAAATTATCCTGTTCTGTCTGTGACCCTTTAACTTTGTTATTTTGTTGTATGTATTTTTTAGGGGAAAAGGAAGCATCGGTAAAAAAGAGTACAGTACTATTTATGCCATGTGCCCCAAATAAGAGAGGCTAAATGGATTTCTCTTGTTAGTTCTTTGAAGTCCTCTGAGCCACCCCAAAAAGATGTTCCAGGAAAAACCCTTGACCTAAGCAACATCTCCATAAGGAAGGCACATAGCCCTTCGTTTAAAAATGTAGCTCCTAGAAGTCCATCAGTTTCAAGTTAAATAAAGTTCTCCCTTAAGCGAACAATAAGCCTGCTGAGGCAGTGGATAGAGCACTGGGCCTAGTGTCAGGAAGACCTGAGTTCAAATCCAGCCTCAGACATTTACTAACTGTATGACCCTGGGCAAGTTACTTCATCCTGTTTGCCCCAGTTTCCTCATCTATAAAAACGAGCCAGAAACGGTAATGTTAAACTACTCCAGTATCTTTGCCAAGAAATCTTCAAATGGGAACAAGAAGGGTTGGACAAGACTGAAAACTGAACAATAAAAAATAATTAAAGAGAAACCTACTAAAAACAGTTCTGATTCTGCATATCCTAAACCCTCCGATGTCAATCTGAAGACGTCTCAGAATTAAAATGATAAGTTGAAATCTGCATAATCTCCTAATATTATCTTTTGTTCAGAAAGCACATGATAAAACATGAAAGCCCTGTATATAGTGTCTACCCTCAATACTAGAAGGTGTTCTGGGGTATTTGCCAAGTCCCCTGTGACTCAAGTTCTCTGAGTAGGTAGTTGTCATTCACCCTTTGACTCCATCCATTTAAGTTTATATTAAGTAGGGAGGGAGGAGAGGAAGGGTGTCTGTAACTTCCAATCAAATCTCTTAGCAAATATGCCCCCCACCTATCCCCTTCCACCAGAGGGTGCTATGTGTCACTCAGTTATTTCTATCCATGCTGTACTGCTTCCATTCTCCAACATCAGCCTCTGCTTGCATCCTGGGTCATCTCTAGTCATCCTAGGAATATCAGGTCACTGGATTCAGATGGCTCTGAATGAGAAGTGAGGCTGGTGACCTTGCATAGCCTTCCCTCACTCAAAACAAAGTCAAGTGCAAGTCATGTCATCATTTCTCTGATGGCATGATCTTCAGCAAGAAAGGACGAACACAACAAGCCTCTGCTTGCTATGAGTTGGCTGCATGCACTTAATTCCATCTCTGTCCTTTTAATACAAGAAAAGTCTGAGAGCTTTTTCCACATCACATAAGTTACATAAATATTATGCTAAGGCTGACAGCAAGTGGGGATACTCAGGATGTCATGAGTTCAAGTACCTTTCCCCAATATTCCTCCTCATTTTCAGACTCAGTCTTTTTCAGAATCTTCTTCCCAGATTTTCTTACTCATACTACACTATAGACACTATATAGATACTATAGGACCTCCTCATTCTGCCAGGATCATACATTAGAGACTCAGGGGCTACATTTTATGAATTGAATTATTGTTTATACAAATCATTCATCTGGTCTAATTTTAAGACTAAGAAGAAAGTGAATGGAAATCCATATCCAAGTTCCTTCAATGCAATTTATCAACAAATAATTTTTATAATTTTTAAGTTTATATATATTTATATGTATATACTTTATATACATATAAATATATAAATTTATATATAATATATGTAACTAGAATGTGGTAGGACCACCCGATTTGTAGCTAACTTGGGAATCTAATTCACACACACACACACACACACACACACACACACACGCACACGCACACGCACACACACACTCCAACTCAAAATATGAAATATAAATTTATAAAGATAAAAAAATTCAAATGGAAAATTATTTTAGATCACGATATAACAGAAACCATGTAAATTATTAGAATCCCATTTATATCAATCTGTTATCCTATTTTATAATAAAAATAATGAGGGTCTAGCCCATGGCCAGATTACCTAAAATGGCATCATCCATGGGTATAGACACCAGGGAGACACTTCCGGGAGGCAGAAGAATGAGAATATGTATACATGGGCCTTCTTTGATGGCTTACCAAGTGGTTGGGAAGAGTCTTTTTCCATCAGCGGAACAGTCAGAACTGCCTGAGTCAGCACTGGTCGTGTCTTTTGCAGCATTTGAATCTGAGGGAGTGAAGTGACTTCTTTACTGACAGCCCACCAGCTGTGACCATGCAGTAAAGAAGGGCCTAATGGCTCCTATCAGGCCATATGGCCTTAAGAAACTGATCTCAGGCCTTGTATTTTGGTTTTTTTTCTGTTTTAAGGGCAGGGAACGTACTCTCTGACCCTGGGAGTTTCAAAGGCCAAGAGTAAGAGCCACAGTAATCTGAGAGTTGAGGAATACAGTCCAGGTGTTTCAGCCAGCCCAGCAAAGAGGTCTCATGTGGCAAAGTGTGATCGTTTGGAGTGCTTTCTGAATCTAGTAGCGATGGTGGCTTTGGACTAGAATGTGGTAGGACCACCCGATGTGTAGCTAACTTGGGAATCTAATTCACACACACACACACACACACACACACACACGCACGCACGCACGCACACAAACACACTCCAACTCAAATTATGTAAAGGGGATTACGCCCCCAAGGTACTGAGGGAAATAATAATTCTTTGTTCTTGCTATATCTTCCCCTTGTAAAAATTAGTTCAGTGTTAAATAAAATGCTAGTCACTAGGCTACTGAAATCAGTGAAACACAGCCAGCTGGGGGCTCAAGTCAATAGAGGAAAAGAGAGATTTCCCAATACCCTTCAGATACCTGAGAACCCTGTGGGGAAAAGTGAAGAAGATTGTAACAGACTTGGCCCTGAGAGAACAGAGCCAGAGTCAATCCTGTTAAAGATGGAACACCAGAACGAATGTCTCATCAAGGAAGCACTTCAAGTGGATTCCACTTGGATTTAGTATTCCTTAATTCCCTTCTTACTATGAAAGCAAAGCAGAAGTTTGGCTGATGTCTGTGTTATTCCCAAATGGGTCTTTAAGACATACCCCAGTTGGATCTTCTCACTCCCTGACAAAGCCCAAACCTACGAAGGTCAAATTAGAGTCCCTCTGCCTCTTTATGAGCCTCCTGGGCAGGAAATTTGCAACACATGCTGACTTTGCTAGTTTCCAATTTCCTATGAGGGATTTTCTTGAATATCAGTCCTTCACACAACTCTCTGTGCGTATCAAGAGACTATATGCAGGAGACTATCTTTGGCACACTTGGGACGCTTGGAAACAATAGAATGTATGAGGCCCACGTTTTAAAACTCATGTTTTCACATGGAATTTTAATTGATGATATTCTCCTCATCCCAAATTCATCATCAATCTGTCTGCATCAAGTAACCACTCCTGAAACCACCCTGAGATCACAGAATTTGGATCTGGAAGAGAACTTAAAGATACCTAACATCCAGATATTTTTCAGATATGAAAATTGAGGCCTAGAGAGATTAAATTCCTTGCCCACATGATTTTTCTGAAGCACAGATCTAACTTTATCATGCTCCTACTCAATAAATTCCACTAACGTTCCATTGATTTTGGATCAAATATAAACTCTTCCAATTAGAAGTTAGATGCCTTTACAACATGGCTCCTTTCTACCTTTTCTGTTTTCTTACACATTTCCACCCATGTTCTCTATGATGTGGCCATAATGCCCAATTGCTACTCCTCACTCCTCCATCTCTTGTCCTCCATGTCCGAAAGCCACTTCCTCCTCAGTCTGCTCCTCCCGGCTGTGAGTGCCCTCCTTCTCGATCTTGTTTGTATTCATTTTGGATAAATTCTACATATGCTTTTATATATAGATATCTCTATCTATCTATCTCTTCCACTAAGTTGTGTTCTTCTTGAGGGCACGGAATGTTTCACTTTTGTTTTTGTAGGTGGTTAGCAGAGAGCCTGACAAACATGTAGTATGCACTTAAATATCTGTTGACTTACAGAAGAGCCAGGATTTCAACAAGATTGCCCTCTGATTCCCAAAATCCTCTTCCCACACCACGCAGTGCTGCCCTTTGCCCCATCATTGGAATTTAACAAATGACAGCTCTGTCTTTTCCTTGCATGTTATTTTCCCTTAAGCTTTTTACCAGTTGAAGACTCTATTCCTGTCAGTAACCCTCTTCCCTTATTCATCTTTCAAGCCACAGCTTTAATCACTCTGTGCCTCTGGATAACTCCATTTAAGAGTCTTCTCGTACTCCTCTCCTTTGGTGGTGAGGTGAGTGAGGAAGCCCATAAGTGTCTCCAAATATACTAGGTCCTACTAATCCTAAAGTGTCAGTGACAAACTTACAGGGGAAAACTTTCTATCTCTTGGTTATCTTCTGATTCTAATATTTTTTCCTGATTTTTAAGTAAATCATTTCTTCTAGAACTTAAAGTCATTTTTTCCCTCTTATTTTTCTCCACCTAGCGGAAATGTATAGCTATTTCATTTCTTCTTCCAATCCAAAAAACATATTTATTCATAGGATAAAGATCCCCCAGAGAGTAAATCCAAGAGTGGGATGTGAACTCTAGTCGCCTGGGACACTTTTCAATATATAACATGAACATTCCAATCATTCCGTTACTCTTAAGACTCCTCATCTACAGACTGAAGTATATATTATAAACTCATATTATTAAGAGGCCTAAATATACTAATTGGAAAGGGATAAAATGGTTTAAAAGAAATCCTCTCAAAAGACCTGAGTTCTAATTGTAATTCATCAACAATCCATGAGATAATAAGTCATTTTTGTTCAGTCGGTTCAGTCGTGTCCACCTCTTCTTGACTCCATCGGGTGTTTTCAGTAAAGATACTGGAGCAGTTTGCTGTTTCCTGTCCAACTCAAGAGGAGAAAAATGAAGCAAATGGGGTTAAATGACTTGCTCAGGGTAACACAGATAGTCAGTGTCTCAGGCTGGATTTGAACTCCAGGAGATGAGTCTTCCTGACTCCAGTTCTGGCACTCTAACAACTGTATCACCTAGCTGTCACAAGTTATATTGGACGGAGACATCTATACAAATTGGCAAAACTACTGACAAACTACATGGAAATATCACTGTAACAGTCTTACAATGCATACTTAAATGTCTATGTAACAATAGAATAATTTGCTTGATTCATTTTAGTATTTAATAGAGCAAAAAGATTAGCTGACCACATGTCACTAATACCCTCTCAAAAAAAAAAAATCAAAGACTTTCAGCATACAAGGTAGAGCCATGAGGCAAACTTAAAGGAGTCAGAGACCTTGAGCTGGAAGGGGGACCTTAGTGACCATCTAGTCCAAAGGTCTCATTTTTCCAGATGTAGAACATTAATGCCCAAGAAAGTTAAGTGACTTGCCCAAGGTCAAACAGGTATATGAACACAGAAGCAGAACTGGATGCCAAGACCTTTGACTTTGGGGCTCTTTCCAGTACACTTGCCTTGATGGGTTGTAACCTGCATCACTGTAAGGAAAATTCATATTGATAAAATCACACATATATCTGAGCATAACACTGAAGAAAATTCACATAATATCATATCAAGTGCATGGTGAGGGATAGGAAGGACAGGGGCCAGAAATGAAATGGATTTGTTTATTTTCTTCAACTTAACATTCCCTAGACTGTTATAAAATGTCCATGTGGATTCTCTAACTAAGAAGAAAAGATACAAGAAAAATAGTATTTGACTGTAATTTGCATACTTTTTTCTTAGATGACTTTACATACACTAGAAGGGCCTAACTCTTTGTCAGTTTGTACTCTCAAAGCAAGCACATTCTCATCTCAGCTGCAATTCCAGGCCAAGGCACAATAAAGCTGTACACAATACTTTAAAATCTGATTTTCCTTACTCCTACCTTATACTCCATCAAATAGTCAACTGGGGAAGTTCTTCAACCAAACTCATATGAGATAGGTGGTGCAGGGCATATAATGGTTATACCTGCAGTCAGGAAGCCTCGAGTTCAAATCACGACTTACACACTTACTAGCTGTGTGACCCTGGAAAAGTCATTTAACATCTCTCAGACTCAGTTTCCTTATCTGTAAAATGGGAGTAATCTACCTCTCAAAGTTGTGAAGAACCAATAAGATAATATGTGCAAAACATTCTTCAAACCTTAATGTCATATATATATATACATACATATATATATGTATGTATATATATATACGTATATATATATGGTTTGAGGGAGGTGCTGGAGGTTCAGAGATTTAGTGTCTTGAAATAACTAATATGGTCACTTTATGCCTAGATCTTCCTGACTTGAAATCCACTGGGTTCTATCAACTATGCCAAACTGCCTTTCAGACCAGATGGTACCTTCTACCTAAGTAAGTTATGGAAGAGATAAAGGGCTTGATTTGGCATGGTTGTGGGGACATAGGCAGGGTACAAAAGAAAAGTCTACATAAACATTACCTTACAATTATTTAGGTGATCATATCTATAGCAACAAAACTCTTCATGTCATTCCCTGCCCCTACTGCTGGTAATGACCTTCCTCTCAAGACTTTAAGTACAAAATACTTTATGTTGTACTTAACATGTAATATTGTACACACAGGGAAAGAGGTAGAAACATAGAAAATGGGGTTAAGGAACAAGAACAACTTGGGGGAGGCATAACATTTGGTGCCATACAAGTCTCTCTTAATCTTTAAGCAGCAATTAGTGGTGCTTCAGGAGGCTGGAGAGCTAGACAACTCATTAACTAAAGTTGCGAACAGCTGAAGACTGGCTCTTTTCAAGGGTGACTAGCTCTTTTTCCCAAGAATCTACACACTTAAGAAACAACTGTCTACAATGATTGGAGAATGGCTAGACAAAATGAGATACATGAATCTACTAGAATACTGCTGTTCTGTGAAAAACAGCGAATGTGAAGAATTCAAAGTAAAGGAAGACTTATTTGAACTCATACCCAAGAGAACTAGAAAAACAGTATAAAAAATGACTTTCCAATGTAAATGGAAAGAATGAAAAATTGAAACTGACTGCTGTGTTATTATAATGACCAAGTTCAGTCTACGAAAATAATTGAGAAGGAAAGAAATAAGTATTTACTAAGTGCCAGGCCTGGTGCTAAAAGCTTTACAGATATCATCTCTTTTGAGTCTCACAGTACTGTCCTGGGAGGTAGGTGCTATAATTATCCCCATTTTACAGATAAGGAAACTGAGGTAGACAAGAGCTTAAGTGATCTGTCCAGGGTCACACAGCTGGCAAACGTCTGAGGACACACTTGAACATGATCTTCCTAATTCAAGCTCAGTTCTTGATCAACTTTGCCCCCTTCCTCCATTCTTTGTAGAGGTGGGAGACTATGGGGATGAAATATTTTACATGTTATCAGGAGTACCGGATAGTTGTTTTGCTGACTCTCCCTTTTTTCCCTCTTTTTAATTTTTTGTTACATGGAATGGTTCACTGGAGAGGAATATCACTAGAGAGGAAATGAAGGTGTCATAAGAATAAAAGATGTCAGGCCTTTTTTCTTTTTTTAAAAAAGAAAGAACTGACCAATTTGTTGCCTAATCAAAAGGGTATTTCACCAAACATCCATTTGTTCCTGATGGAGCCTTATCCCTTCTGTGGGTATATTAAACAGTGCTGCTCAAACCACAGTCAGTACTACTGACTTATAGCAATAAAATCTTGATCCCTTCTTTCCTTTCCCAATCCTGCCATGTTCATTTATCTTTTGTATATCTAACATTTTTTTTTGTTTTTGTTATTTTCCCTTGATTTTCTGTTACTTGGATTTCGTAGTTTAGTCATTTCAGTCATGTCTGACTCTTCATGACTTCATCTGGAGTTTTCTTGCTGAAGTCACTAGAATGGCTTGCCATATCCTTCTCCAGCTCATTTTACAGGTGAGGAAACTGAGGCAAACAGACTTAAGTGACTTGCCCAGGGTCTGAAGCCATATTTGAACTTAGGAATATGAGTCTTCCTTGTCTCCAGGCCCAGCACTATATCTACTGCACCACGTAGCTGCTAATGTTTACTTGTATACTGTCTTTTATTTTTCTTTTGAGCATTAGCTTTTTTTGTAGCTGACCCAACTGTTTGTATACGTTTACATTTCTGCCTTTCTCCCACTGTGCCCAAGGTAGACTTTAATTCTACAAACAGTTGATTGTGGAAATAACTTGTCAAAAGAATGTCAACATTCAATAAAAAAATGAGGATATATTTTGAGGGTAGATTGTGACTGGAAGGAAGCAACAAGTTTCAAGATTGGTTTGTTTTCCCCCTGAATAAAGAGTTACAAGCCAATCAATAGCCAAGTAAATTTTTAAAACACCCTACAAGCAAACAAAAATCCATTAAATAAAGCAAAGAAGTAAAGGAAAAGAAGAAGTTAAATAGAGTTCAGAGCTTGGAATCTGGAAGACTTGAGTTCAAATCCTGCTTCAGACACCTATGAGCATTCTAACACTGAGCAGGTCACTTAACTTTTCAGTTCCTCATGTGTCAAATGACATGGCTGGACTCTGAGATTCCTTCTTGTTCTAAATCTATGGTCCTGTGAATTTTCTCAATTCATTTCAGTTCCTATACTGGCTAGATAAACACTGGACTAGGTTTTGTTCTGGCCCCACTGATGACTTGTGAAATTACCCAAAATCCCAGCTTCTGTTTCACAGCTTCCTCATCAGACTACTTAAAATTAAATCAATTACCTTCCCAATTCCACACAGATCAGACCTAAGACTTCATCAACTCTGTTTCCTTCTGTTCCATGAACAATTCATCCACTTAACCATCCGATTAATCTACCCTACTAATCCATTCCTTTGTTACCAGGTTCTTACCTGTATTTACACCGAACTATTCCAGAGAGGGTTGGGTTCATATTTGGGTATGTCTATACTGTTGGCTTTAGGATGGAAGCTCCTACGGTGGAAAATGCAATAGCCTTGTTAGAGGCTGTTATAGCAGGGGACTGTTTTGGGTCCTGGGTCTGCCACTTAATATTGGGTAACTTCTGAATTTCAGCTATGGAAGGAAAACATTTCAGTGGAATGCACTGACTACTGGATTTGGAAGTCAGGAAGATTTGGGTACATATTTCTCCCTCTATCACTTGACTAGGTATATATGTCAATGGGAAAGTCACTGAATGAAAATTTCAGTTTCTCTCACTGTGGAGCCGGGTTAATAATGACTGTCACCTACATCATAGGCTCGAATGAAATAATGTATATAAAATGCTACCTAAGCGTCAGCTCTTATTCTTAAGTGTAAAGTGGGTTCAATGAGTCTGTAAAGGTTATATTTATTTAGGATCTATCATAGCTGGGTACTTAATAAGTGTAGTTTGGTTGACATATTAGTTGAATGATTTGCTATCGTTTACTTTCTATCCAGAGCTAATATGATGAAAAACTGGGGGTGACTGTCATGGGACCTACATTTTGTGAGTCACAAAATTGCTAGTACGTAGGCAGTGACTCAGAGAAAAAAGCCAGTGGAGGTAAGAAAAGGTAATTCATTCCTTCAATAATTATTCATTAAGGGCACAAAGTACTGTGCTAGGAGCTAAGGATACAAAGACAAATTATGACAAAAGTTCCTACTGTTATACAATTTATATTTTTTTAGGGGGGTTGATATGGACCCTTTTGAAGATTAATATACCATAAGGCATGGGATGAAAGTGGCAAAAAAAGGCATCCAGACAATTTGAAATGGCAATAAATACATTTCAGGACTCAGAGAAGACCTCAATGACAATGCAGAAACTGAGTAAATCCTTAAAGGAAGCCAGAATTCAGAAAGGCTAAGATAACATAAGGAGGAAATACATTCCAAACATGGAAAGGGCCCCGGAAAATTGCAGGGAAGAGACAATAAGTCGAATTTGGGAAAACATCTACACAATAGTGTCACTTGGATCATTAGTCAATCTATAAATTCTTCCATTATCAACAAAACAAAGTCTGTGGAATAGCCCCTTTTCTTTCTGCACAGTCCTAGAGGGATGTTTCATTCTTTTCAGAGCTAGAGTAGAAAATTTTGTACATGGAACTAGCACCAGAAATTGGGCAAGTGGAGCTAAAGGCATGCTAAGTTAGAGGAAAGACCAGACACTTCCCTGTGGGGAGATAAGGACACAGCCCTCATTACCAGAGGCTGAGGTCACCTTTGGAGATGCTGTTCCACTCTCTTCAGCCCTAATCCCCAAGCCTACAGGGAACAGCCATTTGGTAACTATTTAAAGTATTTATTCTTGACAACTAGGTGATAAACTCAGTTGTTTCTTCACACTTGGCCTCCAAGAGGCCTGCTTCAAGAAGATAGAGTGGCAACCCTTACAAGAAATGAAGAGATACTTTGAGAAAGGAGAACCAAAAGAGAGCTTGAAAAGAGCACTCCCCAAATCCTCCAAGTATTGTAACATTATTAGAGCTATTAGGAACTGTATGGACAATCCAGTACAACTCCTTCATTTTTTAGAGGAGGTTAACTGAGATGCCAGAGAAGGAAAGTCATGTTCAAGGTCACAGCTCATTCAACTCTTTCTGAAAGTTTATTTGAACTAAGGTGGAATCAAATTGGAGGTCAAATCTCAGAGGCTTACAAACATTTAGAGCTGGAAGAGATCCAAACTCCTCATTTAATGAAGGAAGTGACAGAGGCCTAGGGTTAGTCTTAGATCAGGAGCTAGAATACAGATCTCTGGATTTTATCAGCCAAATGTTTAACTCTGATCTTCCTCATAAACACAAGCACTTCCAGAATATCAATCCCTGACTCACAACTGAGGACAAGTAGCTAAGCAGGAAGTTGGGGGAGGGGGGAGAGAGAGGCTATGATAATAACCTTACTCGTAATTGTAACAGCTAGTATTTATATAGTACCTACTGATTGCCAGGTACTGTACTAAGCGTCGTTGATATTCAGTCATTTCAGTTACATCCGACTCTTCATGATGCCATTTGGGTTTCTATGGCAACAATGCCAAAGTGGCTTGTCATTTTCTTCTCCAGTTCATTTTACAGATGAGAAAACTAAGGCAAATAGTTGAATGAGTTGCCCAGGGTAACATAGCTACTAAATATCTGAGGACAGATTTGAACTTGGGAAGATAGTCCTTCCTAATTCCAAATCCAGTGCTCTAACCACTGTACCACCCAGCTGCCCATTACTGTACTTGGTGCTTTTACCAATATTATCTCATTTGATTCTGACAACAACCTTGGGAAATAGGTGCTGTTATCTCCACTTTACAGCTAAGGAACCTAAGGCAAATAGAGGTTAAAAGACTTGCCCAAGGTCATACAGCTAATTAGTATCTGAGACCAGATTTTAATTCAGGTCTTCCTGATTCTAGGCCTAGGATTCTATCCTCTGAGCAAGCTAGCTGGCTGCCTCTAAGACTGGTCTTTCAGTCTTTCTAAGCTAGCTTTTGTCCCAAACTTTTTCTCCCCCAATCCCCATCCCCACCCCTATATACATGCTCAGGTTGCT
Organism: Potorous gilbertii; assembly: GCA_028658325.1. Taxonomy (NCBI): domain Eukaryota; kingdom Metazoa; phylum Chordata; class Mammalia; order Diprotodontia; family Potoroidae; genus Potorous; species Potorous gilbertii. The sequence continues at coordinate 68,375,427 of CM053773.1, forward strand.
TTTGGGACAAAATTTGAGAAAACTGAGAGGGTAATCTTGTAAAGAAACAGAAAGTCCACAGAATAGTAGAGGCAGAGACATCCAGAGGAAGGGGAAGCACTGCCCTTTAGAAAAAAGCTAGAGGCTTTTTCTTTCCCCTACCTTGTCATGGCTGAAGGCACCTCCCCACGCCATCTTTTTTGGATTGAGTTGTGTTAAGCAGCAACTCTTGAAGGGCTCTCTCTCCATGAGAATTCCTAGACCTCAGGGCTAGGACCCTACCCTGTCTCCCTCTCCACCCTGGAATCCTTCATTACTTACCAGGCCCTCAACACTCTTAACTCAGTGTTCTTTCTTACTGTCTAGGTTTCCATCAGCAAGAAAGTTTAGATCCTGGGAGGCCAAAACTATACAGGAATTAAACAAGTCCCTAGAATGGGACAGGCAGAGGAATCTAGTAAGGCTAAATATGAGTCTAGTTTCTGAAAAACCCACTGCTAATCCTACCTAACCTCCACCCCTTCCCAGATAGACCAGGCCTTGATGGGCCTCCTCTCTATAGGCTTGATGGTAGATGGGAGACTGCTTCACCCACTCTGCAATAAGAACATACCACAAGGCAGCCCCACCAGGTCCACTGGAGTTGGCAATTGTGATAACCAGCTCCCTGCACCTAGGCATGGCCTCTATTACCCCTCCTCTTGCCCCTGCTACAACTGACAAAACCTCTCAGACCCCAACTCTTCCCATTCTGTGACCGGTCCTCACTAAACATCACAACTTGATGTCCGGGTTCTCCATCAGTCTCCTTTTCCAGAGGAGGAAAAGTGCTATTGGCAGCTCTTAAGATCTCTCATTCCATAGCAAATTTCTCACCCTCAGAAAAAGTTCCTTTTCCCTGCTTGCCTGCAGGAAGTCCTTAGTTTATTTTACTGGGAAAGGGCTTTGTAAACCTTAAAGTGAAGAACGAATATGTCATTTTTATTGATTTTTTTTATGTTTAAAAACATGGAACCAGGAGCAAGAGACTACATAGTTATCTGTCTCAGGCCCACCCTCTCAAGGGCTGACTCTAGGTTCCAAATGTCCCTGCCTCTCCTTACCTTAGAACAAAGACACCTGAAAGGATCATCCTGCTCTATACTGGAGATACAGCACTACAACATCCTCTCTATGGGTTGATAGGCAGTGTCCCTGAACTGTGCCTGAACCTGTCCATTCCCATCACATTGGTACAAACAGGCACTGACCCTCCACTACACATGAAGAGATGATAGGCCATATCAAAAGCAGGTGGGGCAGAGGGTAAGGGTGTGGTGGGAAACAGAGATCTCCAGCAGGCAAAAACAAGGATATTGGGAATCTGGAAAAAAACCAAAGGAAAGCAGAATAAAGCCTTTTCCATCTTAGACTCCTATAGATTCTAGGACACAAGTCATCTGGAAATAGTGATATCCAAAGATACAAACCTTACAGCTCTAAGTTTCTGTGACTAAAAGATGATTTTAAAAGAGAGTCAAAGGGTGCAGATGGCTGCTGGGGTAGGGACTCAAGAGGCATGGTTACCTTGGCAGAAGCAGCACACCTGACTCCAAAGTCTGATTCTCAGCTTCTGAAGGTTCAACAACTTGCTTTCATCACCTTCCCCAGAGGGAATGCTATTTTGGACAATCAATCTATACTGGCCAAGTTCACAGGAGTACGATTTATGGACTAGAAAGGCACTACATTAATTTTCAGAGAGAGCTACTTTCACCTGGCTGGAGAGCTAGAGATGCACACTAGGGTAGAGACTCCTTTCTAATAGCTGAGTCTCCTCAGGAGGTCAAATTAGAAAAACAAAATTCTGGTTGAAACAGTTTCTGGAATCGGAATGAAGAGAACCTTGAAATCCCAAGGGATATTTTGATAACCTGAAGCATATTGTCCAGTCACTTAATAGACATCTCTGTCTCAACTCTTGCAGCGGCTGGTCATCTACAAACAGAGATCATGCTCTAGATAAACACTGATAGGGCAGCTAGGTGGTGCAGTGGATAGAGCACCAGAGCAGGAGGCAGGAGGACCTGAGTTCAAATGTGACCTCAGACACTGGACACTCACTAGCTATGTGACCTTGGACAAGTCACTTAACTCCAACTGCCTCATTCTGGGTCATCTCCAGTCATCCTGAAGAAAACCTGGTCCCTGGATTCAGGTGACTCTGGAGGAGAAGTGAGGCTGGTGACCTGCACAGCCCTCCCTCACTCAAAAACAAAGTCAAGTGCAAGTCATGTCATCATTTCTCTGATGGCATGGTCTTCTTCAGCATTGAAGGACAAACACACAAACAGATAAATTCTTATTTTCCAAGTCTCCTTTTTCAATATTCCTTATCAGTCACCAAAATTTCTGTCATTACAACACATTATTATTCATGACAGACACTGCAATTTCCAAGATTACAGCTTATCTCGCATGTTACATTTACAATAGATGCCTTCCTTATTAGGGCACATCCTGAGGCTCTTGCTGTGGTTTAAGAAGCACTCTAGCCTGAACACCATGCATTTAAAACCGCTCTTGGAGGTGGGGTGGGGATGAGAGAGTCATTTTTGCAAATGCCCAATCCCTCTGAGTTGTTCCTTATTAGGTTACATTACAGAGGATGATTCTCCCTAAACTTGTCCCCCAAATATCCAGTTTAGTAAGAACTTGATAACCTTTATGCATGGACCATGCCTAGACCTCTGCCTAGATGCACATACAAACACGTATAAATACACACAAGCTCTCTCCCTCTCTCCTTCTCTTAGGCTTGTCCTTAGAGATAAGTGCCCTATACTGACCACCATTATTTTTCCATCCTCTATAACCATCACTGCTCCACAAAGAAAAAAGAATTTTTTCACGTGATATAAATACAAAATTTCTATGACAGGAAGAGATTTTTTTCACTTCTTTTGAAATATAGTTATCATTTTATTTTGTTACTATTCAGCAGTTTCAGTCATGTCTGACTCAGTGACATTATTTGGGATTTTCTTGGTGAAAAAACTGGAGCGATTTGCCATTTCCTTTTCTACTTTAGATTTTACAGATGAGGAACTAAGGCAAACAAGGTTAAGTGATTTGGCCAGGTCACATAGCTACTAAGTGTCTGAGGCTACATCTGAACTAAGGAAGATGAGTCTTCCTGACTCCAGGTCCAGCACCCTATCAACTACACCAACTCACTGCCCTCATTTTATTTACTCTTTGCTTGGGAAAAAGACAAGAAATGCCATCCAAGGAGAAAAAAATTTTTTTTCTACTCTGTCCTTACATCCAGGGAAGTTGCTCTAAAATACGACAGACCAATTGCTAGGCTTACCCATGCAGTTAGTTTTGCCTGAATCCTTTGTAGAAATGAGCTGTATCTCAGGATTCCGTACGACATATACTCCAAGCCATTGAAGAGCTGAACCACTTTCATTACGAAGTTGCTTCCAACATAACTGGGTGCAACATCTTGTCTAAAATGTGCACAGTGACTACTGTCTCTTCTCATTTGCCAGTGGTCTAAAAGTATTCTCAAAAGATATTCTGGGAACCTAAAGGGGTCCCTGAGACCTCTTCAGGGGTTCCTTTGGGTAAAAACTATTTTCATAGTATCAAGATTTTTACTTTCAAATATGGTAAATATCAGCAGATGTGACCCACATAAACACAGGTTCAATAATGTTTTAAGAGTGTAAGGAGGTCTTACAACTAAAAACTGGTGATCTGCTGGTCTAATACGCTCTAAATTCCATGCAAGAATGTGAGTAGCATTTAATCTGTGACCTCTCAAACCTTCCTTCTTTCTTCTGATTAAATTTACTTCAATTCTGGTTTTTGTAGCTAAAACATGGCAGAGCCTCTAGCTATTCTAGAATGGACAGTTTTTAACTCATGTAGTCCACTAGGTCTACTTCTCTTGACTGTTTGGAAAGAATGCAGAGAAAAACCTGTTATTTCACCAGGCCTCAGAAAAGAAATAAAATAATTTTATAAAAAAATTTATGCATTCAGGAAGTTTGTCAATGGTGAAGACACACGTTACATGGTTTCAATCCACTGAGGTATCTCAAAAAGAAATTCCACTTTGTCCTAAATTGAGACCTAAGAGTCATCTCCTTAAAATTTATTTAAGACTGCTCATCAAGATAGGAAAACATAAATAACTTAGGGACACCTCCAGAGATGTTACTTCACTGAGTCCATCAACAAGCATTTATTTAAGCATCTATGTTCCAGGCACGTTATTAAGCACTGAAGAAACAGACAGAGAAGACAGTCCCTGCTGTCCAGGAGCTCACAGTCTTCACTGAGGACATAACCTAATCTAAGAACCAGAGAGCTTTGCTTACCAAAACTTATGAAGACAGAGATCCCTAGAAGAGTTGTGGAAAAAACAAATCTCAAAAGGCATGAGACAATCTCAGGAATTGGGCAAAACATACAAACCACTTGACCTTATAGAACATTCTCACATTTTCTTCATGAATGTATTAGAGTATTTAGGGATGGGGGTCCTAAAGATGGAAGATAGTTTGTTCCCCCCTTACAGATTTTAGATGATTTCTTCATACATCAGAATACAGCTGTAACACATTCCCTTTCAGGAAATTTGACATGCAATTCATTGTAAGATTTATAGCAAAGCAAATAGATAAAAATGAATGTATGGAAAACATGGCCAGTCATAAATTAACTGAACAGAAGAGACTATTGACATCTCAAAGCCATTGTAATGGGGTGGCAATTTATGTGGTTTGCAATATGTCAAACCATTATGCTACTTGCAGATAACTAAAGAGATGGGTTTTAGACTATCACATCAAAGAGGAACACATTGGCTGGTTTATTTTCCTTAGCATCTTTGTTCTGCATTGAATTATCATAGCATGGAAAAGACCAAACAATGGAAAATATCTTCAAGAGACAAGGAACAAAATCCATGCTGGCATATTTCAAATGAGACAATTTCTAATTTTACGAATAAGGCCAGATGTTGAGCTGGTCTATCCCACCCTACTGGAATGTAAAATGTGACATCTAAAGTTACTAATCAAATGTTATGAGGTGCCAACAGCATAGAAAGCAACCCAGGCGATAGAAATTTATGTCATTCTTACCTGAAATGATTACAAAAGTTTGAAAAAGAATTCAAAACATTGATTTCTTTACAATAGCTATTTGTCCGTATGTACATATGCATATATATATACATATATGTATACATATATGTATATATATATATATATAATGGACTTTTATATATAAACTCTTTGAATATAAGATGAATTGGAGACAGCAGCACATTACAAAAGAATATTTAATAAAGAGTCAAGACTGAGGCATCTAGGTGAAACAACAGACAGAGCACCCACTGATGCTAGAGTCAGGAGAACCTGAGTTCAAATCCAGGCTCAGACACTTGACACTTATTAGCTGTGTGACCCTGGGCAAGTCACTTAACACCAATTGTCTCTCAAAAACAAAAACAACGAAAACGAACAAAAAAGAGTCAGGATGCCTAGATTTGAATCCTATTTCTGCCACATACCTTCTGTATGACCATGGACAATACCTTACTTATCTGTAAAGTGGGAATAATACTTAATATTATCTACTTCAGAGAGTTCTTATAGGGAAAATCCTTAACAAATCTTATAGAGGAATAACGTGGCTTAGGGGAAAGATCACTATGACACTGTCACTTACTGATTAAACCCGGACAAATCACTTCACTTCTGAGGCCTCAGTTTCCTCAGAGGTTAACCGAGATAATCTCTAAGCTTCCTTCTAGCTCTAAACTTATTATTCTATATTAATGAATTGACAGTAATAATATTGTCCCTATGGTCAAACCCCAACCCTGGATTATTCCTTCGTTCTTGTCTGTTCCTACTCACACACTGCTGAAGTCATGCAATTCTGCTGACAGAGTCTGTTAAAACCCATGCTACCTAATTTCAAGTGGTCCCTCACTGCAGCAAAGCAACCCCTCTACTCCTCCCTAACTCATACTTATTTTTTTTTCTTTTGCTCATTAAAAGGGCCATTTCCTGATTACTTCTAAAAGAGGCCTATTCACTGAATGGGCATTCCCTTACTCTAGTACCTGAATAGGTCAAGGTCTCCCATTGCATTCTGGGCCTTCTCCAGTCTTCCTGATGAATATCTGGTCACTGGACCCAGATGGCTCAGGAGGGGAAAGTGAGGATGGTGACCTCGCACAGCCCTCCTTTGCTCCAAGCAAAGTCAACTGCAAGTCATGTCATCATTTCTCTGATGTCATGGTCTTTTTCAAAAATGAACGAACACAAACTCATTCCTCATTTCATTCCTCTTAAGCCTTGCACCTCAGCCCTCCCTCTTGCCCTCTAGGGAGAGAATTTTACTTCATACTTTATTGGAAAAAAAAAGACCCATTACTTGATAGATAGCTCCTTCTGCTCCCCTAGTCATCTTCCATTCTCTCCTTGAATCCAATTTCCCCCTAAGGCCAAGCCCTCTATTTATTCTATTGATCCTACTCCCTCCCATCCCATAATCAATCTAATCTCCAGTCATTCCCTATCTATTGGCTCATTCCTTGAGGCTTACAAATATGTCCAGTTCCCCCAACCTTTAAAAAAATTCTCACTTGACCTGACTATCTACTTTTTGAGACTTTATTATCTCAAGTGTAGACTATGGCAATAGTCTCTCCCCTTTCTAATCCATTCTACATCCATGTGCCATGATTACTAAAGCAAGGTCAAACCTTGCCATTTTTTTCTGCTCAACAATATCCAATGGTATCCTGTTCCCTAAATATGAACACCCATTTAGCATCTAAAGTCCTTCAATATCTGGCTTCAGCCTAGATTTCTATCCTTTTCAAATATCATGCCTCTCCATACATTCTAGATCTAGTCAAACTGTCATTCTTATTATTTTTCAAACAGGATGCTTCATCTCCCATCTCTGCCTTTGGCATAGTATGCTTTCACCCTCACTGAGAAGGAGATCTCTCTTCATCTCTACTTCTTAGAATTCCAAGTTTCTATTAATATTCAGATCAAGCTATATGCCCCCATGAGATTTTCCTGAATCCCCAGCTGTTTTAATGCCTTGCCTCTCTTCATTTTGTATTCATTTTATACACACACAAACACACACACACACACACACACACACACTCTTACAACTTGTCTTCCTTGATAAAATGTGAACTATCTGAGAACAGAAAGTCATATACACATGTATACATACATATATATATAATTTAAATATACATACTATATGTGTATATATTCATATGTATATGTGTATATATGTATGTGTATATTATATAAATGGGGCACACACATATACATATAGATATATGTATGTGTGTATATACATGCAAAAACAAACATATACATACATACATATATGTCAGAGATTATGCTGGCAGAATGCAAAGCCCTGTCAGGTCTTATCCAACTGGAAAGGTTTCTTGTACAAACTCCGTGATATGTGCATTGTCTAAGGATCAGCCTCATTCATCTCCAGTCTGGTCAGATAGTGATGAATTCTGGGCCACAGTATCTCCAAAAGACCATCTACTGAGTTGTATGCAGATATGTTTCAACTGGCATCAATAGAGGGAGTACCTACATCAACAAAATCACAGTTCTTTGACATACTCAAATACCAATAACATAATCATATACACACATTATATATGTATTATTTGCCCTTAGTGTCAAAGAGGACCAAGGACCTCATGGGATGATGTCTTGACTTGTGTATGAATTGGATTTAAGTGAGGCACAGTTGTACAAAAGTGCCAGTCTCATTCATTCTCTCTTCCAGACTCATTGAAGTCCGGTGGCAAAACAAAAGTTGGGATGGCTGCTGAAGGCCTGAGATGTAGTAGATGACCTTGGCATCTTCAACATCTGACCAAGCTCTAAGTGCTCCATAGCTCTTGCTTCAGTTGCTTTCATGGCACTGGAACAAACTGCTCTCATCTTCCCATTCCATTGGGGGAAGTCTTCATATGCTTGGGGTAGACATCTTCCAACTCACTGATGTGTTTGAGGCCCACCTGTCAGTTAGCCTATCTGCCAAGACAGTTTTACCAGGGCATGCCACTGTGCATGCTACAGCTTCTTGGAGCCAAAGTGGAGAGTTGGGTAACTGGTGGACACCAAAGGTGAATAAGCAGCCCCAAAGAAGGCTTGCCAGTCCTCACACCAGAGGGCGTGGTGGTGGTGGTAGTGGTGGTGGAATGAGACAGATTCACATTAAAAACCCAGCAGAGGGATGGTGGCAGTTTGGGGTTAGGATTCGAATGGCATAGGAAATGAAGACACTCTCTCTCCACACCACCCCCACAAGGTTGAACTATCAGAAAATGAAGATCAAATTTGCAGTTATGTTTAAAATAAAAAAGGGGGTAGGGAAAAGAGAGTGGGGGGGGAAGGAGGTATGGGGAGAAGAGGAGGAAGGGAGGGTAGAGCCAAGAATGACAGAGGGAGTCCTCTTTGAACATCCTATACACATTACACACACACACACACACACACACACACACACACACACACACACGGAATGGTGGTTCAAAACCATTTAATGAAGAGAATAAAAGATCAATAAAAGGGAGAGCACTAGCTCATGAAAGAGGAAATCAAGTCTATGGACAAGTAGAGTAGAAAGAGTATTGGACTAGGAATTTAGAGATTTGGGTTTTAGCCCAGGCTACATCTAGAGCTGGCAGCTAGATGGCTCAGGGCACAGAGCACTGGGTCTGGAGTCAGGAAAAACTGAGTTCAAATCCAGTTTCAGACACTTAACTAGATGTGTTACCCAGGGCTCATCATTTAACTTCTGTTTGTCTTAATCCACTGGAGAAGGAAATGGCACATCACTGCCAAGAAAATCCCATGGAAAGTAGAGTCACAAGGGGTCATACACAACTAAACAACAACACATCTCTAGCCATATGATCTTAAGAATGTCACTTGACCTCTCTAGAGCTCATCTGCTTCCTCTATAAAAGAGAAACTGAAGTAAGTGATCTCTAAGATTCTTTCCAATTCTGATGATCTACTACCTATTCTATGTCTGTTTTCAGTATCCACTTTCCAGCTCACTTTATAGATGGAACCAGTGCAGCTGAATAACTGCCCACATTGGTGTGCTTTAAACTCCTCTCACATAGACATATAGACACCTACTTATTCTCTGGGCTGGCTTTCTCCCTCCAACTTGTCCTTACCCTAACAGCGCTCTATTCTCATAGAATATAGATAAATATGCCCAAAGAAGTTAAGTGAACACAGCAAACTATTTTTCCTACTCTCTCCACTCTCCAGTATTTTATTCCCAGACCAATCAATGGTAACCCATGTGAAGAATTAGAGTATGACCCAACTCTAATTCATCTCAGTCAGTCTCCAGATGTACTCAAGGGACCATTAAAAGGTAACAAGGAATTCTGTTTCTCTTCCTGCCAAATGTGGAGGTCCAGCTTAGACATAACCCCAAGGATGGAGTCAGAGACAAAACAAAGGCCTTAGGGATTCTACAAATCCCATATCCCCCAGATATACAATGGAGTTCCCAGAGTCACTTCAGATCACAGTGGAGTACCCTCAGAACCAAAATGATACAAGAACCACACGTCCAGAGCTTAGCCTGAAGAGTCTCCAGGGGCTGCTGCTTTATTACTCATTTTCAACTATCCTTATCATTTCTCTACATGACGTGATAGCCAGCCATAGATAATCACTATTCATTTTGGGGGAGGATAATTATCTAGAAAAAGGTCATTCATCAAATGTATTACCCACTACAATGAACAAATGTAATGAAAGACTTTTTTTTTTAGGATATGAAAGATAAGAGATGAAGTCTTTTTAACATCTGAATAATCTCTTAGTTGCACAGTAACAAATTCTCTAAGCAAAATAAACAAACAAATCAGAAGACAATGGCAAAATATGTTATTAAAGAAATCGTCCATGCAAGGAATACATAGAAATGTTTGACCTTGTGTTGGAAGCACAGAAAGAATTCAGCTTTCCACACTAAGGAAAGCAAGCAGTAGCATGGATAAGTCAAAAATAGGCTAACTCATGACTTTGGGATATGTTTCTGTACTTACATTCAGAAATCTTTGGAGGAATTCATATCCAAAGTATAATGAAGCAACCTTATGAAGACAAGCTAAGAAAGGAACTCAAAGGTGTCCAGCATCTCTCCTGCTCAGAATTTTTCCCCATTCCCTACATCACATTGGAGATGAGGCATCGATACACCCCAAAACTGAGCTATATAATTCAAATTTTACCATGGCTTAAAGGAGGTAATTGTCTTTTGGTTTAATGAGCCTCCTGCTGGGCTTCAGGCAGCATGGAAAAGTAAACAAGAGATAGTGAATTGTATCAACGGGATTTTATCACCTACTCTGCTTAATCATATTATTAGGAATTTGAGAGCATGACTTGCCATAGGTAACTGACTATATAGTTATTGACCAAAGCCTTGGGAGACTGCAAAGAATTCATCTATTTATTTCATAATCAAAAGGAGATTCTGGGAGCCTCTGGGGAAACTGACAATCTCTTAGAACAGTCAAATACTTTCAGGAAGTTTAGGGTTACTCAAGAATGAAGGAACATAAGAGATTGCACAGAAATATTTTTTTTAAAAAAGGGTGACAAGGATGTAAGATGTTATATATTGCCTAGTACAGTACTCAGTTAGCATTCAATAAACGTTGTTGACTGGCTGACTAGAATCCCCTGACCTCTGAGATGCAATTTCCACACTCAATCTGAGACCCTTTAGCCGTTTTCCTACATCACATTCAGCCATGCTATTTTCTGTCCAAGACACTGTTCTTTGAAAATTACAATCAGCCTCTGGTCACAGTCTGGAGACCTCAATTGGTCTCTCCTGCTCAGAGAAGGGTCTGTAAGGAACAGTTCAAAACAATTCAAGTTACAGAGAACTTGGAACATATTAGGAATGGAGTGTTCATTTACTTTGGCCAAACTTTGTATGTGATAAGGAAAGATAGTGACTAGAATTCATTAATAATAAACTACCTATCTGTGGGCAGTAGTCTGCAAGCTACTCTTTTTTTTTAATCCTATAGCCCTCTCAACCTTACCTGTCATGCCTGTTCAGTCCCTCCACAAAGAGAGTGAAGGAGATGAGTTAGGGTAGGAAAGAGAAGTGGGAAAAGGCAATGGCAGTAGAAACTCCAACAAGTCAAAAAAGGGAACAGACATCTTATGTTCACCTCTTTTTAGCTCAAAAGAGAGGACAGGTCAAATTATTGAGAGCTAGAAACTGAAAGAGATAATAAATAGGCACCATAATATTACACACATAATGGATAGTCAATATTGTTGGCCAACAGCTATCAAGGGAATGAGTAGACAGAATTCTTTTAATTTAAATATTAGTTTCAGAACTTTTAGTGCATGGAGTAATTAAGACTAGAAAGACCACTTGCACAGAAATAACTTCCCCACTAGCCTAGTACTCTGCCTCAAACTTCTCTGTCTTTAAGGCCCCTGTAAATATGTCATCTGGAAGGAATGGTAGTTGTTTTTCACAGACAAAACACAGGAGGCACTGGAGCTTTGGAACTCCAGCCTCTAACAGGTTCACTTTTGATTTAGTAAGACAGGAAGGAAGACAACTTCAGCAGGGTTAATAATCTTACTTTATTCTAGTCTAGTCTTCTCAGCATGGTTGCTGATAATGGGAGAAATAGTTCCTACAGCATTCCCTAATCACCCTTCTCACAGGGGGTGGCAAGAAAGGGAGGCAACTACCCCACGCCTAGATGGGGTCAATCAAGACAGGCATAGCTCGTGCCCTACCCTAAATCCCCTAAAGTTTTGATGGGGGCAGGTCCAGGCACACACTATGTGTTCCCTGTAGTTTCCCCTATGGATTCCCCATTCACTGACCACTGCCCTCTTGCTTTATGGGGCAACAGATAAAGAAGGCATATTGCCAACAAGGGCCTCACAGGTTAACCTTAACAATATCATCATTAGGCACAATTATGTCACCCCATATTTCATGGCAAAGCCTCAGTAGGACTGCCTATCCTAGAATCCCTGGGGCTATCCTGGGAGTCATTATCCAACACCTGGAAACCAGACATTGTCATGGTCATGGATCCTGAGAAATTAAACTCTCAAAGGCTAATAAAATCCTCCTTACTTAGAAGGCACAGCCCGTAGGATATTGGGTTTGGAGTCGAGGAAGTCTAGAGTGCAAATATGGCCCCAGACACTTACTAGCTTTGTGACTCTGGCCAAATCATTTAATCTGCTGGTCTCTACTTCCTCATCTATATAATGGGAACAATAATAGCCTTTACCCCCACAGAGCTATTGAAAGGATCAAATGAGAAAATATATGTAAATATATGTAAAATATATATTTTTACATATGTAAATGTAAATATATGTAAAATGCTTAGCAAATCTTAAAATGCTACATACATGCCATCTTCTACTACTATTATCAATAGTACAATAATCCCTTAGTAGCCACTATGATATTAGCATAGATTAAGTATATCTGATTAGCTGTCATCTAACAAGTCAGTAAGGGAATAAGACAAAAGGTAGCTGCTCAGCTTTGAGAAGGAAACATTATAATTTAGAGAAGTAGTCTCCAAACTTTTTTTATCAAACACCCAACAGGACAAAATGTTTTAAGACCACCTAAAATATATATGTTTATTTATAAATCCTATTGCCATGCTACTGCACTAACACATGTAATACTACTATTCTATAATATAGTATGTATTCTAAAATATACACTAAAAAGAAATTAAAATTTAGGCATTTCCTGGGTTCCAAATAATATTTGTATTATATTTTATATATACTTCTTAAAATGACTATAGACAATCCATTACATTGGTACAAATTGATAACAAGGAAATTCAGTTCTGGTGGCATTGTGGAGAAACAGAAACATTCAATGCAAGTTTGTGGAACATTTTTGGAGATAAAGCTGGCAGGAAAAGTTACAAAAGGAACTATACGTTTTGATCCAATAATTCTATTGCTAAAAATATACCTCTTTTTTCTGACACTGCTACCACACCAGTACAGGTCCTCATCACCTCAGTATTCTGCTACTGGCTCTCGCTGCCAAAAGTGCCCCCAACTCTAGTCAAGTTGTCAAAGTGATCTCCTTAAAACACAGATCTGAACATGTCACCCATCTACTCAATAAATTCTACTGGCTCACAATTACCTCTTTTTAAAAATATTTCATTCACATCCAACTCTTCATGACCCCATTTGGGGTGTCTCAGCAAAGATATTGAAGTGGTTTGGCACTACCTTCTCCGGCTCATTTACAGATTAGAAAACTGAGACAAATAGGGTTAAGTGACTTTCCCAGGGTCACACACTTAAGTAAGAGTCTGAGGATAGATTTGAACTCAGGAAAATGAGTCTTCTTTACTTATCCAATGTGCTACTTAGCTGCCAGTCGATCACCTCTAAGATCAGATATAAAACCTATTTAGCACTCAAAGTCCTTCATAAGCACACACCTTTCCAGTCTTCTTACATCTTAGACAACAACCCTATGAACTCCAAGATCCAGAGTCACTAGCCTCCTTGCTATTCCTTGAACAAGACCTTTCCTGCATTTTCACTGGCTATCTCCCAGGCCTGCAATGCTCTCCCATTATCTCTACTTCCTGACTTCCTTCAAATCACAGCTAAACTCCCATCTTTTACAGAAGTCTTTCTTAATCTGTCTTACTTCTAGTGCCTTCTCTCTATTGATTATTTTGATTTATCTTCTGTTTAGTTTATTTGTATCCAGCCATTTGCTATTGCCTCTCTCATAAGAAGGTGAACTCCTTGAGAGCAGGGAATGTCTTCTATGTTTCTTTGTTTCTTGCACATAGTAGGTGCTTAATAAATGTTTACTAACTGACATACCTGAAACTATTATTACAAGCAAAAGAGCTATCTGTTTAAAGATATCTCTATACATATCTATTTATATCTATTATGTATCAGAATTACATGCTGAAGAGCGTACCCCTTTCAGACTTGGGCAACTTTTCAGGATGTCGGGGTGATCTCCCATCAGATATGAAAAGATAATTTTGCATCTTTTAAAAGATATGACGCTTTGAGTAATTTATTTGCATTTAAAAAGCTAGGAAAGCAGATGAGTATCCAGCAAAGATGACACCTTTGCATCCTGCCCCTCCTCAATCAACAGCCTTTTACCTTTTCCCCAGCTACACATTTGCATAGGCCTACAGAAGAACCTTATTGTTAAAAAGAAGAATAAAGAACACTGGAGAACCCTGAACCCGAAGCTGTTCAGTGATTATTAGACAAATGGGCATCGCTTATTACGGTCTGGCCTACAGGGCTAAAGATTTGGGGAATGTACTGGATAGCAGCCATAGTAGGATCAAATTCTTCAAGAACTGGGAGGCAATACATAGGGGCTGTGTAACTGCAAAAATCTGGAGGCAACCGAAATGTCCTACAATTGATGAATAAGTAAACAAATTGTGGTTAAATAAATATGATGAAAAATGCATTTTTGTTTCAGCTAAAAATGCTGTTTATTATTTTATCATTATAGTTATATATTATATAACAGTGATATATAATTATATTAATTATTATTGGAATAAATGACAATCATGATCACAATGAGTATTAGAATAAATTATCAATAAAATATTAAATTCACATGTTAACATATAATATATTATTTACTTAATATTCTATTTCAGTGAAATTTGATACGGAACAAAACATTTCAAACACCACAGTAATTTAACTAAACAAATAAACATCTAGGTGATCTGCAATTAAAATCAAATACCATGAAGAACATAAGACATTTGCAAAGACCTTAATGAAGTTATATAAGAAGGGGGGGAGGGAGAAAGAGAACTAGAAAAACAGACACCATACGAGAAGGGAAAAAATAGACAAATAAAAATAATCCTGATAGAGTCCTAAGAGGGACTGACTAAAAAGTTGGGGTATTTTACATATGGGAATTAATTTAAATGCAAATAGTTACAGAGAAAGTTTAATTAGTCATACTGGTTTTCAATATCAAGTTTTTAAATAAATCTTTTTTAAAGGGAAGTCTACATGCTATTAGTAGGGCAAATGCTAAATCAATAAAACCTTTTAGAAACAGAGAGGATTTTCAATTATCTATATGCAGTTTATCTATCTTTTTAGCTTTCCCTTGCCATCCACACATTTCTAGGTCACTTCCCCCAATCATCAAGTAACAAACATAAACTGATTTTATTCACCTAAGCAAAACTGAATTACAAGGTAAACACTGTGTGAAAGTGAAAAAATGCACATGGTGCATTTAAATGTCCAAATGAAACATTCAATATTTTTTGACTATCTGTGCTATTGCTCAAAATAATCAAGGGCTAACTGTACAGATAATATAAAAATTGACAACTGAAAAAATGTATTAGGTATGAAAAAAACACTAGGCTAAGAATTGGGGACAGAAAACTTTAAATGATACACCTTCCCCTATCTCAAGGAATTTAGAGCCTAACAGAGAAATAAAACACACACAGAGATAACCATAATACATAATATTACATGGTAACTCCAGGGAATGTAGGCAGGTCAGACGGTGCAATTCCACCCATTTACCCCAATGGAACAGCAATGAAAAGTGGTCCTTACCCTCCACAATGATTTCTGCCAAGCATCAAGATGAAACTGAATATGGAAAATATGAACTTCTACAAGTGGGTTCAAAAATATCAACTTCGTAAGTACAGACTATAGGCAACACAGCTCAACAAGGGTTTATTGAATAAGATCTGGGTTTTTTTAGTGGACTTCAATCACCTACCTTAGTCAGTAGAGTGACCTGACAACCTCCCATGAGTGGCAATCTTCACAGTGATGATGGACAGGCTGTGGGGATGAATGAGATTGCCAAGGAAGCACAGACAGGGAAAGAAAAGTGACAAAAATAGAACCACAGAGAATAACCTCCTCTTCAGGGGTCAAGAAGATAAGTGATGAAGGAGAGAAATTAAAACAAGTGGAGCTCTCTGGTTGGAGGAGCAAGAGGAAATGTCAGGTAGGTGGGACGTCTCCAGCCATGAGAAGATCTTAGATTTAGAGCTAAAAAGGAACGTGGAAGCCATTCGATCCAAGCCCTTCATGTTCCAGAGGAAGAAACTGAGGCACAGAGAAGTTAAGTCACTTATTCTGAGTGGTTAAGTCACTTATTCTGAGGGTCTGAGGAAGATTCTGAACCCAAGTTCAAACTCACTCCATATATTATGTCTAGAGAAGGGATAGTATTCGAGAAAAGAAGATGGTTAAGACGGCTCAAATACTGAAGGGAGATCAATGAGCATTAAGTTTGAAAAAAGCCATTGGACTTGATGAGGAAGGAGTTCATGGGAGACTGAAGCAAGCAGTTTTAGCAGAGGGGCTGGAGCAAAGGTCCAATCACAGAAGGTTGAAAAGAGGCTGCTTGAAGAAGATGCCTGGAAAGGAGATAAAGGCAGCACCAGCTGCAAGCCATGTTTGCAGGAAGTTTAACAATGAAAGGGAGGACGGAGGTGGGGTACTAGCCACCTGGAATAAAACAATTAAGGGATGACTTTTTTCTTAAAGACTGGGGAGCCCTATCCATGATTTGGGCAGATACGAAGGAAACAGTGTCCAGGGAAAAATTTTTTTAAAATGCATAAGGGAGGGGAGAATGCCAACTGGAAGAAGTCAGGAATGGACTAGGCACAAGTAAGGGGCAAGATACATCTTCTTCAGCAACCAGAGGGAGTAAAGTTGGAGGGGATAGTGGCACTAGAAGTCTTTTTTAAAGAGTAGAACTGAAAATGATCCTGAAAGAGGGTTTCAGTCTCCTCAGAGGTTTAGATGATTAAATTATCTGTTGTGAGATGGGGAGTATAAAATGAGTTAGGAGGTGGGGAATGAGATAGAGAGTTGATAAAAACAGAGAAGATGGATTGTCCAGAAGCAGTAAGAGCCCAGTTTATATTATGTGCCACATACTTGTAGAGGGTAAAACACCAATCTGTTCCCTTTCTTTAGAAATTCATGGCAGCATGGGGGAAAATCAAAACATCAGCAGGAATAAAGATTTGCAGGTCAACAATAGTGGAAGGTCAAGTTTTTCTGGTCTGAAGGCTATTTATTGAAGTGTTAAAGTTGCAGGCCAAAGGATCTGACTGGCTATGAAGTCAGTGGTACCTGTAGTGTTAGAGATGGCCAAGAAGGAGGAGTGCAGGTCAAGGGACTAGAGATTGCTGTAAGAGCAGAGTAGATTTAAGTCTAAGTGAGAGAATGGGAGAAGCAGGAATAGTAGAGGATGTAAACGTGAAGAGAGAAGTTTAATGGAAAAAGAGTCATCTATGATGACTTTACTCTTGAGAGGGGCCCAAAGTCCACAAATTAAGCCCTACTGTTTCTGTGATAAGTATGAGGACTCTGCCATCTCAACCTTTTGCAGAGTTGTCTAAATAAACACAAACTGCTATAGGATGTAGACTAGATAGTAGAAATGGGCTTATAGTTGAGTAGAATGTTTCTGATTTCTAGAACTTTATAAAAAACACTATTTTCTTTCCTTCTTTACCATCACAGCAATGGCTGTATAAAGCTTAACAAAACTGTTGCCCTACTTGGTGTGGAGCTCATGCAACTCAAGTACCCTCTTGTGAAGCTTATATCAACATTTTCACGTGACTGTTCAAAATGGGCCTTTGTAATCACAGATGAAATACATTTTACTTGGAAGACTGAAACTGAAGATAACATAATGTTCTACACAAGAGGCACTATAGGGTAGTTGATAAAGTGCTAGACTTGAGAGTTAAGAGACCTGGGTTTGAACCCTCTTTCAGATACTCAATTATGTGACTAGGGGGCAAGTCACTTAACCTCTTATAACTTCAGTTTCCTAATCTATAAATTGTGGATACTGATTTTTGTATGACCTCCCTCACAGGGTTCACTCCTTGGCAAACCCTAAAGTATTACAGAAATGTGAATATATATATATATATATATATATATATATATATATATATATATATACAGTTCACACACACATTTGGGGTGTATTTACTACTTGACTATTTTTAACATGTTTAAAATTTTAATAAATATGAAGGAATTCTTTTTTGATTTGTTTTTATACATTATGAACATATAATCTTATTATTTTTTTATCATTTCATACATAGAATTTCAAAGTCTACATGATTGAGGCTTAACGGGGGATTCCTTAATCGATCAATCATGAAGAATTTATTAAGTTCTTAAAAGTAACTTTTAATATCCCAATTTCCTTTAAAAACTGAAAAGGCCCCTAATTTTTTTATCTGAGGACACTACTATAGCAGCAAGGCGTACAATATGAAATACAGAATCTGGATGTATTTTGCATGTCAACTGTTGGATACTAGTGGGAAGATAGTGAAGTTTAATCAAGCAGATTTCACAAGAAAGATTTCTTGGCTTAAGAGACAATGAAAGTATATACCCTTCTTCTACTGATAAATAAAAAATCAAGATCCCTTAATAATTCACAAGAGGGGCTACCACAAATGGCATGTATGTAGTCATCTTTGAGTAAGAAACACATTCCCCTAGAGGCTAGTTAGATCTTAAGGCAAAATTCTACAGGGTAACCTGTACTTCTTCCATTACTCAAGGCAAGGGAGGAAAAAACAGTGGCCTTCCTATGCTTGCAAACTTTGCTTAGTGACCTGGCAACAAGCAAATTTAGTCCGTTTCTGGAGTACCCCTTTCTCTAGCAAAAGGAAACATTTTTAATCCCCTCCTACAGAAAAAGGAAAGAACCGAAAACAGGTAAAAGCCAAGTTACTAGCGACAACCACATTTTGGGGCATAGAGATAGGGCTGTACGGGATGGGGAAGCCTAGCATTCATTCAGCTCTTCTAAAGTCCCAATAGGGTGTCTCTGAGGAGCCCACATAAAAGAATACAGCAGCATTTCTACCCTCTGAAAAGCCAGTCAATGGTCCTTTGAGGCCTGCATTGCCCTCTTCACTGTAGGTGCTAGGGCCTGTGAAGAAAGAACATTTGACTCCGCTTTTACAGCTTCATCCAAATCAAACAAATTTTGTGTTCACTGTAGAAGACAAACAGTGTGGGATAGCTCTTTAAAGGTCTGGGGTCATATCTTTTCACCTTTGTATGCCCTATTGCACTCAGTACAGTAGCATGGTACCCAGTTGGCACTTAATAAATGCTGAATGAATACAGCCTTCCCTAGAGAATTCCATTTTCTTCCAGTCTGCTCATCTTTACACTAAACAGAGAAAAACTGGTATTTTCTAAAAGCTTAATGAATTGCACACCTGGGTCTCACTAATAATAAATGATACTTAAATACCTTGGAAATAAGGTACTCAGACGAGCTTTCTAAGCCATGTGTGTAAATCAGGTAATGTACGATAATGACTCATTCACAGTGAAGGTAAAGTACCACTAAATTTTCACCCTTTGATATATATTCTCCGGTTAATAGAAACAATTTTCAAAAAAAGGACAATCAGAAGATAGCCAGCAAGTGATGGGATCTGGCTCTGGTATGCCACATTACACTATGCCTTGTGTATCATTCTATTCCACAGCACAGCAGCCCATGTTAAATTTATGGGGACATATGACAGAGCAAGGGCTAATAGTCCTAGACTTAAACTGCCATTAATAAATAGTTATTTTATTTTATTGCTGAATCAGCGTCTGGCTTCAAAAGGTCAAGGACTCACTTTCACTTCCAGCTGACACACTGCCCCCATCCTTAACGTCTTGGCAATATTACTTCTGCTCACAGACAGCTACCCTTAGAAAGGGAATACTTTATCTTTTCAGCAGGTAGAGATCCTCTGTACCTAGTTGGATGTTATGGTAGACCTCAGCACAGGAATGCACTATTTTCTCAATTCCTCTGGGCAAGGAAGAGACACGTGCTGCCAGACATGATTTAATGCTCTCTGATTTATAAGCAATTGTATGCGGTATTTTTTTCTCCTGTTGTTGTGTTGGGGTTTCAGGTGTTTCCCAACCCCCCACTTCAGTTTTCCAATTTCAGAAACTCAGACAGGATGATTAAGCATGTCTGGGGCTTAACTGAGCAGACAGGTTTACTACTAAAGGTGAACATCTTTCCTGATAAGGGAAATCTTGATGCATTATACATTACCAATAGAAGCAGGACAAAACATCCTGGTCCTTTTGTCCTGAGTTCTGACAAAATCTCTTTTTTTTGTCATAAAGAAAATTCCATGGATCACTGTTCATGGCATTGCTTAATCAATCTGGGTCTCCAGCTTTTTGTTTACAGGTCACTGTCTTCTCCAAGAAGCTGAACAAATCATAAAAACAAGTCTCTTATACCTCAGCACAACTTTCCCTATTGTGAAGCATCATCAGCACCAGCTGGATGGGGCAAAGATCAGTGAGAGACTGGAAATTTGCCAGGTACCTTCAGCCAGAAGAGTCTCAACCATGAATAGAATCCAATGTAAAAAACAAGTAAAAAACCTCCTTCAAGGAATGCTCAGCAGCAGAATTCTGATGGGAAAGAAAGCTCATCTCTAAAGCCCTGTGTTATCAGACAAGGTGATTTCATGAAAAATTATTAATAATCAAATTCAATTAATATTTGAATGTTCTATGACAGCTTTATATATACTAAATAATCCAACAAGCATTTATAAGTGCCTACTATATGGCAGGCACTGTCCTAGGCTAGACAATAACAAAGAATGAAACTCTTTACTTGCAAGGAGTTCACATTCTAACAGAGAGACCACAAGTATACATAGAAGAAAACAAAAAATAAATATAAATTGAAAAATACCAGCAGATCAAATAAAATTAAATACTCAGGTAAGAAGACCTTAGACCCCATACTGGTAACAATAAGGACCCCTGGCATACACAAGAGGGCCTGCTGTCCAGGCTCTTAGATCTGATTTTCTAAGAGGAAAGCAACTTTTGAGGGGTTAGCAATCTACTTTAATCAAGCACATATATCATCCACTTAGTTCAGGGGAACTAAGCCCCTGAACTTCAAATAAAATACAAACAGAAATGACAAACAGAAAGACAGACAGGACTTCCAACTGTCTGACCATAGATAATACATACATCATTAGCAGAGAGAGAAGCACCAACATTTGGGTTTTCAAAGCCAGGGGACTCCTTATGCCTGCCCAGAGTCTGATCTGGCACATGAACCTTCTTCCAAAGTGTATGTCCCAAAGTAAAACCTCACCTTGGAGTATATAAACTTTTCAGAGCTGGAAGGCACTGGTGACCCTGTGCCTCATTAGAAATTAACAAAAGGTGCCTCAGGCCTATAATGGGCAGGGAAGATCTTTAACTCCTCCCTCCACCCACCATTAACCTTACATTAACCTTACACTGTGTGACTCCCATCTCCTGCTAGGCACAATGTCCCCTGAAAGAAGGCTGCAAAGGGTAGGACCAGGCCTTTCCAATCTGCCCCAAAGCAACCACTTCCATCTGCACCAGTAAAGGTATCTTCTACCTGCTGCTGCCAGCCCAGCTGAGATGTGGAGAATCTCTGATGCAAAAAATAATACCCTTCCCTTTGACTTCAACTCTCCCATCTCTTGCTGCACCTGTCCCTTGAGGATGGAGAAATAGCACCTTCCACTCAGTGATGAAACTGACCATATGTTCACATTCCAGAGACTGAACTCCTGTAGATCACTATCCAAGCCCCAGTCCGCACCTCCCACCACCTGATTCCTCATTCTCAACCTTCCTACCCCAAAGTTTCAACCTAAATCCACCCAGCTCTTCCGCTGTGCCCTCTGGAATGCTTGTTCCATAGGTAACAAATTTCCCTTCAACTTAAATCTTTTTCTCTCCCACTCCTTCCATCTACTAGCTCTTTTTTTAAATCTGTGAAATAATACAAGCATTTCCATAACACAGTAGAATAAAAAAAATGACTGTATATGACATTACAAATCTATTATGTACAATCTGCTATTCCTTTTAAATATATATTAAATTATCATGTACCTTGCTTTTTTTCCTTCCCTACTCTCCCCTTCCCCAAATCTTATTAAAACCTGGCTCCTCTCTGATGGCACAGCCTCCCTCATCCCCTAGCCATCCTTTCTAGTACTGGTTGTACCTTCATTCATTCTGCTTAGTTTATTGGTCAAGACTGGGGGTATTAGAATATTCCTTGCTCCCCATTGTCACTTCCATGTTCTCCCCTTTCCTCCTTAACTCAGAAACCTCTCTTGCTTTAAGATTCACTTTACTCATATCTACCGCTCAATCAAAATTCTGGTAGCTTGACGTCAAAGGGTTTTGAGATGAAGAGAATGGGAAAAGAGGGAGCTCGTGGTAAAGGGCTTCCACTTTCTCAGTAAAGAGATAAGGCTGGGCTAAGAAGCTGGGAGAGAAGTTGTGGGAGGCCTGAAAAAATCAGAGCAAAGACAGAATTTCTAAACTGGTGTTTGTTTGCTTCTGTTACAGAGGGAAAAACAATGTACCAAGTGATATCTACTACTACAGGACTTTGCTGTTTCCTGGACGGATTTCTGTGTGTGTGTATGTGTGTGTGTGTGTGTGTGTGTGTGTGTGTGTGTGTGTGTGTGTGTGTGTGTGTGTGTGTGTGTGTTCATATTATTCTCTGCTTTGTGTGTCTGAGAGAAAGTTTGATGAGCTGGACCATGATGAGAGCTGTCCACAGCCTTGTACAAATACTAGGGAATGGGGAGGAGGTCAATATTGGCAGTGATGAATCTCTGTCATAAAGCCAGAAACAAACGACTTCTCTCACAACTTAATTTCATTTCCAGACCTTATTAAGGTCATATTCTACTTAGGGTGCTAAGTGCTAAGTGCTAGGAAAACAATACTGAAAAACAAAATATCCCTAATTTCAAGGAACCTAGAATCTAATGGGCTGGGAAAGAAATAAAGAAATACAACATATACATTACTCCAATAAATAGGTATAAAGTCGACTGTGTTGGGAGCCAAGGAGAGCTTCGCAGTTACCTGGGAAAACGTGAGGAAAGAGAGAGCCAGAACTTTTGGCTAAGGCAATCAAAAAGGCAGCTCCTAAGTTATGCCTTGTAGGAAAAGATTTCCACAGAAGAGGAAGGGCTGTTTTGCAAGCATGGAATTGACTCCTCTTTGCCTGGTATTCATTCTGTTCTCTGACCTTGCACACTGAGGTATGAAGGAGCCAAGGTACCCTAAGGGTCAAAGGTCATGACTGACAGCCTACCATCTATTCCCCAAAAGGAAAAGTTCAGAAAGGACAGTGTGCATTTTGGTTCATTTTATTTTTTAAGACGATATTTAATGCAGAAAATATCATGAAAAGTACATCAGATGTTAGCATTTTAAGTGAGAAAAGACAAAGTATGGCAAGGTTGGAAACTGATTTGGCAAAGTGCCACTGATGCTGATTTAAATCGGTATTTCATTGTGCAATTGTCCCAGGATAAGATGAAACTTCCCTGGTAAGTTATAGATTTGCAAACAGAAGTAAAAGATAAAGACAAAATGAAGCTCAAGCTAAGGTACCAATGGTATAAAATATATTTCTCCACTGTGGAAAAAGCAGTAAAAAATAATGGTATGGGGCATAGGGAGCCAGCGAAGGGTTTTGAGCCTAGGAGTAACAGAGCAATATGAGTAAGAAAAGTAATCTGGCAGCTGTGGAAAGGATGATTGGAGTGGTGAAAATCTGAAGGCATAAAAACCAATTAGGAGACTTTTACAATATAGACCAGACGAGAACTCTAGTGAACTAGAGTGGTTCCAATGGCAGTGAAAAGGAAGGATAGGTGTAAGTGCTATTTCACAGTTAGAATGAACCTGACATGGCAAATAACTGGCTATGTGAAGTGAGGGAGAGGAAAGAGTAAGAAATAATGCACAGAGCCAACTTCCTACCCACCCACACCACTCAGCCATAACAAGTACATGTTCTCAAGTCAAAATAATCTTGAAAAAAAAAACAAAAAAACACCTATGTGACTACACCTGAAGCCAATTAGGTTCATTCTGAGTAAAGCTCTCCCATCTGAGAACACAAAAAGCAACCCTGAGCCAAGTCCCCTTTGTTGTTCCAGCACAGAGATTCAGAAAGTTCACCAATTTGTGAATGTGGCTTCCTAACAGAGGACCACTGCCCATTTGCCCTATAAGACTAAATCCCACGAATGTACCTATTTGGAGCATATTTGCTCAAGCTAGATGGTGTCTAGAATGAGAACTACAGAATACTAATGGTTGCAGGAGTCCAACCAACCCTGAAACCTTTTGGTTTTATACCTAAAAAGAAATGCCCACCATGTGTAGGATGCCAAAATTCTTAAAGTAAGCAGTGAGGGAAATAAAGGCAAGACTGATGTATTTATAATGCTTCTTAGGTACAGAAATTTATGACAGGCTTTATGTGGTTTTGTGAACCCTAAATAAATCAATTATTGAATATTTAAAGAACATTGTATTAGATGATAAGTTAAAAACCCCATGCTAGACAACGTGGTATAAGGAACTGTACTAGACAATGTAGTGGTGGCAAAGAAGTCAAGGACACAGTCCATAAGAAACATGATCCTGTTCAAATACAGAATATTTACAATCCAATGTTTTCCCCATTTGAGGCAATGTTAGCTATCTCTAAAAAATTCTGAAACTTTTTCTAAATAAATGAAGGAGGAAAAAAGGATGGGGGGAGCAGGATGTATTTAACCATGTATATAGGGGACTCAAATTTGTGAATTTAAGGTATAATAAAGACTGATTTTTAACACCACAATAGAACTTTTTGTCTTTGAATTAACAATCTATAAAAAGTCTCAATGATTAAAGGTTTTCATCCATTGAGAGAATTTTTCATTTTTGTAAACAAAAAAAAGTCATTTGGAGCCATTTGTAGTAAATCCAAGTGACTGAGTTGAGTCATACATTTTGGTGTATTTTAAAAGCCTAGTGTCTGTAAGTCAAGTCAAGGAATATTTATTAAGGACTTACTGTGTGCTAAGCACTGTGGTAAGTATACAGACACAAAGAAAGGCATAAAATAATTCTTGATCTTTCAAGGAACTCATAGTCTAAAGATGAGTTCTTCTAAAGTGAGGAATTAGTTATATTGGAGGCGGGGTGGGATATATAATCATATAGTTGCTCTCCAAAGTTCCCTGGCTCTTACTCTCACTCTGGAAAACTCAGGGAACTACAGTATTCAACAAATCTTATTCCAAACTCCTCCTCCAAGCTAAGAAGATATTAATTATAGAAAGGATTTTACTAACAAAAAAAAAACTTTTGAAAAGTTAACAAAACTCTTCCACTTTCCATATGGATCTATATATACCATTCTTCTGACTTATACACAGTATTACCCTATATGGTTTGAGTCACTAAGAACTGACCTCCCCTTATTCTAGTATATTATATATGAAGACATACATATGCAGATATACAGCCTATGTAGGGTAAAAATGAACTGCAACTATAAAGTAATGAGACTTACCATCCTGCGAAAACTGGCAAAATAGTTTTGAATGCAATTTCAAAAAGGAGTTCTGAAGCGTTTTGGCATAAACCAACAATAAATCACATTCTTATAGCCCGTCAAGGTTAACAAAGTATTTTTCTCATAACTCCATGAGGTAGGTAGTATAGAAATTATTCCCATTTTCTAGATGAGCAAAGGCTCTGGGAGGTCAAATAGGTTGCCTATGGTAACAGAGCTAGTAAGTATAAGACCCTGAATTGAACTCAAGTCCATCTCCCTTTCTACTATACCACATTGTCTTTTGGCAATGGGATTAATTAGTAGTTCCTCAAGGTTACATCTATGAATATGTAAGGAAGTGCACATCCATTTGTTTTGTTGATTAGGAAAACTGCCTCAATATTTTCTGGTCCCAACTTTCATTTATGTATAAGACATTAATATATAATCATATAATTGTCTTTTGGTGTTTAGGGGAAAAGACAGGAAGGGTTCAGAACTCTGTCTCCATTAAGGGAAGCCAATTCTTCATGATTGGGCAAAAATATAGCTCTTTGCGGGTTAACTCATCAATAAATTGGAACAGATCATGTAGAATACAGAAAAATCACATTTAACTATGATCTACTGTTACTGGTCTTGGATCACCAAGCAGGACTGACCTTACAAATAGGCAAGACAGATTGACTATCTACTGGTATAATACAATGGCTGGTCAAATGTATGTTATCTGATCCTGGTAACATCCTCATTGCTGCACAACATTCCCTTTATTCCTTGATGAGTGACTATCACACACTCCAGCTGCAGACGTTCTGAATCTTATTTCCTCGGGTCCCTTCCCTTCCTTTTTCCTCTTCTTTGTCAGTAGAGGACTTTCCCTCCAGCTTTACAGAGAAAATTGAGGCCATCTGCTGTGAACTCCTTCTCCTTCCCTGCTCCACATCTCAAATCTGCTCTCCGCATCTCCTTTCCTTTACTCCTTGGTTCTAATATTTGAAGGAGAGATCCTACTTTCTCCAGACTTTTCCCTAAGCTTGGCCCTTTCTTATTCATTCTTACTCATGTCTTCATTTCTCATTATCTGATGGCTCCTTCATTTCTAGCTACAAAAATAACCAGGTTTTTCCAATCCTTAAAGAAAATCTTCACTTGTCTTGGTCTCCCCTAAAGCTCTTGTCTTACATCTGTTTTTCCTTTTCACAGCCAGACCTTGTAGTCATTTATTCCAACCACCTCATTTTACAGATCAGGAAACTGAGGCCCAGACAGATTAACTACTTTTCACATAGGCACTTAGTAAACTTTTACTAAATTAATTTCTATCACTGATCACAAAGGTAGTCTATAACAAATGTAATTTCAACCCAGGTTCTCAAATTCCAGATTTAACGTTTTTTCTCCTACACCTTGCTGATCTACTTCTCTCTAACCAGTTGAGTTGGTATGGAGGATATTCTCTTATTCAGCTCTTAAATCTGTCCAGTAAAAAACTAAGCTTCCTAGTTATATATTTCCCAGTGAACTGTTCATCTAGGCAGATGCCTAGATTCCATCTTATTACATAAGTTCTCTCCTCATCAATAAACTGACTTTGGTTCTTCCTATTTCAAAGTACTCATTTCCTTTCAGGCTGCCCATATGTTCTTGTTTCTTGATAGAAGGGTACCTTTAGTTGCCAGAACCTTCCCTCTGCCCACTGTCACAGTCCTGTGTGTGAGCAGTTGGCAGGTGGCCTTCCTGTCGGAAACTAGGGTGTGTTGTTTCATAAATGAGAGAAAAGGCAGCTAAAGCTGGAAAATGGGGAGAAAGTTGAAAATACTAAATCCAAGAGAGCAGAAATGAAACACAAGTCAATCTGATTGGGATGGGATACTTTGAGAGGTTGAATAAATCAGTCTGTACAAATGAACAGGAAAGACAGGTCAGAAAAAGCTAAGAGATTAACCTAGGAAGAAACTAGGAGTACATGAGATTGGTCATGGGGAAGAGGAATTATCATGATAAGGCATGGTACCAAAGCCTCCTTTTCACAGAAAGCTGGGGAGTGATGACCACGCCTGCCTTTCCACCCTAAAGGTAACAACTTGTGGGAACCCAGCATCCTGATACTAGACTCATTTGCAAAGCAGAGATGGCTAGCAATCCCTGAGATAAGTAACTGGCAGAACCTTTTCTTGCTCGGGTTCCTGGCACCACTACCTTCTAATATTCCGTGCAATGACCCACTTAGAATGGTCCAAAGGAAAGGTTTTCCAGAATCTGATCCTCACATATTTTTTTTCCTATCAAAAATATTTTAAACAAAATTAAATAATAGATACAATTCCTACCAAGGGAGTGGAGGCCACTTTCTCTCAAAGTATTTAAATGTCAATGACAAAGGGGAGTAGGACAGAAGCACTGATATGTATGACTAGCCTAGGCATGGGGAGATTTTCGGGCAGACAAGACATGGGGAATCAAGATGTCAGGGGAAAGAAGTACAGGAAGAGAGGAAAGAGGGCACCAAAGAATGCTATGTCATTCAAACTATCAAAGGAATAATTAGCAGCTCTGATAAAATAAAAAGAAAATTCATTTGGAGAAATAAAAGATCTAGAATATGAAGGAAAATAATGAAAAAAATATAAGAACTTCTAGAATATAAGAACCTCTCAAGGTATCCCATCCCAATCAAATTGACTTGTGTTTCATTTCTGCTCCCTTGGATTTAGTATTTTCAACTTTCTCCCCATTTTCCAGCTTTAGCTGCCTTTTTCTCCCATTTATGAAACAACACACCCTAGAACAGAACTTCTGGACCTCAAACGATATTATAAAGCAACAGCCATTACAAACATTTGGTATTGTTTGAAAAATAGAGAGGTATATCAATGGAACATACTAGATGAGGGAGAATGAAAAATAATGGAACTCAATAGCACTGTGTTTGATTAATTCCAAAATATAAATTACTTAGGAAAAACCTCCCCATTTGAGAACTGCAGGGAAAACTAGAAAGCAGTCTGGCATAAATTAGGCTTACAACACTTTGTGCCATGTTCCACAATAAATTCAAAATGAATATGCAATCTGAATATTAAAGATAATACCATGAAAAATAAGAGAAGCAGATCATGTACCTTCCACTTCTATGAGCAAGAGATGTATTCATAACTAAACAAGGAAGAGAAGCAATGACAAAAAATAAAACAGATTATTTTGATTACATGAGAATGAAAAGCTTTAGTACAAACAAAATTAATGCATCTATGACAGGAAAGGAAGCAGTCCAGTGGGGGAAAAGTTTTTGTATCAAATTTCTGAAATAAGCCTGTGGTATCCAAGATACTACTAACAGAAATATACAAGACAAAAAGCCTGAACAAACAGTCCTCAAAAGAAGAATTACAAACTATTAACCATATGAAAGAATGCTCCAAATCATGAATAATAAGAGAAACAAAAAAAAGAAAATGAAGTTTCACCTCAAACCCAGAAAATGGGCAAAAATAACAAAAGATAGGAATAGTCAATGTTGGAGGGATTGTGGGAAAATAGGCATACTAATGCGTAATTAGTGGAGCTGAGAACTGACACAACTGTTTTGGAAAATAAAACATCTTATCTCTGTCCTTTGACCCAAAGATTTTGCTGCTAAGCATATACTCCAATAAAGTAACTGATCAAAACAAAGGACTGATATATACCAAAATAACTGTAGCAGCACTTTTTGTAGTAGAAAAGAACTAGAAAGAAAGTACATGTCTTGTCAACTCAGGGAACGGCTAAACTAATTATGGTTCATGCATATAATGGAATACTACTGAACACTTAGAAATAACAAATGTGATGAATACATAGCTTGGATAGATGTACATAAACTAATACAAAATGAATTAGGCTGCTAAAAAGTAAAATTCAAAGTGATTGCAACACTCAGTATGATGCCTAGCACATAGTAGGTACTTAATAAATGTTTTTTGATTGATTGATTTACTACAAAAGAATAAATAAAAAGAACAACCTCCATAAAGTCACTGAAAATAAATGTTGAAAATTACAAAGAATCATCATGTCCCCAAAGAAGAGATATGGGAAGACATTACTCTTGGCTCTTCTATAAATGTAGAAGATCCACAGAGGTGAAACACTGCACATATTGTCTGAATTTTGTCAATTTTGCTGATTTTTTTCCTCTTCCTCTTTTTTTTTTTAATAAAAATTCTGCATTATATAGGATGGTACTCTGGGAAGGAAGGAGACGAAAAAGAATGCAGTGTAAAACTGAGGCTTTGAGAAAACAAAAGATATCAAAATTTATTTTTAAAATATGTAAGAAGAAAATGAATATTGGAAAATTATAAAGAACAAGCATGGTCCCAAAGAAGAGCTGTAAGAAGACATTTCCTCCCACTCCACTGTAGGGGTGGTGGGGTGGGGGAATAGGGAAATGGCTTCC
>CM053773.1:68405542-68534112 GCA_028658325.1 Potorous gilbertii
ATATATATATATATATATATATATATATATATATATATATATATATATATATATATATATATATTTAAATTTATCTAGTGATCATCTAGGCTCTTCAATTAAGGTACAAATTGTCAATGAAAACCAAGGAGTAAGATTTTTAAAAAGGGTCTTTAATTTCTCTAATAAATAGATGAACCCTAACTCCAAAAAAAATATCAAAAAATATGACATGATTGGCCAATCATACTTAATAGGAAAGAAGAAAGCATGCAATACTATAATTAGATAAGCATCTCTTTTTTTAGGGTGTACAATTTAAAAAGGACCTACAGAACTTGCCAAGAAAACCTGTAGTGAATACCAGTCTTCACTTACATCAGGTTCACCTCTCTTGCTTCTTTCAAAACACACAGTAAGGTGTGTATCCTTCATAGTTGTGTTTGTGGCGCCTCTATTGCAAGCAATGGTCTCTAAAAACAATGCATTCTTTGGCAAGAAAATTACATTCCACCAATAGAAACACTTTTGAATCCATGTTATTTATTTGTATGTTTCTCCCATTCCTTGGACCAACCACAGCTGTAATTACAGATCTCAGTGATTCTTTATAGTTTTAACCAAAAGAACTATCTTTCTGCTCTTCATATTGTTGGCAAGTATTTACATATTTCTCAGCCAGATTTCTTGTTTTGAGCAATAGAGAATAGATCCCTGTATTCAAGTGACTATATTACAATTTTTTTAGGTAAACATCAAATATTGTAAGGGGAAGGGAAGAGGAAGAGAGAGAGAAGACAAAAAATTAAACTCTATTTTAGGTCTCCAGTATAAATTTTCTCTGTGATTCCTAGGATTATAAATATAGAGCTAAAAGAAGCCTTTGAGGCCATCTAGTCCAGTGCCTTCATTTTACAGATGAGTAAACTGAGGCTGGAAGAGCTTAAGTCACACAGGTTACATAACTTGATCAAAGTCATACCACAGAAGAATTTAAATTGATTTCCTCTGTCTCCTAATCTAGTGCTCTTTGTTCTTGAAACATTTTTTTGCAGTATTTTACTTCAAATTTTAACTTGTCATTAAATAATGCAACTCCTGTTGTAACAAGACATGACTTAATAGCTCACGTATTTTGACCATGGTTATAA
The DNA here is from genome assembly GCA_028658325.1 of Potorous gilbertii. NCBI lineage: Eukaryota > Metazoa > Chordata > Mammalia > Diprotodontia > Potoroidae > Potorous > Potorous gilbertii. The sequence continues at coordinate 68,406,673 of CM053773.1, forward strand.
TCAAGTCACATCTTCTTCCAAAATATCTATCCATTGAACTGCCATAGATTACAAAATACAACCATTAAAAATTCATTGTTTAACATTAAAGGAGTAACCCTATACCCTAAGGACCACAGGACCTTTCCATACATCTTGGAGTTGAAACCTTCCATATATATTGTCTCTCAATAAGTATTTTATTCATTCATTAATACATTCAAATATCCTTGAGGGATAACACATTAAACTGCAGTGTATGTATGATTCCAATAGAACACAAGTGCCATTTTCATTATCAATTGCAAAATGTATATTGTGTATACATCAGTCTCTTGTGAGTCTAGTTGTCATGAATAATTCATTGGGCATGATGACTCCAAGATGAAATGGGAAAATTGAGTTCTACACTTGAACACCCAATCTAAGATACACCATCAGGGTTTTTAAAACCCTTTATAACCTACCCCCTACCTACTTTTCTAACCCAATTGTATTTTACTGTCCTTCTTGAAATCTGTGGTCAGACCAAACTGGTGTTTTTGGCTGTTTCTCACATAGGACACCTTCATTTCTCGTCGCCATGCCTCTGGGATGGGTGCACCCCAGGCCTAAAATACATTTTCTCCTCACTTAAACTCCTTTCATACACCTTCTACGTAAAGTCTTTCTTGATCTCCTCGGCTTCTAGTTGTCACTGTTCAGTTATTTCAGTCATCTCTGACTCTCTGTGACTCCATTTGGGGTTTTCTTGACAAAAATACAGGAGTGGTTTGCCATTTCCTTTTCCAGCTCATTTTACAGATAAGGAACTGAGGTAAACAGGGTCAAGTGACTTGCCCAGCAGGATCACACAACTAGTAAGTGTGTGAGGACAGATTTGAATTTAGAAAGAAAAATCTTCCTGACTGCTGGAACTCTATCCACTATATCACCTGGCTGCTCCTTCATCTTCTAATGCCTTCCTCAAAAAGTGATATTTACCGCGAAAGATTTACTTACACATGCATATATACCCACATATAAATGTAACCCTCCTGGTAGAATATAAATTCTTTAAGGGGAGAATGTTTCCTTTTTTGTTTTTGTCCAGAGCCTAGTCATTATCTTGTTGACAGATGAATTAATTGAATAGCATAGACCCAGCCACAAATAGTCAGTCAGCCTCACCTGTTTTTACTGCAGGCTCCATCAGTGCAGCATCTTTAAACACTAATACTGACAAAACAAATAATGCTGAAATCTGACTGGGTGGACGAGATCTCCATTATGATGTTTGCTGTAGCATCGGCTGAATTAGCAAGAGGTGTGAGGAAAATCAAACTATACTATTCTAAAAAGAAACCTTGCATGCCCACACCATCATTTTTTTTTAAAGACAAACATATACACACAAACCAGGTTCTATGAAATACAGGGATTTTGTTTGAAACTATATGGATTAGAAAATCACTTTGGATTGTTAGTAAAAACAAATTGTCAAAAGAAAATACAAAAAAGGGAAGAAATATAATGGCATTAGTACTTCCCGTGCTTGCATAGTCCCTAACAGCCTTGAAAGAGGCTATCACATCTGACAAAGTGAATTCATATGTGATCCAACTATTCCTAGTATTAAAGAGAAAGTAAATAGAGCTATAAGCTGATATATTTTAAAATTGGCATCTGTACATGGAGCTATGATTTTATCCCAAGAAAGTATGTTCTTACAAAATATGTTTTCTTAAGTATACAACTGAAGTATGCATTTTCTTCATAACATGCTTCAAAGGTTCTTTTCAGATGAGAAGTCTCTGAAAATGTTTGTAAATTGGAAAGAAAGAGACCAATGACAAATACTAGAACTACTTAATTACCATGAGATAATCAACATTATGCCAGCATATCACCTCTATTCTCAATAGGGTTTGGGGAAAATTGACCTTTTATGTACAGATGGGCTTTAAGAAAACCAAATATAGCTGTCATGCCAAAACACAAGCAACAAGTCAGAACCAGCAACTGAGCAGGCCAAGATCAGGAAGTGATCTTGTTAACCTTGCATCAAGCTGACTGGTGGACAAAGTGACTTTAGGCCAGTTAAGGCAGGAAGGACCAGAGAGATATCCTAAGTCCAGACAAGCAAAGGGTTTAGTGCAAGAAGATTAGCTTAGTCAGGGTAAAGTATATAGATACCATAGATTTAAGGAGGGAGGAAATCCTGCATACAGATAGGTAGAGATGAGCAACACAGCTCAGGGAATTGAAAAAAAAAATGGTTTTGGGTCCAAGCAATGGAAATGAGTAACACAGGGTCAGAAATGTAGGTTAAAGGGTCTCAGCCCTATTTCTGGTAGGTACCAACATCTGTCCATTCTTCCATTTCCACTTTGACGTCATCCTTGATTCCTCCCTTCTCCATACCAAATTTTACTGTTTCTAAATCTATAACAAGTCTTATATCTCTCAATTCACACAGTAACCAACCTGGATGAGGCCCTCATCACCTCTTAACCTAATTACTACAATAGCTTTCTTACTACTCAGCCCTACCCACATACTCTGGGATCCAATGACACTGGTCTCTGTACTATTCCACAAACAAGACACTCCATCACAAGACAACTCCATTTTCACTGGCTGTCTCCCATTCCTGAAATGCTTTCCCTTCTCAGCTCTACCTCCTGACTTCTTTCAAGTTCCAGATAAAAGACCAATTTCCACATGAAACCTCCTAATTCTAGTGCCTTCCCTCTGCTGGTTATTTCCCATTTATCCTGTGTAGTTTGTTTGCATGTAGCTTGCATGTTGTTTAAAAGCAGGAACTGTCTTTTACCTTTCTTTATGTCTCCAGCATTTACCACAGTATCTGATACATAGTAGGTCCTTAACAAATGTTGACTGACTGACGGACTGAATAAATTCCTAATTCGTTTCCCTGCCTCAAGGATTTCCTGTCTGATCCATCCTCCAATCAGCTACCAAGTAACTCTCCTTAAGTGTGGGTCTCACAATGTCATTGACCCATCCAATGAACTCCAGTAGCCCACTGTTATCTCAAGCATTAAATACAAATTCCTCTTTTGGGGAACAACCCAACCATCATTTACCTTCTTAGTCTCACTTATACATTACTCCTCATCTTGTACTCTGCAATCCATCCAAACTCATAGAGGTAGCTATATGTACAGAGGATACAGTGCAAGACTCAGAGTTAAGAAGACTTGAGTTTTAATCCTGCCTCAGACACTTCCTAGCTATGGGACCAGGGGGCAAGTTGCTTAACTACTCTTTGCCTCTGTTTTCTCATCTGCAAAATGGGGATAATAACCACATCTACCTCACAAGGTTTCTGCGAGGCTCCAATGTGTTAACATATGGAAAGTGTTTTACAAACTTTAGAGTGCTATATAAATGCTAGCAGTGGAAATTGGAGTAGGATAGAGGAAGTATTTTCTGTCTTCCTCCCACCTGATGCTCCACTTCCCGTCTCTGTATCTTCACATCAGCCTAGAGCATTCTCCTTGTTCACCTCTCCCTCTCAGAAAATTCAGTATAATTTTGTCCATAAAGCCTTTCCTGACCCCTTTCCCACCATCCACTCCTGGCTTCTAGTGCCCTCTTAGCTAATTTTACCTTGTACATTTTGTATATATTCTACATATACATACTGATGTTGTTTACTCCTTCTCATCATTTTTATCTTGGTATCTTCAGTCTTGGCACAAGATTAGGTACTTAATATGTGTTTATTGATTATTGACTGATAGCTCAGAGACTTATAGGCACATAGTCCCACTAGATGGGCAATTGACTTTGTAAAGACTTCCCACTTAGGCCCATTACTAATGTCACATTATGGACAGGACTGAATAGAGGAAAGTAGAAACAGAGGGCTACTAAGAGAATCCCAGAGATTCAAGTAAAAAACTACTTGAAATAATAAACAACTTTGCCAAAGTTGCAGGTTAAAAATAAACCCACACAAATCTGCATTTCTATACATTACTAACAAAGCCCAACAGCAAGAAATAGAAAGAGAAATCCCATTGAAAGCTAGGGGAGACACTACAAAATATTTGGGAGTCTACCTGCCAAAACAAATCCAGGGACCATATGAACACAATTACAAGACACTTTTCACACAAATAAAGTCAGATCTAAGTAAGTGGAAAAACATCTGTTGCTCATGGGTAGGACAAGCCAATATAATAAAAATAACAGTTCTACCTAAATTTACTTACTTAGTGCCATACCAATCAAATGATCAGGTAATTATTTTCTAGAGTTGGAAAAAATAATATCAAAATTCATCTGGAAGAACAAAAGGTCCAGAATATCAAGGGAACTAATGAAAAAAATTGCTAGGGAAGGTGGCCTAGCTCTATCAGATCTCAAATTGTACTACAAAGCAGCAATTATCAAAACCACTTGGTACTAGCAAAGAAACAGAAGGGTAGACAAGTGGAATAGGTTAGGTACTCAAGACACAGTAGGCAATGAATATGCAATCTACTGTTTGATAAATCCAAGGACCCCAGCTTCTGGGACAAGAACTCACTGTTTGACAAAAATTGCTGGGAAAACTGGATAATAGTGTGGTGGAAACTAGGCCTAACACCATACACAAGAATAAAGTCCAAATGGGCATATGATTTAGGTATAAAGATTGATACTATAAACAAATTAGTAGAGCAAGGAATAAAGTATTTACCAGATCTATGGAAAAGAGAAGAATTTCTGACTAAACAAGAAATAGAAAACATTATGAAATAAAAAATGGATAATGGATAATCTTGATTACATTACATTGATTACATTAAATTGAAAAGTTTTTGCACAAACCTAATGCATCCAAGATTTGGAGGGATGCAGAAAACTGGGAAAGAATTTTTGCAACTGGTGTCTGTGATAAAGGCCTCATTTCTAAAATACATAGAGAACTGAGTCAAATGTACAAAAATACAAATCATTCCCCAATTGATAAATGGTCAAAGAATATGAACAGGCAGTTTTCAGAGGAAGAAATTAAAAATATCTATAGTCATATTTAAAAATGCTCTAAATCACTATTGATTAGAGAGATGCAAATCAAAACAACTCTACGATACCACATCACACCTATCAGACTGGTTACATGACAGAACAAGATGATGACAAATGTTGGAGAAGATATGGGAAAGTTGGAACACTAATTCATTGTTGGTGGAGCTGTGAGCTGATCCAACCATTCTGGAGAGCAATTTGGAACTATGCCCAAAGGACTACAAAAATGTACATACCCTTTGACCCAGAAATACTGCTTCTAGGACTGTATCCTCAAAAGATCATAAAAATGGAAAAATATTTGTACAAAATACATGTACAAAAATATTTATAGCAGCACTCTTTGTGGTGGCCAAAAACTGGAACTCAAGGGGATGCCCATCAATTGGGGAATGGCTGAATATATTATGGTATATGAATGTAATGGAATATTATTGCACAGTAAGAAATGATGAACAGGAAGACTTCAGAGAAGGCTGGAAAGACTTACATGATCTGATGCTGAGTGAAAGGAGCAGAAATAGGAGAACTTTGTGAATAGCAACAACCATAGTGTGTGAGGATTTTTTCTGGTAGACTTAGAACTTCATTGCAAGGCAAGGACTTACAAAATTCCCAATGGTCTTTTAAGGTAAAATGCCCTCCACATTCAGAGAAAGAACTATGGAATTCAATTGCAGAATGGAGCAGATCATTTTCTTTTGTATTACATTTTGGTTTGTTATATGATTTCTCCTATTCATTTTAATTCTTCTATACAACATGACTATGGTAAAAATGTATTTAATAGAAATGTATGTGTAGAACCTATATAAAATTGTATGCTGTCTCAGGAAGGGAGGAGGGAAGGAGGAGGGAGATGGAGGGAGGGGAAAAAAAATCTAAGTTATATGGTAGTGACTGTAGAACACTGAAAATAAGTAGAAGTAAAAAAAAGAAACAGAGGGCTACATGAGAGGAAATGAAGCCATCAGGGACCAAGGCTACTCCTGAATATAGAAAAATGTATAGAGTTGGATAAATTTAACAGTTATTTATGTTACAAATGTTTTTTCTAACAAATTACATTTAAAGAGCACCTTCCTAGTACCCTTAAAATATGTCAACTGTCCAGGAATCCATATCATGGAAGAGACAAGTCAGGAATGCAAAGGGTGCCTGTTTCCTACTTCCTACCCAGGAACCCTAAGTGGGTCAGGATGGGATAGAGAGGAATGACATTTGATTTCATTAAGACAGAAAACTCCCAGTGAGGAATGACCCCTCCTTCACCCTCATCTCCAGCTGTACCTTCTAATGTAGGCTAGCACCAGTCCTACAGCTTACACATCACCTTAGAGAGTGCCTGAGGGACCAAGAGGTTAACTTCTTTTATCCAGGGTCATAAAATCTATACCTGTCAGATTTGGGGTCTGAACCCAAGTTTCCTGTCTCAAAGCCAACTCTATCCACCATGCCATGCTACCTCTTGTATCACTCTTATGGAGGATAAAACAAAACAAAACAAAAATCTCCATGCTTCTATTCTACTTCCAGTATTTTTTAATAAATAAAAACTTCCCTTTTGTTCTCACTTGGTGACCAGTGTGCTAATGAGACATGGATGGCAGGATTCTGCCATGGTGGCTTGGATGTAGGAAAGCCTGCATGCTTATCCACTTTCACACACAATATGCTAATGTGACACACAGTCTCTCTAACTAGTGAGGTGCACGTAAGCATCAGCTGCCTTCTATCAGAACAACAAACCTGAGAATAGGGGAGTATTCTAGGTGCCGTGTAACTAGGTCAAATGGGGTGACTTTCTCTTAATAACCTTTCTTTCCCTTTCACACTCATCTGTCCCTGAAGGAATGGCCACCTCAAGATCTCATGGCTGAAATCACAAAGCAAAACATGTTAGTATGCCTCTCAATCCCAGGAGAACATGAGGAGCAGGCTATGGAGATATCCCAAGGGGGAGAGGAACTTCTGTCACACTTGTGCTAAATGAGTGAAGTTACAGAGAAGTCAATTGAAGTTTAATGTCAAGAAAAACTTTCTGAAGATCAGAGCTGTCCGATGGAATCAGTGGAATGGGATTCTTCAGGAGGAAGTGGCTTTCTCCTCACTACAGGTTTTCAAAGAGAGGTTTACATGATTCCTGTCTTTCATCGGTATTATAGAGGACATTCCTGTTCTTATTAGAACAGATGGTCTGCCTGCCTCAAGTCTATACTCATTCCAGTCTTTCTTCCACTTAGCTGCCAAAGTGACCTTCCTTAAGCACAAGTCTAAATGTCACCACTCCCTCGATAAACTCCAGTGGTTCCCAAATGCCTTCAGGATCAAATATAAACTCTTCTGTTAGATGCTTAAGGCTCTTAAAGGGCAAATACAACCTGTGAGTAGACTGAACTGCCTGAATAGGGACCCAGCTAACTGAGTAACTGAGTTCGACCTCTCCCTCTCTTTCACCCTTTCATTCTCTTCTCCAAAGCAAGGTTTTGGTGGTCAGAAGCTCCCCAGGGTTTACTGGCTACTTTCCTTCTTTCCTTCCTCCCTTCCTTCCTTAACTCAGTTCACTCTGAAACCATAGACTGGACCACAATAAGTCCTTGCCCAAGCTCCACTTAATTGCTGTCTTTTGGAATCTCCTGGTTTAGAATGAATCCTCCTTGGAACAACAATCCTGAGGGCCTTGCCCTCCCAGCTTGATTTTTTTTTTCTTTTTCTAATTAAAGGGGCCATGCCTTGACTACTTCTTAAAGAGGCCTATTCACTGAATAGGCATTACCTCACCCTAAGTGAGTACCTACCTGAAAAGACCTTAGCCTAAATAAAAGGGCCAGGATCTCCCATTGCATCCTGGGTTATCTCCAGTCATCTTGATCAATATCTGGTCACTGGATGGATCCAGAGAAGAAAGTGAGGCTGGTAAATTACACAGCCCTCCCTCACTCAATTCAAAGTCAACTGCAAGTCACGCTATCATTTTCCTGATGTCATGATCCTCTTCAGAAAGGACAAACACAACAAAGCTCTTGATAACTTGCCTCCTTCCTATCTTTTCCTGTCTTTCCTCTTTATTCCCTTCTACACACTTATCTTCTAGTCATACTGGCCAACGTGCTCCTACTCAAACATGACCTACAATCTCCTGTGTCTCTGTCCTTGTACTGGCCATTCTGTATTTATGGTATCCTCACTGGGGACCATCTCCAGTTGTCCTGATCCATATCTTGCCACTGGATCCAGACGGCCTCAGAGGAAAAAGTGAGGCTGATAACCTTGCACAGTCCTACCTCACTTAAATCCAATTCACTTGCATGTCATGGTAACATCTTCCTGATGTCATGGTCCTCTTCAAGAACAAGAACCAAATAATAACAACAACCCTACTCTCCTCCTTTTAGAATCCCTGGATCCCTTTCCCTCTGAAGTTATTATCTATCAGCTATATATTTTGTATTTACCTGCTTATGTACATGGGTCCCTAATGTAATCTCTCTGTGGGTAGGGATGAATTTTGGTTTTTTTCTTTGTGTTCCCTGGTCTTTGCACAGGGATTGCCTAATAAATGCATGTTGATCGATTGATTTAAGTCTCTTCCAACTCTAAGATCCTTTGATTCTATAACTTGATTAGACTAAAGATAGTGGGAAAAATTTGGGGAATGGGAACTTGAAAGGTGAAAGTGACCAGAGAAGGCTCCATTACTTCTTTTCTTCTGGGCATCTGGCTAGGAGACCTTAGCTCTAAGAGAAAGACCATTTTTTCTCTTCTTATCCAAGGACCTTGAAGAGGTGAAAGCTAATTTCTTTCATGTGCTTCCTTTTCTGATATACCATAGCTCTCTTTCCTCTTCCTTTCCTCCTAACAGTCTCTCTTATAGCAAGATGTCTCTGTTCTCAGCAGTTCTGGGAGTTTGCTGAGGCTGCCATGCTCCTTCTGTGTCCCCCCTTTATGTCTTCACAACTGGTATACATGTATATTCTAGGTCACAGAATGTTACGTCAAAATGAACTATGAGAAGGGATGAATTTCAATGCAGAATTCCATTTCTTTTTCAGAAATATATTTATGACTATTTTGAAGGTTAGTACTCCAAGCTATTTATAGCGACATGCTTGTATTGAGTTAAAAATTCCTTCAAATTTGTTAGTCCTCTCTATATACTTTTTTGTTTGTTTTAAGAAAGTTTTAGTAATGTGTTTTGTTTATACATCACAGAAATTTCTGGATATAGTTAGTTGCTATCTCTCTCCCTTGAGCTAAACTCTCCCTTGCAAGAAAAACAGTACAGCAAAAATAACTATTCTGGTGATTCTGATGATTGCAGGCAACGTTCTTTCCTTGACTTCCCTACCTCTCTGATGGCATGAAACACAGGTTTCATCAACTGTTCTCTGGGACTATGATTGGTTACTGTGATTACTCAGACTTCCACTCCTTTTAATACATTTTCATTTACATTAGTGAACTCCCTGTCTACGTGGTTCTTCTGACTCTGCTGATTTCCTTTGTCAAAATGTGTTATGCTTTTGTTTTTGTATTTTTTTAAGATGTATGTTACCACAATTCACTCCTGGTCAAATGTAAAAGATCCTAGGATTTAATGTTTAGTGAGGGAAATCTAACAGAACACTGAATACTTTCCCCAACAAGTATTCATAACATAGGGAAAAACTTTGTACTAGGAGCCAGGTGGAGCAGTGAATAGAGCCCTGGGCCTGAAATCAATAAGACCCGAGTTCAAATGTTGCTTCAACACCTTATGAGCTCAGTGACCTTGGGCAAGTCACTTTACTTCGGCTCGCCTGTTTTCTCCTATTAAAATGAGGATAAATAAATAGCACTTACCTCCCAGGGTTATCGTGAAGGTCACATGAGAAAATAATTGTAAAGCACTTAGCACAGGACCTAGCACAGAGTAAGCACTACAAATGTTAATTATTATTAATTACTGTTATTAATATGGAATCAGACAAGTGGAAATCTTTCCCTACCCTGGAACTGAAGGGTAACAGTTCATATCTTCCAGAACTGAGAGTCAACTGAACTTACTTAGGAAATACTTTTGCAATCCTCAGAAGACACTAGAGATAAGTAAAGCTTTCTCTGGGTTAGCACATACACACATCTCCTGGGGGAGGCTGATCTACTTGAGCCCTATAATGGTGATCAAGGGACTGGTTTCCATAAGAAGTAGACAAGCAACTCAATCATTTACAGTTATCCCTCACACATCTTGACAGTTAGGGGCATGGTGCCCACGTAATCTGGAAAATTTGGGTAAAATTTTTTGGCCCTCCCTTCAAACCAGAGAAGTCTGAATTTTTTTCTTTTATGGGGTGTTTACAGTACCTTATTGTAAAATTTGGGATAAGTATTTGGTTATAGGCTCTATGTCGTCTGTGGCTTCCAAAAACTTCCCATTTAATTTCTTATGCTGACCTGCAATACATTGAAACCACAATGCAGAACACTGCAACATGAAAGGGGTAACTGTATATTCAGTAAATGCAGCATAGATACAATATCTGCTTGCTAACTGGTAAGCAGTTAAAGAGACTCTTTGAAGTATAACATGGAACTCAAATGGCTTTACTTATACCCTTTATTCTATAAAACCTCTACAGCTGTAGACTCCAAATAACACAGAACCGGGTGCCCAACAAGGAAAACATACCATTATCTTCATAATTTAATACATTCTATTAGTATTATCTCAAACAAATGCCTCCTTCCTTGCTGTAAGTATATATATTATAGAGTTAGAGCCGATACAGACCGCAGAAGTTATTTATACAAACCCCTCATTTGAAGAATGAATTCAAATTCCTTGCCCAAAGTCATAAAGGCAGTAAGTAACAAAACTCAAGCCATGTAACTCCCTCTTCAGAGCTCTGTTCTACTGTACCAATACTACCTTCTGGGCCTGTAAGTATTCTACAAATAATTAAATGAATTAAAAGATCAAGTCAGAAATAAGAATAAGGGTAAGAAAGCTCACTCTCTAAAAAAGTTGGTATTGCCATATATTTTTAGGTTAAAACTTTAAAGTCCTTCACAAACTGGACAAACTGGGATATCTTCCCAGCCTCATTGTACATTATTCCACACCATTATCTCCACTTAACAAACCATCTCTCTTCCTTTAATATATAGGTCAAGCACCGTGAAGTCCTCCCTTATCTACCCAAATGCTAGTTTTCTTCCTTTCAGGCTATCTTGAATTTAACTATATCCATTGTTATTAACTTTATATTTATGTTGAATATACTGATAGATGTACTTGTAACACTGTGAGATCACCCACTTTGGTAGACTTAACTCTTTTCAACAATACAATAATCTAAGACAATTTCAAAAGACTCATTATGGAAAATGCTATCCACATCCAAAGAAAGAATTATGGAGTCTGAATGCAGATTGAAGCACACTATTTTCTCTTTGTGTGTGCGTGTGCGTATGTTTCTTTCTTGTGATTTTTCCCTTTTGTTATGATTCTTCTTTCACAACATAAATAATGTGGAAATATGTCTAATATGACTGTACATGTATAGACTATATGAGATTGCTTGCTGTCCTTGGGAAGAGGGGACAGGAAGGAGGGAAGAGAAAAAAATTTAAAAGTCAAAATCTAAAAGTTAATGTTAACATAGAAGAATATGTGCTCCTTGTGAGTCAGAATAATGTCATTCTTTGTTCTTGTACCCCTGGTGCCTAGTACATTGCCTGTCATATAGAAGGTGCTTAATAAATGTTGGTTGATTAATTGATCTTGTCTAGCTTATTAATATTCTGTGACTATGTTTTTATTTTATATTTTTACTAAAACTCTTACTTGTTTAACAGCCTAATTTCTTTAAGGCTCAAACTCATTTCCCTCATGAAGCAATAGGGAACCAAATATTATTGCAACAGGCTCCTAATGGGTTAGACAGACAATCATTCCACTAGGTGCATTCTCAAGGCAGTTAGTTTTCTGCTGTAGCTGAAGTTGATGAATTTGAATCAGGACCAGTCTAGACTTCAGTTTTTTTTAGGTGAGGGATTCTTCACCTTTTCTGAATCACAGACACCTTTAGCAGCCTGCAAAAGTTTATGGATCTCTTCTCAAAATAAAGTTTTAAAATCATTCGTATGTTATCGCATTACCTCATCTTAGCATGAAAGAAAATCTCAGTCATTAGACTGTGAGTTCCTTGAGAACAGAGACTGCCTTTTGTTTCTTTTATTGCGCAGTGCCGGACATGCAGTAGGTACTTAACTAGTGCTTATTGACCGACTGACAGTTCTCAAAGGCTATGTCAACACAGTTTAAGTTCAATAGAATATAAGTTTGTTGAAAGCAAAGACTACTATGTTCTGTGTTTGGCGTGTTGTTTTGTTTTGTTTTTTATTAACAGCATTCTGCACATAGCAGGTACTTAATAAATACTTGTTGGTCTATGTTGGATATCAAAAATCAAGCAAAGAAGGTCTCAGACTGACCAATCACATGCAATATTTCTAGATAAATTTTCAAATACCTGCAAAATGCTACTTTTTTCACTGAGAAACTCTACCAAAGAGAAACCTTTCAAGCAATCAGGTGTCTATTTTCTTTCTTCAGGTATCTATGGTAGCAAGGAGGACTGATATTTATTGCATTGAGTCATAGGGTTTTTCCTTATGTCAAAGATAAATCTCACCTATCATAAAAACCATCTCACCTTTCTTTGTCATTACTGAAAAATAAAAGTGATCCTCATGATCCACGTAATAGACTGTCATATATTTGAAGGCAATTATTGACTCAGGTTTTACCCTTTGCTTCTTCAAGCTAAACAATCTTAATTTAATTAGAAGTGAGGAACACCAAAAGAGAACAAGAATTCAGGACATCATCAAGGAAATATATGAGAAGAAAAAAATATAAGCTGATTATGCAGTTAAGGTAAGGAAAGACAAGTGAAGAACCAGTGTTCTGCTGATTCCTTTATATCAAAGAAAAGCTAAAAAGACTGAACCTTTAATAGCAAACTTGGAGGAAGGCACAGACAAGAGTGGCAGATGATGATGGGCAGGCTTGGACAACACTGATGATGACAAGGATGATGATATAGCTACCATTACACTAGGCACGATGTTAAGTACTTTACAAATATGATATCATTTGATTCTTACAACAAGCCTGTAACCTAAGTGCTTCCCCATTTTACAGCTGAGGAAACTGAGGCAAACAAGTTAAGTTACTCCCTCAGGTTCACACTCCTATGTATGTATTTGAGGCTGGATTTGAACTCAGCACTTACAAACTTCAAGTCTAGCATTCTCTCTACTATGTCACTTGGCTACATAAGTGGCAAATCACATAGAAATTAGATTCAGCTGCAGAAGATTTAGAAGCAATATACTATGGCTTTTTAAAAGCTGACCTCAGAGTCTAAAAGATCTGGGTTTAAGTTTTACCTCTGACAGAAACTGGCTGTGTAACATTGGGAAAATCACTTAACCTCTCTGGCAATTTTTCCATGAATAAGTTGCAAGAGAACTGCTGATTTCCACTGGAAGAGGGAATTTTCTCACTGGGAAGTTCCCCAAGAGTCTAGTTAAACAATAACAGCCACCACCACCAGACTTGGCATATATTCTACAGTTTCATTTACTTCAGTAGTTATTTAAGCTAACATGTTAACACTATAAGCAGAATGCCCAAAAGAGCAAGGGTACAGAAGTCTATGGCAAGACATAGTGGTGAGGAGGAAACTAATTTCAAATCAGTGTCATTTATATTTCATATCGTGACTACCTAGATGTGGTTCTTTCAGAGTCACCTGAGAGTACATAGAGTGTGCCGAGATGAAATCTTTATCACTATTGCAACACTTCAGACAAAAAACTGACTGACTCACCCTGGAAGGGTTCCCATTTCCCTCTGCCCTGAGTCACTTGGGGTTTGTTTTTACAAGAGGCAGCTTATCTCATGGAAGTCTATCCATCTCCAGAAAAGCTGAAATGAACTGCAGGCAGGCAGGCTGACTGCTTCAAAGGAAGGAGCTGTGAACTTAGAAAGCACAGTTTCTACATGCCCAGGCATAAAATTACCAGCACCACCGGCAGCATCCTCTGTACCCAGGTAGCTTTTTCAGCAGCATTAATGCAAAGACATCAACAAATATGTTGGCTTCCCCTCTGAGATTACTTCCCATCTACTCCATATACCAAATAAAATTATTACAAAGTACTTAACACAGTACCTGGCACATCATAGGCACCATATAAATGTTAACTATTATTATTATACATCTTGTGTGTAACAAATTATTTTCATGCTGTTTTACCTGTTAGAATGTACGTCCTTGAGATCTGGGAGTGTTTTCACCTTTCTTTGTATTCTCAGAACTTAACACAGTCCTTAACACATAGTATGCTATAAATTGTGTTGTTGAGTCATTTCAGTCATGTCTGACTCTTTATGACCACATTTGAGGTTTTCTTGGCAAAGATACTGCAGCAGTTTTCCATTCTCTTCTCCATCTCCCTCTATCTCCCGTTCTTTATCTTTTCCTTCCTTCCTCTATCTCCTTTTCTTTTTCCTCAGTTTATATGTATGTGTGTGTATACATGTATGTGATTATCAGTTAATACTACTACTTATGATGAATAAATGAGTCTGATTATATACTTTCTTCAAGAATTTACTAAAAGTCAACCCCATACCCTACCTACCACTCTCCAGGACTGGCTACCATATTGTAAAGGCCAAGGATGGCTCTCCATTAAACACTCAACAAATGTTTTTATGTCTACTATGTGAAAGGCATTATTAGCAACTGAAAGAAGATAGGGGAAATAATATTTTCAAGGTCCATGAGGTAAAAATCCAAACAAAACAAACTGCCCTTCTACCTTCCAGATCATCTATGGCTCGAAAGTAACCCCAATCTATCTGGGGCCAGGGTAATAAGAATGTAATTGAATTTTAGATTTGCTAATATTTTTGAAGAAGACATTGAGAACTGCCAATGTGGATCTGAGTTCCAAGGCACCTAGCTAAGCTGATGGTGCTGGTTTTGGGGTACAGGGAAGAGTTGTTTAAAAAAATTAGAGACTTTTAAAGAAACTACATATGAAAACAATGCATAAGAGAGGCTTACAGTAAAAAGAAAGTATTCTGTAAAGGTCACCATGAAAGACTAGAAAATAGAAACTCTTATAGGGAGATGACTCTATGGCTGGATCACAGCAAAAAAGGAGAATTTAGTCCTGCAAAATTTAGTTAATAGTGGCGAGGGAAGCCTCCAGGTTGAGGTGTAAAGAGAGCAGGTTCAAGCAGGTATATATCCTTGGGTGGCCAAAAAGTGTTATGGGAATGAGGTCTCGTTGGTAACTAGGAATTTCTACACAATCTGCTCCAGCCAAACTAGACTATTCTCTATGTCCTAAATATTCCCTGAGCTTTCCCACCACTGCTATTTAGCTCATAATATATCCTTTGGTAGGAGTATCCCCTTCTTCTTCCACTGAATTGCTATTCCTGTTATAAGTACAACTCAAATATCTCTTTCTTTATGGGGTCAGTTCTGATCCCTCCCCATCAGTAACATTGATTCCCTGCTCCTTGCCTCACATAGTATCTTGCTTTGTGTCCCTTTGATTTATTATTTTGTATCATAGTTATTAGTGTTCATTTCCTATCTCCCATTAGACTGTAAGTTCCTGAGGATGGGAGCCATGGCTATCTAAACTTTTGATCACTGTCAGCACCTTGTACAGCACTCTGCACATAAAAGACACCAGATTCAAAGTAAACACTTAATAATAATACTTGTGGCAATGAACTGCTGAATGTATGCCCTAGAGACATTGACATTTTGCAAAAGCCATTGCATGTTACCTCCCTTATTAGATTGTGATCTCACTGTGGGCAGCGATTCTATTTTTTTGCCTCTTTCTATATTCCCAGCACTTAGCACAGTGCCTGGCACATAGTAGGGACTTAAATGTTTGAGTGATTGACTGAACAGAACAGCTGAAATTGATCATTGAAGGGTGACAGAACTCAACATGAGGAATTTTCAGGGGCTTCTGAAGAAGCGTGACTTCTTAGCATCTCTTAATAAACAATATTCATTTTAAATTCCACGATTTATCTGTCCAGTAAGAAGTTTAAAAATATGTTAAGTTTCAGCCCTGTACAACATAGGAAGACTAGCACCTAGGAAGCCTCAGAACTTACTGTCAGTAATACAATACAATATCTCTGAATGAATCAATCACCCCAAACTTCATGATTATTAGGAACAAATTCTTTCCTTTTCTTTTTTCTTTCTTACTATTATTATGCTAACAATTCTTCAGTTTAGCTCTTTCTGGGATGCATCAATAAATGAGGAAAAGAATTGAGTGACATTTCTGAGATATTCAGAGAACCAGAAACCAAGCCAGGGTCTGAATTCAAAAGCTTCTGTGTCTCTCAGTCCATTTCTCTGGGCGCTGTACAGAAGAAATGGTGACTCTACGAAATGTGAAAACTGGTATGTAGGGTGGAATTAAAATGGGCTGCATTAAAATAAAATTGTGATGTACAGCTTTAACAATGACCTCATTTATAAAAGAATGATTATAACTGGAAGGCTTGAGCAGTCAATTTTCTCCCATTTGCTCACTAATAAAACCGAGGAAATAAACTAAGGATAATAAAAGATGAGAGAAGGGAAAATGACTAGCCAGCAATTAATTTGGGGGAGGTGAGATTTAACTCTGTGAAGGAAAATACCCACCCACCCTTATCCACCCCATCTTTTCTGGTAACACATTTCCTTTACAGAATGGGGAAGAATATTTCTGTAGCGTGTACTTCAAGATATTTTGTACAGGATCATAAAATGCAGGGGCCCCTCCTCAAGCTAACATGTAAGACGAAAACAAAAATGTAGCATTACTTTATAGGGAGAAAAGGTCACCCTATTTGTTTATACCTCTCACCTTCATGTATCTCCTAAAATTCATGGATCCAAATGTGTGCTGGGACATTAATTTTTGCAGTATTTCAGTTGTAGATAACAAAAAGGTCACCAATTCTCAACTTACAGCCCAAGAACCTCACCTGTGAAAGCGTTTGTGGCCTGAAAACCAGCTTCCTGCATACTGCTCTCCCAGACACGTTTGTGTTCCCACTCTTAACTTGTCCTTACAAGAGGCAACTGGAGGAATTGAAGCTGTCAAGTTACTTCCATTTTAACTTGTCGGAGTCCATCTCTCTCCGGATTCCAACCTTTGGTAGCATATGATTCCCACCAGATCCTGTGAGCAGATGGTACCAAGAGACTGGCCAAAGACAAAAAGCAAGTACTGGACACACAGTGACTTTAGCCGTCCAACCAGAGAATCAGGGCCATGGTGAATCTGGAAGCCACGGAAGTTGTCCTGCTGAGAATATTTCCCTTTCTAAAATGTAGTTCCAATGAACCATTCAGCAGCCAGCATCCTTTCCCTGGGTCGCAGCCACTTGGGATGTTCAATTTCTTTCTGTTTTGTCTTCTCTCTTGGGCTTGTCTTTCCCCTCAGGCACGCTCACTGAGAAATTAAAAAAATAAAATAAAAAGGAGATTATGTTTCCTGATGACCTGTACAAACATTAAAATTAATAGACTCACCAGGACTGAGAAACCTTCCCAACTACTCACAGACATTATTATGGATTGACTATACACTTTGAATGAAGCTTTTTAGCAAAGCAAAGGTGGTAAATTTTCCTGAGTGTTTTTCAAGTGTGAAAGGAGCTTCATACTCCCGGGAACAGGAAAAGATTCATTTCTCCAAATTTCAATTGAGGAGGAATGGACAAGGTAAAGTAAGAGTGTAATTATAAAGACAACACAGTGTTCCTATGTCTTTGGCTTATAGCAGTGTATACAGCTACACTGAAGTTTAAAATAATGAAACTATTTCTCAAGTTACTGAAAATGGGAAGAGAACAGGAAAAATGAGATCTATAACCCCTTTCTCCCATAGTTCAATAAGAATCAATAGGGAAAAAACCCAATGAAATCAATGTTTATGTTAAAACCCTGAAAAATGAAACCAGAGAAGTCTTACATGGATTTCTCAGACTCTTTATGCATACATATATGTACATACATACATATGTACATACATGTATATATAATTTTAAATTAAGCATCAAAAAGAAAATTGGTCTAGTTTCTAAATTGTTTCATTCGTGCCTTAAAAGAAAAGCATTGTATAAAAATCTTTTCAGACATTTCTCTTGTATTGCATTGTAGAGCAGCCAATAAAGAAAAAAGCTGAGAAGACTAAAGGGCCAGAACTTTTAAAAATAGATGATGGATATTAAATTTGAATTATCACTGATAAAGAAGGATGAATTATATTTTCATTATAATTATTTCCTCCTAGTCAATTTTTTAACATTCAAAACTACAATCACATTTTTCTTTTTCACCAAGTGGAACAAGGAAAAGAAAACTTTTTAAAAAAGAATTGCTAAGTTATTTTACATTCACTTCAAAAAAGGGACTCTCTACACAAAGAACAATTTACAAAAGGGCACACAGTAAGACTTTTTGTTTTATTCCAGTAAGTACAGACTATATAAAGTCAAACACCTCTAATTCAGACTAATTTAAAGGAAGGTCCAATGGATGACTATATACAATCTACGGTATAGACGACTTTTAAAAGTAATGTAATTTACTTGCTTTCAAATACCTAAAAGCTAACAGAATGAAGAATATTACAGAGGTCATTAGTGGTATGGTTAATGAAAAGATGAAAAGAATTTTAATTAGTAAATCAACTGTTTATATGTAATGGATGTTTCTAAATTGGTTAAGAGCACAGGAAACATTTCCTTCTGAAATCTCCTATATCCATATCCCAGAAAATTTCAGTCTTTAAAGTAGCCCAAGTTAGTCAAGATGCAATTAAAAACAACACCCCCACCACCAACTAACTCTACTTTTCAACTTTGCCATCCTGAACTTATCTAACCTGATGGAGGAGAAAGAGGGAAATCATTTAATGCCCAGATTTTTTCTTGGTCCCTATTCTATAATGCCTTTGAGCTAATCACTCCCTCTTAGAAGTCTTTCCCAATCCATCCCCCAAGAAAAACTAATTTTTTCCTCCTCTGAATCGACAAATTATTATGTTTGTACTACACTTAAACATTCTGGCTCATGTTTTAATTGTGGAATTATGCAATTTTCTCCATTAAACAGAGAGCAGGGATTGTCTTATCCTTCTTTGAATTCTCGATAGTACTTAGCCCATTGTTTTGCATAGAAGACCTATAGGATCATAGATTAACTTATATGGGACCTTAGAAAGCATCTAATTCAATCTTTCATTTTGCAGATGAGGGACTGAGACCCATCAAGATGAAGGACCTACAGTCCACTTGGCTCAATCACCCAGTTAATTGACCCAAGCTAAGATGACTTGAAAATAGGTCCTCTGAGTATAGATCTGGCACTCTTTCCCCTGCATCAAAGTACATAATAGGAGCTGAATAAATATTTGTTGAATGAATCAATTCATTTCCACAGGAATTCTTGCAGTTTATTTGTTCCCATTCTCAGTCTGGACTGAGAGATGAAAAACAAGTTTGAGTGGAGTTTTGTGTTCGTTTTGTTTTATTTACGGTGTTACTGTGCTTTAAAAAATTTCAGCTCTCATATTGCTCATATTTCACATGGTCATGGGAAATCTGTAGGTGGGTATGGGTAGTGGTGGGAGGGAAACAAAATTACTGTTTTCCTTTCCTGTGACTATCTATCTGCCCTCTCATTCTCAAACTTATTTATTCCATGACAGAAAGGTATGCCATCAGATTAAAACAGTTGGAACACCCTGAAAAGCCTGCCTTTACTAAAATTCTGAAGAGCAATTGCTATGAAGATGGACCCCAATCAACCCTATGAAATAACTGGAAAGGCTAAATTATATCAGCATAAAAGCGATATATAATTTGCAAATTCTAACAGACTCTGAATATCTTGTCCAAGAACTTTTCTACTACCATCATTGCTTTGAACTATTTCACTTCTTGATCTAAATGCCTTCCCCCAGAAATGTGCAGCAGAAAGACTTTACACAAGCAAAGGGGAAATGGCAAAAGATGACTGAAACAACCAAAAGTTTGGATCCCAAAAGCTTCACTGTATGGAGTTACAGTTGCCTCATCTTCTCATCAGTAACCTGTTCTTTCAATTGATTCATTTGCCCAGCAATTACACAGTTTTCACAGACACTAACAAAATTCATTGGGAATGACAGCTAAAATGCGATTCTTCTAAGACAACGAAAAGTCAAAGTAACAATAATAGATGGCACCCCATTATCTCCTTCATAAGCTTTACCTATTTTGTCTTTATATGCCTTCTTGAGGGCAGCTAAGTAGATAGAGCACCGTACTTGGAATCAGGAAGACTCATCTTCATGAGTTCAAATCCAGCCTCAGACACTTATTAGCTGTGGGACCCGGGGAATGTCACTTAACTTGTTCACTTCAGTTCCTCATCAGTAAAGTGAGCTGGAGAAGGAAATGGCAAACCACTCCAGTATCTTTGCCAAGAAAACCCCAAATGAGGTCAGACATGACTGAAAAACAACAACAAATAAATGTCTTCTTTCCCTAATTAGACTGTAGCTTCCTAAAGTCCTACCTCTACCTCAGAATACCTACTTAGATATTCTGAAGCAAATGTAGGGCTGTATACACAAGAGGTGCTCAAGAAACACTATAAAAATTAATTCTCCAAATTAAGAAACAATTCTGCCCTGCACATTGTGTTAGATATTAACTGTGCTTGAATGGTTACCATAATAATGGCAAGATACTCTGTTTCTAGTAGGTTTCATACTTTCTGAATTAACTAGTTGGGCCCCTCAGTGTGCCTTATTAAAAAACAAATGAATGGAGCCTTCATTTTTGTGATATATTCGTGAAAAACACAGTATCTAGAGGAGGCACGGAAGATCATGTCATCCAACTCCCTCTTTTTACAGATGAGAAAACTCAGCCCTAAGACACTGAGGTCTTCAATGCCAGATAGCAAATAGTAGGGCTGAGATTAGAACCCAAATCTCTTCAGTATTTGTAGGATCATAGGATCAAAGATTCAGAGGTTAAAGGGTTCTTAGACACCATCCAGATCATTTATAGATGAAGCATTTGAAAGTCACATAGCTAGCATCTTTCTACTCTACCACAGAAAATGAAGCACTTTCCCAAACATTAATGCCTACGTGTTTGATCCTTATGGTATCTCATAAAAAGAAAACCACCTTACAAAGAGGCAAGGGAAGGATGAAAAGGGAGAAAGACTCACCCCAGGTCAGAGTACTTCTGAGACACACCCTCGCGCACCTTTATTCTAAATCCAAAGTGCCCATCATTCAGGTGTCAATGCATACACATAGATGTCCTCTTCCCACTATGAAGATAGCGGGAAGGCTAACTAGGAAATAAACTGCTTCAAGACTGTACTTGAGAATGACACTAAGCCCCTCCCATAACAATGCAACAGTTACTAAGGAAATAAAGTGCATCAAACGGAAAACACCCCCACAGGAAAGGACATTAAAAAAAAGAGAGAGAGAAGAAAATGAACACCCACAAAACCTAACCAAATAAGTTGTGGAATTAGATCAGCTTTGCCACTCATTCATAAGGACTTGGGTCAAACTCAATCACTGTAATCCCTTAGGAATTAAAATTGAGTCTTTGATAGATGACAGTTTTCATGAATTTACACTGACTATAGTGCAGAGACATCTATTTGCACGGGAAGAGTAAGGTCACAAACTAGGCAAAGTGATCAAAATTCAATGGAGAAGTGAAACAGACTTTTTTGAAACCTGGTAACTTCAAAAAAAATATTTTAAGCAAATCAAGTATTCAAAAAAAAGTGTAAACACTGCAGTTTAATTTTTTTTTAATTTCCTTTCACTGTGGACAGTCTGTTTCGTTGGCTAAGTGCTAGTTACCTAGGAGATGGCTGAGTGGTGAAATTGGATAGACTATATGTTGTCAGGAAAATGATCAGAGTTATGGCAGTCTTCAGAAATTATATCGATGGTCTCTTGTCACCACTCCCACCAAAAATGGATCAGGGAGAGACAGACAGAAGACAAAAAGACACAAAGACACAATCACATGGATAAACTATGGAGCCATTTTCAAACGGGAAATTATTTTAAATGAACGTTTTACATATAAATAGCTTTGCACTTCTGAAAAAAGTGCATGAAAAATTTTCAAAGTTGCTGGTTCATTTAGGAAGAGATGACAAACAGTTTTTGAAGGAACTGTGGGATCTATTCCTGGCTCTGACACATTTTAGTGGCCATGCCACTTGGGAAAAAGACTTCAGACGTTTTTGCATGAGTTCCTCCAAAATCCATGAACATGCACAGAATTGACAGCCTAGCTAAAGGTCTCTGCAAGTGTCAGTCAACATTCACTGAGCTCCCAGAGAGTACAGAATGTACTCTAATGAGGTTATAAAGAAATATGGTCCTTGCACTAAGGTATTTTATAATCTACTTGGGGATAGGGGGAGATAAGGAGGAGAATAAACAGGCTGGGTCATGAAAAGAACTTTAGATTTAGAGGTAAGGATTAAAAATTGCAACTTTGCCTTGTAGTCGGTGACCTTGTACACTGAGAAACAGAATGCCTAAATGGATAAAAGACTGGTATTCAAGATCCACTTTTCACAGACTAGCTGTGTGATCTTGGATAAGACAATTAACCTCTCTGTACTCCAAGGCAACTCTCTTAAGAGTCTTAGTTACAAAGAAAGTGCTGATCTGTATCCGTAAAAGGCAAGGGTAGTTTATTCACTAGGATTTCTCTATATACATTGAATTATACAACTAGTTTTTAAACTCACTCGAGAGGCTTCAGTTTTCTCATGTGTAAATTGAGCGGGTGGCCCTGGATGACTGCTAAGAGTACTGCCAGCTCTAAAATCCCATGATTTGGACCCTCTTATCTTCATTCAATACTAAATGTCTATTTTTAATTTCTATTTTAAAGGTGTTAAATGACAAAAGATTTTCTTGGCAATCCTGAACATAGACCTGCCATTAACAGTGTCTATCATGCTTTTTCCAAAAAAGCCTGAAATTTGGGTCTATGTTTGTGTGACTTGAATACACTGAGAGCAAATTAGTTTTGAAAATCAGGTTTGGATCTTCAAAAATGTATCCTTATCTTCCTCTTAGACTTTTGATTTGGTTTTTTTATTTATTCTATGTTTACATAATATGAGTTATTCAATTCATTCATGAAGTTGGAGAGAGGGAAGGAGAGAATCTTGGAATTTTAGGGATCCGAAAGAGCTGCTAGCTCAACACTCTACATTTTTTAGGTAGGAACATAGATCCAGAGCTGGAAAGAACCTGAAACCATGTAATTCAATTTCTTCATTTTACAGGCAAGGAAATTGAGCCTCGGGAAGATGAAAGATTTGCATGAGCTTACACAGGCAGAGCCATGAGAAAATGAAATCCTGGCGACTCACCCACGGTCACTAAAGTCCTACAAAAGATGAACTAAAATATATATATGTATAATGTATGTATGTATATAATATGCACACATGTATCAAAATATTCTCAATTAACTATTTACTATCTCTATCTTTAAATAGGTAATAAAGAACCAGAGAACAGCAGTTAATCCTCAGAAGGCTGAAAAGTCTTCATTGTGTTGTATACTAGAAAGAATTTTAGACTCTGAGTCAGGAGAGAACTGAGTTCAAATACTGACATTTGCTAGCTGTGTGTTCATGAGAGATCATTTAACCTCCCTGCTTCTTAGTCTCCTTTTTTGTAAACAGGAGGTAATGATACCTATAGTAACTCCCTAACAAGGTCATTGTGAGAGTCACATGAGGGTCACATACATTCAAAGTGCATTGAAAAGCAGCATGGCTAAATGGACAGTAAATTGATCTTCAAGTTTGACTTCTCACACATTTGTTGCCGTAGTTCAGTTTTTCAGTCATACCCAACTCTTCAAGACCCCCTCTGGGGTTTGCTTGACAAAGATGCTGGAGTGATTTGTCATTTCTTTCTCCAACTCATTTCACAGATCAGGAAACTGAGGCAAACCAGGTTAAGTGACTTGCCCTGGGTCACACAGCTAATAAGTGTCTGAGACCTTACTTGAACCCAGGAAGCTAAGTCTACACACCCAGCACTCTATCTCACACATACTGGCAGTATAATCCTAAGTAAGTCTCTTAACCTCTCTGTGCTCCCACACAACTGTCTTAGTTGCAAAGAAAGTCCTGATCTGTATTGATAAAGGGTAGAGGTAGTTTATTCATTTGGTTCCTCTAAACAAATTCAATTAATTTTTAAGGTAAAGCGCTGTACAAATGAATGGCAGTTATTATTATTAGAATATTTAAAGCCTCTCAGCTCTGTCTTCTTATTTATTTTTCAGTAAAGAGCCATCAATTTAGAACATTTGCTGTTTTAGGGGGCCTCCCCCTACTGTACTTTCTTGGAGAAAATACTTCTCAAGAGACAAAAATCAAAACACAAATTCCTCTCATACCAACTACAATTAATAATGGATATAGAAAACAAGATGCAAAAATTAGTGAGAATGTGTGGGGGAGGCATTTGGAATGAAGTTTACGAGAGTAGGTAAAGAAGAAAAATGACAAAAAAGGAAATTACTCAGACAAGTAAGAAGGCACAGCTTCTAAGAATCTTTAAAAAAAAAAACTCGTTTAGGTTTTGAAATATCACAGAAATGCCCCCATGGGAGGTGATGACTCTATTTGTTTCTATTAGTAGGTATGTATATCTTCTTCCATGTAGCTAAGCTTTTCCTTACAGAGCCCAGTTGGTGGTTTTTATTTATTTATTCCAGTGATAGAAAGCTTTTGTATTTTTCATTTCCTTCATAATCATTCCTTAAGCCCATGAAGTATGCTCTGAGACAGAAGTCAACACGGTGGCATCAAGTCAGAGCTCCGCTTTGCAATATGAGGGACGCAGTTCTCTTTTATCTGATACAAAATCTTGGGGAGCTTGCTTTATTGGTTGCTTAAAAGCTGATAAACCTGATAATCAATATAAGCTAATGTCCTCTGTAAAAATAAATCATTGGTATAATTTCAGCCATTAGTACTACCCAGTTATTTCCTTTGTTTCCCTAAGGGCTGCTAGGTGGTGCAGCAGATAGAGTATAAGGGCTTAGATTCTGAAAAACCCATCTTCCTGAGTTCAAATCTGTCCTCAGATATTTGCTGGCTGTGTGATCCTGGGCAAGTCACTTAACTCTGCCTGCCTCCGTTTCTTCATCTATAAAAAATGAGCTGGAGAAGGAAAAGGCAAACTCTTCAGCATCTTTGCCAAGAAATGGGGTCATGAAAAGTCAGACATGACTGAACAGCAGTTGTTTTCTGCTTCCCTAAGCCCTGAACTTTATTTTTCTTTCTATAATCAAAATAAGCCAAATTTTAACAAAAAGAATTCTCCCATAGTTGCTCATATTCACCTATCTTTAAATTTTAAAAAAACTGGCTTTGCTGGTGGGTTTTCACTTTGAGAAAACAACTTGTCAAGTTACTCTCTTTGTAACCTCAATGACCAAGGAAAAGGAAACTTCAAGAATATTTTCTTTAAATATTTCCACAGAGTAGGTTAATGATAATAGCAACGACAGTAACAAAGACTAGCATTTCTCTAGCATGTATTATTGCCAGGCACGCGCTAAGTGCTTTATGAATATTCTCGTATGTTATTCTCACAATAACTCTTGGGGCTAGGTGCTGTGATTATCCTGTTTAAAAATGGGAAAATAGAGGCAAGCAGAAGTTCATTGATTTACTCAAGGTCATACGGCTAGTAAGACTCTGGGGCAAAATTTTAACTCGTGTTCCTGACTCCACTGCACCTTCTAGGAGTGATCAGTGAGAGAGCAGAGAGACAGGGAAAGGGAAAGACAGAGGGTTGAGGAGAGAGAGGCAGAGAGAGACAGAGACAGGCAGAGACAGGCAGAGATAGAGAGGTCTGAGGTAAGGCTCTTGGACGCTCGGAGACTAGAGAGTTTCTGCTCAAGATTCAGCAGGACCAAATGCTTTTAATTTAGTTTTATCTGTGTATCATTCACATCGTCTGCCGTTAGGCTTCCTGGGTGGCTCACAAACACAGACACACAGACACAGACACACACACACACACATATGCTGATTTCCTTTGAAAGAACTGAAGAAAGGGGAAGAATGGAAACAATGTCCTAATTTCGCAATCAATAGCACATACATACACACTATCAGAATCCAAGCTATCCTCACATTGCATTGTCTTCTTTCTTTAAAATTTTTTTTTAAGAGAATAAAATTGAGAAACCACAAACAACAATTATTCATGACTTCAAGAGTTCACCCTACATAGGCATTCCCCAAAAGAGTTCACTCACCTTTCTAAAAAACCAAAGAACAAAATTTCTAAGAATGCCCTTAGAAGTCTACCACAAACTTTTATCCACAGACAATTCTGGATGGGTCATGGAGGTTAGACTAGCCAAATCAATTCACTCTTGTGGAATGACTTAATCTGGTTGCACAGACTCAACAAGATACACATTTTGACAGATGTCTTTAGGACATAATTCAAAATACCGCCCATCTGAGGGCTACCACACAGAGCTGATGTCATGGAAGAGGTCTGGCATCAATTCAGTCTGAGATCCTCAGAAATGAGCTCTCAGTAGTACAGTTACATACAATAAAGAACACTGCATCTGTGAGAGGCTCAGGCACACCAAGTAGTTTAATGAGCAATCCCTGACTCCACATATATTAAGGAAACACCGATAGGGTTTCACATCTTCCTGGAAGGCTGGATCAGTCAGCACTCTGAAAATGCATGTGTCATGAAGAGCAGCTGTTCAAGAGGGCAAGGAATTTAGGGTAAAGGCTCCCTAGTATTTAACTAGTGGTACTCCACAAATCCTGGCCCTGTATATTCTTAAAAACTCTGGTCAAACATAAAAAGTTCATTATTAGACCAATTTCTGCTGCCTTGGTGATACACACCTTACGCCTGTGCTATGCTACCCACAGCAAAGCCACAGCAGTGCTATTGAGAATGGAAGGAAAGGCATACAGGTACTGTGTGTACCAGCAGGACACCCCAGGCAACAGCACTAGAGCCTGTGCTCTCATGACCCTTGTAATACAGTAGTGGTTGTCTCCAGGAACAAATGTAATGTGAGCAAACCTCTTACAATATACAAAACCCTTCATGTTTGTGGAATATTGGTTGTTTTGCATCAGCTGCTGTAGAAATCAATTTCATTTGGAACAGTGTGTTAGAATGGGGAAAAGATATTATTATGTATGCTTTATCATAAATGAATCTGTTCACCTTCTAAGCCCATCATTAGATTTCATTTAAAGGATTTCTAAGACACCAAGAAATAAAACTACTGGGCCCCAGATGCAGTTTGCTGTATTTTAACTTGTGAAAATACAACTTAAATCATGGTTTCTTATTCCCATTACTTGCTGTATTTAGCTACATAGAATCATACAGTATTAATTAGGAAAAAGTCTGGGAAAATGTGATGTATATATTATACTGTCAAATAATATGCTCTCAAGGATGGAGAGAGAGGAGAGAAAAGGAGAGGGGAAGGGAAGAGAGAAGACAGGAAGAAGACAGGAGAGCACAGGAGGGGAGAGGAGATGATAGGGGAAGAAAAAGAAAAGACTGGAGAGAAGAGAAGAGGAAAAATAGAGAGAAGAATAGGAGGGGAGGGGAGAGAGGGAAGGGAGGGGAGGGAGGAGGAGAGGAAAGATGTCAGGGGTAGAGAAGAGAGAAGAGGGGAGGAGAGGAGAAGACAGGAGATGAGAGGACAGAGAGGAGAAGGAAAAGCCAAAGGAGAAGAGAAAGAGATTAGGTGGAAACACCAATCAGTCAATATATCAATCCATGCTCTTCTCCTCCCCTCTCGAATCTGCAGGTATAAATTGACAATCCTACCTTCAGACCTATAGCAAGCCTGTCAGCATACATCTTCTAAGAAAGGTTCACAGATACTGGCCTCCATGCCACACTGACATGAATAATGAAAAGGCAGGTAGAAAGGGGAGGTAAGGAATACAGAAGAAGAAAGAGGGAGGTTTTTTACCACAGGAAGATAACAGCATCATGTTAGATACCAGATGACCATAATTAGACCAAGAAACTTCAGGGGACTGAAACAACAGAGACCTTGGCTTTGCATGAAACAAAGAAAAATAGGAAAAAGCAGATATTTCTACCCTCTTCCCTCAATATGCAATCAATAAACCATTTATTAAGCACTCACATGCAAAGTACTGTCCCTGGTTTAGTGGATAAAAAGATGAATTGGACACAGGTACTGTTCTCAAAGAGCTTACAGTATCCTAAGGGGAATGTAAATGTATAACTATGATACAGTGGGGGAAAAAAAGGATTATTGCTTTAAAAAAAAGTGTCTCATGAGATCATTGAAGTATGGAGATATGCTTTTCATGACGGGGGCAGGGAGGGCACAGATGACAGGAAAGATTTCATAGAGGAAGTGACACTGAACTGACTGTGAAAGGAGGAGAAGGACATGGGGCATCTATAGATAAAGGTTGCAAGGGAGGAGTTTAGGAAGTTCACTCTAAACTTGGAGAAGGTCTGAGTCAAACACAGACAAGACTGTAGGAGAGAGAATAATCCATTTACAGTATGGGTGAAAGGCAGCAGTGTAAGATAAGGCTAGATAGGCATATTGAGGTCAGATTGTGGGTGGCTCTAAATGACAAGATTAGAAACTTAATCTATGTTCATTATACATTAGGGAGATGCTTCAGGTGTTTGAATAACGGAATGACATAAAGATGTGGATATATTCTAAGGAATATTCCGAAATAATGAGAATACATTAAGTAGCAAATAGACTAAAGACCACAAATAGACTAAAGACCAATCAGGAGAGTATTATGACAGTCAGGGATACAAGCGATGAAGGCTTGAACTAGGGTGATTGTATTAGAACTGAGAAGAAGAGAGTCTGGGTGAAAAATGTATTTTTTAGTATTAGAGATTATAGAACTGGACTATTGACTCAATGTGTAGAGTAAGCGAAGGAAAGACTTCCAATAATGACCCCAAAGTTTTGGAGTGAGGTGAATGAAAAGAAGGTGGTGCTACTTACAGAAAGAGAAATGTTAAAAGGAGAAGATGATAAACTCAATTTTAGTTATATTCCATTTTGGGTGTTGGTGGCACATCTGGATGTATAGTTATCCTTTCCATATTGTGACTTTCCCTATCATGGTTTCAATATATTAGGCATCGACAGAAGAAATTAAATAGGAAAATTTGGGGAGTTTTGTGGAATCTTCCAATGACACACAAAGGTCAGCAGATGACGCAGAGCCTATGACCAAATATTTAACCCAAATTTTATAATAAAGTACTGTAAACACCCCATAAAAGAAAAAAGAAAAATTCAAATTTCTCTGGTACAAAGGGAGGGTCAAAAAAATGTTAGGAAGATTTTCCAGATCACATGGGCACTACACTCCTAACCTCAGTTATGCGGAAGGGATAACTGCAGTAATCCAGCAGGCAATGGGAAGTACAGTATGGAATTTCTGGGGATAAGTGGAAGGTAGAGATGAAAATTTGAAAGTCATCCACATTGACAGAGTTGAAGCTAAGACAATAGTTGAGATTATCAAAATAAGGTAGTACAGCAACAGAAGTAAGCCTCAGGTAGAACCTTAAGAAACACTCATGTTTAAGGGACTGAGGAGAAAGAGAAGTGAAAAAAAAGTTGTAGACAAAGAACAGTTACAGAGGAGTTAGTATAGAGCGAAATCAGGACAGTGCATTATCACAGAAAGCCCAGAGGAAGCTGATTTCTAGAAGAAAAAGGTAACAAGGGGGAAAATTTCTAACTAAACAAGGGATAGAAGAGATCATGAAAAATAAATAGAAATTTTGACAAATTGTAGAAAATTTAAAGATTCTAATACATAAAGTCAACGAAGACAAAATTAGAAAAGCAGTGGTGAAGTAGGAAAAATACTTGTGCCAAATATCACTGATAAATGTCTGATATCCAAAATAAAAAGGGAATTGACGATTATACAAAAAATGATTTCCTGATAGATAAGTACTCAAAGGATATTAGCAAATAGTTTTCAAAAAACTGCCAACAATATACTAATAGCAAAACACAAAAACACAAATTAAAGCAAGATGTCACATTGAACCACATAGAAATAAAAAAAAAAACATAGGAACAATTTATGTTGGAAGAGTTGTGAGAAGACAGACTCTTTGATGTACCATTTGGTGATGGACTTGTGAAGTGACGCAGCCATTCTGGATTTCAGTTTGGAATTACAAAAGAAAAGTGAATAAACTGTCCATATCCTGTAACCTGTAACCCAATAATTCCACTACTGAATATATATATCCTGAAGGAAGTCAAACGTAGAAATCAATGTGCATCAGCTAAGATTCATGACAGGAGAATATCACAAATCCCCACAATACTTTGTAGAATATTCTAGACAAAGTTGGCAATTTGATGAAACCAAAGAATTTCTTTGCAGAATAATATTTTTAAATATTTATATTTATTTAAATAATTAAAATATTAAAATAATATATTTAAATAAAACACATAAGATTACAAATTAAACCAATTATATGTTATAAAAATATTTTCAAAAATTAGGTATTTTCTTTTCCTTTTATTAAAATGAGCAACAGCAAATGAGTCAAAAAACCTTCACAGAGGAGCTAAGCTAACTGCCCACAAGCCAGCCTGAGAAAACCACCTTGCAAAAAGGAGAAAAGGGTGAGAATTTGTCACATGAAGACATCACTCCTCTACAAGCAGAATCCTGACTCTCCTGGGTTTTTTCTACAATGTCCCAGTAACTTCTTCATCCTAGAAGTTCACTCCATCCCTGAAGCCTCTTGCTCTATCAAAATATTTTTTTAAAAACAAAAATGCATGGATCCCAGGTTAAGAATTCCCATTCTATACCAAGTACTCAATAAATGTTTACTAGTTACTAGAGTGAACAGCAAATAATAAAATTAGACTGTGCAGATCAGACACTCAAAAGAACCAAAGTCCAATGATAAGCAAATGAAATCAGCAAGAGTTCAGAAGATTGCATTTTTCTAAGGAAGGCCAAAAGAAAAATGAATTATCTTGTTGAACCCTAATAAATTTCATCCATCATTTAGTCATCTCAAAAAGTAATAAAAAATAAACATAAAAAGGGAAACAATCAATAAACATTTGTTAAGTACTTACTTTGTGACAAGCACTGTGCTAAATGGCATATTAGCCAATGGCATTCACCAAGGCAGGGATCTACTGCAGTGTCCAAGCTGAAAAGTGACACCCTATAGATGATGAGGTCCTTAGATATTTCTATTTGTAGATAGCATAGTTCTAGTTCCAGCAAGCCCTAGAACATTAAAGAGCCTCCCGGAAAAAGCACTCAAAAGAATATGATCTGATCACTTACACAGGAAAGACCAAGTGGATGAAGAATGTCTTTTTTTTCTGCCATACAATTGCAAAGACCACTTGTGGAGCTTGTCTATTGCTATGTTTACTCGGGACAGACAGTAATAATGGACAATGACTTGGGTCCAGCACTGAATAGGAGGAGGAAAGCATTCTAGACAGCCTTCAGGAAATTGAAAAATTCCTTGAATGAATTCCAAGATTCTCTCAGAAACAATAACCCATCTTTTAGATTTTGATATTTATTGGTGATGGAATATGTCTGAGAGACAAGGAACAGCATTATCCCTGAAAAGTGAAAAATGAACTTTCCCAAGCTCTCTTATTTCTGGTACCTTCTCTCTCTTAACTATGTTCTGCTTTTCCTATATTTAGCTTGTTGGTACATATTTGTTTACTTGTTGTTTTCCTCATTAGATTGCACACTCCTTGAGGGCAGGAACTGTCTTTTTCTACTGCAAGTGCTTAACACATTCCCTGGCACATAGGAAGTATTTAATAAATGTTTACTGACTGTCAGACAATGGAGAAGTTCATGGTGAGTATGAGGAGACTGTCCCATAGAGTCAATGGAGAGCTCTTAAGAAAAATTGGAGTAAAAGATATCATCCGGAAATCAAGTCAACAAGCATTTACTAAGCACCTACTGTGTGCCAAGTACAAGTAGCTTCATAGCTAGAAAGATATGATAAGAAAGATGGCCAGCTCAGATGACCAGGGCAAGTGAAGACAAATAACCAGGCAGAGTGCTTCACTGATACCTCCAGAATATGAGGAGAAAGTGAAGAAGGCCTCCAACATACTGAATGGACACCATGAGGGACCTTCATTGAGGACATGGACAACAGTCATATAAAGCAGATAGACATGGATGTGATATATCTTCAGAGAGAGTATGTAAATCCAATGAACCACAGATCCATTTCAGTCAAGGACAAACCAGGACTTGTTTATGAATACATTAAATTATTAGCCTTTACAAAAATGCTCATAGCATTTACATATGTCAGCTATGGACTTCTTTCCCCTCTGGCCACAGGCCAGAACTCTCCGACCCAAATTCAGACAATTATTAGACACTACAGGGCTTCCCTACTTTAGACAAGTTATTCTTATCTAAAATGATGTATCACTATACTGCCATAAAGAAAAACACGTTTTTATGCATAATGTAATCATATAAGATATAATAGTTAACTATGATTATTAAAATAGCTTCTACCATCACCTGAAAATGATTTCTTGGAAGGAAAATAATTTTTGGCTACCTTGAAAATGGTTTTAAAAGATGATTCCCTCTTCTCTCATCATCTCTACAAGATGACCCTTATCATGTCATTAGACCTCCAGTGTCTCCAGGGTTCTCCCACCTATGGGTGGACTTCGGCCAAAGAGATTTGAGAGTTTGGAAGCTAGCTGCCATTGAAATTTAAAAGTGTTCTAGTTACTCCACTCCCATTCCCTACCCTTCTGGTTCCCATGGAAACAGACGTCAGATCGCCAAAAAACAGGGTAAAGATAGCACCATGCCCAGTTTTCCCCACAATCTGTTTCCATGGGAACAGGAAGAGTAGGGAAGGAAAGCCTAGAGAGTTTGCAGATTTCAGTCATTGTCAGCTGGGAGATGCAGACAGCTTTGGCTAAACAGCCCAATGGTCTGTAGAACCCAACTGTCTCCTCAAGTCAATTGAGAGGCCAACTTTGGCCTGGGGTCACATGGAGAAGTGAAGATAGCAACAGAGAAGTACAGAAAACAAGGTTATAGAACTCCATGTTTGGATCCCCTCAGATAAAGGCACATATGGAAGACTTATTTCCTCTAACTTCCCTTAGGCCTACCCTAAGATAATCTAGATTACAATTAATTTTTAGTGGTAGTATCCTAGAATATCAATCAATGGTGAATACCTTCCTCTTCATGAAGAGACAAATATAACCATAGACTTGGGCCCCAGAAGGCTCTTTGTTATAAGTGTTAAGCTACCACTGAAGTTGAGGCAACAATGGTTTATTCTTGGCTTCTGGCTATATCCTACCTAAGACTAAACTGTGAGGAAATTTCTCAGAACATGAAAAAGATTCAGTCCTTCCTTCATATTTTATTTCCCTTGCCTTAGGCAATTCTTGTGAGAAAGACTCTGGACATGGGGACCATTCTGGCAAATGGGAGACATATTAGAATGATTAATAGATACAAACAACTGATATAACTAAAAGAATCATGGGAAATGGGAGGTAGACTCTAGAACCAAAGTTGGAAATTAACAAGCATGGCAATGAGTCGAAGTAAGATAATTGTATTTAGATAACATTTTCAGGTTTTCCAAGTGCTTTGCACACACTAATTCATTTGATCCTAACAAAAACCTTGTAAGGTAGATGCAATTATTCCCATTTTATAGATGAGGAAATTGGGAAATTATGTGACCCTGAGTATGTCAACTTCACTGAAGACTCAGGGCCACATAATTAGTAAGTGTCTGAGATCGGATATGAATTCAGGCCCCATGTCAGACTAGACAGAAGAAAACTGATTTTAACAGAAACACCATTCTTTCTCCGTTATACTTGCAAGGTAAATACATGCCCTGTCATGACAAAGACCAAACCAATGCAGGGCAGATGAGGATGAGAAGGAAGAGGACTCACTCTGAAGGTCTATCATGAACTCATTCATGCAACAAGCACTTATATAATAGACTTTTTCATTTATGGTTGTAGGATGTATGAGATGGAGACAAGGAGATGGAAGAGATAAATATGTCAATTTAAAAAAATACAGACATAATAAAAGTCACCAAAAACCTTCAAGTAATATTTCTGAGTCTCAGTTTCTTTATCTGCAAAAAGATGGTGTTGGATCAGATAATTACTAAAATTTCTTTCAGTTCTAAATGTTATTAACAGTTAATGAGGTTTTTTTAATAAAAAAATCTATTCTTAAAGCAAAATATACACTATGAAACTAACCTCTAGTTCTCAGCTAAAAATATAACCAAAAAAACCCAACAAAAACCTAAAATGTTTATTTCAGTGTTGGACCACATAAATACCCCTAAACTAATGTATTACTCAAGTACAAGTGCAAGTTAGTAGCACAGTGTTTTAAGAAGTTCTTTTCTTTCCCAAGTGAAAACAAGAAGGGCAAATATTAACTCTTCACTGACTATATTTTTCCATAAAAAATTACATACCTCCTCCTAAATCCTGAAAAGTAAAACAAAAGCGAATAATTCAACCAAAAATCACTTAATTATTTTAAAGGCTTCCTCAAATAAATAATATTCTGGTACTAAAACTACAAAGGGGAAAGAAAAATCAATGATTTGATTAGTCAGCACAGAAGCAACAAAGATAGCTAAGCATTTTGCACAGGCCTATAATCCCATGTGGCCAAGGAAAACTCACATACAGGCTGTGATGTTCATTTGTATTCCACAGAAGCAAAAATACACACATATATAAATATATGTGTGTATAATGTCACACGTAGACTTTTTTATATAAAAAAGCTATGAAATAATATGGAAATCCATTTATTTTTTAGGATGCTGAAGCATATTCAGTCACATTCTATAATTGGCAGGACAAAAAAAAAGGCTTATATGGAGAATTTCTCCATGATTAGCTATCAACCACACTGACCAGTATAGATGATATAGGCAACTGCTCAGGACACAATATACAGAGGAAAACTTTTAGATATGCTTTAAATAAGTGCATATATTTTAATACCCTAAACCATCAATCTCTTTCACGTATAGGTATTTATTTTATGATAAATAAGTCATGAGAGCAGGGACCATACACCTTTCCCAGTACACAGAACACTGCTCTGAATAGAGAAGGGCTATGGATAAAGGAAGGACTGGATCTGTAATTTCATGGCAGAGAGGGTTGCGGGGGGCGGAGGGGAGGGGGGGAATGGCAGGGGTGCCGCGGGGGAGGTGGTTCCTCTGCCAATACAGGTCAGGTCTTATGTATATTGCCTGGAATGCTGAGAGGTTGGGTAAGAGACTCGTCTAAGGTCTCACATTCAGTAGGTATCAGAGGTGGGATTGAATCCAGATTCTCATTACTATTTCTGTTACGTCACATTCCCTCTTTTTTTATATAGTAGATACTTAAAAATGGCAGGTGAATGAAGGAATAGTCAGCTAAATAAATGAATGAGGCAGTATAAAACCTGAGAGCAAAGTTTTCAGGAGAGCTGGGGAAAGGGGTTGGGAATATTCAAGCATTTTTTTTCTGGTAAGATCAGAGAGTTTGAGCTGATCACGTGGTCAACATGAGTCAGCAGTGTGATTGGCCAACAAAGTTGATGATACCTTGGGTTTCATTAAGAGAGGCAAAGCTTCCCAGAATAGGGAAGTAATGGTCTCTCTAGACTCCTTCTGCCTGGTTGGTCCTCATCTGAAGTATTGTACCCTGTTCTGGAGACCCCAGTTTAAGAACACTGATAATAAGCTAGAGAATGGGCCTCTCTGAAGGCTGAAGAGTCTTACGTCCACATAACATGAGGACCAGTGGGAGGCACTGGTCATGTTTGTTCTGGAGAAAAGA
This sequence comes from Potorous gilbertii, assembly GCA_028658325.1. Lineage (NCBI taxonomy): Eukaryota > Metazoa > Chordata > Mammalia > Diprotodontia > Potoroidae > Potorous > Potorous gilbertii. The sequence continues at coordinate 68,442,788 of CM053773.1, forward strand.
AGCCTCAGAGGAAATAGAAGAGCTGTCTTCATGTGTACGAATGGCTAACTTGGACAAGGAATTGGAAATGTTCTACTTGGTTCTTGAGGGCTGAGCCAGAAGAAATTGGGAGAAAATGCAGTGAAGCCATTTTAGGTTTAAGAGTCAGGAAAGGCTTTCTAAGAATTACAGCTTCCCAAGAGGTGGTGGGTTCCCTCTCCTTGAGAGTTTTCCAACAGAAGCCCAATGTCTACTTGTCATGTAAATAACCATGGAGGTTCCTTTCATGTATGGGTAGGACTAACCAGTTAATGAAGCCCCTTCCAACTAAAAAAATTTGTGATTAAGAGACTCTCAGCTTACCTAGAGTGCACAAATGTCTTGTTTCAATTCTATTAACAATATAATTTAGACTAAGTTCATCAATATTGGATAGGGTCAACTTGCAAAACAGGCAGGAAAAGAGGCAAAATTGCCATGAAAATGGACCAAAATATTTTTTAATTTCCATGGATGAGTATATCTACAGTTTGAGTCTATCACATTCTGGCTCCACTGAAATATATACCAAATTCTGAGAGAGCCTAGTTAGAACACCATTTTACTGTAAGTTGGGATTCATATCAGTCCCTAACTGAGGGGCTCACATCACCTAAGGATCCAAGGCTATCCTCAAGTAGTTTATAATTCATAGTAATAGCTTAGTTGACATAGTCATTTCTACTGTAAACCAACATATGGGTTCCAAAAAGCAATGATAGTATGCAAAATTGTGCAATAAAAGCCAAAAGGCTTATGGGAAATATGTGGTCAGGGGCACAATGCTCAAAAACTTCCTAAGTCACATCAAAAAAGGAAACAATTTTATACACATCAAATGGTAAAGAAATACATAAATACTACAATAAGTAGTGGCACCATGCACTGCACCCAGTTTCCCACAGCCCAGGCTGGCAAAGTGTCCTACAAGTTGAACTGGCTGCAACTCTAGGCCTCAGGCCACACTGGACCAGAAGCCATGCCAGAAGTAGAGATGTGTAGACCAGCTCCTCTGCCTATAGCATCTACTGCACCAGAAGATATACAATCAACATTGCACTTTACCTTGACAAAGAAATTTGCTTATGGAAATGGGCATCTGAAGGGTTGCTACTTGTGAATTATTGTGAAGTGGTACAGTTTTCTGTACTCTTATTGTTTCTTGGGAAAGAAATTTCACATATGCAAACTCAAAATTCAGGTTGTGCTCAAGATGTTCCAAAATATATCAATCATGTTGGAAGAAATTCATATTTTCAAAACAAGTACTAAAGCAGAATTCACTGTATATTCCAATGTTTCTCACAAACCCTGAAAAAAAGTAGCCAAGTAAGCTAGGTGCATATTTCCCACCAACAGTTTCTAAACACCAGTGGCTCTTACCTTTCTAGGAGGCCAGTTATGGGCAAAGACAGTTAATTTGTGAACAGTGATTTAAATAGAATCCTTTCTCAATCATTTCATTCTAACTTTTTTGTTTATAAAAACAGTCATGTCCAAGAATCTTTTCTAGTCATATTTACCTAGATCTGGCCACCCCAAATATCCCAGCAACTTCCAGAATTTATTTAAAGAGTTGCTACTATTTAGTTCATAGATGGAATACTTGTTTATGTTGTGATAGTTGATTATTTATGTTTTTCTTGTTCGTCCACTCTTCCCCATTATATCCATTTTGATTAAGCACTTACCATGTGTGGAGCATTATGGTAGATAGAGATGAAAGAAGACACAGTGATTAATCTCACAGACTTCCAGTCTACTCAGAGTTGTGTATGTGTAGGTGTGTGTCTGTCCATCTGTCTCTCTGTGTGTTCCTCTCTCAAAGAGAGGACAGGGAAGGGAGGGAGGAAATAGAGGGAGAGAGGGATGGAGAGAGATGTTCAAGAGCAAAGAAAATCTGGAAAGAGAAGCAGCTATGGCATAATGAAAGAAGACTGGCTTTGATGCCGGAGAACCTGGGTTCAATGTCCATCTCTGATACTTATTAGTCTGTGACATTGGGTAAGTCATTTCCTCTTCAGGTTCTTTATGAATTAGATTGTCCTCTGAGATGCCCTTCAGATGTCGATGTGTCTTAAGGTCATAAGTAAATAAAAGAGGCACAAAGAGACATGTAAATACTCAGGAAGAAAATCTAGAGTTAGACAAGGGAGCATTGCTTAAAAGAATCAGCCTTGGACGATTAAAAAAAAAACTTAAAAAGTCAAGGACAGAAAAGAGAGGCATTCAAATCAACAAGCATTTATTAAGGTCCTACTATGTGCTCAACACTGTGCTAGGCACTTGACATACAAGTAATATAAATAAAATGTTGCTTTCATCCTAACAGAGGAGACAAGGATATGTAAAGAAGGAATGTTGTTTTTAAGGTACACACAAATACGAAGTAGTTTGATAGAGAGGACACTAGCAGAAAGCTATAAATAAAGGCATGGAGAGAGCCAAATGGGGAACATGTACAAGGATCATTAGGCTGTCCACAACGGAGCAGAGTGTACAGTAAATGAAAGAGAGGAGTAGAAGATGACATTACAAAGGTTGAGTGGCACCAGATCACAGAAGACTTTCAATGCAAGGCACAATTGTAAAGTGAAGAAGTCTCTTGATGAAAGAGGAGAGTATAAAATCTGGCTTGAAGTTTAACTTCAAGAAAAACTAAGATCTTGGCAACTGGTCCCATCACTTTCTGGCCAATAAAGGGAGAAGTAATAAGAGCAGTATGAGATTTTATATTCCTGAGCTCAAAGATCACTGCAGACAGTAACTGCAGCCATAAATTAAAAGATGCTTGCTCCTTGGAAGGAAAGCTATGGTAAATCTGGACAGTATACTAAAAAGCAAAGACATCACCTTGTCAACAAAGGCCTAGATGTCAAAGCTATGGTTTTCCAGTAGCAATGTATGGTTGCGATGGTTGGACTATAAGGAAAACTGAGCACCACAGAATAGACACTTTTCAATTGTAGTGCTAGAGAAGACTTTTGAGACTCCTCCCGAAATCAAGGAGGTCAAATCAGTCAATACTTAAAGAAATTAATTCAGGTTATTCACTGAAAGGTCCAATACTAAACTTAAATATTTTGGTGACATAATGAGAACATGGGACTCATTAGAAAAGATCTTGATGTTGGAAGAGATTGGAGACAAAAGGAGAAGGGATGGCAGAGAATTGACTAGATGGTACCATGAAAGCAATGAACATGACCTTGGAAAGACTTCAGGAGATAATGGAAGATAGAAGGACCTGCTATATAGTTTGTGGGCTCACAAAGAGTTAGAAATGACTCAAATGAACAGATGAATTTTAGCAGAGAAGGAATATGGTCATATGTAGGCAAAAGTAAGACTGACCTGAGGATGACATGAAGGACAGATGGGGGGAGGGAAGGCAAAAATGAGAGTAGCCAAGAAGAACCAAGAAGGTTGTTACCTTAGTTCAGGTAGAAGTTCAATTTAATAGAATTTATCAACATGTGAGTTTTAATGGGATGGAAGAGTCAAAGATAATCCCAATGTTCAAAGTATAGCATAAGTGGGCAAATCATAATGTTATTAACAGGAATAGGAAAACTGGGCTGGGGGAAAGATTTGAAGAAAAGATATTAAGTAAAAATCTGTCCTCTTTAGTTTGTCCTACAGCAAGGACACACTGGTGAAAAAATTGATTACATAACAGGAGATGAGCAAGTTTGGAATTGGAGAAGTCATGTGTGTATGTGTGTGTGTGTGTATCTCTATGTATGTCTGTGTCTCTGTACATTTACATGTGTACATGGATATACATATCTTGAGGGAAATTATTTTTCCATTTTTTTAATAACCAATTATTAAATTTGGATTAAGGTTTTTTCTCTTTATTTCCTCAATCAGGGATCAGCCCTTGTAGGTCAATCAGCTAGTCTCCGAAGGACAAGCTATTAGATAAGGTTGTCCAAATCCTCTGAAACATGATTTTCAATCTTGGGTGGGACCTCACTCAACTATGAGACCTTATTTCTGTTTAAAGTGTCAACAGAATTAGGTAAGAAACTAACTAATAAAACTAATGGCTTTTGTAAAGTATCAAGATACAAAGGAAAGCCACAAAAGATCATCAGCATTTCGTATATTAATTGCTATTAAAAAAACAAAAGCAAAGTACAAAAAGAGAAATACCATTCGGGCAAAAGGCATAGAATATCTAGCAATAAACCCACTGAGGCATATTCAGGATTCATATTTATACAACTATAAAATATTTTTATAGGAGTAAAGGCAGACTTTAATTGGAATCACCCATTAATCATGGTTGGACTACAAGAATACAATAAAAATAATACTACCTAAATTCATTTACAGATTTAATGCTACACCTATGAAAGTACCAAGGGAGTATTTTATGGAACTAGATAAAATAATAACAAAATTCATTTGAAGGAACAAAAGGTCTAGAATCTCAAGGGGAATAAAGAGGAGGAAAAAAAGTAGTTACAAAAATGCTATAATATTACCAGATCTGAAAGTACATCATAAAGCCAAAAAACATCAAAACTATTTGGTAAGTAGTTAAAAAAAAAGAAAAAGATCAATTAAACAGACTAACAAAGACTCAAAAAAGTAAACAAACATTGTAAGCTCAGTATTCAAGAAACTCAAAAACATAAACTGGGAGGGAAAGAATTCCCTACCCAGCAAGACCTTCTGGGAAAACTGTAAATCAGCTTGACAAAAAATAGGTTTATATAAGCAATTTATGCCATATATTACGGTAAGTCCTATACAGATAAGCAATTTAAAGGGTAGTAACAATACGTATAACACTAATTACGATAGTAGTTAGCATTTATATAATGCCTACCACGTGCCAGGCACTATGCAAAGCATTTCACAAATATTATCTCATTTGATCCCTCACTACAGCCCAGGGTTGTTCAGCTTTTTCAGTCGTGTTTGACATTCCATGACTCCATTTGGGCTCTTTTTTAGCAAAACTATTGGAGTGTTTTGCCATTTTCTTTTCTGGCTCATTTTACAGATGAGGAAACTGAGGCAAATGGGTTAAATGACTTGCCCAGGGCTGTACACTAGTACGTCTTCCTGACTCCAGGCCCAGTGCTACTACTATCTCCATTTTACAGACTAGGAAACTGAAGCAAACAGGTTAAATGGCTTGCCCTGTCACCAAGCTAGTAAGTGTCTGAGGTCACATTTGAACTCAGGTCTTACTGACTCCAGGTCCAGTGTTCTATATACTGTGTCACATGAAAAAAAGCAAAAACATTAAAGAACAGAAAAAGATAACTTCAGACCTATAGTGCATAAGATTTTATAACCAAGCAAGGGATGAAAGTGATCACAAAGAACTACACAGATAACTTCCATTATAAAAATTAAATTAAATTTTTGCATAAACCAAATCAATGCAACTAGAAAAGTTGCAAAAGTATAGAATAAGGAGAAAATCTTTGCATCAACCATCACAAATAACAATTTGATATTCAAGACACAATCATAAGATCACAGGTCTTATTCTGAAACTTCAGCGGTCATCTGATTCAAACCCTTTATTTTCAGCTGAGGAAATGGGGCTCTGGGTAGTTAATCAAGCTCATGTTCAAAATCATAAAAACGGTCTCTCCCCACTGAGCTTTCCAAGGCACTATATTGTTGTCTCCTACATAGACAACTGATATAAACATCTAAGATTAAATGACATTCCCCAATACTTAAAGGATTCATAAATATAAACAAATGGTTTTCAAAAGAATATAACTGCAAATAACTAACGACCATACAAAAATGCTCCAAATCACTAATAATCAGAAAACTGCATATTAAAAGCAGCTCTGAGATTTAACCTCACACTTATCACATTGAAAAATATGATTAAAAAAAGAAACAGTATTGAAGGAATCATAGGAAGATAGACATTATAATGTACTGTTGACAGCTGTGACAGTCCAACTATTATGTAATACAATTTAGAATTATGCAAGAAAAGTCAATGAACTCTTCATACCTTTTGACTAATCAGTCTTACCTACTGGGCAAATATCCCAAGGATGTCAAAGACAGGGGAAAAAAGTTCCAGATGTACATTATGTTCATAGCAGAATGGCACTGTTGATAAAGAGTTGGCCTCTGAGTCAGGAAAAGACAGCTAGGTGGCACAGTGAACAGAGCACTGAGTTTAGAATCAGGAAGACTCATCCTCCTAAATTCAAATCCAGCCTAAAACACTTACTAGCTATGTGACCCTGGGCAAGTCACTTAACCCTATTTGCCTCAGTTTCTGTAAAATGACCTGGAGAAGGAAATACCAAATCAATCCGGTATCTTTGCCAAGAATATCCCCAAAATGGGGTCACAGGGAATTGGATATGACAGAAAAAGAGCAACATCTCAGAATCAGGAAGGGTTCCAGTCTCAAATCTTATCACACACTGGCTGAGAGACCTTGGGCAAGTCATTTAGCACTTCAGTGCCTCCAAACAACTTCTAAAACCATAAGTTTCACAGTAGTTTCCACTCTGCATTGGTAGAAGCAATCTCCTCACAAGGAATTCTCTACACCAGTGAGATTCCAGGTCTCAACTATTCATAGCATTATTTTTTTGCAGTAGGAAAAAACTGAAAGCAAAATTGGGTACCTATAAACTGAGGAAGAGCCTATGAACGTAAGGGAATACTATTACACTACAAGAAATAAAGAATGTCAGAAGTTCAGAGAACTATATGAATATTTATATAAACTGATACAGAGGGAAGAAAGAACCCAAACAACAATATGCACAATACGACAATGGAAATGAAAGCACACAAAAGATTAAATTCAACGCCCAATAGTGGTCATAAAAGATATATTTCCTTCCTTTCACTAGAAAGGGGGAAACTATATATGTGGTACAGGGACATGTGAGCTCTTTATGTTCGGGTCAGTTTTGCTTAAATATTTTTGATCTGTTATAAGAAAGTGGTCTATAAGAAGCTTGGGAAAGATCTCAGGAAATGATCATGATATAAAAATAGCATCAAAAAAATTTTTTAAATAAACATACTAGGAAAGCTTTTATCTAATGGAAGCCTATGGTAAATATTTTTTTTAATCTTTTCCAAGAAATATTCAGTCCCTAACTAATGCTGGATAGATTTCAATTTTCATGTATTTAGTTTTTCTGGAGGCAAGATATACCTGAACTTAATCACAGTATTTATTTGCAGGCATCATGATCGGGAGTTCTAACTTGAAATGCCTGTATAGCAAATATAAGCAGTTTCCTGGAAATGCATGCTAGCAAGAACTGGCCTATTGGAAATTAGCCATCAGCTCCCAAAAAGTTCTAGAGCTATAGCAGGCACAGTCCAACGCTGGGTCAGTCACATTTTCTAGTCCTACTAACTACCAGGTTCTCCATAAATTATTTATATGAAGGCTATATTAGCTGGCATAGTGTTTGCTACCAATCCTAGAAGGATGGGAAGTACTTTTCCTCTCTTTCAAACTCCTCCCACTTCAATCAAGCTTCTCTGGAATCCCACAGGGCCATCCTTAGTTGTTGGGTCTCTTTGGGCATCCTCTATGGCTCTGTCCTGGTGCTCTTTTCTTTTCTCTCTGTGATCCTGTCAGCTCCCAAGAGCTCAATTATGATCTCTGGGATCCTACAGGTTCTAGATCTTAGATGGAGGCCTGGAAGGGGCCATAGAGATCCCTTAATCCAATCCCTCATCATTTTATACATGAGGTGACAAAGGCCCCAGAGGGATATGTAGTTAGAAGAGCTAGGTTTTGAACCCAAGTCCTATTTCTTCAAATCTAGCAGTTTGCCGTGTCCTATACTATCTTTCCCTTAAGTAGTTTGTCTTCTAAATCTACGTGTTCAAACCTTGAGTGATACCTCCAATCTAGAGGTTTCTTGATTTTCCTAACTGCTAAGGCTAATGTGCCCTTCTTCCTCAGATTACCCTACCTTACTTACCTATCTGTATATGAATGAATGAATGAATGAATGTGTGAATGAATGAATGAATGGGCATGCATTTCATTAAGCACTGCTGCTTGTCAAATACTGTAGCAAGTAGTGAAGATACATACAGAAATAGTACTCCAGGAGCTCCCATTGTAATAGGAAGAAAGAATATTTGTAGAGGAGAAGTGGTTTAGGGGCAGCTCAGGGGTACAATGTATGGATCGCTGGCCCGGGGGCAGGAAGACTCATCTTTCTGAGTTTAATCTGTCCTCAGACACTCACCAGCTGTGGGACCCTAGGAAAGTCACTTACTCCTGTTTGCCTCAATGCTTCATCTATAAAATAACCTGGAAAGGGAAATGGCAAATCACTCCAGCATCTCTGCTGAGAAATCCCCAAACAGAGCTCTCAGCAAGGCAGACAACTTGCAAAAAATGACTAAATGACAAAGGATGGTGGTTTGGTTTGAAGATTGTTTTGGTCTGGGAAGTCACTGAGATGGAAAGTGGACCATAACAGCAGTTGACTGATATCACAGTTCCCATGATGGACAGCATGGAAAAGTGTACTGGGCACTGAATTTAGTGTCAGGAAGACCCAGGTTCAGATTATGCCTGAGCTACTTGCTAGCTGTGTATCCCTGGGCAAGCAACTTAACTTCTTTGTGCCTCAGTTTCCTCATCTATAAAATGAAGGGACTGGATTCTATGACCTCTAAGGACACTTCCAGTTCTAAATCCATGGTCCTATGATCCTAGAGGAAAAAGGGAAATACACCTGTAGTAGTAGACATGCAGCAGCATGGCAGAAAATGACCACAGTGAATTCAGCATCTTCCTTACCATGAAGCTAGCGTCATTCACTCATTGGAACAGCAAAGAACCAGGGTTGGAGTTCTCGAGGAGCTGAGTGGTTTTGCTTCCCCAGGCCATGGTAACTTAGAACCTCTGGCATCCTTATGCAGGGCAGCCTGGCTGATTGTTAACTGTCAAGGAGAGTATAAACTCCCAAAGGGTAGGGACAGTTGGAGGGTTTTGCTTTTCCATCCTCAGGTCTGTACGCAGAAGAAGAGCGGAAGTTATTGTTGCTTTCTCCTAGAGTCGGACATGATCTGCCCTTTCCCCAGGCTACCCCCAATCATCCAGGCAGAATGGAGCAGCGCAGAACCATCTGGGTGGCCAGAAGTTAGGCTGGCTCCTGAGACCCATAACTCACCCATGGTGCAGATAATCATTAGCTCCTAAACAGGAGGGCGCTTAGATCAAGGGCAACAAGCGACTGACGAAGCTGATGGCATAATTAGCACATGATGCTTGAAAGATCATCAGAGTAACCTTGTCTCAACAAAGAACATGAATCTCCCTCTCCCCCACCAGGAAAAACAAAGAGTAACCACAAATCCCCACCAATCACTGCATTTCCTTGGAAGGCTATAATAAAGATGAGCACGCTGTCTGTCAGATTTTAGACAAAGCGGACTCCTACATAAACATCTGTGTCTGTTAAGATCCTAGGGACGATGCAAATGAGACACCAAGCCAACCATCATTCAGTCTAACAACATTCTCTGTCCGATGGGAGTCAGTTTGTTCCCAAGTTCCGGGGATGGCAAAAACACTGTCACCTTCCCAGTAATTCCGTTCATTCACCTCCGCGATATTTTTGGCAAGGAAGCAAAGGTGGAGCCTGTTTTTAAAGGGATTAGACTGGATTAAAAACAAGGAGCTCCCGGCTCCCAGGCTTATGCCTTGAAACAGGAGAACGAGTTGAGTTACATAGCCTCTTTGGCTAGTCCAAAACCAAAAGCTTTCTCGTCTTGCTGGTGAATGTGGGCTCTCAGGGATCACTTCCCATGCTTGCTGGCTAACTTGCTGTCTGTCAAGCCTCCGTTTTTCCCCCTGGGAAATGGGATTATAACTATCTCATATGAAAATTCCATGAGAAGAGAGGGATAGCAATGATAATGATGAGCAATAATAAAAAATAATAAGTAGCTAGCACTTATATAGCACCTAATATATACCAGGAGTTATTGTTTTTGTGGAGTTGTTTCAGTCGTGTCCAACTTTCCATGACCCCATTTGGGGTTTCCTTGGCAAAGATACTAGAATAATTTGCCATTTCTTTGTCCAGCTCCTTTTGTAGATGAGGAAACCAAGGCAAATTGGCTTAAGTGACTTGCCCAAGTTCACACAGCTGGTATCTGAGGCTATATTTAAGCTCAGGTCTCCCTGACTCTAGGTCCACTCTATCCATTGCACAGAACAAACTCCTTAGTATTTCTAGTCCAGTGTCTAAATATGTTAAAACCTAGAAATAGTAATCACTGATATATTGCATTTACCCAAGGAACATAGCAATCTTTAGAAATCTCTTTAACCCTCTTCAATTCCACAAGGTACAAGAGTAGTTATTTTCAGAAGGAAAAGAAAAGGAAAATTGTGGCACTCAAGAGGAGTCTAATTCTTTATCATGTGTAAGATATAGAAAATTTCACTTTTAGGAATTTCAAAAATACATATGAATAACTGGTTCCCAAACTCCTGCATTTATCCACTCAGGCAGAAAGCCAGGACAAAATGTGAAATAGATGAAAGTTTGTCTTCCTCCTGTTGCTTCAGAATATAAGGCATTAGCCAGAGGGAGGGGGAGACTTTGGAAGGGAGGGCACTGCATCCCAGCTTTGAGATTTATTGTCTCTGTGACTCTAAGTAAGTTACAGATTCACTAGGGCTCAATGTCTTCATCTATAAAATGAAGAGAGCCAACTAGATGGATTTGTAGGTACCATCCAGCTCAAGATTTCTATGGTCCAAAGAAACCAAACCAGGGATGAGGAACCTGCAGCCTTGACTGAGGCCACATGTGTTCCTCTAAGGCCTGAAGCACAGCCCTTTGACTGAATACAAACTCCACAGAACAAATCAAGCTTAGATTCAGTCAAAGGACCACTCTTGAGGACATAGAAGGCCACATGTGGCCTTGAGGTTGGAGGTTCCCCAACCCTGAACCAAACCCTCTAGTTCACTGGCCTTGTACAGGCACATATCATCTGTCCCCCTTCTTTCCCCTAAGTTCATCAGAAGACATTCTATGAACAGCTAAAGTCCCAGAAAGAAAGGCCAGTGAATCATCTCCAGTTTACAAGACTCCTAGGAGATCCAACCCAAAGGAATTCCTTACAGTCAGTCAATAAATATTATTTAAGCACCTACTATATGCCAAGCATTGAGGCAAAGGACAGTTCCTGCTTTCAAGGATCTCGCCATCTAATGGGGGAGACAACATGTCAACAAATATGGGCAAACTAGCTGAAAGTAGGATAAATAGGGAATAGTCAACAGATGGAAAGCAATACAAAGATTGAGTTAATTCAAGGACAATCTCAGATAATCAGGATAAACCTGGTACTAGATTTGGAATTAGCCAGCATGGGCTGGAGTCCCAGATTCACCATCTAAAAGTTGTGTGGTCTCTCTATATGTATATGTGCATGTATATATTCATAGCTATAGAGAAACATATCCAAAATTTATTGTAAAAAGAACAAAGTAAAAAAGTGGACATCAGAGAACCAAAGAAAACTCATAAGGAAGTCATATATATTATTTATCATATAGACTTTCTTGAAATGGAAATTGTCAAATATTTTCAATCTTCTCTAATGTTTTGCTATGCACACATGATTTTTTCTTTTTTTTTATTTAAGTTTATGATATGTTTTTGTTTCTTTTCTTTATTCTGTATTTGTGTTCTGGCCCTTAAGTCTAAAATAAAATTAAAAACAGAAAGAGAAAAAAATACTGCAATGGAAAAAATTTGGCAGAAGCAAAAGCCAACAATTTTAAAAGAATACATGAATTCGGTACAAATCAAAGTAAATGACCTTGAGAATAAAGTATACAGAAGATAACTTTAAAAGAAAAAGTTGTGTGATCTCAGGCAATTTATATTAGTTCTGTGAACCTCAATTCCTCATGCACAAAATGTAGATGGTTAAACTTAGACTTCTCAACCTAGAAGGGTTGTAAAGCTGTGAGTAAAGTGTTTTGTGAATTTGAAAGCACTTCAGAAATCACAGTTTTTCCTGAAAAAAGCTAGGCCTAATCTCCAACTGATCCAGGCCTCCAAAAGAAACAGAAACTAGTATTTCAAAGTACTTTATGGTGGATAAAGAACTTTCTTTATAGCAATTCTATGATGTTAAAAAATCCTAAAGGTCTAATTAATAAGACTGGCCAACTCTGAATTAAGTGAAAAGTGGAAGATACTATATAAATCATCTGATTTTCTAATCAAAGGGAACTGCTAAGGATTTAAACTAGTCATCAGTTTTTAGTAATTTCCAGTATTTATAGTGCTCTAATCTTGACATCTGCTCCACAATTATTGTCACCACAAAGACATGACTGAGAACTTCAGATCAAATACAATGTCTAAGAAGAAACACTTAGGTTTATTTGCAGATTAAGTATAGCTTCTCTGCATTCAGCCATTAGATAATGATATTCAAATTCAAATTGATTTGGGTGGAGAAACTACTTTCTATCTCCATTTAGAAATCTTCTTCTTTAGACTGCTAAATATGTTATTTAAAACAATTCTCTGATACTGAGGTATGTGTGTGTGTGTGTGTGTGTGTGTGTGTGTTGTAACTCCTCTTTAATGGGGAGTACGTTGTCAGAGGTTATTAAAAAATGTTCCAATTACAGCTATGAATAAAGAGAATAAGTACATCTAAATCCCAACTAAATCACACTAGTGCCTACAAAATTCAGCCCATGTCCTCTGCAACGCATCCAACAAAGCCCATCCTTGGAGATCAGGGACAGAGAAACCACCACCTTCTGAAGCTGCCCATTCCCCTTCTGATTGGCTCAGACTGGTAATCACTGACATCATGCCAAAATCTGTCTCTTTGCGCCATTTGTTCATTGCTCCTGGATTCTGCTATCTAGGACCAAAGAGAACACATCTAGTCCTTTTTCCTCATGAAAAGCTTTCAAGAACTTGAAGACAGACAGGTAGGTGGTGAACTGGATAGCGTACTGGACCTCAGACTCTTACTAGCTGGGTGAGCCTGGACAAGTCACTTAAGCCTGTTTGCCTCAGTTTCTTCATCTGCAAAATGAGCTGGGTAAGGAAATGGCAAACCACTCCAGTTTGCCAAAAAAATCCCAAATTGGGTCATGAAGCGTTGGACATGACTGAAATGATTGAACAACAATACTTGAAGGCAGTTATCATGTCCCCTTTAACTCTTTCCTTCAGCAAATCACCCTCATTAACACCACCATCATCCTCATCATCTTAATAGTTAGCATTTATTTAATATACAGCATATATTAGAGCTTTAAGATTTGCAAAGTATTATACATGTGTTTGTGTATAAATGTGTGGATATATATGTAGGTATACATACATATATGTATATAGAAAATTTCATTTGATCCTCATAAGAAGTAGGGGCTGTTACCATTCTCAGTTTATAGGTGAGGAAATAGGCTGAGATAAGGTAAATGACTTACCCAGGGTCACAGGCTGACTTTGAACTCAGGTCTTCCTAACTTGAAGTCCAGAACTCTGAGTACCTTGCCTCCCAGCTCCTAGATGTAAAATGGCATGCCACTCCACTATGTTGATTTTTCCTCTCTCTCTACCCTCTCCAACCTACTGGTATTCTTTCAGCTATAACTTGATCATGGCAGAGTAGAGCAAGTATATCACATTTTTGTGCCTAGATGTCACATTTTTCATACCATGCTGTTGACTCAAATTGAGCCTTAAATCAGAAAGTGATAACAATGTTTCTACTTTGAAGTAATTGTGACATATTGGAAAGAGCTCCATACCTGGAATCAAAAGACCTGGGTTTGAATCCAGTGTTGACATTCACCATCTGGCATAACACATGCCATTTATTCATTTTGAGTTTCATTTCCCTAATCTGTAAAATGGGCAAAACAATTCTCTCATTAGCTCCCTTAATAGGAAGGTTGGAATAATGGTCAGTGCGATATAAAACCATAATCAAGTCTCAACCCAGAGTCTCAGTCAACCCTCTAAGAACATGAGGGTTATAAATTATAGACTGTTGGCAGAGGAAACCCTCACATGGGGAGCACATCTACAATGTTGTGAGGATTAACTGAGATGATGTGTTAAAGTTCTTTGTAAACTGTGAAGAGCTATATGTCAGTTATTATTTTCATAAACAGAAAAAGAAAGTTAAATACAGGAATTAACCTGTTAGGAAAATCATTGATGGAGACTAAAGAAATGACATTTTCCCACAAATCAGTAACATTGTACTACTACATGATTTTTCTTTCTATTTTTGCTTTGCCAGACAGTCCAGTGTCACCATATAGAATAAGGGTTCAGTTACCCATAAGGTAAGAAAAGATTTAAGGGAGAAAGGAAACATGACAGAAAGCTCCTATGTGATATGAAACGCTCAGAAGGCTGAATAGGGCTATTCCTCTCATCAGCCAACAAAGTGAGGCCGCTCTCTTCTGTTAGGGAGAGATCAAAGGAGAGATGAAATTCAACTACAAGGCTTGATGAAAAGCTGCTCTGCCTCTCCAAAGCACTCTGAGAATGTGGACTGGGAGTAATGGACAGGACCCTGTAGGGCCTGTATCCAGGTCAAGGGAGTTCTACTGCTGCCTGTTATTCCCCAGGACAGCTCCATGACTGGGAGGTATCACAGGGCATCCAAGTAGGCTGAAAACACTGCCCCTGTCCTCAACCATCTTACTATCTAATTGGGAAGATAACATGGAAATGTGACAAATTAAATAATATCAAAAAACAATGTCTTAGGCAGCACATCAGCGGTCAAGGGAATCATAAGAACAGATGCCATAGAAGTTAAGGAAAAGGAGAGAGACCTTCAATTTACAGAGGTTAGAGAAGGCTTCACGAAGGAGGCTGGATTTTGGTGAGGGACCTGAAGGACGACTCAAAGAGTATTCTTTAGATACTCAAAGAAAAGCGAAGAAGTCATTATACGTATGATAATAAAGCAGTAGAATAGGTTGTCATTAGTCAATATCACACAAGGTTTCCAATGAGTTACACATCTTTTTTCTAATTCTACTACCACAGGATTTTGTAACTTTCTAAATTTGGGGGGGGACCTAGAGACAATTAGCATTAAGAATTGCTAAAAAAAAAAATTAAGGATATAGTGAATGTATGAATGTTATTTTGTTAACCATATCATTGAGTATCTGCTAAATTTTTCTCTATGGTCACAGCTCTGCGCTAAATAAAGAACAACACAAGAAAGAAATATTTCATGTTATCTCCTACAAAGTCTAGCCCCAATATCACAAATCAAATATTTATTTACTATTTTAAGACCCCTTCCATAGTTTCAATATAAAGTATTCAGAGAACAGCAACCTGGATGGTGAAGGGTCTCCAGATTATATATATGCAGATTAACAGAAAGACATGGGTAATTTTAGCTTGGAGAAGAAAAAGCTAGTATAGAGAAAAAGAAAACTGAGAAAAGACAGGGCTAAGCAGCCTTCCCTCAATCAGTGACACTTGTGGGAAGTCCACCTGTTCATGCTATAAAATTCAAGCACAACTATTTAAAGGGTGATAGGTTACCCAAATTACTGTATAGTATGGTACTCAAGGGGAAACAGTAGCCCCCAAAGTTACTGTATTGTAAGTCAACCTTAAGGTAACAACAAGTAGTGTACTTTTCTCTCTTAAGAGAGACTATTTTATGTCTCTTTTTAACAACTTTATTAAGTGACAAAAGAAACAAAAGTAGAAACTACTTTGTCAGTAACCACATGTTCCCAATGCCTGCAGGGTACATAACACTGGATTAGTTATGTAGTTTATAGCCAGTAGCATAAATGTGTTTTATCTGACAACAGGGAAATAAATGTTCAGAGGCTCTGGGATGCAGGTACTTGACAGGAAGTAAACATACACACAAGCACACACACAAGAGTCAATGCTATGACCACCAAGAAGACAGAGTCAATAAAGTCTAGTAGTCAGTTAATACAATCAATAATTGAGTAAATACGTCAAGGGCAGTTAGGTGGGGCCATGACTAGAGGGCCGGGCCTGGAGTTAGGAGTTATTCATCTTTATGAGTTCAAATTTAGCCTCAGACATTTACTAGCTCTGTAATCCTGTGCTAGTCATTCAACCCCGTTTGCCTCAGTTTCCTCATCTGCTAAATGAGTTGGAGAAGGAGATAGCAATCCATTCCCATATCTTTGCCAAGAAAATCCCATGATGGACTGAAAGCAACTGAATGGCAACAAATAGTTATCCCAACAAAGGCACAGTGTAATTTCTAATAGCTAGAATCTTGTAAATTCTTGCTTTATCAGCTGCTCTCTCTGTTATAGACAGTCAAGCTGAGTCTATAAGAATCAGTTCCATAAGTGTGTTACAGAATCACAGAAACTGAGAGAAAGGAACCTCAGCAGTCACCTTGTCCAACCCACATACAAAAGGAGTTCCTACTAAGATATACAGAACAAATGATAATCCAGTCTCTGCTTAAAGACTCCCCCATTTCTCTAGGCAGTGCACTCCACTTTTCGACAGCACTAATGGTTAGGATGCTTTTCCTGATGTCAAGCCTAAAATGACTCCTTTTCAACCTCCAGCCATGGCTCCTAGTCCAGCCCTCTGCAGCAAAATGGAAAAATCTAACCATTCCTCCTCTACACGACGGTCCTCATGCTCCCCTTAGGTGTTCTTTTCTCCATGATAAATATGACTAGTTCCTTCCACTGATCTTTATCTTATGTGAACTCAAGATCTTTTATCATCTTGGTTGCCTCACTCTAGAAGTTTTCTAGTTTATTAATATCTTTCTTAAACTATAGTACCTGGTGATTTAACCTAGTCAACATATCACATGATATCACAACAGAAATGCTCCTACATAGTTGTAAGAATGAGGAAATTCCAACTTTGCTATCTGGGTTTCCACTTTCCAATAGTCCATGAATATTAAATTTGTTTCTCCCTCTGAATCAGTTCTTTTGGATCAGATTCAAGAAGAATACTTCCTGTCTTTGCACTTACAAGAGGATGGGGACACCCTAAAGACTGGAAAAGAACTGGGCAACTTCCCTGAGCTAGAGGTGACAGCTGTAAGAACTGACCCTAGACTAGGTGGACAAAGTCCTGACTAATACTGGGGTTTTGAGGATCCCCTTGCATCTATTCTCAAGGAGCTCATCACTAAGGTCACAAACGTTAGTTTGCCTCTCAATCCCGGGAGATCATGAGGAGCAGGCTATGGAGAGGCTGGTGACCTTGCATATCCCTCTCTCTCTCAAAACAAAGTCAAGTGCAAGTCATGTCATCATTTCTCTGATAGCACGACCTTCTTCAGCAATGAAGGAAGAACACAGCAACAACACCAAAAATTCTCAAGTAACATTCCCCAGGAAAGAGGATCATGTTCTCTCTTTTACATGAAAAAAATGATTTAACATACTCTCTGACATTAACGGGCATCACATCTCAAATACAAATATTAGGATATATGTTAACAAAGTTACAATCACAACTAGATCCACAGAAGTAAGATCAATGGTAGGCAATGGAATAGGTGTTGTGATAAGTAGATTACAGACACATTAAAGGCTTTTGAAGATGAAATTATAGTAAAGTTTGCCAGTTCAAAGAACATGCAGAGTCAAAAAAGTGAAGGTCCACACCAACATAAAGTTTAACTGAAGATAATGAGGATCTAAACGGAAGAACTGTGCTTGGCTACAGTGTATAGGGTAGTTAGGTGGCACAGTGGTTAGAGCGCCAAGCCTGGAGCTAAGAAGACTTATCATCCTGAAATCACATCTGGCCTCAGACACTTACTAACTGTGTGACCCCGAGTAAGTCAATTAACGCTGTTTGCCTCAGTTTCTTCCCCAGTACAATGAGCTACAGAAGAAAACAGAAAAACATTCCAGTATCCTTGCCAAGAAAACCCCAAATGGGGTCACAAAAAATTGGACATAACTGAAAATAACTGAACTGTATATAAGCATTCCCAAATGGAACAGAATAAAGTAGACCTGAAGCAGTTTATAAAGGCAATTAGTAGGACATAGGAATCATCTACATAAGATGATAATTCAAATCACAAGAATTGCTAAGAGGATTAGCCACTCCTATTTTTTCAAATTTATTTTCAAAACATATTTTTCTTTTTCTAAATACTTCCCAATTACATGTAAAAAAATTTAAACATTTGTGTTTTTTTTTTAATTTTGAGTTCCAAATTCTTTCCCTCACTCCCACTCCCTCCCCTCTTTGAGAAGGTAAGCAATTTGATTTTGATTATATATGTGAAATCATGCAAAACATATTTACAGATTAGCCATGTTGCAAAAGAAAACACAGACAAAAAAACAAGAAAACTAAAGAGTTTTTCAAAAGTATACTTCAATCTTCATTCAAAGTTCATCAGTTCTCTCCCTGGAGATGGATAGGACTTTTCATCATGGGTCCTTTGGAACAGTCTTGGATTGTTTTCTTGTTCAGAGTAGCTAGGTCTCTCATAGCTGATCATCCTTAAACTATTGATTTTAGTGTGCACTCTGTTCTCTTTGCATGCATTCATATGTGTCTTCCCAGGTTTTTCTGAAAGCATCCTGCTCATCTTTTCTTATAACACAATAGTATTACATTACAATCGTATGCCACAACTTGTCAGTCATTCCCTAACTGATGGGCACCTCTTCACTTTCCAATTCTCTGCCACCACTAAAAGAGTTTCTATATATAACTTTATACTGATGAATCGTTTCTTTTTCATTTGAGCTCTTTGGGATACAGGTCTAGTCGTGGTATTGCTGGGTTAAAGGGTATGCAGTTTTGTAGTCCTTTGGGATTACTTTCAAATTGTTCCCCAAAATGGTCACAGTTCTATTTTTCTCTCTCTAACCCTTGCTAACAATAGTTCCAAGGGACATGCTGTGAAGGGGAAGGATTTTCTTCATTTATATCAAACATGAAGGTAATATAAGCTTGTGATAGAAGCCCCTTACAGGGGGTAGGGGTGGGGGGCAAAGTTCTGGAGTCACAACTTCATCAGTGTAGAGGACTCCTGGCATAGAAACTCCCTTCTCTGTTACAAATGAGCAGCTTATATTCTTAGAAAGTTTAGGTGGAGAGAAGACACTAAATGACTTCATCACACAGTATGTGTCAGAGGCAGAATTTGAACTCAGATCTCTTGACTGCAAAGCTAGCTCTCTATCTATATATAAGACTACCTCCCACATCAACTGAAAATTAAAATATAAATATATAGAACTTTATCATCATCAAAGTCAGGATCTTACTATTATACTATATGACTGTTAAAGTTTTAAGAGGATTTGGCTTTTAATTTTGAGATGTTATGATAGACCCCATCTCCCAAAAGCTTATAATCTAAGACAGATAGCTTTATTTATAAAGTTTTATCAGTTTCCCCAAGTATATAACCATTAACTGGGGAATGGCTTAGTATGTTATGAATGGAGTAGAATGTTACTGTGCTGTGCTTCATTGTCAAAAAACAATAAATATGATGGAAAAAGAGAAGCCTGGTAAGGCTGTATGAACACACTAAGCAAAACAATTGAAAAATATGTGATTACAATGTGACTTAAACAATAGAAACAACGTAAATTAAAAGAACAACAAAACACCAGAAACAACGGTGCAAAATTATAATAATCTTGTCCACAAAAGCACCTGTGCCCACTTTTTGGGATGTGAGAACAGGGGACACCCTAAGGATGGAAACTATCAGGGAAGAGCAATATCTACAAACTTCCTCAATATAAAGGCTATTTTTCCTAATGTTTCGTTTTGCCTCTTTTTTTTATTCTTTGATTAAAAAAAACCTGGCTCACTGGAAGGGGAAAAGAGGAGAATACATTGGGAAATGTGAGTGATGTAAAAATAAAAGCTACAAATAAAAATTTGAAAGGATATTCTGTTTCCAAAAGATAATATCTTTCATTTTAGTTACTCATCTAACAAGTCTGCTTCTCCATGAAGTCTAAGGCCCTGTGAGTCAACCTTATTTGTCACTGGGAAGGGAAAGAAAGAAATGAAAGTTGTTTGGCTGATTATCTCCTCTTCCTACAGGCAATCAGGGTCACTCACAGAGCCTTCATTGATTTAACATAATCTAGTGTGAGTTCAGGACCAGTGGGACCAGATATTTCCATTGAATTTAAAATATTGTCCTTATGGTTAAGCATATAAAACCTATCTAGGGAATGAATTCTTGTGATTCTGAGGTAGGCAGTAGACCTATCAATCATATAACTTCAAACTTAACATGGTTTACAGTACCTGTATATTAGACTATGTCAAATCCATTTATTCTTGGACAATTTCCCATCTCTAGACGTTGAGCTGGGTGTTTCCAGACAAGGGAATTTAAAGGAATGGAATGTCTTCCAACAGTACCCAAGGAGGAGACAATTTCAAAAAGAAAAGTCAGAAAGAATAGGAACGAAGACATAAGAAGTAGGAAATCCTTTGTTATGAGCAGGATTTCATATCTCTCAATAGTCCACTACAAAGAAGAACTAAAAATCAGTCCCACAACCCACCTCCCTTCCTACATCCATCTTCAGGTGATATTAATCAAGATATGAGAGAAATCAATACCCACAGAGTGAATATATTGAGTCTTCTATCTTGGTCACTTTTTTTTTTAGAAGGTGGGACTTTTTTAAATAGTATTTTTTCCCCAATGACATATCAAGAAAATTTTTAGCATTCATTTTTACAAGATTTTGAGTTCCAAATTGTTTTCTTCCCTCCCTCCCCTTCCCTCTTCTGAAAATGATCGGTAGTTTGATATAGTATCTACATGTGTTATCATGAAAATATCTTTCCATATTCATCACAGTTGTGGAAGAAGCAAATCAAAAGGGAGGAAAAACATAAGAATAAAGTAAGTGAAAAAAATGTGCTTTGATCCACATTCAGAGTCCATCAATTCTTTATCTGGATGTGGACAGCATTTTCCTTTATGAGTCCTTTGTAGCTGTCTTGGATCCTCATGTTGCTGGGAAAAGCTGAGTCATTCATAGTTGATAATTACACAGTGTTGTTTATACTGTATACAATGTTTTCCTTGTTCTGCTCCTTTTACTCTGCATCAGTTCATACAAATCTTTCCAAGTTTTTTTCTGAAATATGCCTGTTCATTATTTCTTTGCACAATAGTATTCTATTACATTCATCTACCACAGCTTGTTCAACCATTCCCCAACTGATGGGCATCTCCTCAGTTTCCAATATTTTGCCATCATGAATAGGACTGCTATAAATATTTTTGCACTTGTAGGTCCTTTTCCCTTTTTCATGATCTCTTTGGGACACAGATCCTGGCCGCTTTTAAAAGGCCATCAATAGAATTAAAAGAGCAAAAAAAGTTGGCAACCGTACCAAAAGTCACCTAGGAGATGATCACTTTGAATGCTGTATTCTAGGCCCTTGACTATGAGCATGAAAGAAACCAAAAGGGGAAGAGACAAGGGGGACGCTGCTATCCACACTCATCGATCCCTTCCCTAACTCCCTTTTGTACTCACTTTTTGTACCACAGAATTAGAACCTCATTAGATATTGTCTTATTCTCTGTCTGAAACATATAATTTAGCACTTTGTTTCATATTAACTTGCTTACAAATTGCTTCAAGTATGCATCATGAAAGGCAGTGTAGCATAATGGAGAGAGAGCTGACCTGGAAGCCATGGAGACCTGAGCTGAAGTTCTACCTATGACACATACTGGCTTTGTGACCTTACGCATGTCACTCAACCTCTCTATGTCTCAGGCTGCCCTAGATGACTTTAAGTGAAAGAGGAGGTAAGGATCTGAATGGGTTAAGTTTCTCTCCAGGGCCTCCTTTGTAACAAATAAAATCACAGGTCCAGTCCCTAAACCTAGCCTGTGTATGTCGTACAATAATAGTAACAACAAAAACTAACATTTATATAGCATTTTAATGTTCACAAAGCTTGTTACACAGATGATGAGTAGAGTGGGATGATGGCACCTGACATTTGCAGTGTTTGACAAAGATGTATCCATTGAGAGGCCTGGCCCACAAAACTCACCAGATTGAAATGTAATTGAGAAATGTTTAACAAAATAAAATGCAACATAGATCATCTCAATTTGAGATTTTCCAGGTCAATACACAGGATGCATGGATCCACTTCTATTTGAATCTGACCACAATGGAAGAAGTGTGCTTTAAAGGACCCCAAGGAGATCAATGTCACAAACGCTTCTCTTTTTAATACCAATATTTCCCCAATGACACTATAGAGCTATGACTCATGGAACACCACCATTTCAGATAAACTCAAATTACATATGACCCAAAAGGCATAAGTACACATACATATTTTTACACATATACATATATATATATGTATGCACATGCATGTGTGAATATGGGTGAATACATTGTACACATGTGTGTATGTACATGCATATACACATATCTATATACAATATGCATATATACTGAACATATAGACATGTACGTGTCTATATACATGTACACATATATATGTCTAGATACAGTCATAATAGTTGAAGTAGGTTATACTAAATTAGCAATGACCTACATACAGAAAAAAATGGCACAAAAGTGAATATCAGCATGACCAGAAAAGTGAGGAGGGCTAGTCATGCATAGAGACTGACGGGGTGATAAATAATGGAGGTCACATACTACACTGGCACCCCAGAAATAGGAATAAATCTAGAGAGAGGCCACCTGCGCACTAGGTTCATATTTTATGGAGGATTTCAGGAAAAGTGTAGAGCAAGAATCACACCAGATGAAATGGCTTTCATAAAAATGTTTCAATTTGTACTAAATAATGTGATTATGGATCTGCGTGTATGTCTTCTATCCATAATGAAACTGCAAATTCCTTATAAGTAGGGATTATGTTGTTTTTTAATGTATTCAATACTGCCCAGCACAATGCTAGGTGTTCAATAAATGCTTCTTAGTTAACTTTATCTACTTCATTCATTCAGAAAGCACTAATTGAGTGCCTGCCCAATGTATAACACTATTCAGGGCAATGTGAGGGAGGGAACAAGCTTTTGTAAATGACCTATTATATGTCATTATATGTGCTAAATACTTTTTTTTGATCCTCACAAGAACTCCATGAGGTAGGTGCTATGAGGATGATTTTATAGTTGAGGAAATTGAGGTAGTCAGAGGTTAAATAACTTGTCCAGGGTCACACAACCAATAAGTGTCTGAGGCTCCATTTTAACTCAGGTCTTCCTGACTCTCTCTATCCACTGCGCCATTTAGAGGTTTTCCATTTAGATGCTTCTCAGCAATAAGCAGATACCCAACTTCCTGATTTCAAGGACCCTATTATTTTCTTTCTGCTCACAAGGGGTACAAATTCATAGGACTTTCATACATAAAAAAGAAAATTATACCCATCATCACAAATAACTATTAAAAAATGCAACCTCAATATCTTTATACCTGTTCTTTAAAAATTCAATGGTAAAACACACCTTCACTCACATAAAATCTTTCACATCTAATAGAGACCATAACAAAGACTATGGACGGTACATAAAATTATTAGTGGCTCAAATACTGACAGGAATTTAAAAAGTCAAAGTGTCAAAATGAATTAAGATTCCACCTAAGGGATTGTTCTTGTGTTGTTAATTTGGCAATTAAAATGTTTCACATTTTTTCAAATGAGCCTGGATATAATTATAAAGATAAAGATAGCTTTGAAACCACAACCAATATTTATTTTATTTTTATTACAGCATCACCACTGACACTACATATTTTATCATGGAAATAAGAGCTACCATTATCATTGTCAGCTGTCAAAACACTTCCTGAAAGCCAAGGTCATAAGCCAACACTAATCCAAAGATAATGTGATATTTAAAAATGCAAAACTGTCCTCAGAGCAACTCAAAACTCTTCTGACATGATGCATAACAGGTTTTGTTCTGTTTAGACAAAGCCTTTTTGGTGCTAGAATAATTAAAAGAAAAACACATGAGAAATCTGCATTTTAATTTACACTATCATTTTCTTCTGGTACAGTCCTCAAAGACTTTCATTAAGTGAGGTAACTCACACCCTGCCCGCCTACCCACCCTCACTCTTCATTCTTATTATTCTCAAGCCTTTGAACAGTGTTGCTAGTTGGCATTTTTATGATTAACCTGATAATTCCAATGCACAGAACTGGTTAAAAACATGATTATTTTCCCCCAAAAAAAGATGAGTCAAGCTTCTCATATCTCAAAGGGAAAAAACAGTATTTTTCCAATTAAGCTCTTCTCTGAAGGGATAAAAGTATCCAGAGCAAACTCATATCCAGTGATCTACCTACTTCTCATTTAATTTCCATAATGGCAGCCAGAAGGAACTTTCTTGGCCTTAACAAAAATAAATATTAAATCTTACTCAAGAATAATTTATGATGTTTATCATCTTCCTATTCTCCTATCCTCCATTTCTATTAAATTGTTTTTCATACTGATAGATATATCAAATTCTCATCTGCTTTTACCCCCATGAACTGTCCACTTGCTTTTTTCAATGGATCTTCTAAGATGTGTTTTTGTTTCCACAAAAGGTCAAGGTGGAAACATTTAGAAGTCTTCTTGAAGCACTAAAAGTGAACATCCGCAGGCCATCTTGGCACTTCTTTATAACTGTGTACTTTACCAATTCCAAATCACCATTAATATTTTAAATATGGCTCTTCAATAACCACCAACATTTATCATGATATATATACTCCACAAAGATTAACATATTTCAAAGATGCAAAAAGGGATGGCTGATCCTCAGATGATTTTAAATGGTAAGGTCATTAAAATACAAAAATCTGGAAAAGCAAAGTATCAACTTACAAGACACCACTGACTGTTATGAAACTAACTCCAAGATTTCAACAGGATGACTATTAGTCTTCATTTATTTTGCAGTACCATACTCCCGCAACAGATTTAAACTGAACTAGTCCAACACACAACCACCATAAACAGAGATGTTGGACTAAAAACAAATAAACCACAACAAAACAAAACAAAAACAGTCAAAATACAGGTATTGTTTGGCATCATGGCACTCACTCTCCTTGACGTTCACACACTTGCAGGTACCCATACTTGGGTAACAATTTTAGCAAGTTCGGTGCCCTGTCATTATTAAGCCATAGTGCAAGCAAGCACTGCCAACTATATAAACCACCTTCCACTCATCAGAATAAGAACAGGCAAGTCTTATTCTGCATTTAACATTGTTTGAGTGAAAGGGTATGAAGAAGGAGGACCCACATGAAGGATGACATTGCCCACAGTTGACATCATATATCAGAAGCCTTTAATCAGAAGCCATCATTTCACATCCGTCCAAACTGTTGTAACAGGTCTTTTTGGAGATCTGTCATCATCTTCTTAACTGCCATGACAACTCTTTGACATGGATGTGAGTAGAGAGGACTGAAGTCTTTCCTGTGTCATACAAAAGGTGAGATTACAAGTCTTTGGTCCTGAGAAAAGTGAGTGAGTGAGTGACTGAGAACCACTGGAGACGGATATTTTGATCTTCTTGCACATGGGGCAATTGGAAGAGAAACAGAGGACTAGAATTATGCTAACTCTTCCGACCAAAATATCCCCAACTACTACCCACACTGGAAGCACAAAACTTTATATCAAGGATCAACCTCTTAAAGTGGTTGCATTCTTTTATCTTTATTTCAATAAAACAATGGATGAAAAGTAAACTTAAAGTCAGAAGTTTTAAATTTCTTACTCATAAATATAACAAGCACTCAACTAGTCCCTGCAAGGATTTTACTTAAAACAAACAAATTGTTACTCCTGACAACCAAAGTGCAAAAAGGATCTCAATTAAGGCATGTTCCCAACAGACGTAATTTTTTCACTTCTATGTTGTTTCTCACAGTATTGGTGTTTTTCTCTATTTCCACTCCCTACCTCTTTCCCCAAATTCCAATGAAGTTGCAGATTCTCTAAGATCAGCATTCCTTTCTCTGTAGAATACCTCTGAACAGTGGCAAGTACATAGTAAACATTCAATAAAGCCTATTGACTAAGTGCCTGGGAAGCATGTGGTCTCCCATCTAATACAAATGAAGCAATGGGTAAGAAGCGCAACGAGAGCCATGCCCAAAGGAATCCCTCAGCAAGGTAAACTGCTCTCAAGTCCCTGTGCCAGCTCTGCCCTAGTAGTAGAGAGAGTGCCCATCCATCTCAGCTAGCTGTAGTTTCTAGTTAACACTGCTTTGTTTCACAGCCCACCCACGACTCCTGTTCATGTTCACTTTGTGCTTTGTCAGAGCGGAGGGTTTTTTAGTCACATATGATTTCAAAGGCAGAAGATGGCCTGAAACAAAATTAATCAATTTCCCACTGTGCCTCGGCCACATGCCTGCTTGGCTGAAGGGAAATCTTTAAATAGCACGGACAAATTCTCACCAAAATGGAATGTGAGATGAAGTTGGGGAGAAGCTGTAGTGGGTGTAATTCTTGCAGTTTCCAGGTGCAAAGGGTACAAACTTCCAATTGACTCAGAAACAAACAGATAACTCATTAACGTTATGACCTAAACGATTGAATTACTACTCATAGTACCTTCATCTTTAGCTCTCCAATTCCTGAATTCCCTACAAAGATTAATTGCTAAGACCTGCCGATGGGAAATATTTGTCATATCCACTTCCTTCCCTCTCACAACTCACATGCCCATCACCTTTGTTAAGTCCTTCATCATATTTTTCCTGGGTTTTTGTGATACCATCCTATTTTCTCTCTCTACATCTAATCTCACCCTTCTCCAATCCATCCTCCATTCAGGTGTCAAAAAAATCTTAAGGAAGAAATTTCAACACATCACTCCTTAGTTCAAAAACCTTTAATAGCTCCTCCTTGCTTCTAGGATAAAAATGAAGTCTTTAGCTTGATATTTAAAGAACTGTATGATCTGATTCCAACCTATTTTCTAATATTATTTCATTTTACACAGTCAATGTTCCAGTCCAACTTTTTCCCCATACATTCATCCACTTTATCCCCCATGCTTAGGATGTCGAGTACAGATGTTGATTAGTTGTGCGGGCATTACTAAGTCATTTAACCTTCCAGAATCTTTAGGTTTACTCATCTACAAAGTGAAGAAAATATATCCACAGTCTCTGTCCCACAGAGTCATTGTGAGGTTCATATAAGATAATGGATACAAAATGCTTTGCAAACCAAATAAGATATGTATTACTCATGGTAATTTCTGGTTATTAACATGTAATATATATTAACAATAACAAGGATTACTCACAAATGCATGATTAATCAAATTCTGATGAAATACATAAGCGAAAACTCCCAATAACAGGAAATTGTGAACTGAATTCAGAATCATGTTTTTTCATAAAGGATATCCAATCTGGGTAGATCTTCTACGAGGGATGTATGGAAAGACTAAGAATCATATAGAATGAGAAGGTTTAGAGGAGTTGTGGTCTTGCATTTGTGGAGGAGAAATCCGCGCCAATTAAATATTACTCACTACAGAGGATATTAATGACAATGACAACAATACCATTAATGCTAATGGCTAGCATTTATATAGCACCTACTATGCCTCAGGCACTGTGCTAAGTGCTTCATTTGATTCTCACAACAACCCTGGGAGAGAGATGCTACTATCATCTTCATTTACAGGTGAGGAAACTGAGGCAAACAGGAACTCTATAACTTGTCCAAGGTTGCTAATATCTAAGGCTGGATTTGAACTCAGGTCTTCTTGATTCCAAATCTAGCATTCTATCCATTGCATTACCTAACTCACAGAAAAATGATTCCTCATGCCAAGCCAAACAGGTTTACTTTCAGAGCATTATCACCACGGCCAAGGAGCTGAGTAACTGGGTGCTGTGCCCAAATATCACAAACTATCTGAAATGCTTCTAATCATGGGTTTGACAGACTGCAACTCTAACTTAGGGTGAGACTAGTTACATTCAGAGAGTCTCATAACTGGAAGGTAGATTATTAAGTGAATTTTTCCCTCCACAGCAATTCATGAAACAGTTAAAAATACAAAACAGCCCTAAGTCTACTGCCTGCCCTTTTGAGTCCAATAATGATGATAGTAGAGTGACAGCAAATGGGATGGAGAATGATGAAGATCACAGTTTTTAGCCCAGTTGTGAACCTCAGTTTATCCGTAAGTACTTTCAATGGCGGGTGTGATACTAGATGAACTTCCTCATATAAGAAGTACCTCCCAAGCTGAAACACAACAACCCCACTGGTTTTAGTACATGTCTGAAAAAAGTTTTAGTGGACTTCAGAGTCCATGTTAGTGAGCAGAATCCTATATATGGCAGCTAAATAAATAAACAAAATCATAACAACCATGAAGAGCTTAGATAGTATTAAGAAAGGCATTGTTACCAAAAAAAGGGGAAGTGATACTCCCTACTATACTCTGCTCTGGTTAGACAACATCTGGAAAACTGTCTTCATTTGTGGGAATTACATCGGAGGAAGGAAATTGAAAAAGCTGGTTCTGAATAAACAAATAGCTAGTTAAAAGAAAAAATAAATATGAAAAGGCATCATATATAATTAGAATAGCTCTAACCTTAGCAAAATGGTAAAGCAAAGACATTGATTCTACTGATATTTCCTAGGAAGTTTTGTCACTGTTCAGTCATTTCAGTCATGTCTGACTCTTTGGGACATCATTTGGGGTTTTCTTGGCAAAGACACTAGAATGGTTTGGCATTTCATTTTTCAGCTCATTTTACAGATGCGAAAACAGAGGCAAACAGGGTTAAGTGGCTGGCTCAAGGTCATACAGCTAAGAAGTTTCTGAGGCTGAATTTGAACTCAGGTCCTTCCTGACTCCAGGTCCGGTACTCTATTCATTGTGTTACCTAGCTGCACCCCCTAGAAAGTCTAACTTCTGCAAAGCCACAGTGAGAAGCCCCCCAAACAAAGAAATTGTCTCCACCACCAAATAGTTGACCTCTGCCAAATGGAAAGATATAGAAGCTAAGGACAGTATCACTAGATCACAAGGCAATCCATAAAACATTATGGAGAAGCACACAAGTAGTATCCTCTCACGAAACAGCAAATTCATCACCCAAATCATCATCAAGAACACATAATAGGCCACGGTCACAGAAAGAATGATGTGAAGCACAAGGAGAGAATTCCTTTCTGATTGATATCAATAATTTTTGTTGTGAAGTTAAGATTTTTTTGTTCAGACAGTAAGGAATTCACCATACTGGACTGATATGCAGCCCACAAGTTTACATCTCATAATATTAACAGTATTGCTATGTTATTATTATTTAGCTTATCTATAATGATATTATAAGACCCTTCACCAAAGCCCTGCTGAAATCAATAAATACCATGTTTATAGTGTTTTACTCATCTACCCATTAGCAACTCCATCCAAAAAATAAAATGAAGTTAATTTGCATTGTTACCGGAGCCTACCCCGACTCCTGCTTTCAATTCTAAGAAATCTGTTCTGTTCAATAATTTTGCCAGCAATACTAATCTGTAGTTTGTCAATCTTATTTGCATGTAGGCTGTAGAACTAAACATTCTGAAGTTTGGGACATGGCCCTTCTCTATGAAAACGAAGTTTTGAATAGTCCAGTTACAACTGAATTGTGTTATTCATGTGACTTTCAAAATTTTCCAAAGAAAAACCTCACTGGCAGTGAAGATAAAGTATCAGACCAGTGATTTCAGGGGCATATTCATGAAGTCCCTATAATATGTTGAGGAAGTGTGAATAACTGACGGCAGAAAAGAAACAGTCCTTGTCTTCCATTCTGAGAGGGAGGGATATACAATGGGGACACAGATAAGAAAGTACAAGATAATTTTAGGATGACGAAAACCACTACAACCAAGGGAATCAGGAAACAGTTTTCAGGGGACTTGGTAAGGAAGAGAAAGCTTTAAGAACTTGAGAGAAACAGGAAGTGAAATGCAGGAATAGGCAACAACCTGCGCAGAAGATAGTAATTAATGAGAAATGGAAGGTTGAGTTTGGGGAACATCAAGCTAACCAGTTTTGCTGAAACATAAATCAGATGAGAGTAGAATGAAATAAATTTGGCAAGTCATCTGGAGCTAGATTGGGTAAGATCTTAAATGCCAAAGGGTTCTTGATTTCTTTTACTGTAGGTCATTAAGCAAAAGCTGGATAATGACATACGGGGTACACATTGTAGAAGGGATTCTTTTCAGGTGTTGTTATTGTTTAACTGCATACAAATCTTCATGACCCCATTTGGGGGTTTCTTGGCAAAGATACTTGATTTGCCATTTTCTTCTCCAGTTCATTTTACAGATGAAGAAACTGAAGCAAACAGGATTAAGTAACTTGCCCTGGGTCACACAGATAGTAAGTGTCTGGGGCCGGGCTTGAATTCATGGAGATAAGTCTTCTTAATTCCAAGCTTGGTACTCTATCCACTGCACTACTAAGCTATGTTCTTTTCAGGAGTAGGTTGGACTAGACAGTCTCTGAGTCACCTTCCAACTCTTGAGATACTATGATCTGGTCAGGCCGAGTCTAGAGACAATAGAGAGTCATTGCAGATTTTTAGGTAGAGGATTGACATGATCAGATCTGTGCCTTAGGAAGATTATTTTCATAGCTATGGGGAGGAAAATGGAAAAAAAAACTGAAGGGAAAGAGAGTAATTAGGAGACTACTAAAATAGTATAGGCAAAAAGAGATAAAATCCCATCTTAAGGCAACATCTGTGTAAGTGGAGAGTTGGAGACAAAAACAAAAGATATTTAGGAGTCTAAGAGGTGATATGAAAATGGGATATATGTAAGAGATATTATGTAGGTTGATTTATTAAGGCTTGTCAGTTGACTAGACATGTGATGTGGGGTAGAGAAAAGTCAAGGTTGTCAACCTGAGTGACATGGGAGGATGGTGTTGTCTTCAGTAGAAATAAGGAAGTTGGAAGAAAATGAGACGAGGCTAGTAAACTTTTTGCTCTCTTAAACATATTCAATGAAAGCGAGTTACCCTGAAAAAGTTTATTGTCCCGGGATGAGACCTTTATTTCCCCTAAAAGTAGGAGTTATCCCTTCCACGTTGCAGGGGTTTGGGGGATAGCACTCCCATGATCTGGAAAATCCTCATAAAAATTTTGCTCCCCCCTTACCAGCGTACATACACACATATACATACATACATACATACACACACACATATTCTTTTACAATACCTTACTGTAAAATCTGGGGTAAGTATTTGGTCATAGCCTCTGTGTAATTTTCTGGCCTTCATGTGCTGTCTTCGACTTTCTCAAAACTCCCCAAAGTTTCCCATTTAATTTCTTATGGAAACCATGATAGGGAAAGTGGAGATGTGGAAGGGATAGCTATATACTTCCACTAGTTCATGTAAGAGGCAAAAAGTAGAGGAAGGCCAGCGTCACCTTGCTGGTAGAGTACCAATGCTTCTTTTAGAAGTGTTATCAGGAAAAACTGCAGCTGAAAAGAGAAGGCTAGTGCTTTACCAAGCCACTACCTACGTGGGATCACATTTGGAGTTATAAGGGGCCTTGGAGGTCACCTAATCTAACCTCTCATTTCACAGATGAATCCCCTAAAGTTTAAGCACTGTCAGAGACTGTCAATTTTCCTTCCTACTGTCACTTGAGAGACTAGGCATGGCCTGGTTAAATGAAGCAAAAAAATAACTTGACATTGTAGGCCAAAGTGGAATAGTGCACAGATTATTAGTAAGGTCCTCTGTCTACTACATGTCAGGCTGCTTTTCGCTAGGGTGATAAGTCTGACAACTTTAATCTGCCCATCTATCACATTTATTATCAATGTGTCAAACTAGGATGTAAGCGTGGCTAAAACAAGCTCTTCGTTCCATTCATTTCCCTTTCAGACTTCTGATTAAATCAAATTGGAACCCTATGTGTGTTGACAGCAGGTTCTGAAGCAGAAACTCCTTGAAGAATGATGTTGGTGACACTGGAGACTGCCTTGGGGCACAAGGTCTGTCCTAAACTGCCAAAGAATTCAATACAATTGTAAAGAACATTTGTCTACAACTAACAGATTGCTACCAATGTTGACCAAAGTCTACATTTTAGGAAGAAAACTAAAGCCTGCCTCAGAAGAATAGTATTTTTAAAGAGGTTTACTTAATCTCTACT
This sequence comes from Potorous gilbertii, assembly GCA_028658325.1. Lineage (NCBI taxonomy): Eukaryota > Metazoa > Chordata > Mammalia > Diprotodontia > Potoroidae > Potorous > Potorous gilbertii. The sequence continues at coordinate 68,475,052 of CM053773.1, forward strand.
CATGAACTTTAAGTTCAAAATAACAGTTGGAAAATCAATCACAGGACTGGAAGAGTCCTCCAATATTTGACCATGAAACCCATTTGCCTGTGCTATATAGGTGATTCCAATGTCATTCCAGTCTAACAGTTATTTATATTTTGATTTGATTGGTAAAGAAAGTAAAATCTACCTTTATTAATGTCTCACACTGATGCCATCACATGATTAAACTATCTAATTTCAAAATTAGTTACAATTTCTTTAACTTCTCATTATTGATGGTGCTGAGTCTGCAATGTGAGTAAAAGACTATGCTATGTTTCTATTACATTCCACATTAGTTTGTTCTGAAAAGAAAATAAAGTTCATACCTTTCCAAAAAAGGAATGTTCTTTGGATCAATAACTCTGCAAACATCTAATGCACTTCACCCTCCCCCCTAAAAAATCTCAGATGTCAAAAAATTAAATTCTTCACTGCGTTTTATAAAAATCAGAGAAGGCAACTGAGGTTTTTTTATTTCAAACTAAATATTCAACTCAGTAACAAGGCTTTAAAAAAAGATATATTCCTGCGGTATTGCTCCTATTCCTGTCAGCCATGGTTTTATTTAGGTGCATGTGCTAATTTTTCATCTTAAGATGTGAAGAGAACATTTAATTAACTCTCAAAATGACTTATGTAAAAGAAAATATTAAGAGTTAGAGGGTTCTTGTAGCTTTAACTAACAAAAGGCCAATATTTCTTGAAAAGCCAATATTTCCCAATTACCAGTGAGAGCTAATCTCCATTGACAGAAGAAATAGCTTTCTGGAATATAATGGAAAACTCAGCTAAAACATTGGCATTCCCCACATCCCCAATACAAATTAGGTTCCCAATTTACTTGAACTATGTGACTTAGGAACTACATATTAAGCAAAAACAAAACTTAAACTATTTCTTCAGTTTTAATAAAGAAAATCTTCTGAACCAATAAAATAATCATTCTCTAGACTCACCTTTGTGCATTTCAGGAGGAAAATTAAAGCAAAAGCAAAGCACTAATTTGAAATATCATCACCTTGTATTGCTTTCCCTTATTCCCGAACAACTTGACCCAGCAAAAATAAAAACCACACGAACCAGAATTCCATAGGCAGGCTCGTATGTTCAATCACTGCATGATTCACTTTTGACCCTTTACTAAGAGCACTAATTTTAAGGCTGGCAATTAAGCTCTCATAAAAGGGAGGCAATCACCAGAAGACTCTGGAAACAAATCGATATTCTTCACAGAAATAAAGATGGAGAATTTGAAATAGTCTAATTTCATTTTCACCAGAACCTTATCTCCACTAAGTCAACACATGTGTGATAGTAACCTTTATCCTCTCAGAAGCAATCAGAACAAATACAGCAATGAGCCCCAAGGAGAGAGCAGCAGTGGGACAGAGCTGAAATTCTGCGGTCGGAGTCAGCCGCAGCAGCCGCTCCTGTGGCAGAGGCCTCTCTCAAATGCTCATGCTGCAACCAGAGAAATGAGAGGAGAGGAGTGAAGGAAGGAGGTCTGATGGCATCCTTCTAGGTCAAGCTAGACACTCTCTAGAGAAACCCATTAAATCCTCATCAAAGTCAAACTTGAGAAACTCATGAACTCATCATCAGAAACTTTCAGAAAAAGATCCAGATGGATGGTTCTGTGGACAACAATGCAAAAAGTTGGACAAGTCATTTTATCTTTCTCTCAAAGCCCAGGTTTCCTCATATTCAAAAGAAGGAAGCTGGATTAGATGAACTCCTCTTAGCTGCCTTCTTTAAGTTTATGACTCTTTGATTATACTTGAGACTCTAGAAAGAATGGAAGAAGGTATTAAATATTAATAACATTCAGAGAAGTTAAAAAGAAGTGGTCTAATGTCAATTTGACTTACGTGCTTCCAGTTTATTTGTTGATACCAGCACCATTAAAGTAAAAGAGAAAGACATGAGCTTTTAAGAGATCCTGGGTGACTAGATACTAAAAGACTACATTTATAGAGAGCTTTAAGGTGGATCATCACAGCAACTCTGTGAGACAGGTACTCATTTTTATTCTGCAATTCAAAGAGGAGGAAACTGAGGCACAGAAGGGCTTAAATAATTTGCTCAGGACAACACAACTAGAGAATGCCCAAATAAATCTTCCCTACCCCAAGGCTAGAGTTCTAGTCAAAATGCCACATTCCTTCTTTTTGCATCAGGGGTGTGGTATTTTCTACTTTTATCAGTCCCTCCCTTTGATTTCAACTGACCCTATGGCAAGTAACTCAGAAAATAGCTTCTTCTCTTGGAGACTCCTCTAGTTAACTATCTCAGTCCCTTTGAAAGGTTAGCTAGAACTATTCCAAAGGATGATGATAAAGAGTCATGACTTACCCTGATAGACATAATCCAAGAGAACAGCAACACAGCCCAATACCAGTTTGCCTCCCCCTCCATGCTCATGTCAGACCCTGCCAAGCCTTCTCTGCTTTCGTCTTCCTCTCTCCACTTGGGTTTCCATTTCTCCCCAGCATGCCGATGTCTTACTATTCTTAACGTCTCTGCATACAGCTATGTAGCATTTTGGCAGACAGGGCAACATTATCATTACTGTCACTGTCATAACTCCTGACCCGATAATTTATTAACAATAATACTTCATTTTATATAGCACTTTATAGCTTTCAAAGTACCTTTTTCCTCATGCATCAGGAGTGGGAAATCTGCAGCCTCGAGGCCACATGTGGTCTTTTAGGCCCTTGGGTGCAGCCTTTTGACTGAGTCCAAGTTTTACAGAACAAATTCTTTTATTAAGGGGATTTGTTCTGTGAAGTTTGGATTCAGTCAAAGGGCTGCACTTGAGGACCTGGAGGGCCACATGTGGCCTTGAGGCCACAGGTTCCCCATCCTTGTCGTAAATTACCTCGGTTTATCTTGAGAACTATGCGAGGTGTTTAGGAGCTCAAGGTTTAAGTAGCTTGCCCACCTGCAGATAGTAAGCAGTGGAGCCAGGATAGAACTGAGGGTCTACTGACACATACGCCTTTATTCTTTCTAATAAGCTAGATGACTGGATTTGGGTAAAGAAGCCCCTCTGGTAAATTAGACCAATTCTAAGTACAGTCACAACCTTCACAGAAGTCTTCAGACTACCTGAAGGGAAGGATCTTTTATCAAATTAGTAGAAGTCCATCTCTTGGATACATTAGAGGCTTGAGCCTCCACAAAGAGTGGAAAGGTTGCTCTTTGGGGTCATGTGCATAGATAAAGGGAAATACCTGAAGCAGAAAGGCTGATCTGACTTCCCATTATACCATAATTCTATCACCCACTTAGCCATACCATGCTACCTTCTAGCCCTTAGCTCCACCATAATCAAAGCAATTTTCATCTTCAACAATCATGGGCAACTCCAGCTCTCCAAGTTTACCAGCCCTGTACTGAAGACACACAGCAACAAATAACTAAGGAAACTTTCCATCTGTCATTTAAAAAAATAAAAATGCTTGTTATTTTCTAGAAGAAGAGGCCTGCTAATAGGTGGATCTGACAACAAACTGATTTACATACATTTTGCCATATTATGTTTTTGTCCTCAAAAAGTAAATTTGATGTGTTAGTATTTATAAAAATACTAGATAAGTGTTTTGAAAAAGTCTGTGAACAGAAGTTAGTTTTCCATATACAATATTCTGGTAAAAATGGTGATGGCAGCAATGGTTTGAGAGGCAAACATGAATGAAATTGTAACTCGTTGATGCACAAAATAAGCTTGAGAAACCCAAGGCTCATTTAGCAGGAGCTCCAGTTCATACAGTATCAGTAGTAAAAAATATGAATCTTCCTGAGATTCCAAGAAATATTAACACTGGCAACATCAATATAGAAGTGCCAAACCTATTCCCTCATTAGTTAAAAAGCTACTTCCAGGTAAAAATCTGGGGGAAAAAAAGTCATCTAGATTTCCATGCAATTGTTTATCCCTCTCCCCAAAAAAAAGAAAAGGAAGAGGAATCTTCTCACCTTTTGGGGCTGGATTGATTTAAGAAAAGGTATGGTATAAAACTGTGTATAAAATCAGTATATTAAGATGAAAGTTATTTGTCTTATTCGGTGATATTTTTAAGGAAAATATCTCCTCACACAATTTATTTTCCCTAAAGCATATTCTTATGTTATAAGGTAGGCTATCTTGGCTGCTACAGTATTTAGAAAATATATTTAAAGTATTCTTTTATTTTGTACAATCCAGAATACTGAGTGTTTTGTATATCCCATGGAATTCTATGAATGCAGTATTCCTTAGCTCTTTCTGCCATTTGTCATAATTATTTAAGAGCTATGCATGTATGTTGCATGAAAATAAGGAAAAAAACCCTCCAAATTAAATAGATTTCTAAAGAAAAAAGTTGTATGAGTATATAGTACCGTAGTCTAGTATGTCCAGAAGACATTGGTTTGGAGTTGGGTATTTTTAAGATACTGAATCGTCACCACCACAGGGCAAAAGATGACCAGCATCACTATGTTAACAAGACCACAATAAGTCTTTCATTCCTTTCACTCCTCCCCCTATTTGACCCAGATTAGGCTATGTGCCTCCACTGTACTATTTTCTTCAACCTCTCTGTGGATGGCACCATGAGGAGGGCTGGCCAATAGAGGCAGTCCATAGAACAGGATGTCAGAACAGGAGGAGTCAGTGAACATTAATGACAGGTTCCATGGTAAAACAGGGTCTACTTTCATTCTCTCATTCAGTAATAACAGCACACTTTTAATCCCTAGCCTTTGGGGTTAGCCACATTCCTCTTTAGTCCCTGTTTCAATATTACAGTTCCTTATTACTATACCTTTTCTTATGGGAAAAAGGATTTGCTGGGTGACAAACAAATTTCTTAGAGAGAAAAGGAAAAATAAAACCATTTTTTCTTGTAAGTTTTTTCCTATGAATCAATAAAAAAAAGTTTCATGTTTATACACTAAGAAATAATATTTTTGATGTATTCTAAATAAAAAGCATTAGAACAATTTAATCTATCACAATTTTTATGAAAATATTTATTGATTAAATTATATTTTAGAAATTTGTTATAAAGATCAAAATCTATTCAAAAACACTGATAATAAAAACACTAACTAATTTCAAGTAAAAGGCATTTATTTAATGCCAACTACATGAAAGTCTCCAAGTTCAGTGCAAGGGATACAAAGAAAAATGCAGTAAGCTCACAAGGAGTTTACATTTTAATGGGGGAATGCATCACATACACAGACAAGCAAATACAAAGAAATTTCAGGAGGAAGAGAGGACTTAGATCTAAGGAGATAGGCAAAGGCTCTCCTTGGAGCAAAGGGAATGGCACCAGGAATAAGCCCTGAAGAAAGGAAGGGATCCTACAAGGCAGACATAAGGAAGGAGACCATGCCAGAACAGTGTGAAAGGATGGAGATAGGAAAATGGGGCTGGCCACAGTAAAGGGAAAAGCCATCTCTTCCTTAGATATCAGAGCAAGGATGAGAGAATGAAGAATAATGCTGATGGCTTTTGAGTTAGGAGTAGGAGGATAGCCTCCATTGCTCAGTCAAGCAGAGTACAATGTCCTTTGCTGAGAGGAAAGCAGGAAGGGGGATGCAGGAGAAAAGAGAATGTGTGAAGTAGCTGCTCAGATTGACAAAGTTTAGCGAGGGTGATTTTTTTTGGTAGCAGAATAAATAAAGTTTCTTGTTCCTAGAAAAAAAAGCTGGTTCAAATCTGACCTAATTGGACTGATATGGAAAGTTACTCTCATATAATACTCTCATAGAATACAGAAAGAGTGCTAAATTTGGTTCAGGAAAACTGGGTTCAAATCCCAGCTGAGCCATTTCCAACATTGGTGAAGTTGGTAACATTTTAACCTCTCTGGGTTTTGGTTTTCCAAGGCTCCATAAAATAAGAGAGTCAGACTAGATGGCATCTGAGGTCCTTTCAAATTTAAATCTAGGATTCTATGATGCCCTGCTGATTGCTCATTAATAATTTTTTTAATTGAGCTGGTAGCCTCAGTTCTATACCACCTACGCAGATGATACACAATCAATACAAATTAACGAATCTATAGGCAACATCAGAAAAACCAAAGAGAATGTGCAGGGAGAAATTCTATTACATGGGAAAGGCAGGAGAATTCTAGGATTAACACAGAAGGGCAAAGGATGGATTCTGGTTATTGACTATTCATTCTGTATCTATTAAATTCTGTATCTACTCCTCCCATCCTTCTATCGCCTTGTTAGTCAAGCCTTTGTTAACACTTAGCTGAACTATCACAACAGCTGCAGAACAAGTCATGGTGCCTCTGCACTCCCCTCCAATTTATTCTGTTGCTTTTCAGTCATTCAGTTGTGTACAGCTCTTCCTAACGCCATAGATCATAGCACACCAACACTGTTCATGGGGTTTTCTTGGCAAAGATACTGGAGTGTTTTGCCATTTCCTTCTCCAGTGGATTAAGGGAAATGAAAGCCTGGTATCTAGTAAGTGTCTGAGGGCCTACCTGAACTCAAGTCTTCCTCATTCCAGGCCCAGTGCTCTAAACACTGAGCCACCTAGCTGACTCTCCAATTCATTCTTCACAGTTTTAAAATAACCTTTTCCTTTATCCACACACCCACTCAAAAATACTCAGTGGCTCCCCATTTTCTCTTAGCAAAGTTCAAACAGAAGGCCCTCCAAAATCTAACACCACCATACTTTCCCAATGCGACTTCTTACTCAACCTACCCACATTCTCTATACTCAAGACAAACTGGACTATTTGAAGTTCCCCGAACATACCCTTTAACTTTCCACCTGTGTCTTTGCTTACACTATTCTTAGGGCTTGGAACCTTCTTTTTTCTCTTCTCTACCTATTTTATTGCCACCTATCCTTTAAAACACAATTTCAATGCCACTTCCTATAAGAAACCTTCTTGATTCCCACCCCAACCAGATGTAATGCTAATCAGAGAGCTAAAGATCTTCCCCACCTATTGATGGGTTTGCCCGTTAAGGGAAGCTTGATAAGGGGAGGCCCACACCTTTTGTTAATTTCTAATACTCTGGTACTTCAGGGTTGTGAGGCACTCAGGCTCTGAAAAATATAACTACTCTGAGGTGAGGCTTTATTTTGGGGCTTACTCATTGGAAGTGTTTGTTTGGCCAGATGAGACACTGGGTAGCTGCAAAGGAGCTCCCTGATTTTGAAAACTCAGATGTTGGTGCTTCTCTCCCTGGTATCTATGTAGGTGTGGTCAGACAGTAGGATCTGCCTACTGATCTGTGATGTATGTATTGCTTATGGTCAGACAGTTGGAAGCCCTGTCTGTTGACTATCATTTTTTTGCATTTTCTCTGAAGTTCAGAGTGCTGACTTTTCTCCGTGAATTAAGTGAATGATATATGTGCTTGATTAAAGTGATTGTTGACCCCTCAAAAGTTGCTTTCCTTTTAGAAAAGCAGATCTAAAAACCTGTGCAACAGGCCCTCTTATGTACGCCAGGGGTCCTTACTGTTACACCAGGCAATAATATTTTTCACTGAAACTGGACCAAACACTTTCTTTATAACTCCTCTGATGTTCTTTCAATCCAATCCAATAAACATTTCTTAAATGCCCACTATATGCCAGGCACTGAGCTAAGAACTAGTTATACAACTGATAAAAACAGTCTCTGTCCTAAAGAAGGTCACAATCTAATGGGGCAGGGAGGTGGGGAACAACCCCAAAAAAGAGGCAGGAAAGAGGGGATCCATATTGGGGAATGGGGTACACAAGGAGTACGTAACATCGGTATTTTCATCCAGGTTCAAATCCATAGTTTCTTCAATTGCATCAGACTCCTCACTAAATGTATGTAAAATGGATGAATTGTTTCATGTGCCTGAGTCAGGAGGAGAAGAAAGTAAGGCTGGTAACCATGCACAGCCCTCCCTCACTCAAATCAAAGTCAACTGCAAGTCATGTCATCATCTTGACGTCATGGTTGTCTTTGAGAAGAAAGGACAAACACAACAGCCTGAGTCAGGAGAGCCTAGAAAGGACACACAAATAAAAATGTGAAATACTGCAGTTTGCTTTCCTTACCTTTCTCTCTGAAACCTGAATTCCTACCCCACACCTCCCCACTCTATCCTGCATCTGAAAATGCAATAAACAAACAATCCTGAAGCATCTTGGTCCTACTGATCTTACTGAATTCTACCAGGAAGAACTCTGAAATCAAAGCACTAAATTCACATTGTTCATATGCTAATGACGTGAAATAGATGGAAAGCAAAAGATAGGGTGGAGAGATCATGGAGTGAAAAATGTGAAACAACTAAGAATTAGGATTGAAGTAGAACAGAAAGGAATCTTCTCACATGCATAATGGAGGATAAAAATCAAGACTGATTTTCACAGAGAATTGCTAAAGTTTGGTATATAAATAAGGAAAAGTGATCCAGTGACTGAATGATTTCACTTTAGAGTTGTTAGAGGATGAAATTTTCTCTGATGCCAATTAATCTTTTCTATGATTTATGAAGGGCCTTTAAAGGAAATGAGAATTGTAGAGGGAAAAAAATTTTTTTATGAACTTCTATGAATGCAGCAAGTTCAGACTTCCTGCTTTCCTCACAAATTTGGATGTTTAAGTTTTTACATTTCCTTATACTTATTCTTATTTTGTTGCAATATATTAACATTTTAACAACCTAATTCTGTCAACTATAAAAGTTTGTGGGTAAGATTAGTAAGCGGAGGGTACAGAGGGAGTCACTAAGAGAGGCTAATGTCATAGTCATAAAGAACCGCTTAACAGTTGGGAGAGAGCATTAGGCAACGGAAGAGGGAATGATTAAATAGCCATTAAGTAACTGGATAAAAATCTGACTAGAATAATCCATACAAAGTAGTTATTAAGCCTAGAAAAAAGAATTACTGCTTCTCAACAAAGTGAAGTCACAAAGCAACAATTCTCAGAATGAAGGTAAAAGACATGTCAAATTGTGATGTGGGGAACTTAGGTTGTGTAAAATCTTTACCACATCTAAATTCTTAGACCTGCAAGAACTGAAAATTAAACAATTACTTAATGATTGGCGGAAGTCAAGAACCTCTATAGCTCTCTGCTGCCTCTAGGATAAGAAGCGATCTCTTTAAGAACTACAAATATGAGATATTCTCAAGTCAATTAGGGCTTGCTTGCTGACTTCATAAGCATATATATGGGTTAAGTACACATAAAATGACAAATTTTATTAAGGAAAATGATGAAACAAATAGGTAGAAAATTAAATACCTTGAATTGGACTTTCCATCAAAGATTCATTTTGGCTCACTGAATTATTCAATTCTCTTTATGCCTGTACATTTATATTCCTATCTAATAATTGAAGAAATATGGCAATACAAAATGGCAGAAAATAACTATTTCCTTGGAGAGCACCACTCTTCTAGCCACTCAGATTCATCATCTTAAGTCATCTTTGATTCTTCTTAGTTTCCATGATCGAATAGTTGCCAAATTTTGTTCATTTGACTTCCACAACATCTCTTGCCTCCATCCCCTTCTTTCTACTCTGCTCTACCATTTTTCAAGTCCTCTTTCCCTTATCACCTGTACTATTACAGTAACCTACTAATTGATCTCTCTGTCTCCAGTCTCTCCCCCTCTCATGGTGTCTCCAGTCTCTCCCCCTCTCATGGTGTTCTCCTCTACAACCCATCCTTTACATAGCTGCCCAAATAAGTCTTTCTAAAACATAGGTCTGACCATAACCCTCCAGATCAAAAACTCAGTTGCTCCCCATTCCATCTAAAAACAAGAACCAACTCCTTAGCCTAGTATTCAACTATCTCTCATAATATGCCTCTCAATGACCATTTCAGCTTTCTTTCATACTCTACATTCCAGCCAAAATAAACAGCTACCTTTATCCCAGCACCATGCATTCAAACAGGCCATCTCCCATACTGAGACTGCATTCCCTCCTCACTTCTATTAATATCATTCTCTTTCTTCAAAAGGCTCAGCACACCAACCACTTCTTTAAGGGATGCTTCCCTAAACCTCCCAATCCTCAAATTAAAGTGTCTTCTCCTTCCCCAAAATTCTCCTAAAGAGCTTTTCTGAATCTTCCCTTTACCTTCAGTAAACCCCACTTTGTAATATACTTATCTACATATTAATCTTACAATTTTGAACCCAGTTGGATAGAGAGCCCTGAAAGAAGACCTCAGATATGTCATGTTTTACCTTTGTATACCTATTAGTAAATACTTAGTAAATATTTCTTGAATTAATCAACGCTAGAATAATATCTATTTATCTTCAGAATATGTACCTATGCTTAGACTGTAATCTATTTGGGGAAAAAAAATGAAAGCACAATATGAGGCAATGTGGTAGAGTACAACTGAGGCACAGTATAATAACTGGATTTGGAATCAGATACCCTGTTCAAATCCTATTTCTGCTTCTGACAATCTGTGTGAGCTTGGGCAAGTCACTTTACCCTTGGGGTCTTGATTTCCTCATCTGTAAAACTAGGGCGCTGGACTAGGTGATCTGTAAGGTCCCTTCTAGCTCTGAACTTTAAAATCCTGTAATCTATCTCACAGAGAATTATAGAACTATCAACTGCCAACATCCTGCTCGAGCCAACAGTAAAGTAGATCTGAAATAGCCAGGGTAGATGTCTAGATCAGACATGAAGGACATTTTGATCTGGTGAGAGCTAAGTATTGTGGGTTGGGTGAGTTTGCATTCTCAATCAAGACAACTCAGTCTCAGGGTTAGAGTTCTAAAGTTTTGCTGTTAATTACTTCCTGGTCTTTGGTCAAGATATATAGAGGTCCAGGGTACTCTTTTAGGTGGGGGAAAAGGAATAGGAATATGGCCAAAACAGGGAAGACAACAAGATGACCAAAGTGGAGAACTAGATGGTACTGCTAGAGATAATACACTAGGTAAGCTGGTACTCAGAAAAGTTCAGCTCCAGGTGTGAGCAATGACGCTTGTCGTTCTTGTTCTATAGACCATAATATGGTCTATAGAAGTTAAACTATAGAAGTTAATAACTAGATTTGAGAATAACATATTACCCTACCATCAAATCATTCTCTCAAGATAGCAACAGATGTACAAGCTGCTACTGACCGCTTCAGATCTGAAATTTTTCTCTTCTATAAATCAGTTCAATCTCTTCCACAGTCTATGTGTACACATCAAAAGTGGTTGTGTAGAACCAGGAGAACATTGTCCACAGTAACAGCAACAATGTGTGAAGATCAACTATGATCCAAGATAGTTCCAAAAGACTCATGATAGAAAATGCTATTCACATCCAGAGAAAGAACTATGGAATCCGAATGCAGATCGAAGCATACTATTTTCACTGTTTTTTTGGGTTTTTTGTGGCTTTTTCCTTTTTTCTGTTTCTTCTTCACAATATGACTAATGTGGAAATATGCTTACATGATTACATTTGTATAACCTATATCAGATTGCTTGCCATCTTGGGGAGGGGGGATGAGAGGGAGGGAGAAAAAATTTGGAACTCAAAATCTTACAAAAAATGAATGTTGAAGACTATCTTTACATGTAATTGGAAAAAATAAAATACTATTTACCAAAAAAAACCCCCAAAAGTGGATGCATAGTAAAAACCATACATATGTAAGAATCATAGATGCAATTTAAATTTAGCCACATAAAAACTAAGGAACAAAAAGTAGAAAAGTTATAAAGAGAATTATAAAGAGTTTGCCTTGATATTGTGAGCACTGGTTTTTAATTGCTAAGTTCAAGATTCAGGGGTCTGCAGCTGATGTTCATGATAGTTTCTTGTACTGTACAATTGTGATAATTTTTTTGCATAAGATATTTTTTAAAGGGAATTCTTGTTCATATCTGAGGTCTCTTCCAGCTTCAACATTCTATGAAACTGTAACTCTATGAAACTGAATAAACTAACCACAGGACAGTGATTTCTGCTGTCACCTGTGTGATGCTTCTGTTGTCCCTTCCTACATAGGTGGAAGTTGGCAAGTTCAGTGTTAAGAAAAAAAAGCTGCTTTTTCTTTGTTTTTAAAATACTTTTCATATTTGACCTACAAGTAGGTTAAATTGTCAACACACCATTTGCTAAAAATCTACTGGGGCTTTGGACATAGGCATGTTTGATATGTAAAATGAGCATTCTTTTTCACTCAATTGTCATTTAAAAAAATAAAAATAGAATTCTATCAGAAGCACTGTTGAAAAGGATACACTTATACAAGGCACATTAACTCTACCCAATAAACATGGGCATAGACATTTTTTTCTAGTTACAAGCTGCCTTCTTTCAAAGTAAGTACATCTCTTTATAAGCTCTTATGGGAACATAATTTTTAAAAATACTATTTACAGAAACTTAAAGAATCTTAGCTATAAGACAGTTTCACTCATGTTTAGTTACCAGGGTATTAACTCAAATATTTCCACTCAAGCTCTCTTTAAGTCTCAGTTTCTTTATTTGTAAACTCAATCAACATTCATGAAGGACCTTTTATGTGCCAGACACAGTGCTAAATGGGGATAATGAAGTTGAGAATAACCAATGAGCTACTACAAAACACTTATTAAAAACAATAGTAATAGCTAGCATTCATATATCACTTTATCAAATTTTCAAAACACTTTATCAATTTTATCTCATTGCATTCTTACAACAAACTAGGTGATAAGTGCTATTATTTATCCCCACTTTACAGCTGAGAAAACGGGTCAAGTGGCTTGTCCAAAGTCATTTAACTACAAAGTATCTGAGGCTGGATTTGAACTCAGGTTTTCCTGACTCCAGGGAATTTTTTGAAGAATAACAAGTTGGGAGTATATTTTAAATTTAATCAAAGGATCAATTTACAAATCAGGCAGCTTGACCCCTTGCTATTTTTTCCCGTATAATACTCTGAGTTAACTAAGAATTGTAGCAAATATTGATTCTTCCTATTAATTCACAGGCTTTCCTCTTTAAAAGCCTAGATACTTTATATGAGCTACATTCAAGGTTAGGTCTAAGTTCTTGTATCAATAAAGTCACTGATTTGCAAATAGTTAAGATTTACTGGTAGGCTGGATGATTCATAAATAAAATGCTATTTGAAATTTGTAAGTGCAAAAATTCATCCAGAAAAGGGGGCTAGGGTGAGAGAAGAATGAAAGGGTAGAAGAAAAGACCAGAGAAGTTGTGCTGAGTGCCTTGTAGCTTCTGGAGTCAATGGTTAACTCCAAGGTGACTTCACTTAGCCAGTTTAATAGCAGTGTATTTTTAAACCCAGTCCCTTCCCTATACAGCTCCACTTCATCTCACCCCAATGCCATGTAGGTTGGAACTCAAAGTAGATGTAATATTAACCTTAGACAGATCAATCAAATCAACAAGCAGTTATTAAGGGCTTACTATGTACCAAGCACTATACTAGGTGCTAAAAGTTATCTCAGTGAGCATCCACTCTACCCCAGACCTGAAAAAGAATCCCCTCTAGAACATCTCAACAAGTACTTATCTAGCTTGCAATTATAGACTTTTGTTATTTTTATAATTTTCATTTTCATTATTAATTTAACAAACATCAACAAACATTTTAATACACAAAGAACAAGAAAAATAAGATTGCATATGAAACTACTATACAGTTTTAAATATATGTATGTATGTGTATATATATATATATGTACATATGTGTGTGTGTGTACGTGTGTGTGTGTATAATTTAACAAGGTGGTAAAAAGGGCAACTAGATGGCAGTGAATAGAGTGCTGGATTTAGATTGAGGAAGATGAGTTCAAATTCAGCCTCAGATAAGATATTAGCTATGTGACACTAGGAAGATCGCTTAATCTCTGTCTGCCTCAGCTTTCTCATCAGTCTAATAGAGATAACAACAGCACTTATTTCCCAAAGTTGTTGGGAGGACAAAATACTTTGCAAACCTGTAAAGTGCTGTATAAATGCTAGCTATTTATATTATTAAAATTGCTCTATTTGTCTCTTTCTGCACTTTTTGTTTTATTTTTGTTCTTTTTCTTTTTTTCAATTCTATCACCACTAACGTCACAGTATTGATTTTAAAGCATAACAGCCATCTCTTAGCAGGGAAGTGGTAGACTGGAGTTACAAAATGAGATGTCAGTTTCATACATGGACAATGTGTTGATCTGTTTTACAAAAGACCACATTTGAATTTTTGAAAACCCTAATGATTAGGAAATCTTTTGTCTTATATCAAGCCCAAAACTGCCTATTTACAGCTTCCATCTACTGTTCTCAGTTCTGTCCTATAGGGCCAAATGGAACAAGTTTAATACTTCTGCCAAATGATAGCTGTATAAATATTTAAAGACAGTTCAACCCTTCAACTTTAGGTCATCTCTTCTCAAGGCCAAACATCTTTAGTTCTTTCAACTGATCTTTCTATGGAATTGCCTCAAAGTCCTTCACTATCCTGGTCACCCTCTTTTGAATGGGTTCTAACTAGTCAACATTGTTCAAATATATCACCTAGAACTGAACACAATATTCCAGATTGGTTTTCTGGAAATTACAATTCTTCAGTATTTGAATGATCTGTGGTCTTAATACAGACACTCTTTCCCATAGGATAAAGAGCAGCCAACCATATCTTCTTATTTTGTATGACTTTTCTCCTTATCTTCCTATAAATTCTTCACTGGTGGGGAGAGGGGAGGAGTTTTTACCTCATGCTAGGCCCTTCCCTCAGATCTCTTGATATTTGAGGGAGATAAGTGGATCATAGGGAGTATTCATCCTTCACTCTAACCACATCACAGCCTTTAACCCAAATCACTCTGGTTTTCATTAAATGGCAAATAATCGCCCCCAACCCAGGATCATTGTTCTGGTTTTGATGGCTTAGAACGAGTGTAAATAAAGCACTTATTTTCTATTTTGGCCAGAAACTCTGAGAGTCTTCGCCTTCCAGATTGACATCTTTGTGATAGAAAATTGAGTCCTCTTTTGTCTCAACTCTTACCTCATCTTTACTCATTGAATGGGCATGGCCTTAGACAAACTAAGACCTGGGAAAGACCAAGGTCACTCACTGTATCCTGGACCATCTCCAGTCTTCTTGGCCTTTGTCACGCCTCTGGACTTCCTATGACTGGAGGATAACGACTTTGCACATCTTTTCCTCACTCAAGTCCGATTCACATGCAAGTCAAGACAGCACTCGCACGATGTCATTGGTCCTCTCCAAGAAAAGAGGATGAACATTGATAGCAAAGGAGCCTCACTTCCTTTCAGTCAAATTCCTGATTATTGGAACATATATTAAAACTGAAAAGGACCTTAAGTGGTCAGCTAACTAACTCTCCCAATTTATGAATGAGCAAACTGTAGCTCAGAGAGGTCATGAGATCCTTTATGCTACTTCCATGCAATTTTTGGTTGTTATTGTGTATGTTGTAGCAAACTCATTCCCACTAAAGCCCTCTCCATTTCCCTTTCAAATAATCTTCAACTTGCTCTTTAGAAATTGGTATTCCATGACTCATTGGCATACACAATATCACTGGAAGAATAATGAAGTTGAAATAGATGAGCCTTAGTTTCAGCAAAAAGTTTCCTAAAAACAATTTAGCCTGGTTTTCTACTCCTACTCAATTCTGGGCCCCAGCTCATTTCCATCCAAAATATATGTATTGGGAGATCAATTCTTTGGATTGTTCATTCAAGGATATAACATAATTGTGACAATGGGCATTTTTCATTCATTTGGTTTCTATTCTCTGGTTAGACTAAACTTTTTCTCTTTATAATTACAGATATCATTGCCTAAGACAATATCTGTACCTCCTCCAATTTTTGACTCTCATGTCACACTGCTGAATTACAGTTCAGTAGAAACCTCCAAATCTTTTCCTCACAACTATTGTCTAGGCACACATCTTCCCATTTAAAAATGAAGAAAACTATGCTACACAAAATGATGGAGTCCACAGCCAATTTAAAGTTTTGGTATAACCCACTATTGTGAATTATATTTATAGCACTTTCTCATGTCTAGTGGCATAGAGAATGGAATGTTTTCTTTTTAAGGATCAATCAATCAACAGGCATGTATTAAGTGACTAATGTGTATGCCCAGCATTGCAGATACAAAGACAAAAATGAAACAGTCCTTGACCTCTAGAACCTATATTCTGTCAAGGCATTTTTTTAGACCAGATGTTTTCTTAAATTTAACCTAACAAAATCAGTATTGCTAGAATAAGAAGAGAAATTTAACAAGTGGAAAATTATTTTTAAATGATACTTTATAAAAATCTACTCTCTAAGAAACACAGGGAATTGACACATTAAGCATCATTTCCCTAATAGATAAGTAGTCAAAAGATATAAACAAACAATTTTCAGAAATAATTCAAATGTTCAATCCCCATATGAAAAAATACTGCAGATCACTAATAAAAACATAAGTAAAAATCAAAACAACTCTGTTTCTTTAACTTACACCCAGGAAACTGGCTGCAATGATACAAAAGACAGAAAGAGAGAATTTCAGGGAGAAAAAACTCTAATAAATCCAAGCATTTTGGAAAACAATTTTGGAATAATGCAAAAAAAAATCAGCAAATTGTTTATACCTTTTTGCCCCAGCAATCTTATTACTCACCCACTAAGGTTTGTCATTGGGGAAAAAAGATCCCATATAAAACAAAATATTCACAGCAGCACTCCGTGGTGGGAAAAAAAAACTGGAAACTTGATAGTTAACCAGCAATTGGGAAATGGCTGAACAAATTGTGAGATATTAATATAATAGAAAATTATGGTGCCATAAGAAAGGACAAATACGAGGATTTCAGCGAATTGTGAAAATTCTTGAATAAAGTGATGCAAAGTGAAGAAAGCAAAACCAAGAAAACATACACAGCTGCTGCAACAATATCCCTGATAACAACACTAAAAAGCAGTTAACTCTGATGAATTGTAATCAACAATCTGATTTCTAGAGAACTGATATGGCAATATACTTCCTACCTCTCAGTGAAGAAATGGGTGTTATGAATGGGACACATTATACTGCATCATCACAATCACTGGCCCTTGACTAAGGTGACTCACTTTATTTAAATGTTTTTCCCTTTTATAGGGAGGGATT
Source organism: Potorous gilbertii (assembly GCA_028658325.1). Taxonomy (NCBI): domain Eukaryota; kingdom Metazoa; phylum Chordata; class Mammalia; order Diprotodontia; family Potoroidae; genus Potorous; species Potorous gilbertii. The sequence goes on from CM053773.1 coordinate 68,492,219, forward strand.
AATATTTGTGTGGGGTTTGAAGAACAGTCTTGCCCACTAATTTATGAGAAAGTGAGTATGCTGTAAAGACAAAAAAGCTACAATAAAAATATTTTAAATTAGACTTCTAGATGGTAAAGGAGACCTGAGCTCAAATCTCACCTCAGACATTTAATTTTCTGTATTACCCTGGGCAAATCAGCTTCAATTTCCTCATTTGCAGAATAAGGGTGAAAATAGCATCTACCTTCCACGGCTGCTATGAGTATTAAATGATATAAATTTATTTATAAATTGATTTATAAACCTTAGCGTGCTATACAAGTAATAATATTATAATTAAATAAATATCTTTTGCAGTTCGAGTACTTTTGAAATGATCACTTATGAAACCATTCTCTCTTAACATATGGAGGAATTTTACACTACAGCATATACGCACCAAATATTTTCTAGTCTTTTCCCAATACTTCTCAGGTATATCTCACATGTAGGATGTGACATTTTCCAACTCACACACACACACTCCTCATTCCTTTTTCCAAGGTTAGATTACTTGCCTGGAGTCTTTCTCAAAGACAGACAGCAAGCTATAACTAGACTGCTGTGACCAGCCCATTAATATCTGCCACAGGAAGTAGGTTAGAGCTATAGAAAGCTATAGTAATGACCTTTAGTTGTAATTCAATGGATTGACTTTCCTCTCTAAAGCTTTAGAATTCAAGTTTACCCTGGATTCTAAATTCCATATAGCTATCTAGAAGCAGCTGTCCTTTCAATCAATCGATCAATAAGCATTTATGAAATACCTTCTCCATTTGCTTGGAACTTTGCTAAATACCACAGATTCAAGACCAAAAATGAGAACCGTCCCTGACCTCAAGGATCCTAATAGGGGAATACAACACACATAAGGGGATGATGGCCAAGGAAGGGAGTTTTGTTCTAGGTAGTCAGAGATATTGCTTAGTGGGACCAACAGAGCAGTGGCCAGTGCAGCACTTTTCAGTAGCGGTGGGACAGCCGATTAGCAACAGGAGGCTTTTATTTCCTGGTGGGTGGCATGTGAAGCAGTCTGGGGTTGACATTTTGGGGAGCAACTTTATTCGCTCATTCCCTCACCCACCTAAGAGGTGATTCTGTGTCACTCAGTATTTTCTCTGAGACTGCTGAAAGCCCTAGCTATATCCCACAGGTAGACTCACCATGGTGCTTTTAGGCTCCTGGAATGACCAATACAATTTAGAGTTTCTTGGCATTGCCCTGACTAGAGACTCTATCACAAAGAATCTTCTCTAGTCCCAGCCCTGCTATGGACTAGCTGCGTGACCTTGGGAAATCATCTCATCAACCTAAATTTTATTCTCAGCAGAGGACTGGGGACAGCTAGGCAGTAGGGCAACACAGTGGGTAGAGCACTGCCCCTGAAGTCAGAAGGACCTGAGTTCAAATCCAGACTCAGATATTTACTGTGTGATTGACCCTGGGAAACTCACTTTTAACCCCAAAAAAAATCTATGAGAAAGAAAAAGAAAAGAGGGCTAGATTTGGAATTAGAAAACCCAAGTTCAAATCTCACCTCTACTACTTAGTATATGTTTACTCTTGTGTATCATTTAACTCCTGGGGTCTCACTTTCCTCAAATGCCAAATGAGGAGACTGGACTACATTACCACAAAGCTAAATCTATGATGCTATAGATGCCTATAAATTGAAGAAGTTGCCATCATGCCTGAAGTTCTCTGGATCTAGGACCTTAGGACAAGACAGTAAAGAGAATTTTCCGGAATTTTAAATGAATTCTAAAAGTATTTTAGGGGAACGAATTGAAGTGAAACTCTACAAAGTCCTTAGTTAAACCATTCAGAACAACTATGGGATCTGAGCTATTTTCAATGATCCAGACAACAATAACTTCAGGCCAGGAACTGAAATGAGTACAAAGAATATAGACAAAGCTGATGGGATCTTTCTAGGATTACCTAAAGATATCTTCATCCCAGAGTATCCTTAAGAACCTCTACTATTAGTATCTTTGTTTCTGCTGGAGAGGAAGTCAATGAAAACATCCTTCTCTCACAATTCTAAGTGGAGTAGTGCTGGATCTGGACTCAGGAAGACATGAATTTGAATTTTCCCTCAGACATTTACTCTCTGTGTGACTACTTCTCTTTCAATTTGTTTCCTCATCTGTAAAATGCAGAAAATAATAGCTGTACCTCATAGAGATGTTTATAAGGATCAAATGAGATAACATTTGTAAAGGACTTTGCAAACCTTTACATCAATGTTACGCAAATGTGTTGGACAAATGCTAGCTGCTATTATGAGTACTAAAATCAGTTGGTTAATATCCTTGTTGCCTTTTGTATGATAGGAATCTTTGGAGGATGTTTTAGGTATAAATTGAAAAAAGAACCTCTGAACAACTCTAAAGCCAAGCAACTACAGAATAAAGCAATCAAAGCATATTTCTTCATAATCCACTATGTGTCAAACACAGTGCAAAGAAGAGGGGAAGCTGGAAGGGAAAATATCCCAAAATACAGAACACAAGGTTTGCCCTCAAGAGGCCTAAAACTTCAAATCTAACAATAAAAATTGGAATAGAAAATACATATGTGCCTCATATAAGCCTCAAAAAAACCCAGGGAGGAAGGAACTATTAGTATGGTTATTTTGCAGATGAGGAAACTGTTTTCAGAGTGACATGCTTATCTAAGTTACACAGCTACTAAGTGTCTACACAGTATAGTTAAGGATGCTAATACTACCATGCTCGATGTGTACTCGTTTAAAATTCACCTGAATAAATATTTCTTAAGCACCTACTATGTATACAAAAGGAGGGAATCTTAGAACTTAATGGGCAGACATCATGCAAATACAAACACACACAGAGCAAACTATATATACAGGATAAGTAGGAAATAATTAGCAAAGGGAAGGGCTCGACAAAGGCTTCCAGTAGGTGGGATTTTAGTTAGGGCTTAAAGGAAAAGAGGAAGGTCAGTAGTGGGAGCAAAGGAGAAAGAGCATTCCAGGTTTGGGAAATAGCCAGAGAAAAGCGGAAAGATGGAGTGTCTTGTTTGGGGAAAAGTCGGAAGACCAGCGTCACTTAATCAAAGAGTGTATGTTGGGAAGTAAGGTCTGAGAAGACTGGAAATGTAGGATGGGTCTAGGTTATGAAGGGTTCTGAACTGCAAACAGAGCACCCAAAGCTGCAAAGAAACGGTCCCAGATGGTAAGAAGGGTTGGACAAAGAGTATTTCCATGTTAACATCCAGAACACCCTCCCACTGTTTACTTTCTCTCTAAAAGTTCCTATACTTTAATTCCTTGCTTTCTACCTACTTCCAGTACCTGGAAAGAAATGGCCCTTCCCAGCATGCTACATTCTGGCAAGCTGACCAACTTGCTTTCCCCTAAAATCTGTATTGCATCTTCTATATTTATGTCAAAAATTTGTCCTGCATGCTTGGATTGCCCTCCCTCCTATCACCACTTCTCAGAATCCTTAACATCCTCCAGAGTTCAGCTCTTACTGGGAAGTCTTTCCTGATCATCTTACTTGCCAGTGGTTTATAATTTTGTTTCCTATTTTTCTATTTACATTTTTATATATTATGTTTTATAATAGTTTATGTTTTTATTTATTTACCTTACAAAAGTTGCAAATGCACACACTATCCAGCTCCTTCCTGGATATAATCTCCCTGAAGGCACTGGAATATTTTTTATTTTGTCTTTTATCTCTACCTACTATAGGGCTGTGATCCTCGTAGGTGTTTAATGTTGAGTTTTTTCAGTCAGGTCCCACAGATCCCATTTGGGGCTTTCTTGGCAAAGAAGCGGTTTGTGATTTCTTTCTTCTGCTCATTTTACAGATGACAAAACTGAGACAAACAGAAGCGACTTGCTCAGGGTCACAGCTAGTGAGTGTCTGAGGCCACATTTGAACTCAGGTCCCCCTGACTCCAGGGCCCACTGTATCCACTGTGTCACAAATGCTTGTTTCACTGATTTGAAATCCCCTTTGACAGTATCTAAAATTAATTACCTGTGTATACTTACGCAAGTTACGTGAGTTTTCAGTTACTTCATTTGTAAAATGAAGAGGCTAGACTAGTTTCAAAAGTCTGCACCTTGTGACATTAATCTTACCTTTTGCAACTAAATCTTAATTTTAACAAGAGCTCAGAAATAAACATGTCTAAAATACTTCATACTCCAATCAGTCACTGTGAAATCAAACTATCATCCAAACAATCCTAAATACCTACAACTAAAAACTGCTTTGGAGGTTGATTCATTGAGTGGCCCTGGGGGGTAGGAGTGGTGGGGTACTAAGGGATGAGGTAATGGGGGATCAGGTTGGATAGTGCTACTCTGTGAAGTTTAAAATTAAGAAAGGAAACCTACCTAAGAAGGCACAGCAGTTGGGGCTATTTTAAGCCCCAGATGGTGCAAGGATCAGCTGGATTGATGCTTTGAGCCCCCTCTGGGAGGCATTTAAACTTTAAAGCCCCTCTTATCTGCCAGGTCATTAGATTAATAGCTCCTACATCAATCCTAACTACATAGCAGATAAGAAGGTCTTTAATGTTTAAATGCCACCTGCTAGCAGAGGCAGTTGTTAAAAACAACCAAGTTTTCTGGGAAATATGAGAAGGTAAAGAGAAGGAGCCATGAGGGGAAATGGTGGGTGGGTGAAGTGGGTTTTGTGGCAGGCATGGGGATTTTTAAAAAATGCATTTGCATGCCTGATCTGCATTTATGCATGACATGTGGAGGAGAAAAGAAGGGACTGAAAATGGGTGTGAGTCCAAAACTTCCTTCTGTCTAGTTGGGAAAGGCTTCTGGAAAAGACAGACTATAATCTGGATAGTGAAAGATTCAGTTCTCCCTAGTAACCTTATTTACTGCCTGCAGAAACAAGTTACCTTCCAGGTTTGCTTCATCACTTCCCATTTCCTGATTCTCTATAACTCAGTCACTTAAGTCCCCAGGCCAATAGTACTCTGGAGATATACAAACATACATATATACACACATACATACACATATACATATGTGTGTGTATATGTATGTGTGTATACATACTATCCTTACTGGTTTCCATCTCACCCTGGACCATTCCAGAACTACCGAGGACCTAACCTTGCTAATTGTTGCTTCTACTGTTATTTTATAACAAAGAGAGTATCACTAAAACTAAATTGCTAAATTGGATAAAAAGATAAACTGGAGTTGTCTGATATGTTTTAATAATGCTAATAATTGATAGTACTTTCCCACCAAATACTTCCAAATTCTTTGCTAGTACTATTCCATAAAGCACCCCAACAAGACAGATCACTATGATTCTTTCATGGTCTGTCCCTGGAGCCTGGGAGATACTAAGATGTTAAACAATATGCCCCCAAATTGCCATAAAGCATACTAAGAGACCTATTTAGACTATTCCAATCCTTGCAGGTTTTAAATATGTGGAAGTTCAGCTTACTGTACCCTGCTTTTTTTTTTCCCTAACAACTTTAAACCCATTGAAAGCATGTAGACTTGGTAGTGAAATTCCTTTAATATGATAAGTATGAAAGGGAAAGAATGACTGATGAAAACTGCTCAGAAAACACTGGAGAGAATTATGGTAGAAATTAGGTTTAGACCAACATCTCACACCTTATACTAAAATAAGTTCCAAATGGATATGACCTAATATATGGATATGTCCAAATATATGTCCTAGATATAAAAGGATAAAACAAAACAAATTAGAGAAACAAGGAGGAATTAATTACCCTTCCTCTCTATGGAGAGGGGAAAACTTCATGCCCAAACAAGGTAAATCAAGGATCACAAAAGATAAAATGGACAATCAGATTACATGAAATTAAAAGAATTTTCTACAAACAAATCTAATACATTAAAAGATTAAAAAGGAAATAACTAACTGGGGGAAAAAATCTCTGTAGCAAGTGTCACTAATGAAGATCTCATTTCCAAAATATATGAGGAACTGTTATATAATAAGAGCCATTCTCCAATTGACAAACAATCTAAATATATGAAAGGAATGTATGGAATGTTCAAGGAGTACTAGCAACTCTGGTGTGAGGGCTTGTGCAGCCCTTTTTGGGGCTGCTCATTCACCAGTGGTATTCACCTAGCCTTCAATTCTCACCAGAGGATCCAAGAAGCAGTAGCATGTGCAATGGTCACACCCCAATAAACAAGTCTTGGCAGACAGGCCAAACCAGGCTGAGAGTAAATGATGGGCCACAAACCCATTGGTGACTTTACCCCAAGCATATGAAGACTTCAACTGGAAGAATGGGTGAATGGGAACAATTTGTTCCAATGGTCATGAAGATGACTGAAGCAAGAGCTGTGGACCACGGCCAGTCCTGACTTTTATATTGCCACTGGACTTCAATGACTCTGGAAGAGAGAGTAAGGCAGACAACTTTGTACAACGTTGCTTCACTTCAATCCAGTTCTCCTATGAGTCAAGACATCACCTCATGATCTTCCTCTTTGAAAACAAAGCACAAACAGCAACAATAAATATATGAACAAGCAGTTTTCAAGAGGGAAAAACCATCTTATCTAGAGTCATATAAAAAAAATGCTCCGAATCATTGCTAACCAGAAAAATGTAAATTAAAGCAAGGGGTTCCACCCCATACTCATAAGACTGGCAAAGTTGACAAAAAGAAAATGACAAAAGCTGGAGACACTACAGGGGAAAAAAAGGCACTGTTATGCCCTGTTGGTAGAGCTGAGAAATGGACTAACCATTCTGGAAAGAAATCTGGAATAATTCCTCACAAATACAAGTTAGCGTATGCCTTTTGAACCAGAAATACCACAAGTATACTTATACCCCCAAAGAAATATGAAAAAGTCTTATATGTACAAATATTTATAGCAGCTCTTTTTTGATGGTAAAGAAATGAAAACTAAGGTGTCCAACAATGGGGAAATGGCTGAATAAATTGTGGTATTTTAATACAATGGAACATTATCATGCTATAAAGAAAGAATAAAGATGGCTCTAGAGAGAGCTGGAAATACTTGTATGAACTGATGCTGAATTAAGTTAGAAGAGCCAAGAGAACAATCTAATATTAATATACAAAAATGAATAATTCTGAGAGACTTAAGAATTCTGATCAACCAAATAGTCAACCATGGTTCCAGAGAACTAATAAAGAAGAATGCTGCTTACCATGTGACAGGGAGATGATAAACTAATATGAAGAAGGAAAAATGCATTTTTGAACATGACCAAAATGGAAATTTGTTTTATTTAACTATGCTTATATAATTCAAGGGTTCTGTATTTCTCTCTTCTCTTCCTTCCTTTTTCAGTGGATTGGGAGAGGTAGGATGGGAAAAACGTTTATTAAATGAAAAGATGTATTTTTTTACAATATATGGCAGGGTTACAATACTTAACAATCCAATTCACAAGACTTTTGTCCTTCTGCCTAATCCTACAATGGTGGCCTTTCAAACTAATGGAACCAAAAAGAAACACCACTTCCTGGTACAAATGCTTATATGTCTCTTGGTCAGCATTTACTGGGCAATTGTTAAAGTAGTTCACTAGCAAGTATATTTCAAGATCAATTTTAAGCAAACTACTGTATTAGATGCTGAGAAAAAGTAAAGAAAGGGTAGATTCCTGTTCTCAAATAAAATATAATTCGGTTAGAGAGATTTAAAAAAAAACACTTATGAGACAACTTGTGGATATTTAAAAAGTAGTATCTAGAGAAAGCACAAAATAAGACCTTGCAAATTCAAGGTATGTTTCAAGAAGCCTAGGAAGTGTGGTCACAGGATGGTTGAGCACTGAGGGAAGGCTTTGGAGGAGGTGGGTCTGAGAGATGTTTTGAAGAACAGTCTACAAGAACTTCAAAAAGCAACCTGTCACATGAGAACTCAAGAGACAAAAAGATAATGTAAACTCTGCTCTAATGCTTTTGTAACAGGAAGAAAACAGGTTCAAAAGAACATGTTTATTGCTACTTCAAACCAAGCCACCCTTCTCACCACACTGTGTAAAATTACATTCTGGTCACCTTAGGGGTAAAGACCCAGTTTCTTGCCCAGGTCCCAGAAATGAAATGTTTGGCTAGCTTCTCTACTCCTAGACAGGCTCCAGTGATTTTTGCCTAAAAGACTAGATGAAATAAATTAAAGATCCAGTCAGTGTACATAGAAAGCAATCTCAAAGGGAAGGTGTTAGAAGTAGGGGGACCGGCAAAGATTCACTGCAGAAGGTGAGATTTCAGCCGTCTTTCAGAAAACTAGAACAAAGGTGGGCAGAGAGAGCATTCCAGAACTAAGGAAAGAGAGAGACAAAAGGAAGGAATCTGGTGTTCAAGGAACAGCAAATAAGCCAGTGTAACCATATATTACTATGGTGTCAAGACCCACAGTTTAAGAGCCCTGAAGGGGTCACTAGTAGAAAAAGTTTAAGAAGCCCTGTTTTAGAGTATGTGAAGGGGAGAAAGATGTAAGAAAACTAAGCAGGCAGGAAGGAACCAGGTTGTGAAGGGCTTTGAAAACCAAGTAGGATTTTATATTTGATCCTGTGACAGGAATCCACTGGAGTATATTGAGTCTCAGAGGAGAGGTGACATGGTCAGACCTGACCTTACAAAGATAAGTGGCAGCTGAATAGAGGATGGATTAGAAAGGGAAGAGGCTTGAGTCAGGAGGACCAACCGGAAAGCTACTGCAATAATACAGGCATGAAGCGATGATGCCTGCACCAAGGCTATTATTGTGTGAGTAGAGAGAAGGGGACATATATAAAAGACACTGTGAAGGTAAAAATGACAAGTGTTAACAACAGACTAGCTATCCTGAATGTGTGCAAGAGTCAAGGAGGATACTGAGGTTCTTAGCTCAGGTGACAGGGAGGATCTCAGTGCCCTCAATAAGAACTGGATACATGGGGAAGACGGGAGAGCTTGATGTAAAAGATTGTGTGGAACATGAAAGGAGAAAGAAGCAAACAAGTATTGTTTGTGCCAGGCACTATGCTAAGCACTAGGAATACGATACCAGCAAAGTATCGGTGCCCTCAAGTAGATTACAGTTATACTTTACACATTGCTGGGGTTAGATGCAGTGCTGGAAAATCCACATAAAATTTTTTGGCTCTTTCTTTGTGACCAAGAAATTTGAATGTTTTTTTCTTTTTTTAATGGGGTATTTGTAGTACCTTACTGTAAAATTTGGGTTAAGTATTTTCTCCTAGGCTTAGTGTTGTCTGCTAGCATTCACAAGCTCTCTGATTCCACAAAACTCCCAAAAAATTCCCATTTAATTTCTTATGCTGACTTACAATATATTGAAACCAGCATGGGACAAGTCACAATATAGATGGGATAACTACATTCTAATGGAAGAATACAATACACAAGAGGGAGCTAAAAGGAGAGGGAAGAAATAAAGATACCTGGTACATGGTCATGGTTTTTTAAGTCCAGAAGCCAGGAACAGGGCCAGAAGGGGAAAAAAGACCACCTTGAGTCCCTCTACAAAGTGAAGGCTCCAAGAAGAACTTACCAATGGAAAGCAAGGGAGTGGGCCTTAGAGATAAATTCTAGGTTGAAAAACCCACAGGGTAATTGGATATTCTAGGCAAAGAAAGTCCCAGACGCTAAGGGTAGTTCCAGGTTGAAAAGGTGGCAAATGAATGTTTTTGAGGTCTGGAAGCAAGGAAAAGAGCCAGAAGATGGAATAAAGGCTGACCTAGATCCCTCCACAAAATGGAGTCTCTAGGAGTAATTTAGCAATGGGAACAAGGGGAAGGCCCTACAGAGGGATATTACAGACTGAGAAGGCACGTTGAGGTTAAGATGCCATTGGCATATACAACCATGATTTCCAAAAGGCAGCCAGTAATACAGAAAAGTAATACAGAAAATACAGAAGAGAAAAATTAGGGCTGGATATATAAAGGTGGGAATCATCTGCATAAAGATGGTAACTGAACCTAAAGGAGCTAATGAGATCACCAAGAAAGCTAGACTAGAAGCAAAAGAGAAGAGAGCCCAGAACAGAGTGCTTGGGACAGCCACAATATATGGGGAGGGCTGAATGAGAAGCCAGCAAAGGACACAGAGGAGTGGTCAGACAGAGAGGAATAGAACCAAGAGAGCAACGTCACCAAAACCTAGAGAAGGAAAGACAATCAACAGTGTCAAAAGATGCAGAGAGGTCAAGAAGGATGAGGATTCAGGAAATGCCATCAGATTTGGCTATTAAGAAGTTGTCATACACCGCGCCACACAGTGCTTCAATTTCTCTACTACATAGACTAAGATCACTGCTTATCAATGTAATGTCAGTGTTTTTTCATCCTTTTAAGGGAAATATTATGAAAATAACTAAGGAAATGTATGGGATAACCCCCTCCACTACCTATGTCACAGATTGTTTTGAGAAGAACTGCTTTGCAAACCTAAAAGTGCTATACAAACATGTGTTACTATTATTATTTATGTTACAACTCACCTCCTATCACTTACTACCCCTCTGCATATCAACCTGAACCACTTCTGAAGTTATATGGAGAAAATCTTACCTAAGGTTTTTGTTTAAATGGCGGAGGGCAAATAAACAGATCTGCAGATCATAAATAAAAGCTATTGTTTTTCTTCCAAAGATTTAAACAGTTAATTTGAATATCACCTGGTAAGTAAACTTGTCAAGCCTAATACTATATTCTTGTCTCAGGAGGCATGGCTTAGAAATATAATGGAAAACATGCTTTATCAGAGGTCCATTCTCACTAGTCAAGGCATCCTAATCCACGCAAGGAATACATGAGGTGATGATGGCTGGGATTTAATATGACTATATGAGAAAATGTGAATTCTTAGGGCAGTTTGCCATCCCTGGATGATCCTCTGGCCTCTATTCTACTCCTATATCTTACTCTATAAGCAACATGACAAACAATGCCTTCACCATGAAAAATAAATACCAGTAATGGGGAAAAAAGAGGTATAGCCAGGACAAAAAGCAGGGGAAGAATCCAACAACTGGGATAGAAAGGAAAGGAATCTAGTGAAAGACCAAAGAGCTGCCTAATACCTTGACAATTCAAGGAATTTGACAAGATCCACTCTCCTTATAGATATCCACTTAAATTTTCTTTGGGGATTAATTATAATTTCATTCTTTCAAGAGGAAGGGAAAAGACTATCAAGATCATTTTGTTCTTTTTAAAAAGAAAAGAATACTACATCAGATATACATAAAATGGAAATCAAAAGTAAATGGAAAGTGCTGACTCAGCAATCCCATGACTTAGCATATCCTCCAATAAGACCCATATACGGAAAAAAGGCATCATACATGCCAAAATATTTGTAGCAGCATTTTGTGGGGGGAAGAGAGAGAGAGAGAGAGAGAGATGGAGGGGCACAGAGAGACAGACAAAGAGAACCAGAAACCAAGCAGGGTCACCAGTTGGAGAACAATTAAACAAAATGCAATAGAAAAAATTCTGAATTTTAGAATTGTAAGACCTGAGTTCAGACTGTCACTGTCACCACCTGTGTGACCTTAGGTAGATTATTCAAACTATTTGGGCTTCAGTTTTCTCATCTGCAAATTATGAAGTTGGATTAGATGACTTTTAAGCACTGAATCTGATCTTGTGACCTACAAAGTGGGTTTCTTTCCTCTAACTTCATCTGGAGACTAAAATTCGTAAATAAAACCAATAAAGTTACTGAAATCTATCTAGACCAGTAGCTTTATTCTGTACCCATGCTGAAAATAACGTCAATAAAAAAATCCCTAAGTGACAAACAAGTCACTTCTCCTCACACTTGTCATGTCTAAATGTTTCTGTATACTTATTCTCCGATCTCCATAACCCTGACTGAACTTGACCTCAATTCAATTCTGTCTTCGATGAACTCAAAAGTAGAACACAACAAAGATACCTGTCCAACTCTGCCTGAAAATGCTGAAATTGATCCGATAACATCTCTTTGATTTGTTTCATTATTAGGTGCACCCAGTTTGTACAGAAAAGTTCTGGGTGTTCCATTCTCTGTGGTCTAACACATCTGTTAAAAAAAAAAAAAAGCTGTATTTATGAGATCTGTCCTTCTTTTCTTATCAGATTGTATTACCAAGCAGAACAACAACAGAGAGAGCCTGATGTAAAAAAAGAGCCTGAATTCAAAATCAGAAGATCTAATCCAGCTGCCCCAGAATAAAATAGAAGGGGGTTATTTTAAAACAGGAGGTAGGAGATGAGCAGGAAGAAAACAAAGGTATGTTCCTACAAACCCACAGACTCAGTGAGGAGGTTCTGACCTATCCAATGTTTAGAGGCAAAGGAAGCAGCCAGGATGGATACATCCCACTCTGGTGCAGAAAACAGACTGACTTGAATGTCTCAAAAAAAAAAGCATTCCCATAACACCTTGAGAGAATGTTTGGAGAAAGAGGGCAAGAGACTCAGGTGCCTAAAACCCAGAAAGTTTCAAAAGCTCATTGGAACTCTGGACTGGAGGAATGTGGTTTTAGTCTGATTTATACTGATTCCTTTTCATTTCCTTTTCTTGTTATTCTTTTAAAATATAGAATAAATTCAACACATATCTGCTTAGCAGATATTTTACCTCCTATTCCTTGTTCTCTTTTGTGCATTTTAAAGAAAATGCTACAATGACATTCCTCTCTAATCCCTCTTTTCCTACCCCCACTGACCCACCTAACCCCCACACGGACGTGGGGTGAGGGAAGCAAAGCCCTCATAACAAATACACAGTCAAGCAAAACAAAATCTCATTTAAACCATGCCTGAAAATGTATGTCTTTTGCTGATTCCCTCAGGAGTGCATTTTCCCAAGTCTTTTCAGAGGGCAAACTTATTCATTATAATTATACAGCTTTCCGCTTTGTTTTTCTTTTCATTGTTGTTTTATTTTCATTGTTGTAGTCACGTATATTATGTTCCTAGACCTGAATATCTTATTCTGTATTATATTATATAAGTAATCCCATGTTCCTCTGAATTTGTATTCCTCATATTAAAGTTCATTTAGCCATTCCACAATGAATGGGTACTTAGATTATTTCTAGTTCTTTGCTATCCCTAAAAGTGTTTCTGCAGATATTTTGCTAATTATGAGAACTTTCAGTATTTGACTTCCTTGCGGTACACACACACACATATATATGTATATGTATGTATATACACATATATATATATATATATATATATGTATGTATACCAAATGAGGATTTTATTGACTAAAGAGGATTTTAGTCATTTGGGGGCATATTTCCAAATGACTTTCTGGCTGGATCAATTCACATTTCCACCAACAGTCTACTAGTGTGACAGTCTTTATGCAGCTCCTCCAACTGGAAGCTTTTTTTGGAGGTACCATCAATCCTTGACTTTTGCGGGGGTAACATTCTTAGAAAACAGTGTGAAAGTCAAAAATGCAGATGTTGATACAATGAACCTATGACAAATAGGGAGTTTGGTTCCTACAACCACTAAAAACTGTAATCTTTTGCCAGAGATTGCTGAAAATATACTTTTCTGCATACTCTTCTTTATGACAAAATATTAATTCTGAAAATATGTACTTTTCCTATTATAGTAACTATGAAATAATCCATAAAAAGTAGTAAATAAAATAAAATTGGTAACATGCAAAACATTTTTCAAGCTAGTAATTCTCCAGAATTCTATGACCCTTTGGGCTAACATCTCAATTAAAAAATGATTTCTGACAATCTTCACTTCTCATAACACATAAAATCTACAGTACCATAAATAATGTTCAGCAAATAAAATTCTTAAAACTAAAACATTTTTTAACCTGAATCTTACTTTCCAATGTGTCAGATGGCAATATGAGGGCATCATATACTCAACTATGCTGCTGTAAACCTCTCTACTTTGGCTGCCTCTGAAAACCAAGGGAAAGGTTGCTGAAACTTTCCAAAGGGGCTGAAATTGGTAAGGTCTCAACATCACCTCCAAATCTCTGTCATTCACAGCTTGCGGATGCCACTGGAGGTCATGAGGATGAATCACCTTGCAATAATCTGTCAGCAACATCTTCATTTGCCTTTGAGAGCCTTAAGGGTCTCTGAGTACAGGAGCATAGCAGAATTAAGATGACACTTAATCTGCAGACTGCTATCAATGATGGGATCTGCCACTTCCAAGTCTCTAGCCAGCTGGTGGATTAGTTTGATTGTGGCTGCAGACTTGTAATATAAAGTTTATCTAACACCTTTATTTTCTCACTAGGCTGCATCACTGACTGCACATTTGGGTTTTGAGCCTAAAGGACTTGCTGTACACTTTGGGGACATAATGGCAACACAAAACTTGACTTTTAAAGAAAAACAACGAAAATATGCAACAAATGCACAGGGAGCTCTTTACAGTGGTAGTGTGAACAAGGCACCAACTGCTCCCAAACTGGCTTGCATTGTGGCTCCCATTTCTTCCTGTACTGTGCATAGCTGTGAATGTGCAAGATTGCTAACGAGAAAGTAAAAATGAGGTTACTAATAAAATCTCGGAATGCTGGAAGCAAGGAAAGTTAAATGCATACAGGAATGTTGAGGATTGACTGTTTAACACTTTCAGGCTGAAGTTCCAGAATAAACTCTCCACAAGCCATCAGCTAAAAAGTAGATCCCCTAGAAAAAGTGATATGCATCATCTTCTGGTGAGTGGTAGAACAGAAGCCAGCTGGAAATTGGAGGTATACCTATTCAATACTTAGAGATGAAGGAAGCAACCAAGACTGATACACCTTACCTAGTATGGAAAACAGAGACTCATTCAAGTTACAGGGAGGTGGAGCTGTAGAGGTCAGAAAATGGGGTGAGAGTGAGATTGTACACGTTTCTGAAGGGGAAGAAAGCCTCTTGGAGTGGAGTAAAAGCATAGGTGAATGGGAACAGGTGTTTTGGGTTCTCTATGGTCTTGGCATGTGAGCCTTTTCTGCATCCTTTACTTTGTAAATAAGGTTATCCTATGATTTGAACTTTGTGAACAGGAGTGCTTATAAGGGGAAGAGGACCAAATATTGACAATCCATCAAAGTGGCATCAAGAAGTGAGAAAAGTGAGAGGTCCCCTAAGTGGCTAGCCAGAGTATCTGAATTCCTCTTGTCCAACAGACAAATATTAGACTAAGATGCCATGACTTAGATGTGTGACAGCACCCTTGGCCATGTAATCAGAGCACAAGAGTTACAAATAAAAAGAACTTTGCTTCCACGAAGTCCTGTATGAATATAACCTGTATAACAATAATATATATCATTGCTTTATTCTCCTCAAGGCTCCTCTTTCGTTCTCCACCTTTTTCACACGCCTTCCCAACCCCCACCATATAGTAACACTGCTTCACAACTATCACTGAATCTGCCATTCCTAAATTCTCAAATCTACCCGGCCCCTCCGGAGAATTCCAGATAAAAGCCTGAAGCCAAAACAAGTGAAAGAAAAAAAAATTTCCTAGGATTGTAACTGAAATTAATCTTGAATGTCATCATTTATAACTAAAGCAGATGGAACACATTTTCCCTAACCTATACAAAGACAAAATTGAGAGAAATCCATCCATGACTGATGAGGTGAAAGGAGGAGCAAATTCTCTAAGTGGCAACAGGTTTCATAGCACAGCAGAGTTGGATGGACCTGTAGTTACAGACATCACAAGGACAATTTCCTTTAACTATTCCCCAAGGCAAGCCTAGCCTCCCCAGCATTTTTCTTTGTGATACAAAGAACGATTTATAGAGTACCAAAAGGTTATAGGACTCCTGCAGCAAAGCATAGGCTGAGTTCTGGATGCCACATTTATCCAAATCTTGGACCCAGGCAAGTTCTGAGCCTGAAACCAACCACAGGAGGTTTTCTTTTAGCCTTGGTTGGTTCCAAGTCTAAGCCTCTTTGGTGGTTTTTATTCAATTTCGGAGGTGTCCCTCCAAACCTCTCCTCACTCCCTTACCCACATAAAGATCTCCAATAATATCCTAAAGTCATCTTGTGAAAGTGGAAGAAATGAAGTGCATAAAGACAGACCAGACCTTCAGGGACACCCAGAGCCTAAAAAAAGGTTCTCTGGGAGATAATGTTGGAAGAGAAAGAAGGCAAATAGGAGGAAGAGGAGGAGGAATACCTTGCTAGCATTTGTAATAGTGTTTTCAGGTTTGCAAAGCTGGGAGGTAGATATTACTATTCCCATTTTATATATGAGGAAACTGAGATAGGTAGAGGTTAAGTGATTTGCCCAGATTCATACAGCTAGTAAATATCCCCACCTTGACATGAACTTCCTGAGTTCTGTTCACTGCAATACATAGCTGCTTCCAGTAGGCCATAGCTGGTTCTCAGATTCCAGTGGCCTCTGATGTTGTCCACAAGTCTTGAAACACAGGGCTAAGGTGTCTCGTGATCTAGCTGGACTTGAATGAGCTGGGGCTTCTAATACATACACCCTGGTCAGGACATTGGAGTTCAACCCTTATCTCTAGGCAAGTCAACTTAAAGCCTTTCCAGCATGCTGGCTGCTTGCCCACATTCCCCCAAAAATGTTGAGTACCTTCTCTTTTTAACATATTATTCAGTCTGTAATTTTTACTAATGTAAATCCCTTGGTTCCACTATAATTTAAGTCAGTTCCTTATTGTCCTATCTTCTATCTTCACACAAAGAATACCTTAATACTTTTCAATTTGAGAACATAATAGCTATCTGTTCACATCCTTTTAACAATGGATTCATGAGATCCACGCTGAGGTAAAGTTTCTTTCCTTTAGTAAATATTCCTCATTTTATTTCAAATTGGAGATGTCCAACTTAACTGGCAAATGGATGTATTAAAATATTTATCTTTAAGTTTTTTTGAGCTTCACAACAACTTTGTAAGGCAGATGTTCCAAGTATCATTATCTTAAAGATGAAGAAGTTAAAACCAAGGAAAGTTCAAGTACCAGAGGCAGGATCCCAGAGATCCTCTTGTCTTCAAGTTCCACAATCTCTCTGCTACTTCACATTGCCACCATATTGATCTTGTAGAAAAGATAACATAGAGTCAACTCCCCCTTTATATAGGGTAAGTGATATAAGAAAAAACATAAACAGGAAAGAGATAAAGAGAAGAGGAAGGAGGAAAGGAGGAGGGAAAAGTGGAGAACCAAGGAGAGGAAGAGAGTGGGGGAGGGAGAGGAAGAAGAGAAGAAGATTGGGAGGAGGATAAAGAAGAAGGTGGAGGAGAAGAAGAAAAGAAAAGGAGAAGAAGAGGGAAGGAGAGAAAAGGCAAGGGGGAGAGAGACAGAGAGAAGGAAAATGGGAGCGAGAACAACCATTCATTCATCAATAGGATGCAATAGGATACTCATTTTGCTCCAAGTCTATCCTAGATGAAGTCTAGCCCAAAGCTACAAATCAGTCAGATAACCAAAATGAGCAAGCTCCAGGTTACTGAGGAAATCTGGAGTGACCTAGAGAACGGAAACTGAAAAGCTGGAATAAACATACACTAGAAAGTAGGAGGAAAAGAACGATGAATTTATCTGAAACCACAAGAGAATTGGTTGGAGGACATAGTAATGCTCAACCCATGATGGGGAAGGGGGAAAGGCAAATTTAGGGCAAACATGAGATCTATCTTCAAGTATCTCAAGGGCTGTCACATGGAGAAAGGGATTATTAGGCTTGTTCTGCTTTGCCCAGGAGTGCATAGGTTGATATTATAGGATGGAAGGTTTTGACTCAAGATAAGAAAGAACTTCCTAACAATTAGGATTATCCAATAATGGAATGGGGTTAGTTCTCTATTGTCATTCAGTTCTGTCCAACTCTTCATGATTCCATTGGGATTTTCCTAATAAAGAGAGTGGGGTGGTCTGCCATTTTCTTCTCCAGCTCATTTTACAGATGAGGAAACTGAAGCAAATAGGGTTAAGTGACTTGGCACAGAGCTAGTAAGTGTCTGAGGCCAAATTTGAACTCAGATCTTCCTGGCTCCAGGCCCTATCCATGCTGTCACCTAGCTAGCCTTGAGTTCTGTATCACTATTCATTAAAGATCTTCAAAGGATTGACAACCATTTGTTAGGCATAGTATTTGTAAATGAGATTTCAGCATTGGGTGGAAGCTAGACTAGATACCTAGTCATTAAAGACTATTAACAATAAATCTTTCTCAAAAACAGGAACTGAAAGCTTTCCTTTTGGACCATAATCAAGTTCTTATTTTATAGTACACTACAGGTTTCCACTCTCCAAGTGCACCAATGGCAAAGTGAAAGAAATAACTGCATTTTCCAGCTGCAACTGGAGAGGTCAGGGCCTGAAAGGGAGAAACCTCAACTAGCCTCTAGTAACCTCCTCATCCATCCAGTTATGAGAAAGTACATCGCAAACATTTTCATTTCACTTTGGCAACATAAATCACATGAGAGACAGTCATCTGCATTTGGCCTCCATCCATGCAAGCAAATTCACAAACTAAAAAATGTAAAATAATTCTCTATAAATAAAAGCAAAACAGACAAAATAGTGCTAAGTAGCCTCCTTAGCACATCACAAAATTTACCTGCTCTTCTCTTCAGGCATGTTTTTCTCCAGGCAGCATCAGTCGGTCTTACTGTAGCTGATGAAACAGTTTTCTTTCAAACTAAATACCATCTAACTCCAACCTAGCAATCTGTTACACTACTCCATCGAACACCCCACAGGAAGCTAACAATTGTGAGGCAAATACCAGGTCTGGTGAACTTTGGCTCCAGAAAATGATCAATCTCATGATGACATTTTAGAGGTCTTTACAAAAATCACATATCCAAATGAGATAAATCCAGTCTCCCAAACGCAGTGCGTTAAAAGAAGGAAACAAACAGAGCCTGAGACAGCAGTGAATTACAAATGGCATGCTAATTACCAGTCTACATCCAGAAATAGCTGAAGACTGCAGGATTTTTTTTGTTGTTAAAATAACTACAGCCTTTATTCTAGGGTTGGGCAAAAGCATCTAATTTATTCAAATTCTTAAGCCTCTAAACATAAGCATATTTCCATGGGTTTATTTGGGGGAAGGGATGGAAAGAGACTTTGGAGAGGGGGTCATCAGAGATAGCTTAGGATGGTGCCACAGTGTAGAGTTGTCACACAATGATAGTCCAATAAAACTAAGGTGGCAAAAGGTAAGGCTGCCAGAAGGAAGAAGAAACCTTTCTTTCTCTTTTAGACTGTTCACAGGAGCAGTGACAACAGTTAAGGCTTTAGGGCAAAAAGGAAAGTGGCAGAAGTAAGTTTAAGTTTTTTTTTTAAAAAAAAATACATTTTCAATACTAGAGAATGTTCAAATTTAAATTTTAAAATAATAAAGAGCAAAACATCATAACCAACATTATCATTCCATGGAACCAAAGAATCCTAGATTTAGTTGCTGCTGTTCAGTCATGTCTGACTCTTTGTGCCATGTCTCCATTTGGGATTTTCTTGGCAGAGATACTGAAGTGGTTTGCCATTTCCTTCTCCACTCATTTTACAGATGAAAAACTGAGACAATAGGGGTTAAGTGATCACACAGCTACTAAGTATCTGAGAACAGAATGGAACTCAGGAAGACAAGTCTTCTTGACTTCAGGCTCAGCACTCTATCCACCATGTCAGCTTAGGGGCCCTCCTAGATTTAGAATTGGAAGAAAAGTTAGAGACAATCAAGTCCAACATCCCATGTTAGAGGTGAGGAAATGGAACTTACCCAAAGATTTACCTACGACCATATAGCTAGCAAGTTTCTGAAGCAAGATTTCAATTCAGATCTTCCTAACTCAACGTCCAGCTCTATCTACCACATGGAACGCTTTTTGACCCCTTACAGGTTCTCTACTAGGTGCTATGTTTTACTAAGATTAAATTCAAATTTACAAACTATGATGATGAGGACATTCAGAAAAACAAAATCAATGAACTTGATGGAATTAAGAAGACATTCAAAGCAAAGAGAGCACTGATCTTAGAGTCTACAGAGCTGATTTCTAGTTCTAGCTCTGTTATTAATTTGCTGTGTAAGTCACTTCACTACAACTTCTGTAGTCCTGAAAATGAAGAATTAAATGCAGTCAGAATTATAAAATCACAGAATTTTAGAACTGGAAGGGACCTTAAAAAATCCATTGACTCCTCTACCTCATTTTACCTATAAGGTCCAGAGAGGTCAAGTCACTTGCCCCGAGGTCATGCAGATAGATTAACATAACTGCAGGCTGATCCAAATGACTGGCATTTTAACCCAGCTAAGTATGGAATGTACTAGGTATGGTAGATTAGAAAGAGCCATTAATTTAGAGTCCCAAAGCCTGAGTTCAAATCTTGGCTCTATGACTTTGGACAAGTCACTTAACCTATGTAGGACTCCATTTCCTCAACTGTAAAATGAGAGGGCTGGATTAGATGACCTTTCAGGTTCCTTTAAGCTCTAAATCTGTGCTTTTAGAATCTGATGATCCCATAATGCCATTACTCTTTCTGGTATACAAGGCTGGATTTTTTTAATATATAGAAGCCTTCCCTTCCCTCAATTTGGCTTAATAATCAATCACAGCAGATTGTTCAGTACTTCTTCAGAAAGTGAAACCAAGCCATTATAAGGTATAGAGGTGACACCAATGGAGAGATGCCATACTCCCTATCCCCAGTGCCAGTCAACTCATTGTTTTGATACCTCATTTTCTCATACCCAAGAGAAAACTAAGAAATTGAAAGGTTCTATAAATGACTTATTTTTCTTCAGAGAGAATCATGGCAGCTGAACTAGAAAGTGCCACAAAACCTGGGATCTGCCTTCATTCGTTAGAATCCTCCCTTGCTACCAAGAAGCAGATGATCAACCTAGGGAACTTCATTTCCTCACAAAGAATATCTTCGTGCCACCAGATCCCAGTTCACCATTCATGTTCCCTGGGCACTGCTGTGTGCTCTGGTCCCCCACCATGACCATCTGCTCTGGAAGGAATTAATAAGCTCTCTTACTAGAGAAGTTTGTGTCTGTGGTTGGAGAGTCAGACCAAGGGCAGGCAGGCAGAAGGGGAAGTGAGGGATGAGGGGGATGGGGAAAAGAGAGAAGAGAGAAGCCTGCAGGGCTTAATCCTCTGGTAATATTCACTGTCTCAGACAGATCACTGTACAAGCTCTGACCTGTAGGAAAGCATCTGCTGAACCTTAAAATGTGGCTTCCTCAAGATGACCTGAGCCTAAGCAAGGGGAGGATTCCACAGAAGCCAAAAACGTCCTTAGAAGTCTGGTTGGAAACAGCCAGTGTGCAAGAATTGTTTCTGATAGACTTAGCCTTCAACAACAGGGCAAAGATCTAAAACATTTCCAAAGAATTTTTGATACAAAATGCCATCCACATCCAGAGAAAGAACTATAGAATTTGAACGCAGAATGAAGCAGACTATTTTCTCTTTTGTTATGTTTTGTTTTAGTTTTTCTCATGGGTTCTCCCATCCGTTTTAATTCTTCTATGCAACACGACTGAAAATGTGTTTAATAAGAATGTATATGTAGAATCCATATAAGACTGTATGCCATCATGGGAGGGAGGGGGAGAAAATTTAAAACATATGGAAGTGATTGCTGAAAACTGAAAACAAATAAATTAATAAAGAAATAAAAAAAATTTAAAAAAAAGAAGTCTGGTTGCACTCTGCTTCTTGTTCCAGATGGGGACTGTGGCAAATTGTTCCTATTTTCAAGAACATTTTCCCGAGAGAAGGCATCGGAAGGCATCCTCTTTCTGTCATGTGGCTATCAGTTTAAGAAAGGCTGGTTCCTTGTAATTGTGGGACAAATAAAAAAAGGCAGACAGCATTTGAACCAACAAAGGGAGTGAGGGAAAGTGTCCACTCAGGGGCAAGCATCCAGAGAAATCCAAGGGAATTAAATTACCCTTAATTGGGGGTGGGTGGGAACCTAAAGCAAACCAGGTCATATTTGAATGTGACAAACAAATTCTAATTAAATATTCCAGATCTGAGTCTCTCTCTCACACATTTATTTCTTATATTCTAATTGTTCTGGTCTTCATATGAACAGCTCCAGGTGTGACTCTTAAAATTCTAAATTCTGGGGGAGACCTGGGCTTGATCCTGTCTGTGTTTGATAGCCCAGAAGAAGTACTCTGTGCCTATCATTCATTGACTTTTATCTTCTTATAAAGAGAATATATTCTTATATTTACTACACAGGATGATGTGAGAAAGGAGCAAGTATTTGGGATTGCACTCAGAGTCCTAAAATAAGATAAGTAAAACTCTCAAGGGTGGCAAGTAGTAAGATTGGCAAAGTAGTAAGATTAACAAAGTAGTACAATTTCCTAAAGTCGGGAAAACATAGGTCAAGGTGTGTCTCCAGCACATACTAGTTATGTGACCAGGGCCAAGTGAATGAATCTCTCTGGTCTCAAGCAATTTACTAAGACTATAAATTACTCATAAGACTATAAGTTACCCTTGAGTTATATATCGGCATCAGTGAAAGTGTTCCCTGCGCCAATGACCTATTGGTCACAATTCTAAGCTCCCCTGCCCATCATCACCAAAAACAAAGATGCTTTCAAAAGACACAATTTACAAAAATTCATCCTTCAGTAAATTGAACTGATCTAACAGCTTAATGAAAGTGCCATTAACCTTCTGCAGCCACAAAGGCCTATGCATATAACTCAAAATAACTAGATGCTGAAGATAATCTACATGCCCATCATATGCAAAATCTGCAAGTCCCACAGTGATCCATCCCTGTTAGCTGGAACCTTGTAAATCTTCTTAACATATAATAAAAATGATTCTAACTTTTTCCTTAAAGGGAAAACAACACACCCTCCTTAGAATGCCTGGGAGCTTCATAAAACCAAGACTCTCAGTTAATTTTTTCACACTTGTGATAATTTCAGAAAAAAAATATTAATAACGCTATGTAGATATTCCTCTAACACCTCAAGGATGGTATTGTTTATTGAGATCATGCATACAACACAGTCTCATATGCTTGGGGCTTAAAGAAAATCAGGTTATGGAAACGTAAAAATGCTCTAGAAAATCAGAAACAACACTACCTAGCAATTCACTGTTTCTTTGAAACATTTTGGACTCTCCAGATTCATTCATTCAGCAAATATTTATTGAGTCTTAAATCAAGGTCTGCTCCAGGATTCCTGGTCACTACTCTGTTCACTGCTGGACCTTACATTTTCTTTTCCATGGAATCATTTCCTTGACTCTACCTGATAAATTCTAAAACTTTTCCTTAAAACGTTTCCCATTTTCTCTTGTTGACACCATTATAATCAATCAATAAACATTTATCCCAAGAAGATGGGAAGCTTAGATGAGTTCTGATCCATGCCTTCACAGAACATAAAAACTAGAAGGGGGAATAAGACACAAACAAGATATTTATAAAACAAATTATTAGATTATCAGTACATCAGGTAAGAGTTGAATAAAATGCTACAGAGGCCTAAGTGGGGGGTGGAGTAGACATCATTACTGATGGGAGATTAGGGAAGAGTATATGTTGGTGGTAGGATTTGAGTTGGGTTTTGAGTGATGGGTTGAAACCTAGCAAGAAAAGACATAAGGAAATAACATATGTACATGGCAGGAGAGAAAGAAAACGTAACTTCTGGAAAGAAAGAATAGTCCAGTTTGTTTTAAAGTTTTAAATGGTACTCAATGGACAATGAGGAGTGATTCACATCATCTATGTATCAGGAAGAGTAATTTAGCATTAACATGTAGAACAAAGTGGAGGAGGAGATAATGAAGCAAAGGAAGTCTGTTAAAAGACTGTCCGATAATCTAAGCAGATAGCAGGGAGGTCCAGGTAGCATTGCAAATAGAGAATTGCACAGGGAGGTAAGAGCAGTTAGTTGCAGGAGGAAATTGGTGACAGCTTAGCAGGAGAGATGAACAACTAGAAAAGTCAAAAATAAGATGAGAGTTTTAAACATGGGAAACTGACGACAGAAAGAAAAGAATCAGAAGAAACAATTTTAAAAGAAAAAGCTAATAAACTCATGTATATGTTGAATTTGAGGTAGTGATAAAACAAAGGTGGATTACATGAACTCCTGGGTTTCAAGGCACTCTACAATCTGTGCCAAACTCCCTTCACATATTCGACATTCCAGTCAAAGTGGGTTACTGGCCCACTTTCCATCTCCCATTTCTGTGGCCTGCACTTCCCAGTCCCCCTTGCCTGGAATGACCTCACCCTATCTCCCCTTAACACCATCCTCCACTGGTGAAATTGATCTCTTCCTCTTCCAACAGGCATTAGCCCTACTACTTCACCTTTGCATCAAAATGTATCTATCTTTGAATCCCTAGTGCCTAGCACAGTGCTTTCATATGAGGCACTTAAAAATATTTGTTGAATTAGTTTCCATGATATCACACACTTAGAAAGTATGTGCCACTATCTAAAGTATGACTTACTCCATTTTCTAGGCATTTATCCGAGTGCCAGGCACATAGCAGGCATTCAATAAATTTTTGTTGAATGACTGATAGAATGAACTTTATTAATCAATGTAAATTCTTTCTGATTCTCAAGTTTAGATTATGAAAAGTAAATTGATAAAGGATGTAAACCTAGAAGAGACCTCAGAAATCAACTATCTAACCTATTCTCGTTAGAGATAAGGAAAGGGAGCTGAGAGAGATGATTAAGTGACTTCCCTATGGTTCCCCCAGGTGGCAAATAGTAGAGCCAAAATTTGAACCCAAATCTTCTGACTCCCAATCTAAGGCTCTTTGAACTATATCCCAATACATCTCTTTGGCTCCCCATTTTGAAAGTTCAAAAAGTCCATTTATAAAATTTACATAAAACAAGATTGGCTATGTTTTTTTTAAAGCAACCTCTAACTTACAGCCAAACAATAATTATGAAATCTGATAAAATCAGCACAATTCTCTCCTTCATAAAAGAAAATCCCTTTTCTGGATTCAAAGTATGTGATATTTTTGCCGCATGCTGGGACTGTTGTAATTAATTGCCTCTTAACTAGTCTCCTTGTCTCCTGTCTCTCACCTCTCACCTGCAGTATGCCAGATTAATCTTCCTATAACACCACATTGAATAGCCTACTGTTCTCAGAAATTTTAATGGCTCCCCCATAGCTACTGAATGAAGCCCACACTCCTTAGACTGGCTGTCAAGTGTCCCAATAATCTGACAGCACACTACTTTTCCAACCTTATCTCCCATTATTCCCCTTCATGCACCTACATTCCAGTGTAGGACTCTTTGACAACCCTCAGTATACCTTCTTTTGTTGTCTGTACACTTCTGCTCAGGCCATTCCCTCTAACTACAATAAATATTCCCATTCTCATACCTGCCCATCAAAATCCTACCCATCATTCAAGGTCTAATTCAGATATCACTTCCTCCACAGTCTTACCTAATCATCCTAGCCAGACATTCTCTATTGCTGATTCCCACAGCCCTTTAAACAGTTCTTTCTGTACAATAAGCCCCCATTAAGTACTATATACAAGATACTGAGTTAGTTGGGAGTAAAAAGACAAAAGAGACAAAAACCAGCAGTAAGGTTTTTTCTTCAGGAAACTTACAATTCTAATGTAGGGGATGCAGCAAGCACACTGCTAGTAAATACAATGTCTGCATAAAGCAATGGGAAGTAATTTCAAGAGCAATAAAGCACCAACTGGGAGGTCAGGAAAGGTTTCCTGCAGGAGGGGGCATCTGAGCTCTAACTTGAAGGAAGACAGGAATTCAAAGAAATGAGGCAGAGAAGGAGGATGAAGACTGAAATCCAAGCACAGCCTGTGCAAAAGTACTGGGGCAGGAAACAGACATGACACAGAAACATTGAATTACAGGTATCTACAGGACTTAATGGACCTGGTCACTGACTGTAGGTCTTCTGTCCACAAACCAGGCTGGCTTAGTTTGGAGAAGCACATCATTTAAAGCGTGTCAAAGTGATGAATTTTTTTGGTGATAGTAACTGGAGATCTTCCACTAAGTCACAGATGAGTGGCTATTAGGAGGTAGTTCACATGGATGATGTCAGATATCACTAAATTTACCTTTGCTATCTATATCCATGATACATCATCCCAATAGACTCTAAGTAACATCAGAGTAGGAACTCTCTTATCTAAAATGTGTATTCTCTCCCATGCCTACTATGGAGTT
Source organism: Potorous gilbertii (assembly GCA_028658325.1). NCBI lineage: Eukaryota > Metazoa > Chordata > Mammalia > Diprotodontia > Potoroidae > Potorous > Potorous gilbertii. Next base: position 68,518,472 of record CM053773.1, read on the forward strand.
CCGTATACAATAAGTACTCAATATATATATTTCTTGAAGAAATGAAAGATGATTTTTAAAAATTTGATGCAATAAGACCTAGTGTTCAGTCTTTCTGCTAGTTAACGTTACCACTACCAAATAAATGACATCATCAAAGCCGCATTAAGCTATGTATCAAGCTTAGCATAGTATCTGGCATATAATAGGTGCTAAATAAATGCTACTGACTGAATGACACCTTGTACTGTTATTTCTGTTCTTGTCATCTTCCTACCAAACTGAAAATATTCTAAGGACAAGAACCAGGAAGCATCATATCTCTTTGAACCCCATACAGAGCCTTCATAAACTAGGGTTTTTGAGGTACGTTGGAAACAAAAGAAAGATGAATAAAGTATTAAAACTGCAGATACTCAGGGTGGATGGAAAGAAGATAAAACTACTAAATGCTTAATTTGCTTCTGTTTTCCCTACCAAGGAGATTCAGACTGGGAAGGAAAAAGTGTTATCAAAGAACCGATTATCAAGACCCAAGAGGAGATGATAAGAGAGCACCCAACTGTCTTTGATAAGTCTGAGGCACTTGGCCCAAACAAACTAAATCCCCAGAAGGACGATAAAAGAACTGGCAGATGTTACTACTCAGCGGCTGTCAATGATCCATGAAAAGTCAGAGAGAATGTGAGAAATACTGAAGGACAGAAAACAGGCAAATGGGGAATGTACGTATGTTTGTAAATATCTATATAAGCCTATAGACATATATATACAAAAAAAGGGAAAATAATCATGGAATCTTCCAATTAAAGAGGCCAAAGGACTTGACTGGAGAGGTAGTGTGGAGCAGTAGCAAGAGCACTGGATTTAGAGTCACAGTGTCTAAGTTCTGATATTATCCGCTATTTATTCACAGTGTGACTAAGAGCAAATCAAAGTCCACCTCAATCAGTCAAAAAAAGGAAGAATGAATACACAAATACAGCGAGAGAGAGAGAGAGAGAGAGAGAGAGAGAGAGAGAGAGGAGAGGAGAGGAGAGGAGAGAGAGAGAGAGAGAGAGAGAGAGAGAGAGAGAGAGAGAGAGAGAGAGGAGAGAGAGAGAGAGAGAGAGAGAGAGAGAGAGAGAGAGAGAGAGAGAGAGCTGGCTACAGAAATACATTTCAACCAAAAAGGAAATAGGAAAGAGAAGAGGGGGAGGGGGAATCTAAGAATCTAGTGGAGGGATCCGTCCAAGGAAAAACAAACTCTAAAAAAAAAAGATTCACAGAAATATTTATAGTTCTTTGAGATGACAAAGAACTGGAATCTGATAGGGTGCCCATAAATTGGAAAATAAATGAACAAGTTTTGGTATAAATGTAACTGAATACTATTGTGCTATCTCTCAGCTGTGTAACGAACAACTACAATTCCAGAGGAAATGATGATGCAAACGTTCTATCTTGTTCTAGTCTCATGATAGAGAGGTGAAGGACTCAGAATGCAGAATGAGGCAACATTTTTTTTGGACATGGTCAATGTGTAAATTTGTTTTGATTGACTACACATTTTTGCAATGGGTTTTGTTTTTCTTGTGTACTCAGTGGGGAGGGGGAGGGTAGGAGGACTAGAAGGCAGATTTTGACTAATTAAAATAAATTTTTAAAATTTAGATGAATGGAAGTGGAGGCAAGGAGTGAGATGGCTCTTTCTAGGAGGCTGAAGAGGAATATAAAAGGTGCTTTCTGATCCAAACTAAACCTACTAATGGAGGAAATATTTTTTTTCAACAATAACTATTTCTTTTTACAACTCTGTACTAGATATACTTTAGAAGACTGTGCATAAACGAAAATTACATTGATATAATATCAAATCATATTTCCCACTGACTTTTATAATAAAATTGTAATTTGAGATACATATCTCTAAAAAGCAAGAGTGGAGGTGTCCAATATATTTAAGAATTCCTGAATTCTTATCAAAACACATCTTATCAAAAAGAATTAATGTTATTAGTCTTAAATTTTATAAGACAACGTTTGACGTGTTTTCTACTCCCCAGAATAAAAAGTACAATGCTACACACAGAATAGGTACTTGACAAATGTGGAGTTAAATTCAGAAAGACTGAGTGGAATGTAGCACAGTGAATGAGACAGGTGGTACCTTGGACAGAGCAGCTGATCTGGAGTCAGGAAGATTTGAGTTCTAATCCTGCCTCAGATACTTAATAGCTGTGCAATCCTGGGCAAGTCACTTAGCCCAGTCGATCTCAGTTTCCTCATCTGTCAAATGAGCAAGCAAAGGAAATGGCAAACTACTCCTTCCAGTATCTTTCCCAAGGAAAATCCCAAATGGGGTCACAAAGAGTTAGAAGTGACAGAAAAAAAAACTCAACAAAAAATCACAGTGAAATTCAAGCCCATACTTGAGTTCAAGCTCTTGGGACCTAGTCCTTATTGTCACTAACTTGCTACATGGCCCTGAACAAATCATATCCTTAGTTTCCCATGAATGATCTCTGAATCCCTTCTACTATGATTCCCCAGGATGATCTGTGAAATCCCTTCTACTCTAAATTTGTGAAAAAACATCTTCTGCCTCTGTGTAGCCCAAAATCTAACATGCAGTAGGCACTGAATAAACATGAATTTAATTTTCTAATACATAGTTTTAATTATAATAATAGCAATTATATAACACTTTTTAGTTTTGCAAAATACTCTACAAATATCTCATTTTACCCTCACAACAACCTGGAAGTTAGGTGCTACTATAATTCCCATTTGAAAGTTAAGGAAATTGAAGCAGGCAAAGGTTAAATGATTTGCCCAAAATCACACTATTAAGTGCCTAAGGCAGGATTTGAACTCTGGTCTTTCTGACTCTATATATTCTATCCACTTTGCCACCTAGCTGAATTTATTTCTTCCATACAAGTCAAATGTACAATTCCACCACCACCATTCTCTCCTCTCATGATCTTACACAGTCATTAAAAACACACAGACTAAAATAAATCCTATAGGATAGCTAAGTGACATAATGAATAGAGGTACCAGACTTGAAATCAGGAAGACCTGAGTTCAAATACTGCCTTAGACACTTACCAGCAAACCCTATAGGACCACCAGCTGGCCCAATGAATAAGAGTGCTGGATGTAGGGACAGGAAGACATGGATTTAAATGCTGCTTCAAATACTTAGTAGCTGTGTGAGATTAGGCAAGTCACTTACTCTCTAGTGAGGTCTATTTCCTCAACTGTAAAATGTGGATAAAAATAGTACCGACTTCCCATGGTGACTGTTTTGCACATCTTAAAGCAACATAGAAATGCTAACAACTAGCATTAATATTAATAGCCGTGTGATCCTGCTCTTGCCAAATCCAGTAGTTTTTTCCTTAAGCCTCACTTGGACACTGTTGACCACTCTCCCCTCCCTGATGCCCTCTTCTCTCTAGGTTTGCAGGACACCAGAATCTCCTGGTTCTTCTCCTACCTATCAGACTGCCACTTCTCAGACTCCTTTGCTCAATTCTCATGCAAGTTACTTACCCTGGATATTCCACAGAGCTCTATCCTGGGCCCTCTTCTCTTCTCCCTCTGTACTATATCACATCAGCTCCCATGGATTTAATTATCATCCTCTGCTGATGATTCACAAATCTGCCTGTATAGCCCTAACCTTTCTTCTGACCTCCAGTCTCAAATATCCACCTGCCTTTTAGACATCTTGAACTGGATATTCGGTAGAGATCCTAAACTTAACATTTCTAAAACTGAACTCACTAACTCTCCTCTTAAACTCTTCCCACTTCCAAACTTCCCTACTGCGGTCAAGAACACTATCATCCTTCCAGTCCCCCAGGCTTGAAACCTAGGTGTTGTCCTCAACTCCTCACTATCTCTCACTTCCCCCCATAACCAACCACGCCTGCTGATTTCACCTTTGTAACATCTCTTAAATATGCCCACTTCTCTCCTCTGATGCCACAATGATGATAGAGGCCCTCATCACCTCATACCGAGATTACTGCAGTGGCCTTTTGATTAGTCAGACTACACCACAAGTCTCTCTCCACTCCAATTCATCTTCCCTTTAGCTGCCAAAGTGATTTTCTTAAAGTGCAGGTCTTACTGTTTCATCCCTCTACTCAATAAACTCCAGTGGCTCCCTATCTCATCAAGCATCAAATATAAAATCCTTTATTTGTCATAAAAAGACCTTCGTAACCTAGCCCCACCTCCTCCCAACCTTTCCAACCTTTCTTGCACTTTATCCCCCTTCATATTTTCTTTGATCCAGTGACACAGCTTCCTTACTATTCTACTATCAAGATATTCCTTCTCTCAACTCTGGGCATTTTCTCTGGCTATCCCCTATGCCTGGAATACTCTCCCTCCTCATCCCCATCTCCTGGCTTCCCTCCATCAAGTCCCAACTAAAATCTCATCTTCTAGGAAGCCTTATTGTCGATGTGTACATCCCTTGATTCTAATGTCTTCTCTCTGTTAATCATTTCCTATTTATCCTGTATGTAGCAATGAGGTTGACTCATGCATTGCCAGAGCTAGTTCAGTGTTTGGGAGGCTCCGAAGAAAAGTTTGAGAGAGAAGAGGTATTAGAATGACTACCAAACTGAAAGTCTACAGAGCCTTTGTGCTGACCTCATTGTTGTATGCCTGTGAAACATGGACAGTTTACCAGCGCCATGCCAGGAAACTGAATTGCTTCCATTTGAACTGTCTTAGGAAGATTCTGAAGATCACCTGGCAGGATAAGGTACCAGACAATGAGATCCTTGCTAGAATTAAGCAGCCAAGCTTTCAAACTATGCTTCAGAGAGTGCAATTCTGATGGTTGGCTACATTGTTCAAATGGAAAATGTACGTTTGCCAAAAAGACTATTTTATGAAGAACTTGCATGGGGCAGGTGATCACATGGTGGCCAGAAGAAACGATACAAGGACACTCTCAAGGTCTCTTTCAAGAACTTTGGATTTGACTGTGCAACATGGGAGACACTGGCACAGGACTGCTCAGCATGGCATGCCCACATCAGAAAGGGTACTCTGCTCTACGAGCAAAGCAGAATTGAAACAGCACAAAGGAAACGTAGGATGTGCAAATTTGGAGTAACCACCCCAAATATTCATACGGACTATCTGCGCCCAATCTGTGGTAGGGCATTTCAAGCTTGTATTGGTTTGATCAGCCACAGTCGGACACACTGAAACTTTGCTTCATCATGGTGATGTCATTTTGGTCCTCTTTGAGAACAAAGAACAACAACCAACCAACCAGATGGTCAGTTCCTTGAGGGCAAGAGAAGTTTTTCATCTCTTTTGGTAGCCTTAGCACTTAGCACACTACCTGGCAAACAGTAGGTGCTGAATAAATGCCGACTGACTAACTGGTTTAATCTCTGCCACAGCCTCAGTTTCCTCATCTTAAAATGGTGATAATATACGTACCTCAAAAGGTTACTAAGGTTACTAAGAGGATCATGAGAAAGTAAACATTTACCAAACCTTAAATTGCTATATAAATGCGAGGTGATAGTACTAGTAACAGTAGTAGCAGCAACAACAGTTGTGCTCCTACTCATCGTTATCCTTATTTTCTGTTTGAGGGAAGTCTCACTGATTGCAAAGAGCTTGACTATTTAATCAGTCACACTGGCTATTGCAATTGCTTCTAGTATCCAAGTACAAGCAACTCAATGGAAAAGTCCCACATGAATATACATTTTTAGATAGAAGTAACTCATCGTTTATCACAAAACTTCACTACATGAATCCAAGAGAATAAAAAAGAATGCTATGTCTTAGGTCAACCACCATCACACCCACCCTTCACTGCTGTTGTTTAGTTGTTTCAGTCTGTGTGATCCACTGAGGTTTTCTTGGCAAAGACACTGGAGGGGTTTGCCATTTCCTTCTTCAGTTCATTTTACAGATGAGGAAACTGAGGCAAATAGGGTTAAGTGACTTGTTCAGGGTCATACAGCTACTAAGGGTCTGAGGCCTAATTCTGGACTCAGGAAGATGAGTCTTCCTGGGCACCAGTCCATTAAGCAAAAATCAGGATGATACAGTCTGACTTTGTCAATAAATGTTCTAAGTTACTAATGTGCCTTTCAGGGTATTTAAAATTCATGCCACTGTAAGGTTAATGGGGAGGCTTGGGAAGAGCTAAAGATCTTTGCTTCCCCACCTCAGACATCTTTTATTAATTACTAATGAGGCACTGGGTCATGACGGGTCATGTCTTACTGCCCTGAAAAGAGTATATATACTCTGAAGTGAGGTTTTGCTTTGGGGCTTATTTTTTGGAAGAAGGCTCTGGTGCCAGATGAGACTCTAGGTAGCCACTAAGAAGTCCTTCCCCTCCCTTTTTAAAACCCAGATGCTGGTGCTTCTCTCTCTGGTAATGATGTATGTATTGTCTATGGCCAGACAGTTGGAAGCCCTGTCTGTTGGTCTTTATTTCTCTGTATTTTCCCTGAAGTTCAGGGAGACTGACTTTTCCCCCTGAACTAAGTGAATGATCTATGTGCTTGATTAAAGTAGGTTGTTGACCCCTCAAAAGTTGCTTTCCTTTTAGAAAAGCAGATCTAAGAACCTGCCCAGCAGGCCCTCTTGTGTATGCTGGGGTCCTTGCTGTTACAGCCACTTTCACAGATTTTTGAAGCTCACAAATTATAATGTATACATATTATATAGCATTATTACAATGCTGCCTCTGGGTGTGATGTTGATCATGGGTTTCCACAGGTTTTATTCTAGCAGAGAAAAGGTTTCTGTAAGCTCTACCAAATTGTAAAGAACCCATGTTAGATTGTGGTGATGTACTGTTTTCCATTTGACACTTCCCACTCCCTACCTTTTTCCCCTACACTCCCCAATCACGTCTTCCTCTGTGATTACATCCAATGAATTCTGTATATATCTACAAATACAAACCACTATGTATATACTATACACAAATGCATACTAATATCTATGGACATATGCTATATACTTATATACAAAACACTATGTATATAAGTAGGCTTTTTTTTTTACAAACTGGGGAAATATTTATTAATTAAAACTACTTTTCATAGTTTTACAAAGAGGTTTTGCTAACAAGGTTGAATTAGCTTTAAAATCCTTGGGAGACCCAAGCTTTCCCATCTTTCCTTATAAAGTCTCAAGCTCTCTAGGCAGGGAGGCAGAGGCTGTGTGCAGGTTATTTATTTGACAGACACTAAATCTGAAGAAATGGTTGTCAGTCCTTGGGCAGGTTTGGGAGGTATGTGTGGTAGCAACTGGTTCCATGGAGCAAAATATGCTAGACTCCACTACGCACTTCACTGTTCCTCGACCTCTCCCTTCTCCCCAAGCCCTCATTAGAAAAATGAGTTAGAAAGTGAGCACCTTGAAGGCAAGGGCTGGGTTTATATCTTTGTATCTCCAATTTTTGGTGTCTCCTGGGTTTTTCTTTCTGTTTCCTGGGGTTAATACAGTGCTTACAAATATTTGTTCTTTCGATTTGAAATAGATCATAGATTTGGAACTGGTAAGAGCCTAAGAGACAATCTAGTCTAATACCCTCATTTTACAGATGGGAAACTGAGGCCTAGCTTGGTAAAGTGTCATGACCAAGGTCACCTAGTACCAAAAAAGGTATCTGAACCTAGCTCCTCTGACTCCAAAACCTAAAAGAATTAATTTGTAATATATGTTTAATATAAAATTATTGTGTATAAATACACATAATATAAATATATATAATATTTAAATAAAATAAATATTTTCATAATATGCTAACAACCCATATTGTAAATAACAAAATTCCTTAAAATTCACAAAGGTCAATGAAAAACATGAATTACAGATGTTTCAGGCAGGTTCTTACCAATACATCAAAATAACCTGATCACATTTATTGATACATGCAACACACACACATCTAGAAATTACGCAGTTCTGCCTATATCTGGTTCATCCTTAATATGACTCCTTGGAATCTAATCTCAATGGGACATGTGACAAGACAATTGACACCTTCTCTCAGAAGTGGTGGATTCTACAGGCCCCAGAGCTACCTCAAAGGGCTTCTGTCCATCAATAAATACTAGGAATCTTTAGGTATTATAAAATAATAGCCATTCTGACTTATCTTTTCATGTGTAAGAAACTACCTGAATATGTCCATTCTTACTTTACTTGAAGTTAGAAAGAGCTATTGAAACAATCTGCCATTCCAACTTTCATTAGAAATAATTTAGCTTCTATTTAAAGAGACATATCACTGAATTTATGGTAAATGAATTCCCTGACAGACCATAAGACTGGCAAAGACCTGTCTCCCAGAAGATATACAGATAGAAGCATACATCACTTCTAACAGCTTCATCGATAAATGATAGACTTGGATATAAAACAAGGATAGCAACATCTAAGAAAAGAGTCTGGAAGCAAAAAGATAGATAGATGTAAATATACATATATTTATATACATATATATATTCACATACATAGACACATGTCTCTATATAGTCATTCATATAATATTTATATCCACAACATTCAAAAAACTTTTCCACTTGTTGCGACTGATGGTTCCATGTATGGATGGTGTGGTGGTGATTGATGGAGCACCTGTGTTTTCTTGATGTTAATTATTGGGCCAAAATTGGCACAAGTAGCAGAGAACTGATTCATTTTTGCCTGCAAAACATGGACAGTCTACCAGCGCCATTCCAGGAAACTGAAACACTTCCATTTGAACTGTCTTAGGAAGATTCTGAAGACCACCTGGCAGGATAAGGTACCAGACACTAAGGTCCTTGCTCGAACTAAACTACCATGTATTCAAACTATGCTTCAGAGAGTGCAACTCCAACATGTTGGCCACATTGTTCAAATGAAAAATGTATGCTTGCCAAAAAGACTATTTTTTGGATAACTCACATGGGGCCAGCAGTCTCCTGGTGGTCAGAAGAAGCGATACAAGGACACTCTCAAGAACTTTGGATTTGATTGTGCAACATGGGAGACACTGGCACAGGACCACTCAGCATAGTGTGCCCACATCAGAAAAAGTGCTGTGCTCTATGATCAAAGCAGAATTGAAACAGAACAAAGGAAACATAGAATGAGCAAATTTGGAGTGTCTACTCCAAATGTTCACACAGACTAACTGTGCCTAATCTGTGGTAGAGCATTCTGAGTTCATATTGGTCTAATCAACCACAGTCAGACCCACTGAAACTTCACTTTAGTATGATGATGTCATTTTGACCATCTTTGAGAACAAAGGATTACAATCATGTATGTACCTACATGTGTATATATGTATAGATATGTATACACATATGCATATACTTATATGTATATCTGGAGAGAGAGAGAGACAGAGAGAAAAGAGAAAGAGATGATGATGATGATGATGATAGAGTATTATAGTTACATATGCAGGTATATGATGTAGCTAATGATATCAATATAGATATAGAGATAAGATATAGGCACAGATATAGATGATATAGGCATAGATCTATAGATACAAGTGCAGAGACAGAGACAGAGATACAGGTGTAGACATGGATAGGTATAAGCTACACAAATAGTGATACTGAGATATTGTGCTGAAAATCATGAAAGTTAGAATTGGCATACAACTGAGGAATGAACAAGCTCTTCTCCCTCATTCTACATATGAGGAAACCAAGTCCCAGAATGGGCAGGAGTCATTACAGATGATCTAGGCAGTTTGGGAGAAAGCTGAGATTTGAGTGGAAGTCCTCCACCTCTATAACCATTCCTCTTTCTACATACAGTACTGCACATGCTACCTCTCATGATTTCCTCTAAGGAAAAAAAAAGCTCATATCAGTCAATTGTGGAAATAGAGTGATGGATGGAATATATTGTAGGACAACTCTAAGACTACTCAAGTCAACTAGCATTTGCATGAACGGCATTAATTTGCATAATTTATGCATAAGTAGATGTTCCCATTCAAATAGATGTAATTAAATAATTTCAATATCTGCTTAGAAACAGTGGGAGAGAGGCAGAAGGTATGTCTCTTAAAACCACAAATAGCTAGGCCTTACCAAAAAAACTCAGCAGCAGCTTTTCCCTCTAGCAAAAGCCGTACAACAGAGTCTAGAAAAACCAACTTCTCTCCATTCTCATACTCAGACATTCAGGTAGACAGTCCCTCATGAATCATACTGATTTCCAGTCCAATCTAATTCAACGGACTCCAGGTAGGTAGGAACCTAAAACACAGGTGTACAGAGAATTTCCTATTTCTTCAAAGTTAAATTATTTACTGATAATGGAGTTTCTTAGTGAGTAATATCTGAATTTCTATGAGTACAGCTTTCCTAATAATCTCTCTTCTTATAGGCTTGTATATCTACCTCAAGATTTTCGTTTCAACCATGTATGTACAAAGAATTACTTTCATATTGATTCCTAAGCCCTGGAAAAACTGAAGCTGCATTCTGGAATCCCCTAGGTCAGATAATATCTCACTGAGGCCTTGAGGTGTTTCCTTTTTAAAGCTTGACTTACTACAAGGCAGTCCTGGCCCAAATTTCCAGGATGACTGTAATTCCTATAGGTCCTAAAAATCTGAGCCTATTAATAAGTACTGGAAACAAGTTGAATTGATGGTAGAAAAAGTTACAATCCAGTGGTATCCTGGAAAAGAGTAATGAGGATTGAATTCTAGTCTGAACTCTGCCACTGTCAGTATATTCCCTTAGGCAAATCTTTAACTTCTCTAGACAGAGCAGTAACTAGCAATTTTGGTATTTGGGGCAAGCAAAAAGAGCTGTACCCTCAAATCAATTTTTTAAGAAAAATTCACTTGAAAATGAGAGCCCTGTAAGACACCACTCCATGGGAAAGAGAGAGGGAACCTGGGCTCCTAGAGAAGACCTAGTGACAGCATAGAACTACTGCTGGGAAGGCCAACGTGGCAGGAGAGGAGCGCCCAAGAAGTATCCACCTCATGTATAGTCCCCAAAAGTATGCCTTCTTATTATTTACCAATTGTTATTGCAAACTAAAGCCAGTCATTTATATGCTATACAGTATAAGTGCTGCAAGCACTTCCTAAGTTTCTGTGTCCTCAACAGAGCTCAATTAACCCTGTCCTAGTTATACCTTTGGGTCTTAGTTCCCTAATTTGTATAAAGAGAAACTTAAACAAAATGATTTCTAAGTTCTCTTCCAACTCCAACATTCTGAATCCAAATGGGAAAAAAATGTGACAGAAGAGTTAGCATTCCAAGGGAGAGTGAGATAACTCAACGACATGTCTAAATTCTGCCCAAAGACCTTTTTTATAACAACCAGAAAGCAATGTGCTGATAAATTACATGGAGAAAATAAACCCTAAGAAAACTGTAAGTTTCATACTCAGTGGTTTTGAGTTATGTGACTTTCCTTTGGCTGATATTTTTTACCTGGAAACCCATCTTATCAGAGGCATGATAATTATGGGCCTTACCATCTTCATTATGTTCATTCTATTCGAATCATTCCAGGATCAAACTTTGCACATATAGTCCCATCCCAAAAGTCATTCCTCTTCCCTAGTTCACACTGTGAAGAATACCTCCCAAATCTAGAAAGCTGAATAATTTCCAAGTGTTCTAAAAGCTTGAAAGGATATTTGAAATTTTAAATATAGAAAAACATATGTATGTGTGTGTGTCTATATGTATATATCAACACACACATTTATATATTTATTTCTTCTCTGGCTTACGATCCACTAAAAGTCACTTGATCCTTTGAATATTGAAAATAAGCTGATGGAAAAATCACCGAATCACAAAACTTCAGCTTCTATTGGTAAGAATTTCAATGGTCCTGGTACTGATAATAAATGTGAATTCTCATCAGGGTAAAGGCAAAATCTGCCAAACACTCTTCATGCTTTTTAAGTTTGCCCAACAACAAACACAGAAAATTAATGCTTTTTGAAAGCTTTCATTATTTATATGCAATCTATGATCAACTAAACTGTAAACCACTTGTGGACAAAGACCAGATCACCTCAGCCCACAGCCCATTGCTGACCATACAGAAGGCATGTTAGCAGCATTTTTCTTAGATCAGAAGAGTATGAGTGACTTTTTAGGACGTTTTCCAATATTTGATCTGATTAATTCAAAATGTAGCATAAATGGTGACACCAAGAAATCCTAAAGGCAACATTTCCCAGGGAGGAGGAGGGACAGAATTCACTGGGCTATAGATTGTTTGTGCAATGCATATACTTTCCTATAAATTCTAGTCAAATACATTTTTGAACAATTTAAGTTTAAGAATGCATGAAAACTGAAATTCATGAAATAATGCATTTCTATTCCTCAAATTCTTTTTGCTTATATTAAGAAAAAATTCTTATAATGCATCAAATCTATATTGAATAAAGTCTTTGGCTTCCCCTGTTCAACAAGGCAACATAGAAGCTGGTGACTTCTTTTGACATTTTGAGAGTCAAAAAAGTTTACTTCATTACAATCTCTAACAATGAAAAATATGTAATTGATTTTACAGTCAGGTGCCCCCTATCGTAGCAGAGAAAGTTCTGCTGATGATTTTATTAATTTACAAGGATTCCCCACCCCACCTCGTCCCACCACCACTTTGGAGTATGGGAGTTCATGTCACTGTCAGTGAATTGCAAAGATGTCAGCAAACAGAGATAGGCTGGAGTAAAGAAGAAAGTAAGTAAAGAGTACATCAAATAAAAAAAGACATCTTGTCCTGGGGCAGGGAGTGGGGGATGTTTTGTCGTGATTCGAAAGTACAAATTCATAAATAGTTGTATATTTTTTAATATTCACAAACTAAGAAATAAGCTCAATGTATAGCCCCAAGAAAAGAAAAAGCCACACGTGTGTATTATTACAAGAGGAGAAATAGGGGGCAGGGACCCTGCTTAGATGGTCATATCTGGCACACACAAGCCTGTTCCTCTGACCTTGTTGTCTTTGTGGCCTGTGATGGCAATCCTTTTGCATCTGGCATCTTCTTATGTGACCATCTTAAAATCTCAGCTGCTAAGGCTTAGTTTAAATCAGATGAGATTCAGATTAACAGATAACCAACTAGTTCATTTTACCAGTATATAATGAACACCCTCCATTATGGTTCTAACTCCAGTGCTTAAAGGTGACCCTGAGTCCTTAAAAGGTTATGCCTCCACAGGGCAAATTCTGGCAGAGACTAAAAAGATGAGAAGAACCAGGAGTGAACTCTGCCTGTCAATGATGGACCAGCCTAGCTAACTTGGAAGAAGCACAGGACCCAGCAGACTAATTTTGGGGATCACATAATTCATACAGCAAGAAAAAGATATAATCTGCCTTCATGGAGAGAACAGACACACTAATGAAATCACGGCTCCTTGAAGTTTTGAAATTAGTTGAGTATACCCACATGCTGGAAATTAAGTTTATTATGTTCTCACTGAATAGTTTATTTACTGTGGTCCCCCTGGAGAGGGCTGGTCAAAGTAACTGCAAAAATAAGAAACAACAGATATGAAAGATCTTGCCAGTGAGACCTGAGGACAGATACAAAGATTAGATATCACGGGGTTTGTGCTCTCACAAAAGTTACAGTTCTAGTACGCTTGAATGAAAGTACTTCTTGGTGTTTTGTGAGGCAGCATGGTCCAGTACAAAGAGGGTTGGTCTCAGAGACAAGAAGACCTAAATTTAAGTCACAGGTGGTGGGGATCTGGGCAAGTTAATTAACTTCACCGTGCCCCACACAACTCTCTAAGACTAAACGGTGCATAGATTGGTAGGCAGAGCATCCTCATCTGAGGATGCTCTATACCAGTGAAATTCAGTTCCCATCACTGTTCCTTAATATCTTAAATATGCTTATGATAAATAATGGGTGAAGTTGAAACTGTGGCAGTTAAAAAATAATCATAATCTAAATTCTTTATGTATAGGGTCCTCTAGCTACCTGAAGGATGCAAGTTAATGAGAATTTTAAATCTCATTAATCACTCCACTCAATAGAAAATTCTTCTAAGAAAAGCTGGGATATTTCAGAATCCTATATCATTTCAGTCACCTTTCTCAGAAAAAGTTAAGCAAGTGCAAAAATGGTGAGGGCTGATGCAGAACTTTTTTTTAACAGAAGGACAGTGGAGGTAACTAAACTATTCAGTTTCTGAAAAAAAAAGTCATGGAGCTACTGGACATTCTTATTGATGCTAGAACATTAATTTGCACCTGCAGAACACTTGACAAAACAAAACTTGAGCAACAGCCCCTCTAAGATCAAAACAATCATTCCAAGTCACTGAAAACCTGGATAGGGCTAGATCAACCTAAAAATCTTGGGCACTCAGCCATGTCAATATTTAAACATCAATTATGAAGTTACTAAGAAGAATTCAACCCTACTCTCATCTCCAAGACCACATGAGATTTTACATCCCATCTGAACCAATCTAGACCCCTGAACAGTGAAGCTTTTTTATGGAAAAAAAAATTGCAACAATAAATTAATGTTTCTAATGGTTTTTATAAGCTCTATCCTCTGAACCCTAGAAAGATATAATTCAGATATTCTCATCAACCATTAATGAATGGCAATATACACTGCCTTTCCTGTGGGAACCTGCAAAATGTGGGGTCATATGGGCAATTTTGCAGACTAAAAGGATGTTGCACTTTGCTTACCATATTTGTATTTGTACAAATCTACATAGTGCTACAAATTACTTTACTACTAATCTCAACTGAAACCATATTATGCTTATACTGAGAAATGTCTCAGATATTTCTTTAATTTCTTGTTGTCTCTGTTATTCTTTTTTTAAAAAATTTATTTATTTAACTTTTTACATTCATTTTCACAAAATTTTGGGTTCCAAAATTTTCTCCCCATTTGTCCCCTCCCTCCTCCCCAATACACTGAGCATTCTAATTACCCATATCACCAATCTGCTCTCTCTTCTATCATCCCTCCCTTCTCTTGTCCCCATCTTCTCTTTTGTCCTGTAGGGCCAGATAACTTTCTATTCCCCATTGCCTGTATTTCTTATTTCCTAGTAGCAAGAACAATACTCAACAGTTGGTCCTAAAACTTTGAGTTCCAACTTCTCCCCATCCCTCCCTCCTCACCCATTCTCTTTGGGAAGGCAGGCAATTCAATATAGGCCATATCTGTGTAGTTTTGCAAGTGACTTCTATAATAGTCATGAAGACTAACTATATTTCCCTCCATCCTATCCTGCCCCGCATTGTTGCTATTCTCTCTTCTGATGCTGTTCCTCCCCAGAGTGTTGACTTCAAATTGCTCCCTCCTCCCATTATCCTCCCTTCCATCATCCCCCCACCCTGCTTATCTCCTTCTCCCCCACTTTCCTGTATTGTAAGATAGGTTTTCATACCAAAATGAGTGTGCATTTTATTCCTTCCTTTAGTCAAATGTGATGAGAGTAAACTTCATGTTGTTTTTTCTGAGCTCACCTCTTTTTCCCTCCACTAAGAAGTCTCCTGCTTGCCTCTTGTATGAGAGATAATTTACCCCATTCCATTTCACCCTCTCTCCTCCAATTACATTTCTCTGTCACTGTTTACGTTGATTTCTTTTAAGATATGATCCCATCCTATTCAATTCACTCTGTG
>CM053773.1:68534612-68569990 GCA_028658325.1 Potorous gilbertii
CATTCTTCTCCTCATTGGCTTTTTGAACCTCTTTTGCCAATTGAGTTAGCCTATTTTTCAAGGTGTTATTTTCTTCAGCATTTTTTTGGGTCTCCTTTATTAAGGTATTGACCCGTTTTTCATGCTTTTCTTGCATCTCTCTCATTTCTTTTCCCAGTTTTTCCTCCACCGGTCTAACTTGATTTTCAAAATCCTTTTTGAGTTCTTCCATGGCCTGAGCCCATTGGATATCTATTTCCGATGTTTGGGATACAGAGGCCTTAACTCCTATGTCTTTACCTGATGGTAAGCATTGGTCTTCTTCGTCAGAGAGGAATGGTGCAATCATCTGGTCCCCAAGAAAATAACCTTCTGTGATCGTATTTTTTTCCCTTTTGTGGGCATTTTCCCAGCCAGTTACTTGACTTCTGAGAGTCCTTTCCACCCCTGGCCTAGGTCCGCCCAGCTAGTGCTTGGGGTCTGAGATTCAAATGCTGCTCCTCAGGGCTTTCAGCAGCAGGACTGGCTGCTACTCAAAGGCAGCTTAATTTCTGGTGCTCAGGTGAGACCAAGGCCGCTTTCCAGGCTCAGTTCCCTCAGGGGGTTTATGCAGAGACCTTTTGTAATGGAGCTCCAGCTGAGCTCCTGCCTACTCTGGGAGCCTCTGGCTGCCTGCTGCCTCTGCCACTGCCTCTGCCACTGCCTCCCGAGGGGGCCTGAGTCCCGGAGACACCTTGCTCCCCTCTCAGCCCATCTCTCTCACTGACCTGTGAGTCTGTGGGTGGAGGGACCTTCACGGCTGCTGGAGATTCCGTCCCTGAAGCCTGCTTGGATCTGCTCGCTCCTCTCAATGTTACGTGGCCAGGGCAGGGGAGGGCTCCACTCCTGTCCGGTGTGCGATGGACCTTTGGGATCAGTTTTTCAGGGCTCTCTGGAATGGAAATCTCCTTCACTGTGTTGCTGCGTGGCTTCCACTGTTCCAGAATTTGTCAAGAGTTCTTTTTAGAGGAAATCCATGGGCTGTGGGTTCGGAGCTTGCATATGTGAGTCTTTCTACTCTGCCATCTTGGCTCTGCCCCTGTTTTTGTATCCAAAGTGTAAATAACATTCCAAGACCTCTAATAGGGGAACTGTGTAGATAGAGATAAGGACTATGAATTGGATTAAGCCCCCTGGAAGTAGAGTACAGCTAGGTGGCAAAATGGATAGAATGCTAAGCCTAAAGTCAAAGAGACTCATCTTTGTGAGTTCCAGTCTGGCTTCAGACATTTTACTATCTGTGTGAACCTGGACAAGTCACTTAATCCTGTTTGCCTCAGTTTCTTCATCTATAAAATGAGCTGGAGAAAGAAATGACAAACCAAGGATATCACTGAGTGGGACATGACTGAAACAACTCCAACAACCACAGCCTTTGGAAGTAAAGCATTCATCAATATAGTAAATGAAGGTATGACTACTCTTACAACTCATATATTTGAGGGCATCTCATAGCATATTCATTACAAACACTACCCAAGAATATTTACGTATTGGTTGCTGGGAAAGAAAACTCCCAATGATATGGCAAGTGTTTAGGAGTAGGGCTTTCTGAATTCTTGCCAAAACATAATAGATTCATAGCTCTGTAATGTAGCCAGCTCATATTTGTGAAATCAGTCTCACTGACAAGAGAAGAGATCTGTTTTACTTTGATGGTGTCCAGTTTTCATGTTTGTTTTACTTCCTTGACCAGGACCACATACTTCTTGCTTTTTCTAGGTTGCTTTTTAGTCCATTTCTAAGTCAACCAGCTATATCAATAAGCTCTACTACTTTGAAAGCTGACTATACAGTCTACTGACCAGGGTCTACTGACCTGTGAGTGGGAACCTGAGTACATCTTGTCACTGCCATTCTGCCAATCAATAAAAACTTATTAAGTGCCTATTATATGTCAAGCAGTGTGTTAATTACTGGGGATACAAAGAAGGGCAAAAATAAAATAATCCTTACTCTCAAGGGAACTCTCAAATGCTCTCATATTTCCTCTTTAGTTCATATGTAAGATATCAGACCAGGACCTTCATCCTCTCCTCACCCCTACCTGGGGTATAATTGCTGAGGTATAATCTTAATAACATTCTGCCTGTTGATATGATCCATAGCAGCAATAATTTTTCCTATCATCTATCAAGCTGTTCTTAGTGGCAATTATACTGATCAAAGTCACTCCAACAAACTTATTGATGCCCTATCTCCCCTCCAGCCATAATAGACAGCTTTCCTTGAATGCTATCTATTCATGTATAGACATGAATCAGACAGAATTATGTCTTTGTTATCTTGGCTCCACAATGATACAAGGATGCACTCTGTTTCCATGTTTGAGAATTAATGTTGAGTTATTCTGACATTTTCTCCTTGGAAAATGTGTACTCCATCTTACTAAATTTTAGGGACATAAAAGTGATATCCTTTCAATTGATCAGTTCATAGCAGTTGAAGAAGATCTTTGTTAAGAAGATATTCTTTCCTTTGCAGTCTGAGAAGAATAGATATTGGTGGTTTTAGTTACTTCCCTTCTGCTGTCTTCATGGGATAACAGGAAGTATCCAGGAGAAGCTTTTAAGATGGTACACGTGATAACTTGGTCAATAACAGTCTGAAGCTTTCTACAATGACTTCAAGGATGGTACTGATCTACTTCATAATTCCAAGAAAATAAGATAAAACAGGTACAGAAAACACATTATTGCCTCAGTTTTTACTGCTTTCCTTGAGATGTTTTTCCTCCAAATGTGACATAAATATTGTCAGTAGCATGTCTTTAATTATGTTTTGGTTAATTCCCTGGTAAATTGTGGTTAAACTTGATCAAACTTCTTCCCTGTTTCTTGCAAACAGGCCCAGGTCTCAATCATTAAAAAATCCTTAAAAAAAAAAAAGACCTTTCATTTGGTCCAACAATTCCTACTAGTTATCTTCCTGTTTACGTTCTCTTCCTCAACCAGACTTCTTACAAAAACCACATACATTCAATGACTCCTCTTTCTCTTTTCTCACTCTCCTATTAACCCCACACAATCTGGTTTCCAGTTTCATCATTCACCAACATCATTGTTCTCTCCACTGTCAGGTCTAATGACCTGTTCTGAATCCTCATCCTTCTTGACCTCTCTGTAGGATTTGACAGCATTGACCATTCTCTTCTCCTGGATACTTTCCATAGTCTGGGTTTTCATGACACTTCTCTTTCTCCTACCAGTCCAATCACTCCTCCATCTCCTTTGCTGGATCATGACACCTAATGGAGGATGGAGCCCAAAGCTCTGTTGTAGGCCCTCTGATTTTTACTCTCAGTATTTCTCTGGATGATCTCATCAGCTCCAAGGGGTTGGGTTCAATTAATATCTCTATGCAGATGATTTCCAAAGTTAAATATTCAATCTTAGTCTCTCTCTCCTTGCTTAGCTTTAATCCTAGATCATGAGTTTTTGAATACTTGAAACTGAAAGTTCCAGAGATACCTCTAACTCATCATGTCAAAAACAGAAGTCATTTCACCCAAAACCTACCCTTCTCCTATTTTATCCTATTACTATGGATGGCACCTCCATCTTTATTGGCATTCTTGTACCCAATTTTGGTGTAATTCAGAACTCCTCACTTTCACCCACCCCACATATTGAATCAGTTGCCAAATTTTGCCATTCCTGCTTCTACAACATAGGACAGCTAGGTGACAATCTAGTGGATAGATTGCTGGGTCTGGAGTTAGGAGGACTTGAGTTCAAATTCAGCCTCAGACAAGTACTACTTTGTATGTCCCTGGGCAAGTCACTTAACACCGTTTACCTCAGTTTCCTCATCTGTAAAAAGAGTTGGAGAAAGAAATGGCAAACCATTCCAGTGTCTTTGCCAAGAAAACCCCAAATGGGGTCACAAAGAGTCAGACACAACTGAAGCCACTGAACAACAACAATTTCTATAACATTGCTTACATACATCTCCTTCACTCCATTCACACAACTACCATCTTTTCAGGCTCTCACCATCTCTCACCTAGACTATCATAATAGCTTCCTAACTGGCCTCCCTGTCTCACCTCCCATCCATCTTCCACACAGATGTCAAAATGATTTTCCTAAAATGCAGGTCTGAACAAATAACCCTTAAATACACATTCAATTCCAATGACTCCTTGTTACATTTGGGATTAAATATAAATTAATATTTTAATCTCTTCACAACCTGGCCCCTTTCTACCTTTCCAATATGTTATTCCTTCCATAACCTCTAAAATCCACTAATACTGGCCAACTTGCATTCAGTTATGCATGGCATTCAATCTCCTATTTTCATGCCTTTTTGTTGACTGTTCTTTATACCCAGAATATTCTCCAACTACACCTCAACTTCCTGATTCCTTAAAAACTCATCAATTGCCACCTTCTGCATGAGGTCTTTTCTGGTCCCCCCAGATGCTAGTGCTTTCCCCTCAAAGGTTACATTGGACTTTGATCTGTTATTTGTCTTGTACATGTCTTTATATATGCCATTTGTCATCTCCAGTTAGAATGTGAGTTCCTTGTCTCTGTGGTTCCAGGTCTTAGCCTAGTGCCTGATATATGGTAAGTGCTTGATCTGATTGACTGACTCTGATTCTCTGCACAATTCTTTTTTTACAATATGCTACGTCTGGCTCATGCCCACCACATGCCTCTCCACTGGCTTCTGGGTCATGCTCAGCTTCATTTCTTCAAAGACTTCAATTCCATGACTCATACCCAGGAGTGTGCTTGTAAATATTTAGCAACTAGCTTTCTGGGGTGGAAATGTCCAATGACATACTTTTAAATTTAATCTACTTTATTAACATTTTCTATCATTTTCTTAAGTCTAGAAAACAACAAAACAATAAATCAAGCCCTGATTTGTAGCATTTGCTGATTTCTGAGGTGTGGATGCTCCCATGGAAAACTCAAAAATGGCAGTGACTGCAGCACACCCCTCCCTCCATGGCACCATTGGCCCACTTCAAAAATGAAGGCTCAACAACGACAACAATTTATCATACAATATCACTGGAAGAGCAACTCTGTTAAGAAAAGAAAAACAGATGGGCCTTCATTTCTTAGGAAAGTTTGGGGTAATTAAAATAAAGATATAATTTTCTAAAGGCAATTCAGTGTGCTCTTCTCCTCCTGTTCAATTATTACTATTATGGCTCACATTCCTAAAGTGTTTCATAGTTTCATCATGCTCTACATACCCTATGTCACTGAGATATTGTGAGAAACCAATACTCAGAAAAATCAGATGACTTGGCTATGAAGACACAAAGGCAGAATTTGAACCCAGTTCTCCTGACCCCGATAGTCTTTCCATTGCTTCACATGTTAATGAGTGGCATTTGGCCAACTAAAACTCCATTATTGAAACAGATAGTACCAATAAGGATAATTTAGGTACCACAGGTACCTTCAGGGACAGAACCAAGATCCTAAATATATTACCTCGCCCCAATGAGTCAAGTCATCATAATGGAGAATATAATGGATTTATGGGAGGACAGCCAATTATTTCTTGAAAGGATGATATTTATGAATATTCCCTTCATCTCAACATCCTCCCAACCTAAGTCAAACATATAGCTATAAATATACTACAGGAATAGATTATATCTATATTTTATCATATTTCTGTTTCACATACAACTGGAGATATTCAAAACAATAATTTGCTTTCTCCAGGACCTTCTCTGCCATATGAAATATACTGATATTCAACAAATGTCTTTGTTTTTGTTAAAAACTGTTGTTGTTAAAAATCTTCAAGTATCCTTGACTTCTCCAGTCAAGGATACATTGTACTTATTTACTATGCTTAGAAATAAACCTAAAGACTAAAAGTTTTCCTTGAATGACCATAGAAAAGTAAGCAAGATGTCAGTCTGCAATATGGCAGAAATAAAAGAAAAATTCATTGGATAGGTCTGCCTAATAATAAGATTTGTAATGCCAAGTATATTCATTAATTTTTAGATATTATACTGACATATGGGGTATGATCTGCAACAAATCTTGAGAATTTCTTGTGTAAAACTCACAGATTAAATAATGGATAAACTAAAACTTTTCCAAGTTAAAAGAAATTATTTGTCCCAAAAGTCACCTCATAGAGCAGAGGTCTGATAAATTAAAAGTGTGTTTAAGGTCATTATTGATGAAATACAATGCAAATATTAAGTACTGTAATATGTTATTTTGACTGTGTCCCATCAAAACGATGTTTTTTAAACTACAGATTAACATTTCTTCTTTAGACTTCAGAAAGTTTCAAACATCTCTAATATTTACAATATTCAGATAAGTATAGCTATAAAAAGTATTTGGAAATCTGAAAGCCATCGAAGAAAAAATAATGAAATTAAGAGGGAAACAAAACCCATCTATAATATACTAGATAAGTCTCATAAATTTGCCTGTGATACAGAAAGATTAAATGATTGGTAGATGGCCCCATAGCTAGTTTTTGTTAGAGATGATATTTAAACTCATAACTTCTTAATGCCTGGTCCAGCACATCAGTTTTGTGAAACTCAAAAAGTAGTAGGATTTACTAATCCACATTTAAGGATCTCTGACCCTTATATTTATAGCATCCTTTACTTTTATAATATATAAATATATAATATTTATATAATAAAGGATTATAAAATATAAAGGATTTATATTTATCCTTATATTTATAGCATCTTTTTTATGGTGGCAAACAATTGGGAATTTAGGGATACCCATCAATTGGGGAATGACTGAACAAGTGGTGGTATATGATTGTGATGGAATACTATTGTACTATAAGAAAAGATGAGCAGAACGCTCAGAAAAAACCTGGAAAGACTTAAATGAACTGATGCAAAGTGAAATTAGCAGAACCAGGGAAATGTACACAGTAATAGCAACATTGTACAATGATCAATTATGAACGCACTAGCTATTCTCAGCAATCCATTGATTCAAGACAATTATGAAGGACCTAAGATCAAAAATATTATTCATTGCCAGAGAAAATGGATAAGAGTCTGAATGCATACTTCTTAAATTTTTCTTTATTTTTCCTTTTGTTTTTGGTTTTGGTTGCGGGGGGGGGGTTGGGGTCTGTGTTTTCTTTCACATGATTAATAAGGCAATATGTTTTGTAAGACTGCATATGTATGACCTATATCAAATTGATCACCTTCCCAATGAGGGAAGAAGGGATTTGTAATTCAGTTTTAAAAAACTAATGTTAAAAATTGTTCTTGTATGTAACTGGTGAAACATAAAATTTATATTAAAAGAAAAACAAGAAAAGAAGAGAGCAATATATCAATTGTTTCCTTTTTGAAAGCTGTTAAATTTCCTACTAGCACAAAGTTTAAAATGAATAAAAATTTGCAAGTACAAAAAAAAGAGTATTATTTATGTTTGATTGTACTTTTATTTATTTTGGTAAATATTGCCCAACTACATCTTAATCTGGTTTGGGTTCAACTCAGAAGTGTTGTAGACTACTTGAGGCTGTGGTGGCACATTTGATACCCCTGCACTACACAATGCCCCCACTACTATTTTAAAATCCTTTCATCTAAAGTCACATTTTTAAAACTTGAAATATCAAAATGGATTATGTATAACTTAATTGCCTCAGAAAGTGATTATTTTTGCTATATTAAATGAGCAACTTCTTTGCTTGATCACTGAAAGTTTACCACAGTGGAGAGAACACAAGATTTGGAATAAAGTGGACTTGAGTTCAAATCCTATCTTAGCTATGTGACCCTGGACAAGTCATTTAAATTTTTTCTGCCTCAGTTTCTTCATCTATAAAATAAGGAGCATAATAGCACCTACCTTTCAGGGTTGTTATGAGGACCAAAGGAAATAATATTTGTAAAGTGCTTTGCAAACCTTACAATGCTATTTAAATGATAGCTATTATTTATTTATTTTAAATGTTTGAAATCCTGTTATAGGTAAAAATTCAAACTACTGAACTTTAAGGGGTATAATTTTGAACTTACAAGAAATGAATAAAAATGTGAGAATAAAAAATCTATCATTAAAAAATAAGATTGTGATCATTTCTGCTACATAATCTGTCCTCTGTGGCCATTAATTTAAAAAAAGCATTCATTTGCAGAAAAAGAACTACGGATAAAAAAGCATGATATTTAATGAATACAGTTTTAACCACATGGAAACTGGCCTGATCACTATCAGCATCTTCTATGTCTTCTCCTGACTCATTTTTACTATCTTAATAATAGCTCATATTTATGCAACTCTTATTATCATTAATATACATTATTTCATTTAATCTTCACTCACAAGACCTCTATTAGTAGATAACAGTATCCCCATTTTACAGATGAAGAGACTGAGGCTTATACAGGTAAACTGACTTGCCCAAAATCACATAGCTAATAATTGCCAGGACTTCAGCTCAAGTTCAAGTCTAGAGCATTTTCCACTATTTCCTCCTGCCTCTGAACTTCTGAATATGAAAGGTTTATTTAATCTCTCATATTAGAAATATTTTCTCTCTCCAATATCTCATATCCAATTTGCTAATAAATCTGGCAGTTCTGTCTCTGTAATACCTCTCATGGCCATACCTTCCTTTCTATTCTTCCTGCCATCACTTTAGTAAAGGTCCTTAATACCATTTGTCTGGAATATTGCAAAGAATGCCTAAAAAGCCTTTCTACCAACACTCAATCTCGTGCTCCTTGTCAAGTCTATGACTGAAAACGCGCCAGATTAATTTTCCTTAGGCAGAGATCTAGTTGCATTACTTTTCTGATAAAAGATTTTTTTAGTAGCTCCCTATTACCTAAAAATAACATTCAAATCCCTTTGCCCTATAGTTAAAGTCCTTCATGATCTTTTTACCCCCAGAAATGTATCAATAGATTTTATTATGCTACAATACGTGCTTCCCAACAAACCTCTTTACAATTCACAGCTTGAAAATCAGTTATTAACAAAAAGGAGGCACGTCTCCTTTAACACTCAGCAAGGCCGTATGTTACTAACAGTAACTGTTGTGTTTGACCAGTTTTGCTACCTTTCTATATTAAATTTATTTACATTGCTGTAGTCATTGCATACATTGTTCTTTTGGCTCTAATTTACTCACTTCATATAAGTCTTTCTATGATTTCCCGATTTCTTAATATAAACATTTCCTTATAAGACTGTAATATTCTATTCATATACTACAACTTGTTCAATAATTCATCAACTGTTAGGCAGCTATTTTGTATCTAGCTTTACATCACAAATTATTCTGTACATATATGAGTCTTTTCTTGCTGTCAATAGACCTCTTGTTATATGGTCCCAATAATGGAATATCTAGACTAAATGGTATGAAAAATTTGGTAACTTTTCTTGCACAGTTCCTAATTGTTTTTCAGAATGATTCACTTGATTCACAGTTTTAACAACAGTGAAGTGGCGTGACTGTCTTCATGGCAATGAGTTTTCCCATCTTTTAGTATCTTTGTTAGCTTGATGGACATGGTATAGGATATTAGAGTTGTTTTAATTTGCATTTCTCCAATTATAAGTAATCTTGAGTATCACTTCATATATTTCTTTTGAAACTTTGAGTCTTTTTCCCATTTGTCTATTTAGGAATGACCCAATTACACACATGTATTCATATCAATTCTCTGTAGATTTGATACATCAAATTTTTATCAAAGATAAAATGCAAAGATTTTTTTTCATACACTTTTCATTGTAGATACCTGTTTTTATTTGTGCAAATTCTTTTCAATTTGATGTAATCAAGATTGTCCATTTTGTCTTCTGTGATCTCTTCTATGCCTTCTAATTATAAATTTCCCCTGTTAATAACTGTGAAATACATAATTTTCCATTCTGCTCTAATTTTGGTAGTGTGACTTTTTATATTTAAATTGGCACCCTACATTTCCAACCAAATCTTACAACTTCCCCCTATATCCTCTACATTCCAAATCATCCTATCTGCATCCCTCTAATAGACCACTGTCTTTATTCCCACTGTTCCTTGGGTTTAGAATACTTACCCTTCATCCCCGGACCTGCTAAATGCTTTCCAACCCCTCCCTTAAAATCTGAGTCAAATACTCTCTCCTCCATGAACTCTGATTTCCCTCTTATTACATAAAGCCACTCTTAGATATCACTTAGCCTCTAGTGTACTTATGTATTATTACATATTATGTAACTTTGTGTGTATAGTATATCCTTCTAGAAGACTATAATGTTCATGAGTGCAGGGACAGTGTTTTTCTAAAGTTTCTACCTCATTGATGTCATAACACCAAAGTTAAGGAATGCATCCCTCCTTTCTGCCAATGATCAATAATACTGCCTTCAGGAGTTGTATTTTGTAAAAGGATTTGTTAGAAAGTAGCTGTTTTGTCAAAATAAAATGTATCAGTATGTTTTTAAGAAATAAAAAGGAAATATACAAAATAATGCTTTAAAATAACAAGAATAAACTTGGTATTTACCATACTATCACAGTAGGTAGACACACAGGAGACATGTTTGTTGAACTGGATAGAGAAAAACCTCTACATTTTCACAATAATTTATTTCTGAATTTTCTGAATTTTCAATTTCAAAGTGCTACAGAAGATAAAGGAATCTGAAGAGGGGAAAGAAACAAGAAGGAACAGAACCCATATGGTTCATAGACAGAAGTGTGGTTTGCTTTTTTTCCTTTTATTGCCACTGATAGCAATCCTATAATGCTTGCCTTCAGTATATAAGGATCTGACAGTGTTAAGCATTCTTCCCATCTGAAGTCAATGAATTCAATAACCATGAAAACATGATCTTTAGCAAAAAAAAAATCCTTATAGAAGACATTAAAGTTGGAAGATATGATTGATATGTCAGACAACCAAAATGAATGAGGGGGGGAGAGAAGAGAAGGTTGCAAGGTGGTGGTGGAACCAGGCCATATTCAGATTCCTAGTCCCTATCTAAGCATACCATAGAAGAAGCAAAAGGAAGAAAGAGAATGATTATAGGAGGTACTATCATAGATGGGTTCTCCATTGACTACAGCTGACTACATTGCCAATTTCGTCACATCATCTCGCAGTATTGTATTATGTGCCCAGATCTCCAGGAAGTATGATAACACAGCCACTGGCTCACATGTTGCTCCCTAAAATTCAATTTTGCAAACTAACAAACATACAATGAAAAACAAAAACTTAAGCTTTCTAATTCCTAGTCATACAACTGCAATTCCACAAACTCCTGAGGTTCAGACAAAAAATGACTTCCTTAGTTTGAGACTGTGGCCAGTATCAAACACCAACAATAACACCCCCTAGGTCTGCTTAAAAGTAGCGTCGTCAGAAAAAATACCAGGTTATGCTCTTGGCAGAACAGCCACACCTCCTCTTTACATGCCTCTGGAGGTCACATGCAGTGCCTGTTCCGATAGGCTAACAACAGTAATCATTCAAATAAAGCATATCCTAGTGGGCAGGTGAAGGGATGGGTATGAAAATAAGACACCCGAAGTCTTTTTCAGGTGGTCCCATGACACTGATAGATCAGCTTTCATCTTATCTTTCTAGCATCAAGTCTCCACACCACCTACTGACCGCTCCTCAGCATGCCACCACACACATACCACCCTGTTTTCCAGCTCCCCTCCATGTGTTGTGTCCCACAAACTCCTTATGGATAAGGAACTGTCTTGTTTTCTTGTTTTTATTTATCTAGAGATTACAATAGTGCCTGCCACCTATCAAGCTGAATAAATTCTTTATCTATCTCTGAGGAAACTAGCTATCAAGGGCTGAGGTGCAGCCATGGGTTCCATGACTAAAACATGGCTAAATTACACTGTCTAAGTACTGATGGGCATATGTATTCTTGCCACCTAGACAAGAAATATTATTACGGGTCTGTAAAATTTTTTGCTAGTCATAATGGTTCATCTAAGTCATGATCTTCATCATGTTGTTTAGTGCTCCCTTAACCAGAGTTCTTTTCCAAATTTATGCATGTGATATATTGTTCTACAAGTGCATTTCTGTCTGATTGAGTTACTCTCATCTTCCCTTAGATTTCTTTTTCCTTTCTAAATGTTTTACTGATACTTTTTTAAACCATTACTGTCGGTCAACAGTCATCGTCATTTTTAATGAATCCCCCTCTTTCCTTGCTCCCCAACAAAATTTTTCCTTCTAACAAATACATACAATCAAACAAAGCAAATGAACACATTGGCTATGTCTATAAATAACTGCCTCAATCCACAGCCTATATATTAGTGCAACAACTCTCTGCTGAGAGTAGAAAGGTCTGCTTTGTCTTTAGATCTCTGAAGGCATGCTTGGACACAGCATTGATCTTAATGTTGAGGTCTTCTGGCTTTTTATTGACATTGCTGTCAGTCAACAAGCATTTATTAAGTTCTTCATATGTGCCAGGCACTGGGGACAAAAAAAATGCAAAGGAGAGGGCCAAAAAAACCCAGAAGTTTATATCCTAATGGGGAAGAAAGCTTGTAATAACTAGATAGATGAAGATAATCTGTAAAGGGAAGATATTCACCACTGAGGAAGGAGGGAGGGAGAGCTGCAGAAAGTAGTTACTGAGCTGAGTCTTGAAGGGATACAGGTAATCTAAGAGACAGAATTGAGGGACCAGAGCATTCTAGGTCTGGGAGAACAATCAGGAAGAGATAGATGGAATCTCGTACTCAAGAAAAATTCTTCAAGTAGAAGTTTGCTGACTGATTGATTGACTGATTATGAAAACTTGACTTACAGATTGTCAGAGCTTGGAGGAGTCAGAAATCAGCTATTCCAACTGCCTCACTTTACAAAAGTTGAAACTGAGGTCTAGAAGAAAAACAATTTCCTCAGGTTCTGCAGTTCAAATATTATCTTTGTTATAGCCCTGTTCACACGGCAGCACATGCACATGCACCCATCCATGCACGTATACACTCCTTAGCCTGAGAAGCTCCCTAACCGCAAAATTACAGTCTCTCCCAAAACCAACCCAAGAATCTGCCCTCTATGCAACTATCTGCTTTGGAATCATCTTTCCTCAGACTGGCATCATCTTTCCATCATTATGCTATACCCAATGTAGTTCCTTTAGGCTCCTGAGTCAATCAGACCCTAGGCCTATGGAGTTTGCCCTTGATCATGGGCCCAGAAAAATACTGCCTCAAATCAGACGATAAATGTAAACTCCTTGAGGGCTGGGACTGTTCCATAATTTTGTCTTCAATTCCTCATACCCAGAACAACGCCTTGCACAAAGTAGATGTTTAATAAATGTTTACTGAATGTAATAGTGTGGTCCATTCCTTACCTAGGATCTTGAGACTTTTCCCCTCTTCTTGCATGATCAATTGGCTGCTACTGGGACAGACAGTCACAGGCACTGTGCCAAAGACAAAACAGTAGGCTATAGCAGAGGAAACTAAGGTATACACCTTACCCTTGTTTTCAAAGTTTTGGTGATATCCTGATTACCCTAATAGTTTCCACCATTCTATATGGTTCCTGATCATTCCCATCATCCTTTGTTCCAGGTGGTCATTAAACATGTCCATCAGTCCTACTAAGTCAGGTAGAACAAGATGTCTTGCCCACTAACCACTTGCCACTCTTAAAGGGTATTTCCATCAATATTATATCCTCTCATCCAAGATGGTTCCGAGATCAAAGAATTCATTAAAGTATTCCATTAGAAGATACCCCAAAGTCACATACAAAGCATGGTAGTTAGCATATAAGACTACGAGAAAATCTACTCTAAATTGCCCCAATAAATCACCTTCCTTTGAGGAATTTACCAGTCTTGGTAAATTGATAATCTACCATTATCTTTACAGATAATGAAAACTACCTAAGTCAGATTTCCCACCTACTCCCAAAGACGTAGTCTTGGGTCTTCCCACTATATTGGCCCCCAAAAACAAAATCTCCTCCTGCTATTCATAGAAAGGGAGACTATTATAGAATGAGGACTGAGCAGGATCACTACAACTAGAAGCATCAGTAGAGATGCCCCCCTAATCTATGTGGGGTGCTCCTACTGCATTGAAACCAACATCATTCCCTATAATTCCTGAAGCTGCTCTTTTGGCACCCATACAGGGTCAAAGGGAGCCAAAGCCACAACTTCTGCTGCTACTATCTGTGACGCCTACAGGACATACATGGAAAGGGAGGAGGGAAGAGTGGTCTTAGAAGGTACTATCCAAAATACAAGGGCAGCTAGGTGGTGCAGTGAATAGAGCACCAGTGCAGGAGTCAGGAGGACCTGAGTTCATATCTCACCTCACAAACTTGACACTCACTAGCTGGGTGACCTTGGGCAAGTCACTTAACCCCAATTGCCTCCTCCTGGGTCATCTCCAGTTATTCTGATGAATATCTAGTCACTGGGAGAAGTGAGGCTGGTGACCTGCACAGCCCTCCCTCACTCAAAACAAAGTCAAGTGCAAGTCATGCCATTATTTCTCTGATGGCATGGTCTTTGGCAATGAAGGACGAACACACACACATAGACACACAGACACACACATCAAAAATACAGCCTGAGTTTACACGGAGGCAGAGACAAGTTCTAAGGGTTTCAACATGAGTCCAGACCTTGGAGCAACAAAACAACACGTAACAGTTTCCTCATCTCCAAAAAGGTTTAACTTTAGCTCATTATTTAATTTTTAGAAAACTTCAGTATGGTATACATAGGTAAGTATTATATGTAGTTCTCATTCTGCAAGATGACAAGCTGAGACACATGTGACTGACTTTAACACCAAGAAAGTGGGATCCTCAAGAAAAAGGCACACACCTCAAAAACTAGTGCAAAGGTCCTACAAAAAACAAACCTGTCTATTCAGGTGAAAAATAGATTTTTTTTAAAAAGTATATTTTATTTGGCTTAGACGTCATTAAAGGAAATTTTTTTGTTGGATAGAAGTGGTACAAATGTACAAGTGAAAAAGAATCTACAAATATATATACATATACACACACATACATATCCATGTGCAATACTTAGTTCATGACAGAATTTAGGACAAACCAAATTGAGCACTATCCTATAAGCCAATTTCCAAAATACTGCCTTTATATCCTGCTGGAAAAGGTACTTTTTTGAAATGGTGACCTCAGAATAACCAAAATCTTTTTTTTTCATCCAGATACTTTGACCAATTCCACAAAATTGAATTCATTGGGCATCTATTATTAAGTGTCTACGTTGTACAAAGCATTATGAATATATTTTTAAATAAGCCAAGACTCATTCAAACGAGCTGTGATTGGAGAATGAAAACAGTTCTATTTTTGCAAATGAAAATATATTGAATTAATACACTGCCTGTGGATACTGCCAGAGGATACTGCAAATTTAGTCTGTCGAAGGTACTGATTTCTTCATAATCATTTAGTATTAAAAGCACCACAGTGTGTAGTTTAATTTACCAATGAATTTCCCCATCCCCACCCCCACCCCCACTCCAAGCATGCTGGAACACGGGACAAAAATATTGAAAAAACTCGCCACACTCCCAGCAATCTTAGGAGAAAGGGTTGGGATGAGGCAGCCAGCAGTACTTCAAACGTCTAAGATTGTTACTTAGCAATCTGAGGCAGCTTCCCTCCTAGGCAGTCCCCTCCATAGGCTGGCCGAGAGCAAGCCAGAAAACTGCAAAACGTCGTGACAAACCATAGAAAAGCAAAAGTGTAAAATGAACAAACATTTCATACAGTGTCATTCGGAGCCTCAAGAGAAACCCTACATGCTCA
The DNA here is from genome assembly GCA_028658325.1 of Potorous gilbertii. NCBI lineage: Eukaryota > Metazoa > Chordata > Mammalia > Diprotodontia > Potoroidae > Potorous > Potorous gilbertii. The sequence continues at coordinate 68,550,421 of CM053773.1, forward strand.
GAGAACCGCAGACACTTCTTTTGAATTCTCAAGTGCCATATTCTTAGAGTTAATCAAGCATTACAAAGCAGTCTTTGGCACAAATTATGTCCAAACACATCTATCTATCCCTTCCCCAAGACTTTGAAAAAGAAATGCTATATTCTGATCATTCAAGAAAACAGCCTAAAAGAGGATTCCAATTAAATCTATACATGCTCTGTTTTTGTGCCATCGGGCTGTACCGGGTAGAATCAAAATCCTTGTTTTCATGCTGTATGTCCTTTCCAAACCAGTCTTTCACCCCCAACCATCACATTTCTTATCTAACAATCTTTAAAGTGATTTTTTTTCAAGTCAAATAAACCTCCCTCTTCATGCTCCAGTGGCTTTCTCCTTTTTCAGTTTTCTCTCTGAATAGAAACCGAAGTACTTACAGGTCAACCTACCATAATTCCCATAAGTCTAAAATCACCTTGAGGTACTCTAAAGATTCCTTAAGGGCTCCTGAAAGGCAGGTTCAATTCATCACATGGACGCAGAGCCGTCAAGCCATGAGGCAATCTCGCCCCAGACACGAGGAGTTAAATAAATCTGCTGGAATTCAGCAGTCAGCCTTGTAAGGAAATCCCAGACCCCAGTTAGGATAACCTGCTCTGGATGGATGTCCTCCGCAGATGCACCAATGTGACTTTGTGCGAGCTGCTGTCTCAGTCTGTTACAACTGGCATCACTTGCCACAGGCAAGTCATCACAAGAAACTGACCTTGGCAAAAGCACATTTTGCACTTCGGTGCCGTTCAAGTGGGTTAGAGAAAGCAAGGGGCGGGGCTGGGAGTTTGAGGGTGGGGAGGAAAGGGATGAAGGGGGGAAGACAGACAGTGAACCTCGCAGAAATCTTCTGCCACACAGCCTACGCGCTCTCTCGCACTGTTACAAAAGTTATATCACCTACACAGGGAAAGCGAACCCACAAAGCCTCACTTTGGAGCCCGCTGCTAGAATCCCATAAAAAGAAATACTCTTTCAAACCTTCCCCCATATGGAAAAATACACACGCCACGAAGCAACCCAGAGTTTCTGAAGAGTTTATTTTTATCCTTCGTTTCCCCGCACCACCCACATCCACCTCCACTAAATCACGTTCCCCCCCTCCACGCACTTTTTACGTGGAAAATTCCCTAGCTTTTTAGCAGTCTGATCATACTTTTCTAGATATTAGTTGCTGGTGCTTCTTGCCTCATAAGTTTAAAATAAAAGGGCATTTTTTAAGGTAAGATTTCATACTATTGTCTCCCAGTAATAAGGAAAAAAGTGAGATAACCTTAAACACTAGCCAGTTCAAATTGCTTTCATCTTATGAATAAACTAAAGGTTAAAATGACTAGTCCAAGATCACCATAACTCCATTCGTTGCACCCCTTCCAGAATTTCTGAGATTCCGGGGGTAATATACAGATAACGATATATATGGGCTATCTGCCCTATGCTAAGCACTCTCCTAGGCACAAATTTCCAGCTATGCCCAGAAAATAATCAAGAAGCCTTTATTAAGTGCCTCCTTATTGTCAGGGTCTGTGTTAGGAACTGAAAATGCAAAAACGAAAATGAAATAGTCTCTGCCTTTAAGAAGATGACATTTCATGCGATAACAGCATGTAAACATATTTAAAATGTATACAAAGTAAAGGCAGAGTGATTTCTGTGTGAAAAGGCATCTTAAGGCTGCGGGGGTGGGGGTGTGGGTGGGGGGAAGTCGGACAGGGCGGAGGAGGTGATATCAGGAAAGGCCTCATGTAGGAAGTGGCCTTGAATTGAATTTTGAGTCAGTGTAACGAAATGGGGCGCTGCCAAAGAGGACACGAGGCTGGTAGCTAATCCAAAAGATAGTGCATGTTTTTATTTTTATAAAGGAGTATATACCAAAGCCTAGTGGACCGTAACCTCTTTGGTCACCCAGTTAAGGCCATGAGCTCCTTCTCAGAATGATGTTTATTGCCTACTTTCATAATTGAAGTAAATGCTCATTTCAATTAAAGATTAATGAAAATAAAGATGTATTTTTTCCCATCCAAATTCACAGGACCTTCCCCAAACTCTCCACAGACTCCCCCTCCAGGTTCTGTGAATGCCCAGATGAAAGACTCCTACCACAGAATAATAATACCATAGGTTAATGCTTTATCATATATTAATACCATGTCATAGAATAATCACAATAATAATAGATAACGTTTATATGGTGCTTGAAGACTTCCAAAGTACTATACACATGTTAATGCACTCAATCTTCGCAGTAACCCTGCTTTGAAGGTGCTATTTTTATCTCTATTTTTTACAGATGAAGCACCTTACAGATAAAAGAAATTAAGGGATTCCCACCACAATTCCATCTTGCACCATGGAAAACAAAAGAGAACAAGAGAGGGAAAGGATAAAAATGGAGCAGGGAAGGGGAAAAAGGGGACAAAGGAAAGGAAAAGGAAAAAGAGAAAAGTGGCATCAACTGCTGAGATTCCTTTCTAGTACCTTGGGTTAACTTTGCTTTTTTATTTCAGCTTTAGAGTCCTGGAGAAACTTTGCCCCAGACACATCTATATTCCTAGCTCCCCTTTCATTCCTTGTAACTGGAGAACAAGAAAATGGAAAATGGGGACAAGAAACAGCATTGACTGTCTCATGTGCCACAACCCCTCAAGATGGATGGAAGCAGGAGTGAGGGCAGAAGACAGGCAGCCAATGAGTGGTTGATTGCAGATGAAGATATTGGAATCTCAAGACATCTTTAACAATGTGATGGAAGCAGATCAAGTCCACTTCACAAATCCGACCATCCTGCTACAGGATCACTCACTTCTTAACCCTAAATGTTACAACACAAAGAGTAGATTCAATTTTCTGCTATATTGAACCTATAGAGTTAGAACCTTCTACCTGAGAGACCTAGAACAACAGGCTCTCTAAGGAAACTCTCTAAATGAACATCATTTTAAAATGGGCTTTCATTCCTTCTTATTGGGGTGTCTGAAGCATGACGCAGTCATTCTACACCCTTAAATGTTTTCATCTCATAACATTTCAACAATTTAATCTATTTTACTTCAAAGTGCCAAGGACACTTTTATAGACAGACCTAGTATAAATAAACTTTATATTTATCAATATACACAGTAGTAACATATACTCCAAGTTAAAGCTTCTCCAGTACTATTGATCTCCTTTGATTTTACCCTAAAACTTTAAATGTAACATGTCAGGAAGCTAGGGTGGAGAGGAGTAACTTGCACGTCTGAGGTTATTTCTCTAATTGCTTAAAAAGCCCAGCCCTTGAGACTATAAGGATCACACTAGAGTACATTTCCTATGTCTCTCTAGTCCCATAATCCATTTCAATTCCCTATGGACTACCTGAAAAGAGAGCAGGGATTTCCCAATTTGACTCTTTATTGTTCATAATGCCAACGAAAGGGCTCTAAGTTTTGAAGTCTTGCTTCCTGATGAAGAGAAAGGACAGGAAACTAAGTATGAGAGAGTTGAACTAATGACCCCTAACCCAATATCTTCCTCTCCCATTGAGTAACTTTGCAATAAGTCTCATCCAAGATTGCATCACTCATGCCACTGTTCACTGAGCCTTAGCTCTAAGTTAGATGCTTTGGGAATTTCTTTCAATACAACTTCTCTGCTCTTGAAAATTAAAGGAAAGATGAGTATGTCTCCCCTAAATTTCTCAATCCATTCTAGCATATTTTCCCTCCTGGAAAAGAAGATTTAAATCTCTCCTCAACTTCTCCCATTTCTAAAGACCTCATGGCATTTGACTTTTCCCCTCTTCAAGAGCATAAATATATCAGGAGTTCTAAGAGAAATCCCAGGATTGACTCTAACCAATTTAAGGACTGGAACAAAAAAATAATTAAGATCCAGTCCTAGTTGTAACCTAGGGCCAAGAGGGTGTGCTTTCCCTGTGGATTCACATTTCTGCAGTTAGTGCATAGCTCTAAATGCCTGTATCAACTGTCCTAACCAGGGAAGTAGAGAAAAAATAAAGTGTGATTATCACCTTATCCATTTTATCAGCATTTAGTAATGTCTCGCAATCCAGCTGTGAACTGTTGAGAGGACATATTTTTGCAAGTAGCAGAGCAAAAATAAATTCCAGGACAGTCAGCTGTAAGAACTTATTTCTAGAGGTGAGAAGGTTTTTATGACACCTAGAAATCCAAGTCTTTGCTTGTAAATTTACTCAGAATTCATGGGGCCACCTACAGTTCTGCATATCATGCCTCTTAACTGCTCTGATACCCCAGGCACAGGAGCTGACCTTGTTTTATTCAAACCTAAAAGAGACATATGATAGTGCAGTCAAGAAAAGATTTCCGTAAGTCTTTGAATATTACTTTATACAGCAGTGGAAACATTACAAACTTAAGTATACGGAGATTATCAATCACCTTGTCAATTTGCAAGAATTCATACTTTCTTTTGTGATTTCTATTTTGCAAATCCCAGGGCACGTGATTGATGTACAACCTGCCTGCTCAGTCACAAGAAGGCTGCTCCATCAGCATCTGCTTCCCAAAGGGAATGGTGACTATTCAGAAGATAATGAAAGAAAAGCTGTATAAGCTATGCCCACACTTTCACCTTTGCTACTGGATCCCAGGGACTGTTTTCCACAACTATATAAAAAGGCTGAATATCTTCACTATAAGTTGGTAGGTGATAACAACAAACTACCTAAGAACTAGGAAAATTGATCAGTAATCGCCAAAGCAAAGAAGACAAGAAATCATCAGAAACAGGAGAGTGTGAATAGCATATGGAAGTTAAACAGAAATGCAACACCCACAATTCACAAGGGCATTATGAATGACATCCCTTTTAAAAAACACTGATATTCCCTCCTGGTAAAAGCCCACAAATTGGACCCCAAGGCCTGAAGAGACTGGTCCTGGGAGCCTATGAAAGTAAAAAAGATTAAAAAGCTCCTTCCTTCTCATCGCTCTTCACATTTTCAGGCCCAAGTCCAATTAGATCCTGAGTCCAATCAGAGGAAGGGAGGGAGGGAAGGGGGGAGGGAGGAAGGAAGGAAGGAAGGAAGGAAGGAAGGAAGGAAGGAAGGAAGGAAGGAAGGAAAAAAAGAAAGAAAGAAAGAAAGAAAGCTTTTTAGTTGGCAATATGTAGGAAATATCCTGACCTCAGAAGTCCATTTATTAGCCAATGTTGGATTCTCAATCCACAACAGCATAGGCTTCTACTATACTTAGGCAAGTACGCAAAACAGGAGGGTCATTTGAACTACTCCTGTGCCTAGCTCAAGGGATGAGATAAGTCCTTCATGAATGACCAGTTTCTTAATTTAAAGCCAACAGCATTCCTACATAAAAGGGACCAGGGGGAAATGCTGGAAGAACCTCCAGGGAGCTTTCATAAAATATGCTTGCCTTAAGCAACGAGACATTTACCCAGCAAAGTTTATTTCAGTGAGCAAAAAGAACCTTAGGAAAACTTCATATTTTCCTAAGGTGCTCTCATAGAACATTTTCTCATCTGATCCAACAAACCTGGGAGGTAGGGAAGTGATACTTAGTTTACAGATGAGACAACTAAGACATGAAGTGGTTAAGACTGTGTTTAAACTGAGTCAGGTGATATTCCAGGACCTGAAGTGACCTCACTGGGATACAATAGGATATTTTAAATTTTTGAGGAAAATACAGCAATCCTCAGCATTTGTCAGACATACTTTAGGCTACGCCAGTAATCTCCTCATTAGGGATGTAATATCTTGGTGATGCTAGTTTTTGACAGTTTCTATGATAGAAAGCAAGTACCCTGTACAAATCAACATAGAACAGGAAATTAGAGTGGCAGATTTCAAGCAAAGGACTGGTGGAATCTAAGCAAATGTCAAGGTTGGAGAAGTTGTGCGGTGACCAACTGAAGCACATTTCCCATTATTAGGCAACTGTAGTTAAGAATGAAAAGAAAACATACATTACTCTTCTTTCAGTTTATGAATATTATTTTTTCAATAATACTAAGTTGTTAGAACATAAATATTAATTTGTTTGGATCTAACTACTTAATAAATGGAACCATTTGGCACTTCTTTTAGCCTAGAGGCACTGAAAAAAAAATCACTGAGACTCTGAAAGTTCCATGAACCAAGAAAATTTGGGAACCTTTGGTTCAAGTGGCTACACAAAGAGCTGGCTGACAGACACTTGTCCAACATTTTAGTCACTATACCATCTGTGCTTTAGCAAAATGTATGTTATTTGCTGGTCAACCACTTACTTCTAGGTGGTCCTACAGTAAGATCAGGGGTCTGCAAATATGCAGAGATTGAAAATATGATACAAATTACCAGAGAATAAAGTCAAATAGCAAAAGTCTCAATTTCCAAACATTCTTCTCTTTCAAATGCCCCCCAAACTTAGCCAAATATATAAGAATAAGATGAAGAAAAATATCCTCGACCCATTCCATAGTTCATACCATAGTTGTTCCAATACAGTGAATCATACTTTTCTTCATGCAACATATAAGTTGAAAAAAAAATTTTAATTAAAATAGGATTTCAGATTAGAAGAGACTCTGGAGATTTACTGTTTCAGGCTCATTTAACAGACAAAGAAACTGAGTCCCAAGTAAAATGAAATCGTTGGCTGATGGTCATACAGCTAATGAATGAGCTAGAACTAGAACCAGGATCTCCTATCTCTCAATCCAGGAAGTTTTCCACCACATCACCCTATCTGCAATAAAAAACTTTAAATCTCAGATTAATCTTAACTTTTTTTTCATATTTTAGCCTCTACTGACCAAGATTATACTCAATTATCTAGAATGTAAACATGAAGATGGATTTTCTCCATTTATTTGTGGGAAATATAAAAATACATATGCATGAATATCCATATGCCACTACAAAAATAACAACATATAAAACATGAGGGGAATCAAAGAGTCCCATAGTATTTGTGGTTTTTTTCTCATAAATTAGAGAAAAGAATTGCACAACAAGATGAAGAGGTGCATAGATGTTGCAGTCTTCATCCATGGAGGAATCACTTACACCAATGAAATCACAGATCAAAGTATCAAAGAGCAAAGCTAAGTTAGGGATAATTCTTATACCTGGAGACATAAAGAACTTTTTTTCAGAGAAAAACTAAACAAAAAGCAAAGAAATATAGCTAGAGTGCCAACAGTCTTTCCTTTACAAAAAGTACTGGCAAGAAAAAAGCACTCTAATCTACTCACCTGACAAATTGCATGCATACTGGTATTTGTTCTTAAAACTGACCCAAGGGAAGATGGCAACTTGATGTTGTAAATGCAGATTATCCTGTTAGAAAGAAAAATAATTTCAATAAATGCTTTTTTTCACTTAACATCATAAATATGAGATACTAAGAGTATGAACAAGGGGTCTAATGACTCCCTTTACTCTGCATTTCCTACTTTGTAGAAGTAATACAGTTCCGTGAGTGATGGATAACTCAGAAGGAATAGGGTGGGAGAAGCTAAGTTTTATGCTCTAGCTACAAAGCAGCTTACACTGTTTATTTTCTATACCTTACCTCTCACCCTTCTGAGACATCTTCCTCCTCCTTGGTGCTTCAGATACTGTCCAATCCAATTTCACAGATACTCTTTATCATCATTATGCCCACTCAACATTTATGAGCATCCACTGTGTACATCACACTGTAACTGGGTGCTGGGCACCATACTAGGTCCTCACTCCTCTGTTGCCTTTACTAAGCAGTTTCCAAGTAAACCCACTACCACTTTGCCTCATATTCCACAGGCATCTCTCCCAGCACCCATCCCTGCCAATATGTAGGATTAAACTACTTTCCAAGGTTGAATAAGCCGCCATCTGTCTATCTTACGTGGTACTGTGTGCCATCCGGGAGACTTGCCCCTCAGAGCGTGTTTCTACCATATGTCACTCTCAAGTGATCAGCCAATGCCAAGACATCTGAATAAAAATGTCTAAGTGTAGCCGGAAAACCCTCTTAGAATTCCAGTGGTGGTTCACCAAGGCCAGGTATGTCAAAATGACTTATTGTTTTCTATAGCTCCACCTGAGCATCAATGGTGCAAAACTCACAAATATTTCTCTCTCCCCCGCAATCCCATCCCCACCCCGTGCACAGCAAAGGAAGAAAACAATTTAGTTTTTCTCTTCCAAAGTACACTTTGTGTTTCTATTCTGCAACCAGATCAGTCAGTCTGTGTATGTTCCAAAGATCACACCATTTCTTCAGGGGCAGAATTCAGAAAACTATTCCACAATTGGGTGTAGTTATCAGCTATGTTAGAGTATATTTTAGATATTTACTTACATATTTTGAGAAGGAAAAAAAGAAAATAAAGTTTAAGGAGCTACAGAAATTAGATCAGAAATATGCCCTCCAGAAACAGAGAGCCTCTGGCACATAATAGGCACTTAATAAATGGTTATTAACTGGCATCTACACCTTCTCATGTAGATTGACACAAAAATAGCATGCCCTACTTCTGAAACATAAATTCTAATCCAGTTGCCTAAAAATTCATTTCAGAAATAAAAATTTTATTCAAAATTTAAAATTGGAATATTCTAAGCTCTTTTAAACAGATTATTATTTATTATTATTAAGCTCTGTTTAGAAAGACAAGTTAAACTGAAAGATGTATTCAGCCGCTTCCATGAGTTAGCTTTTTCGTCCAGGGTAAAATAAGAAATCTTGTGGGTTGTTTTTTTTAAATCATAAGTTAGTGGAGAAAAAAGACAAAGAAAAAGAGAGTAAAAGCTGGGACTGTCTTGGATTCCAAATGGTCTCCATCAAAACCAGATATTTAAAAGTATTCCAATTAGTCAAACCCCTTGTAGAAGAATAAAATGAAAACTCTATATTTATCTTCTTATAGAAAGTTGTCATGCTTCCCTGATATCTTCAGTTAAGAATTTATGATATATTCATTCTTTGCCATAAATCACTCTGAAAACTTGAACATTCTCTGAAAGGTTTATCTATGCTTTGGCTCTATCCTTCAAACAGCAGGATTCTAAGACAGGAGCCAAGAAGAACAACAAACACCAGTTGCATGACACACAAACCAGTTAATTTCACCTTGATTTGGCAAGCATTTATTAGGCACCTAATGTTCCAAGCACTATGCTAATTACCAGGAATATAAAACCAAAAACAAGGTATTTCTTATCTTCAAGGATCTTATATCTCCCAAATATATTATTATCACTCATATGTCCTTCCCATTAACACCCTGAAAATGGTAGTTTAAAAACTCTCTCAGGGGGAGGGGTGGAGCCAAGATGGCAGAGTAGAAAGAGGCACATACTCTAGCTCTTTCTCCACAGCCCATAAAATACCTGTAAAAAATTACTTTAAACAAATTCTACAGCAACAGAAGTCACAAAACAACAGAATGAAAGAGATTTCCAGCCCAAGGTAGCCTGGAAAACCGACAGGAAAGATCTATCACACAGGGCATGGAGGTGAGTGCAGCCCACAGAGCCTAGTCTAGCCCTAGCTGCTAGGCACCAGCAGGAACAGGACTGGAACAGGCCGCAGGGTTGGAATCCCCAGCAGCAGTGGTGGTTCTCAGATCCCTCAACCCATAAATGCCAAAGAAAGCTTCAAAGGTCAGTGAGAAAGCTTTTTCATCTGGGAAAGGGAACTCGGTCTGGCCCTGCTGGCAGCAGCCACTACAGCAGTAGCATCCATTTTTGGAGCCCTCCACCTAAAGCCCCTGTAGCAATTGAGTTGCTGATCTGAATCTCAGCCTGAGTGGCAGCCCTGGGGTGAGGAGTTGGAGCACTGGCTGAGCTGGAGAGAGGGAATTCTACTACTTGCAAATTCTGGGCAGAAAGGTTTTTGGTTGTTCCCAGACCAATACACAGGCCAGGAGAGGAGTAAACACCTCTCCCTTGATTGTGCCACCTTGGAGGAACTAAGCACTTACAGGACCCCAGAGTATACCCTCCTCTTAACAAAGGACTCAAAAGTCAAGTAACTGTCTGGGAAATTGCCCCCAAAAGGGAAAAAGAATAAGATAATGGAAAGTTACTTTCTTAGTGAGCAGGTATTTTCTTCTATCCTTTCAGATGAGGAGTGATGCATGCCATCAGAGGAAGATGGAGGGGTAAGGGCCTCTGCATCCAAGACTGTGATTGTGCAGTGGTCTCAGGCCATGGAAGAGCTCAAAAAGGATTTTGAAAATCAAGTAGGAGAGGTGGAGGAAAAATTGGGAAGACAAATGCGAGCAATGCAAGAAAATCATGAAAATCAAGTCAATAGCTTGCTAAAGGAGACCCAAAAAAATGCTGAAGAAAATAACACCTTGAAAAATGGGCTAACTCAATTGGCAAAAGAGGTTAAAAAGACCAATGAAGAGCAGAATGTTTTAAAAAGCATAATTAGTCAAATGGAAAAGGAGGTTCAAAATTTCACTGAAGAAAATAGTCCTTTAAAATTAGAATGGAGCCGATGGAAGCTAATGACTTTATGAGAAACAAAGAAATTACAAAACAAAACCAAAAGAATGAAAAAATAGAGGACAATGTGAAAAATCTCATTGGAAAAAACCACTGACCTGGAAAATAGACTCAAGTGAGACAATTTAAAAACTATGGGACTACCTGAAAACCATGATCAAAAAAAGAGCCTAGACATCATCTTTCATGAAATTATCAGGGAAAACTGTCCTGATATTCTAGAACCAGAGGAAAAAATAAATATTGAAAGAATCCACTGATCAATCCCTGAAAGAGATCTGAAAAGAGAAACTCCTAGAAATATTGTAGCCAAATTCCAGAGTTCCCAGGTCAAGGAAAAAATATTGCAAGCAGCTAGAAAGAAACAATTTGAGTATTCTGGAAATAAAATCAGGATAACACAAGATCTAGCAGCTTCTCCATTAAGGGATCAAAGGGCGTGGAAGAGGATATTCCAGAAGTCAAAGGAACTAGGATTAAAACTAAGAATCACCTACCCAGTAAAACTGAGTATAATACTTGAGGGGAAAAAATGGTAATTCAATGAAATAGAGGACTTTCAAGCATTCTTGATGAAAAGACCAGAACCGAACAGAAAATTTGACTTTCAAACATAAAAATCAAGAGAAGTATGAAAAGGTAAACAAGAAAGAGAAATCACAAAGGACTTTCTAAAGTTGAATTGTTTATACTCCTACATGGAAAGATAATATTTGTAACTCGAGGTTTTTCTCAATATTTTGGTAGTTAGAGGGATTACACACACACACACACACACACACACACACACACACACACACAGGCAGAGAGCACATGCTGAGTTGAATAAGAAGAGATGATATCTAAATAAATTAGGGGGTGAGAGATGAATATATTGGGAAGAGAAAGAGGGAAATACAATGGGGCAAATTATCTCTTATAAAATAGCCAAGAAAAAACTTTTTCAATGGAGCAGAAAAGGGAAAAGGTAGGAGGGAAAAAGTGAAGCTTATCCTCTTCACATATGGCTTAAGGAGGGAATAAAATGCTCAATCAATTTGGTATGAAAATCTATTTTACACTACAGGAAAGTAGGGGAGAAAGGGACAAGTGGGGGGAGATGATAGAAGGGAGGGCAAATGGGAGGAGGGAGTAATTAGAAGTAAACAATTTTGAGGAGGGACAAGGTCAAAAGAGAGAATAGAATAAATGGAGGACAGGATAGAATGGAGGGAAATATAGTTAGTCTTACACAACATGACTATCATGAAAGTCTTTAGCAAAACTACACATATATAGCCTATATTGAATTGCTTGCCTTCTCAGTGGGGATGGGTGGGGAGGGAGGAAGGGAGAGAAGTTGGAACTCAAAGTTTTAGGAACACATGTTGAGAATTGTTTTTGTATACAACTGGGAAATCAGAAATATAGGTAATGGGGTATAGAAATCAATCTTGCCCTACAAGAAAAGAGAGAAGGTGGGGATAAGGGAAGGGAGGGGTGTGAGAGAAGGGAGGGTATATTGAGGGAAGGGGTAATCAGAATGCAAAGCATTATGGGGTGGGGGGAAGAGAGAGATAAGGAGAAAATCTGAAACTCAAAATTTTGTGGAAATGAATGTTGAAAACTAAAAATAAATAAATATAACATAAAATAAAAAATTTTAAAAAATTCTCTCTCCCTCTACCCTCGCAGTCAAATCACTTTCTATCATTTCACAAAATGGCATGGAGCACAAAGATAATTCTGGAAAGAAAGGTCAATCATTTTCTATGCTACCAAAGGGAAACCAAGCATTTGGAAAGATAATTGATTTCACAGAAAGATACAAAAGGGAATTAACAAATCAACACTTTTAATGAAAGGTACCAGCTAAGTAAGTTGTTCACAGTACTTAAGAAATGCTTAGATTTCAAAACTGATAAGAGATAGTCAGATGGTTGAACATGATTGATGTAGAGTTGGGAGGAACCTGAGAAAGCATCTACTCTAATTCCTTCATTTTACACATATGAAAAAAAAACTCTAGAGAGAAGAAGTGATTGGCCCAAGGTGCCAGACTTGCCAGACTTCAAACTGTTTACTAGACAACTTTCATCCCTGTAAAGGTGAGGACAGAGTTTATGCTTTACTGTCATGTTTGAGCTCTAGTGGTAAGGCAAGAAAACACAGGAGGCACTGGACTTCAAAATAGTCATCTCAAAACCTTGCCTCAAATGTAGGAAATGAATGGATTCCAGTAGAGGGTAGGGAAGGACAATAGGAGAAAATAAGTAAAGGGTGTTCTTCATTATCACCAAATAAGTATCCTAGTGCATGTATGTATATGTGTGATCAAAGAGGAAGGAAAAATCATGTTTGAGATAAATGGAAAGGAAAATCCTTCTTCTTCCTTTTCTCCTGTGAAATACGAATCCCTGCAATCGAGTAATCAATATTTATTAAGCACCAACTTTGTGCCAGGCACTAAGCAAAGTACTGGGGATACAAAAAGAGGCAAAAGACAGTCCCTGCACACAAGGAGTTTTCAATTTAATCTGGGAAGACAACATGTCTACAAACTGAGTTATATAGAGAATAAATAGGAAATGATTAAAAGAGGGAAGGCATTAGAATTAAAATGGGTTTGGGAAGGCTTCCTGTAGAAGGTGGAATTTTAGTTTGGACTTCCAAAAGTTAGGGAGGTCAGTGGTTGGAGTAGAGGAAGGAGAGCATTCCAAGCACAGGGGACAGTCAGAAAAAATGTCTAGATTACCATGTTCATGGAACAGTCAGAAGGCTAGTGTCACTAGATTAAAGAGTACATTTTGGGGAATAAGATGTAAGAAGAATGAAAAGGTAGGAGCAGTTAGGTTATGAAGAATTTTGAATGACAAATGGAGCATTTTGTATCATTTCTTGGAAGCAACAGGAAGCCATGGAAATTTATTAAATAGCATAGGGGAGGGATGCCATGACTGGACCTGGGTTTTAGGAAAACCACTTTAGTGACTGAAGAAAGGACAGACTGGAGTAGGGAGAGCCTTGTGGTAGACAAACTCCTGGCAGGCTATTGTGATCAAAGCATGAGGTTATGAGGGCTTGCACCAGATGGTGGCAATGTCAAAAAAGAGAAGGGGGCATTTTCAAGAGAGGTTACAAAGGTAAAAATCAATAGGCTTTTACAACATCTTGGATATGGGGAATGGGAGATAATGAGAAGTCCAGGTTGTGAGCTCCAGGGGACTGGGAGAATGGTGTTGCCCTCAATAGTAATATTAAAGGTAGAAAGCAGGGAGGGTTTGGGGGAAAAAGGTAATAAATTCTGCTTTGGACATATTGAGTTTAAGATGATTGAACAGCCAGTTCAGGATGTCTAAAAGGCAGTTGGAGATGCAAGATGGGAGATCAGGAGAGAGATTTGGGAATCATCAGTATAATTTGTCTTAGTCATTTTTTATCATGTCTGACCTTTTGTGAACCCTTCTGGGGTTTTCTTCACAAAGACAATGGAGTGGTTTGCCATTTCCTTCTCCAGCTCATTTTACAGATGAGGCAACTGATGCAAAGAGGGTTAAGGGACTTGCTTAGAGTCACACTGTTAGCAGGTATCCAAGATTAGATTTGAACCCAGGTCTTCCTGACTGCAGACATGGGACTCTATCCAGTAAGCTATCTAGCTGCATCAGCATAGAGACAGTAATTAAATCTATGAGAGATGATGAGATCATCAAGTGAAATAGTAAAGAGGAAGAAGAAAAGAGGCCCCACAACAGAACCCTGAGGGACATCTATGGCTAGAGAGTGTGATCTGGAGGAGGATCCCACAAAGGAGAGAGAGAGAGAGAGAGAGAGAGAGAGAGAGAGAGAGAGAGAGAGAGAGAGAGAGAGGAACTATCAGATAGGTAAGAGGAAAACTAGGAAAGATGGTATTCTGAAACAGTAGAGAGAAGAGAAGACCAAGAACAGAGTATCAAAGGCTGCAGAGGTCAAGTAGAATAACGACTGAGAAAAGGCCATTGGATTTGGCAACTAAGAGATCACTGGGAAGAGCAGTTTTGGTGGAATAATAAAATTCCAAATCAGAACGTAAGAGGTTAATGGGGAGACATAGGCATGGTTGCAGGCAGTTGGAAATGAGCCAGCACAGAGTAGGAGATTGAAAATAAGTAAAAGTGAGGATCCCAAAGGAGGCAGTCTGTTTGAGGAGCTAGAATGGAATGGGATCACTTGAACAAATAAAAGTAAGGAGTAAGAAATAAGGCCCCTTGCTCATGTAAAACAGGTTAAGGAGGAGAAAGTGGCAAATGGCATCTGAGGAGTAGGAGATGAGGAAGAAAGAAGAGGGAATTCACAGTGAATGACCTCATTTTTTTCTGTAAAATATATGGCAAAGTTCTCAGTCAAGATGATGTCTTGTGAAGTATAGATGTTTAGCAAACTACCATTTAATCTTAAAACAATGAGAAAGAATAAACACTTAATTGAAATTATAAACTAGAAATGAGAAAATGAAGAGAACTGGGAAAAATACTTGAGTCTAAAGAAAGAAGAAAAAAAGAAAAATAATAAAAAATATGTATCCTTCCATTAATCTTCACTATTTGTTAGGAATTGTGCATGTTTGAAGCCTGAAACATTCCTTTTGATAGATCAGCATACTAAGAAATAAAAAAGTATTTGTCAGTCATTTACCATGTGCCAGGCATTGTCTACCACAGGATATAAATACAAAGAATGAAGCAATGTCTACTCTCAAAGAGCTTAAATTCTATGAGAGGAAATAAGCACACAAGTATACACATAGAATAAACATATACAGAACAAATATAAATAAAGACAAGGTCATTTGCGAAGGAAAGAACTAGCAGCTGGAGGAAAAGGCCTCAAGAAAGACTTCTTGTAGAAAGTGATGCTTGATCCCTCTCTTGAAGGACAAGAAGGTCTTTGTGAGGCATAGGTAAGTAGGGAGTACATCCCAGGAATGGAGGACAAAGTAGTCTAACTAAGAAGACCTGAGACACTACTGTGTTTATTGATAATAAGAACTCACATTTCTGGATCACTTAAAGATTTACAAAATTCTTTGCTCAAAGTAATTGTGTAAAGAAAGAAATATAAACATTATTGAACCCATTTTACAGATATTTCTGGTAGACAATTGCATGACATTGACTTCCTTCCTCAAATATCATTCTATTTGTGCAAAAAAAATATTGGATAAAATGATCCCAGAGGCCCCGTTCAGCTTTAAAATTTCACCATCTATTAGTCTTCTTTCCCTAATTGGAATATTACCTGTGAGGATATATAATTTCAAGGTGTATGAATGGCCAGTAGATATTGATAATAAGTATGTCTTCTTTGTGCTGCACGAGAAGAGATTAAGATTTTTAGTTCTAATTATGACTTGATGGCCACCCCTGAGTTTGGCAGGAGATAGGCCAATAACCCATACTGCAAGTCAACTTAATGAACAGCAAGAAACTGATGGCCATCCATGATGTCTTTGTACTAAATCGTAAATTGCTCTCAGATGCAAAGCTTATAAAAGCAGCACAGTACAGTAAGCAGAGCACTGTCAGAAAACTTAGACTTGAATCTTGGCTCAGTAACTTAATAACTATGTGACCTTGGTCAAAGTACTTTACTTCTGAGAACCCCAGTTTCCTCATCCAAAAAATGAGGATGAAAAGTACTATGCTGTTTCCCTCACAAGGTTGTTTTGGAAATCAAACATAAAGAATGACATAAACTAAATGTAAGCTGTTCTCATCACCTCTTAGCAACCATCAAATCAACAGACGTCTCAGCCAGAGGTTCACTACAGCTATTGAGAGATGAGTATGAGTTGGATATGTCATTCATTAACAAAGCGTTTCACCGAGGCCTTTAACATTTTAAGAAATGCTCACAGTGAGGATAGCACTGAGAAATCTGCTGCAGTCAACACAAACTTGCCAGGATGAAAGAAAAAGAAAATTCTAAAAATGTTCCTAGTTTGTCAGCTGTCTGACTGATTTCATGCCAGGGTCTTCTCAAATCAGAAATGGAAGACCTCTGCAAAGCACAATGAGATGAGACCCTGACTTGTCCTCCGAAAAGAAGTAAAGAATGGTAATAAGTTGTTTATTCCATTGCCTCATCAACATCTGAGAATTCAGTCATGAATCCCTGCCCTGTCTAGCACATGATTCCAATATTCTTGTCTTTTAAATAAGCCTGAACTCAATCTGGCACAGGCCTGTAGTCCCCACTGCCTAGGAGACTGAAGCTGATGGAAGGGCCTGAGTTCATGAGTTCTGATATGAATCGATTAATGCTGATTGAGTGCGATGAGTGTCCAGGAGCAGAGGGCCCCAAGACTGACTGAGGAGGAGAGGATTAGCCTAGATCTGAAAAACAGAAGTTAAAGTTTCAGTGCTGATCAGTAATGAGATCACCCCAAGCAAGACAGAGATCCAATCTTAAAAAGAAACAAATAAAAAAACCTTTGAAATTGTTAAGAGGCTCCTAGTACTGTCATTGAGAGAATGCCTCCCTCCAAAACACTGCTGTCCAGCACATGTCTGGAAATATACACATTTTTTAAAACGCATTCTCAGAGATAGGTGGGTGAGGGATGGTTTGAGGGATGGACAGGGGGAGGAAGAGGAAGCATGAAGAGAAAAACTGGAATGTTTTTTGAAGCACTTCAAATTCAGTCTCTCAAGTTCCTGTTGTCTCTTCCCTACTTCTTTTCTATTTTCCCTGCCAAACCCAAGAAAGTCTGCCATCACTTTTGGTCAAAGAAGAAAGCAGCCCCAGCTGCCTAAAGCCAAAAAACAGACAGGTTTGCTGTCCTCCCTGCTGTTTTGGCTCGAGCTCTTCAGACTGGAAAATTCGGAAGCTAGATCTCTTCATAAATGCCAGAACTATCTAAGAGGAAAATAGGACAAGGCCACCCCCAGGCAAGTTTGTACTAAAATGTGCTGGCTGCAAGGCAGCACCACAGTAAACATCACACAGGACACAGTGCTCTTTGGAAAGCATTCCACCAGAACAATGCCATCTCTCCAAAGAAAATAAAAAATAACTGTTGCCGCGATGCAAAAATCTTCAAATGTAATGCTCCAGGACCCCTAACAGGGAAATAAGACCAATTCAAAGCTCCAAAGGGTAAATAGGAGGTTTTCAACAAAGTCAGAAAAAATAACTCCTTTAAAGGAGTCCAAGCCTTCCAAAAAAAATTTTTTTTAAACAACCATGAAGATGATTACTTTTTAGCAAGATATGAGCCAATGAAAATCAAACCCTGAATACTTTGTTAGCTGTTTCTAAAGATGCCCAAGGGAAAGGGAAGAAAAATGCCTTTATACTACAAGAAAAGAAAATGAAAAACTTAATAAAAATAAGCGATTGAAAGTACTTTTTTAAAGCAGGAAGCAATGTGTTCTCTAGGGTCAAATTATATATCTTAATATACTCTATGATACATACAAATGTTGATATCAACATATATGTTACAAATCAAAATAAGGGCTTACTATGTGTGTATATGCATGTGTGTGTGTATTCACAGTGGTGCAGTCAGCATTGGGAAATCTAACATGCTTTGGATACCCTCTTGGATCAGCTGGAAGGTGCAGAGGGAATGAACTGATTGTTGAAAAATAAGCCTTGCCTTCTAGACATCCCTTCTCTGAGAAGTCTTCCACTGATTAAATATACTACTCTGCACTCAGCACGTAGAAATTGTTTCTGCCATGTTAATTTGGCCTCCTGTTATGTTGTTCTGTCCATTATTTTCATTCTTGTATACTGTACAATTCCTAGCTAAATTATAATTCTCTTATAGACAGTGATCATATTTTAATTCCATTTGCATGCTAGTCATTCCTTCATAGTGTCTAGGAAAGTGCTCAGTATACTGAGAATGTTTAAGAAATAATGATGATAAACTGATTTAGCTGATAGAAGTAGTTGTAAAAGGAGACCCAAGTCAAGCATTTGCTGTAACCTCTTTAATACCTGGTGACACATGCACAACAGCATGACTCCTTTACACTTGTAGGTGATCATAGTGGTTAATAAAGATGAGACAGCTGGCACCTGAGCAAAGAATGGTTCACCTTGGGGGGGGGCGGAGCCAAGATGGCAGAGTAGAAAGACTTACATATGCTAGCTCCGAACCCACAGCCCATGGATCTCCTGTAAAAAGAACTCCCAACAAATTCTGGAACAGTGGAGCTGCGCAGCAACAGGGTGAAGGAGATTTCCATTCCAGAGAGCCCTGAAAAAACGATCCCAAAGGTCCGTCTCACACCACACAGAGTGGAGCCCAGCCCTGCCCTGGCCATGCAGCACTGAGAGGAGCGAGCCCATCCTACCAGGCTTCAGGGACAGAATCTCTAGCGGTCATGAAGGTCCCTCCACCCACAGACGCACAGGTCAGTGAGAGAGATGTCTGGACAGGCTGAGAGGGGAGCGGGGTGTCTCCATGACTCAGGCCCCCTCGGGAGGCAGTGGCAGAGGCAGCGGGCCCCCAGAGGCTCCCAGAGCAGGCAGGAGCTCAGCAGAAGCTCCATTAAGGAAGGTCTCTGCAGAAACCCCCTGAGGGAATTGAGCCTGGGAGGTGGCCCTGCCCCAACCTGAGCACCAGAACTTAAGCTCCCATTGAATAGCAGCCAGGCCTGCCACCAAAAGACCTGAGGCTGGGTAGTAGCATTTGAATCTCAGACCCCAAGCACTAGCTGGGTGGATCTAGGTGGAGGTTGGAGAGGAATCTCAGAAGTCAAGTAACTGGCTGGGAAAATGCCCAGAAAAGGGAAAAAAAATACGACCATAGAAGGTTACTTTCTTGGAGACCAGATGATTCCACCCTTCCTCTCTGAGGAGTAAGAACAAGGCTTACCATCAGGTAAAGACATGAGTCAAGGCCTCTGTATCCCAAACATCTGAAATAGATATCCAATGGGCACAGGCCATGGAAGAGCTCAAAAAGGATTATGAAAATCAAGTTAGAGAGGTGGAAGAAAAACTGGGAAGAGAAATGAGAGAGATGCAAGAAAAGCATGAAAAATGAGACAATACCTTGATAAAGGAGACCCAAAAAAATGCTGAAGAAAATAGCAC
>CM053773.1:68570746-68593912 GCA_028658325.1 Potorous gilbertii
CAAAGCTGACAAAGAAAGAATATACCAATGAGAAGCTAAGTGTGAACCCTGAGAAAGAAGGGTACTCAGTCACATTTCAGAAGGTAGTTAAGTCTGAGTGGTTAGTATCCAGCCCTGAGAATACACACACACACACACACACACACACACACACACACACACACACACACACACACCGGGTCTGCTACCTACTCCCCTGAAATGAAAAGGGATGAAAAGGGAAATGCTGCAACGCCAGCACGCAGGTCCTTCCTTTCTAGTTAACAAGAGATCCCTATCACAATCAAAATAGACAGTGGGAAGCACTGTGATAAATTGGAAAGGGTCATGCTTTTCTGTTCATTTGCTTTCAGGGGACTTTAGAGAGAAGGAAATATGACTTTTTTTAAATCTGAGTCTTGTTTTCACATAAATTTGAGCCTGCTTTGGAAAGCAGCAACAGGGAAGGTGAGTCAAATACCACTGAAAACAGGCAATTTCTTTCCTCCCCTCTTGGTCATCTCCCAGGATGCCCCACTGAGCAGAGAATAAACTTGGATGCCATGAAACCACACCAGTTGGCAGGTTCTGGCTCCAGCCTCCCAAAGGTTGTCGTCAGCAGGAAATCTGGTCGATCTACAGAACTTTCTGGCTTGGATCCTCCAGGTACAATAACAGGGAACATTTCAAGGTCAATGCTTCAACAATCTTAATTATATAATAATAACTCACTCTAACTTTCTACATGCTATAGGGAGGGAGAAAGTAAGAAAAAGATTGACCCTCTGGAAGTTTACAGGCTCATAGGAGGTACAGGTAAGTCCTTAGTATGATCATATAGTAACAAGGCCAATTTTCATAAGCCATACGCTGAAATCTCCTCTACCATTATCTAGTCACAATATCTGTCTATAAACACATATAACAAAAATGTTAAATATATCCTAAAGTCACCACTTCAAGGAAATAAAGTCCAGGATCTCAAGGGATGTTGCAACTACTTTAAAAATCTTTCTATAAAAACAATCAAAACTGAGTACAAAGAAATTGTAATGACCAAGCATTGTCCCCCAAAAAAGAAGAGATATGAGAAGGAAGGAAACCAATATTTCTTAAGTACCTACTATGCGCCAGGCACTGTGCTAAGTGCTTTGTACATCTTATCTCATTTGCTCATCACAAAAACCTTTGGAAGTGCTATTATCCCCATTTTGTAGCTGAGGAAACTGAGGCAAACAAAAGATAAGTGTCTTGCCCCGGGTCACATAGCTAGTATGTATGTATGTAGGTAGATATAGTTATATGTGGCTGAATTTGAGCTCAGATCTTCCTGACTTCAAGCCCCGTGCTCTACCTACTGTGCCAGTTTGCTGTCTCCAAAGGACCTCCACCCCACCCCACCCCATTACTGACCTTCTTCGAAGAAGCGGGAAATTAAGAGCATAATAAGTCAGACTTTTTCAGTATGTTGACTTTCTTTACCGAGATGTTTTTCCTCCTCTTTTTATTTTTTGTCAAAAGAGGTAGCATTATGGGAGAGAGGTACATTGAGGCATTCAGGTGATATAAATACAAATGGGTCCACAATAACTGATGGTTTTTAAAAGAGTTTTCCTTGAGAGAGCTAGTGAAGAACACAGGACAGATCACAGGATTACAGTCAGAAGATCCAGGCATGACATTTTCTTCTTCTTTCCCCAACTTCTCCCTCCTAGACACAGATTAAGGTTTTGGGAATCAGATTTCCTCAGAGGTCTAGGGGGTTGGTTAGTATGTGACCAATCAGCATCACAAGTGGTACCTTTTGGAAAGCTGACCCAATAAGAAGTGCTTTCTGTACGCACCCCTATGCAGTACATCCTCCACATGGAGAGGCCAGAGGAGTTCCCTCTTTTAAGGACATAATGGATACACAGATGTCTGTGAGCAGCAATCTGATTCCCTTTGGATAGAGGAGACTGTATGCCAAATGGAGCAGGATTTGGCTTCCCCAGTCAGACAGTTCTATGGAGAGCTCATATATCCCATAAGCACGCAGAGCCACACAATAAGAAAAGTCTTCCAAGCAGACTGGAAAAGTGACTGGTGCAAAAATAGCCCATAATACTGGTACTCATCAGTGTTCTTACAGCAGCTGTGAGGAGTAACCCAAGGCTGCAGAAAGCATCCCTGGACAGAAGCTCCCTAAAGACCTGTTGGATTGGGACCATGGAGAGGATTCAGTTGCCTACTCTGGGTAACTCTTATAACCTTGGTTTTCTCATCTATAAAATAAAGAAATTTGGACTAGATGATCCCTTTTGGTTTAATATTCAGTGACACAAAGGAATAAAATTAAACTTGAAGCTATCTAAGAAATTCCTGAAGAAGAAAAATCAGATTCAGGGAGGGGCAGAGAGAATAGAAGAAGTTTGAGAAAGACCCAAGAATAGATCTTCATCAATAAAAGGCAAACATGGCTTTCCCCTCATGAGTACTAGTAACCACAGAATTAATTCAACTAGGAAAGAAATGAGGAAAAATTGCCAAATCTGATTTTCATTTCCATAAACATTATACCATAAACAATGCCTTATTTGGCATTCCTTGAACTCCAAATTTCTATTAACTAGCATTTCCTAACATTTTTTATCCCTCCTTTAAGCATCCCACAGCAACTCCACCCCTCCACACTGTCAGTTGATGACCTTGCTTAATACTTTACCCAAAAAAATGGGGGCATTCCTTGAAAGTTCTCTCGTCCCCCTCCTCTTCACTTAATGTCACTCAGATTCATTTCTCAACTATCTCCTCCTTCCCCTTTGTCTCACATAAAGGCGTGGCCCTTCTCCTTGACAATACGCCTCCAACATTGACCTTTAATCACAACACCTCAATTTGCTCCAACAGATCACCTCCACTGTAATCCCCACTCTCTTCCTAATTTTCAGTCTTTCACTATAGATTGTTTCCCTCCGAACAGCCTACCTATATGCCTATATCCCTGCTTACCCTGATTCTTAATTTAAAAAAAAAAAACTTAATTTGATCATTCCTGTTGCCTGTTGTCCTATATCTTTTCTTCTTTTCTCAGCTAAGTTCCTTTAAAAAATTATCTACTTTAGGGGCATCTAATTCCTCTCATCTGGCATATTTTAAACACTTGCCAATCTGGCCTCCAATCTCATAACTGAAAGAAGTTGGAGAAGATGGAGGATAATTAGAAGCATTGTTGGTGGAGTTGTGAACTGATCCAACCATTCTGGAGAGCAATTTGGAACTATGCCCAAAGCCTTATAAAACTATGAATACCCTTCGATCCAGCAATACCACTACTAGGTCTGTATCCCAAAGAGATCATTAAAAAGGGGAAAGGATCCACATGTATAAAGGTATTATTTGTAGCAGTTATTTTTGTAGTGGCAAAGAATCGGAAATTGAGAGGATGCCCATCAATTGGGGAATGGCTGAACAAGTTGTGGGTATATTAATGTAGTAGAATACTATTGTTCCATAAGAAATGAGCAGGTGGATTTCAGAAAAACCTGGAAAGACATATATAAACTGATGCTGAATGAAGTGAGTTGAACCAGAAGAATGTTGTACACAGTAATAGCAATGATCAACTTTGTTAGACTTAGCTCTTTTTAGCAATGCAGTGATCTAAGACACTTTCAAAAGACCTATGAAAGAAATGCTATCCACATGCAGAGAAAGAACCATGTGATCTGAATGCAGATTGAAGTGTACTATTTTCTTTTTTTCTTTCTTATGGTTTTTCCCCTTTTGTTCTGATGCTTTTTTCACAACATGACTAATGTGGAAATATGTTTAATATAATTGTATGTATATAGCCTATATCAGATTGTATACCATCTTGGGGAGGGGGGAGGAGATGGAGAGAAGATTAGAACTCAAAATCTTATAAAAGTGAATGTTGAAAACTAAAATTAATTAATTTTTAAAAGAAGCTTAGAAAGTAACTGAACTGAAACAATCTCTTAATTGCCAAATCTAACAGCCTTTTCTCATTCCTGACTTTTCTTGATCTCTTTGCAACCACTGAAACTGCCAATTACCCTTTCCTCCTAGATATTCTCTCCTTACTAAGTTTTCATGACACTGCTCTCTGCTAATTCTCCTGTCTACAACCTCTTATTCAATCTCTTTTGTTAGCTCTTCATCCAGGTCACCACTACCAGCCATGGATATCCCCAAAGGTCCTGGACCTTTTTCTTTTTTCCTTCTATATAATCTCAGTCAGTGACCTTATCAGCTCCCAGGGGTTCAGTTATCATCTCTATTCAGAGGATTGCCAGATTTCTATGTCCATCCCTAATCTCTCTCCTGAGTTCAAGTCCCATATCTCCAATGACCTTTTAGACTCCTCAGACTTGATGGCCCATAGGCATCTCAAGCTCACCACATTAAAAACAGAACTGCCTTTCCACCCAGTCTCTCCTTCCCAACTTTCCCATAACTCTCAAGGGAACTACTTTCCTCCCAGTAACTCAGGTTCATGGTGTTGGTGTTACCTTCAATTCTTTGGTGCACTCATACCACATATATACTATATTGTCAAATCTTGAGGTTTTTACCTTGACCACATCTCTCTATATGCCCATTTTTTCCATTCACACAGCCATCATTCTTGTATAGGTACTCATGATGTTTCACCTTGATGGCTGCAATAGCCGAATTGCTCTCCCTGCTTCATATCTCCTCTTTCTCCAATCCATCTTCCACTTAGCTACCAAAGTTGTCATCCTATAGCACACGTCTGACCATGTTACTCCGCTACGAAATAAACTCTGGTGCCTTCCTTTCACCTCTAGGATCAAATATAAAATGTTCTGTTTGACATTTAAAGTCCTTCACAACTTAACCCCTCCTTACCTCTCCAATCTTCTTAAACTTTATTCCCTTTCATGTACTCTTTGATCCAGCAACACTGACGTCTCAAACACAAGACTTCGGCTCTGACACCATGGCTTTTTGTTGACTGACTCCCATGCCTGAAATGTTCTCCTTTCTGGCTACTCTGGCTTCATTTAAGGCTTAGCTCAAATCCTTCCCTTCTCTGACAGAACTTTCCTGCTTCTCTTAAATGTTGGTGCCTTCCCTTGGAGATTACTTACAGTTTACCCTGGATATATCTTGTATATGCACAACTGTTTGTATGTCCACTCTCCCATTAGAAGAAGGTGTTTTGGGATATATCCAATGTGTGAATTTGTTATACTTGACTATGATTATATGACACGAGGTTCTTGTATCTCTTTTTAGTAATGGAGAGAGAGGAGAGATAAATGTGTAATAATTGAAAAAATAACCCTAAGAAGCTAGTCAAAAGCAAAAAGGGGGAGGGACAGGTGGGTGCCAGTCTCATGCCCATTTTATAGATGAGGAAACTTAGACTGAGTCAGATTCCCTCAAAGATCAATGGATTGGTTAGTATCACATGTGACACCCTTCTGGAAAGCTGACCCACTCATTTTTCAAATCTTTGCAATCTGACTTTTAGTCAAGCTAATAGTACTAAGATCCAGGTCCTACTATGGAACTCCCTTACTGAAAAACAAAAAGAAAATAGTGGTTTTCTATTGCCCCTAGGATAAATAATAGTAGTAGTAGTTAGTCTTTGAATAGCGCTTTAATACAATACTTTACCTACTTTATCTCATTTGGTCCTCACAACAATCCTGTAAGAGGCAAGGAAATGGCTACAATAAATATAAACAGCTCTTTCTAAGATGATTATGAAAGAAAGAAGAGATATTGGATGATAGTTTATGGGTAGGTAAGTGGTGCAGTGGATAGAGCACCAGGCTTGGGAGTCAGGAAGATGTGAGTTCAAATCCAACCTCAGACACTTAATAGCTATGTGACCCTGGGCAAGTCACTTAACCCCTATTTGTCTCAGTTCCTCATCTGTTAAAAAAAAAGGCACATTGGAGAAGGAAATGACAAACCACTCCAATATCTTTGCCAAGAAAACCCCATGGACTTGTCCACGGGGTTACACAGACTTGGACATGATTGAACAGCAACAGCTTGAGGGAATAACAGTGGTCAAGAGAAAGTTTTTTTTAATACATTTTAATAATGCCTTTTCAAATGAAGATTTATTACGGATGGAGAAAACCTAGGCTTGTGGGAAACAGAAAATAGAGACAGAGATGGAGGGGCAATCGTTGAGGCAGCATGCTCCAGAAGGAAATTGGAAGGAATGAGATGGCAAACAAATGTAGAAAAGTAAGAAGTATGGTTTCTTTAGAGACTAAAGCAAAGGAAGAGAAAGTAGGAGACTAAGGAAGATGTTGAGCTGTGAAATGGAGGGAGAAAAGAGTGAAAAACCTCTATCTCTCAGTAAAGTAGGAGGCCAAGTTCTTTGCAGAGAAAGAGAGGCCTGGAGGTAGTATATCAGATTTGAGAATAGCCACTGTCAAGAAAGTGATAGAGAGTCAAGCAGGAAGGAATAAAAGACTGCTGTATAGCAATAAGGGCCCACCTGAGATTGGATGACATAAATTTGTAGTGAATCCAGTCATAATAGTTACATGACTTTCTAAAGTAGCCTTCAAAAGACAGGAGTAAGAATAGAGTAGGGAATTGTTGAATTAAATTAGATCAGTAACTCCCCAAGGGGAGGCTCTGTCTCCTACTATTTCCTTTGCAACTCCCCAAAAGAGCCCCCACAGATTTCTAGTATAATGTTGCTAATGCTAACTGACAAATCCATATTATCACCAACAATACAATATTAAACATCTACCATGTTCTAGATTCTGAGGGTTACAGAGGTGAATAAGAGAGAATCCCTGTCTTCGAAGAACTTAGCATCTCACATACTTTATCTCTACATCTATCCACTTACATCATCTTCCTTCCAGACAAGCAAATTAAGGCAAACTTGCAATCTTTTGATACTTCAAGCAGATTTGCTCGTCCACCTGACAAACTTAAGGAATACCAATTAAGGGCAAAGCACTCAAATTAATTCTAATCTGTTGCCTCCACAGGAAAGAGTGGAAAAGGAGGAAGAGGAAAAAAACTTAAAGTTCAAAATTGCACCAAGACTACTGGGACATACTTCTTTACTTAAAAAGATCTGTGGTATCATTGATGTGAGTACTTCCTTCAGTGGTACAAATGGCAACCCATCCATGCTTTCTCACTCCATGCAACTTTTGTCTATGTCCTCTTGTATATCTTTGAAAGGAGAGCTGCCCAACATGCTGGCAGTCATCCCATAAACTTCCTTGACATTTCATTACTTGGTCTTCCCATGTGTTACCTCTCAATTTTTTTATATGACCACTCCACCTCATTTTCTGGCCATATGGGACTTTAATGATGTCTTTGGCACCATTTGTAATTCATCATTTGTAATCTGCCACAGACTTTACATAGATCATGGGTCTTTTCCATTGCCTTGTGGGTGACCCACAATTCTGATTCCTTGGAGCCGGTGTTCTTTCCTATTTCATAGCCATTTAGAATCACTGGAAGAATACTGATGTTAAAAAGTGATTGAACTTTGTTTCAGGAAAAAGTTTGAGGTCATTGAAAGCTCTGGACAATTATCCAATTGTAATCTAGTCTGTAATCTTGCTTCAATTGAGCCTATTTGTTCCTGAACCCAAACACTGGTAGTCTGTCCAAAATATATGTCCTAATGTATACTAGCTCTATGAGCTAGCTATATGTATATAGCATGGTCTGGACAGTAGCCATGGAAGAATTCATACGAAAATAGGTGTAGGTCATTTTAAGAAAGGAAAAGAAACTAGTAAAATATATATATATATGTACATATCTTTGCTTTGTCAAAAATAATTATTTATGATTGCTGTTGAAGCAAACATATACATTTGCTTTAGTTAAGTAAAATAATAAAATATCTGTGGTTTAGGAGAAATAGATACCTGTATACACACACACACATATATTACGGTAAAAAATGCGTGTATATGCACATATATGTATATAAACTCCTGAATATTCATGCTTAACCTGTTGAATTGGCAATATCTCACTTCTCAAAAATATTCTCCAATTAGCCTTAGTAAATAAAGTAACCAAATTAATGTTCATTTTTCTCATGTAGCTACAAACTTGGTCTGAAATAATTCCAAAACAAATCATTATTTAAGTGTATGTCTGTATCTCCTAAAAATAAAACGTACATCTATCTCTGAGTTGTGAGAAATATCTCATTAAGGTTTTATCAGCAAGAAACAAAAAGAATGCACTTGTGTACATTTTTAAAATATGATTAAATGAATCTTCCTGACTGGTGATTTAAATTATGCTCAAATCTGGTTTTTTTTTAACATAAAATTCAACCTAGGTCTTTCACTATTCATTTCTTTTAATCACATAATTTAGGTGTCAATCCCAGGAAAAAATCTCAGTTTTACTTTAAAAAGGAAAAATATACAGAAATGGCACCAAAATCTTTAAATAGTATTTGCAAATAAAAAACTCTCCAAAAACCTTAATAAAAGTAGCCTTCTTCCCTGCCTTCTCAAATTAAATGAATAACTGGAAAGAATGAATAATAGACTGCCAAAATGAGATTTGAAGTATATACCAAGTAGAATAAGATGCAGTGGCCATTGGAGTCAAATGATGGGAAAGGTGGTTGGTAAGATAGTAAACAGAAAAATCTCCTCTGTTTGAGGAATCTAGAAAGGGAACTTGATGGTTAAAGACCATAAGTGGTTCAATTTTTTTTGGAGTCTTTATCTTCCTTCTAAGATTTGCTCAAGTGATACCTCCTCCACCAAGTCTTCCCTGATCCCAGACTCAGTCGATATAGTGATTCTCTTCCTTCTCAAATTACCTTGCATTGTGGTAATCTGTGAACGTGTGGCATTTCTTTGAAGACAGGAACTTCTCATTTCATCTTTGTGTTCTCAGTATCTGGTATTGTGTCCCATATATGTTTGTAGAATTTAATTGATGACACTGAAAGTCTATTCTAAAGCTAAGTAACAATATTATCATCTTGGATTTATATTACACTTCAAGGTTTGCAAAGTGCTTTACAAGAATTATCTCATTTTACCCCCACAGCATCTCTAGAAGGTAGGTGCTATTCTTTTCCTCATTTTACAGAAAAGGAAACCAAGTAAGGCAGCAATTAAGTGTCACACTAAGACCACATAGCTAGCGTCATATGAAAAAGATCTAGATCTCTTGGCATTGCCATCCAACCTGCTGCTGTGTCCCAAGGGCCACTGCCCCCCCATCTGCCCTAAAGATGAATTAGAATGTGAGCTACTTGAAAACAGGGACTTGCCTTTCTACTTTTAACCCCAACAACTATTACAGTCCTTGGAAGAAATTCTTTAATAAATGCGTTCCCATTCTGTTTAATGGACTGCAAAATGAATGTGAGTCAAACATGTGATATACTAGCAAAAAATACAAAACAAAACAAAAAAACAAAAGATTAATGCAATCTTAGGATCCATTAATAAAAGCACAGTGTCCTAGGTCAGAGAAGTGATGGTCCTACTATATTATGAAGCACACAGATGCCATCATAGCATGCTGGACCCGAAGTCAGAATAGTTTGAACTCAAATTCTACCTCAGACATTTGTTATGGGCAAATCACTTAAGCTCCCTAAGCTTTCATTTCCTCATCTGTAAAATGAGGGAAGTAATTTCACTTGCTTCAGAGGGCTATTGAGAGAATCAAATGAAATAATACATGAAAAACGCAGTGTGAACTTTAAAATACCGTGTAAATGCTAGTTCTCATCATCAATCATCATCATCGGGGCAGCGAGGTGGTACAGTGGATAGAGCACCAGTGCAGGAGTCAGGAGGACTTGAGTTCGAATCTCACCTCAGACACTTGATGCTCACTGGCTGTGTGACCTTGGGCAAGTCACTTAACCCCAGTTGCCTCATCCTGAGCCATGTCCAGTCATCCTGATGCACATCTGGTCACTGGACTCAGATGGCTCTGGAGGAGAAATGAGGCTGGTGACATGCACAGCCCTCCCTCACTCAAAATAAGGTCAAGTGCAAGTCATGTCATCATTTCTCTGATGGCATGGCCTTCTTCAGCAATGAAGGATGGACAAACACAATCATCATCATCATCATCATCATCATATACCTTGATCTGACCATATCTGGGATAGTGTGTTCAGATTTGGATGCTACATTTTAGAAATACTACTGACAAGCTTAAGCATATCCAGAAGAGGGTTCCCTGGCTAGTTCTTGAAGTCTATGGCAATGGGACCTAAGTTTTGCCATGTTCTACCATGTTATAAAGGCTTAAAAATGGTCTTGGCTTAAAAATTTATTTTTTGTCCATGGACCAACCTTACGACCTATGGAGGGATCATAATCAGCAAGTGGTGAATTCTTTAACCACAGCAATAGTCAAAACAAAGAAAATACAAAATGGGCCTGGATCTTCTTTCCTGTAAAGGCAGCTAGGTGGTGTAGGGGATAGAGCACCTTACCTGGAGTCAGGAAGTCCTGAGTTCAAATGTAGTCTCAGACCTTACTACCTGGGTGACCCTGGGCAAATCACTTAACTGTTTGCCTCAGTTTCCTCATCTGTAAAATAAACTGGGGAAGGAAATGGCAGAGCACTCTAGTATCTTTGCAAAAAAAAACCCACAAATGGGGTCATGAAGAATTGGACAGGACTGAAATAACTGAACAATAACAAATAAACTCATTACCTCCTACTTCGGTAGGAACAATGGTGGTGTGACAGAAAAGGAGGCAGAAGGTGCTAAGCACAACAAAGGTTTAGGTCTTCCCATTAATACCACATTCATTACAGATACTATAAATGGGAGGTCTTTGTCAAATAATGAATGAATTTACCCATTATCATAATAGAATCAGGGCTATATTGATATTCTCGTTATGAATGAAATCAGAAGACAAAAGGAGGCTGTAGGCATAGGCATACCTAGCACATTTTATTAGGTTGCACACTCAGAGAATGTTTCTAAAGCAAACAGTTATTGAGTACTCAATTACAAAAAATGTGATTTTTATTTATCAAACTAAGGAAACTAATTTTTTTGATAAATTAACAACTAGACTTTGCTTTTAAAATGAGATGCAAATTATAATTATTTTTGAGACATTGGTATGTTGCTGGGCATACCAGGACCCCACTGTTTACATCCCCTTGGCTATAAATAAATGGAGAGATACATCACAAGTTCTCCTTAGGGAGGAAAACACGGGAGTTGGGAGAGTTGGTTTCACTGAACACTGAAGAGTAACAATAAATGTCATTTTATGGGACAAATGATCATCTTGTATCATATTCATGATGAACATAAGCAAAAACACCAGATAATGACCAACATCTGCTACAGAGGATAAAGAGGAAGAGAAATTCTACAAAGAAACTGACAAAACTCTAATAACCAAGTCAAACCTACTTTGATTTCAATGTAACAGTGAGCATAGAGGAAGACAGCAAAAAGTACCGTATGTTCCAAACTATGGCTCAAATTTGAGAAACAAGAGGTCAAAGCCTTATAAATTAAAAACAATAACAAATAATATTTATATAGGGCTTATTGCATGTCAGGCACCATGTTAATTACTTCATAATCATTATCTCATTTAATCTTCACAACAACTACATTTAACAGAAAAGGAAACTGAGGCAAAGAGAAGTTAAGTAATGTGCCCAAGTTGAATGACTGGTAAATTTCTGAGACCGGACTTAAACTCAAGTTTTGCTGACTTTAAGCCTGGCACTCTATCCTCCATGCCAAATAGGAATTCCATGACTTAGAAGTCTGAGGTCTATGTAACTGGAAGACTGAGAATTCAAGTCCAGTCCTTGGAATAGGAGCAACATGCTTCTGCAGCCCACATGGAGGCTTGATGTGCTTGCTTCTGGGTATGCCTATTTAAATCAGTCCTTTCCCCATTTGGTGCACACACAGGTGTTCACTGAATGTTTCCTGTTGGCTTTCTTCATAGTGATGAAAAGAATTTTAACGATGCTGAGCTGGGACTCAATGTGCATACAGAAGGCATGAACAGACATTCTCTTTCCTTAACAGACTGAGTGAGAGGGTAGAAATACTATGGACCTTCAGGTAGAGAGGTCACACTTAGCAAGAAACACAGCCTGGTGAGGTTTAAGTCAGGTACATTTAAGTTTGAGTCCACTCTCTCCCAGGAACAAAGGCACTTAATAAATACTTGTTGACCGACTGACTAATAACTGAGTGATCATCTAAGGAAAAGAGAAAAGGAAGGAAGGAAAGAAGGAAGGAAGGAAGGCAGGAGGGGAAGGAGGGAAGTTGGAACTAGATCAATGTCAGACTGGCTATAGATGTAGAAGTCAGATCAGAATCAGCAGTTTATGCGAAACCATAACCATCACCTGGTTAGAGCAAAAGTCAAAAATTACATCAAGTTAGCTATGGCTAAAGATTAAAAATAAGACTTTGAGGGCAATTATAACAACTTCAACCTGACCTATTCATAAAGGCCATAGAAGGAAAAAAATCTGAAAATAAACAAGTAAAAATACTGATCTATATTATCACGATTTCTACTAAGAGTTCAACCAATGGAAAGCTGCCATCATAAAGAGGAGCCAAAAACCCCTAGAGAAATCGCCTTTGTCAGCAAATATCTACATATCTTACAAGGAAGTTAAAATGGCATTTAAGATGAAGTTGGAAAAGGCAACTGAACCAGACCAGGAATTTCCACTGAGGAAATCTGTGCCAGAGGCAACCTGATCTTGTAAACACTGAAGGATCGCTTTCCCAACTATTGCAGGGAGAAGCGTCAAACTGACCTACTTGTTTTCCCATACATGACATTCCATCTCCCAAATGCTTTCACTCCTCATTTCTTCTTTATGAAATCCATATCTCAATTCAAAGCACAGATTAAATGCCACTTTCTAGATTATATCTTTCATGATTCCCCTGCTAGTGTTCTTCTGCCCCAAAATTACTTTCTGTATACTTCATATATATTTTTTTTTACTTAGATAAATGCTATTGCAGATGCTATTTTCCCCAATAAAATAGAAACTACTTGAGGACACAAATTTTTCTTTTTGTCCTTGCAATATCAGTGCAGGGCATAGGGTTTCCAAGAAGCCTTTCCTCCTTAATGTTAGCTCCTCTGAGGCTATCTCCAATTTCTATGTCTTTCTTTGTACATGGTTATTTGCAAGTAGTCTCCACAATTACCCTGTGAACCCCTTCAGGTTGGGCACTGTTGGTTAATTTTTGTTTTTCTTTGTATTCTTCATTTAGCACAGTACCGGGCACATAACAGGTGCTTAATAAATGCTTTAAAAATTCCTTTCTTCATCCCTCTTAATTCTAGTGCCTTCTCACCATGGATTACTTCCTGTTTGTCCTATACATAGCTTGTTTGCACATAGGAATTTTCCTGTGGTATCCTCTCATTAGACTGCAACCTCCTTGAGGGCAGGGACTATACTTGTGCCTTTCTTTAAATCCCCAGCACTTAGCAGAGTGCCTGGCAAATGTAGGTACCTAAGAAATGCCTGTTGACTGATTGGCTATAGACTTGAATTGCCTTCTGTAAATACGGACTTAATAAATGCTTCTTGAACTGAGGAAGGTATCTAAAACATAGAGGAAAATGGATAATATTGTTAAAAAAAAATAAAAGGTAAGTGAAAGCACATCAATAACTACTGATATATGCATAAAACTAGAAAGAATGTAGGTATCCATCATCTAGAGGAAGGCTGAGCAAACTACAGTGCAGGAATATAATGGAATATTATTGTAATATAAAAAACAACTATGAAAAAATAAAATAAAAAACCATGAGAAGTTCAGAGAAACTTCAGACAACTTGCTTAAACTAATGTAAAGTAAAGAAAGAGCTTCAATTTAAGTATACACAAGGCACAATAATACAAAGGACAATTGCAAAAAAAAGAAGCCAGAATTTACATTTATATAATAATCTGGACTCTACAGACCTAACAATGAGATACACGTCCAATCTCATCGTAGACAGGTGATGAACTACTAAATGCTATATATTCTGTTGAGAAGTAATAGCAAAACAAAAGGCATCTATAAAATGGTTTTTAAAACAATTACAAAAAATTTGCTTAAATCCACAACAAAGAAAAGTTGTAATAGAATCACAGACCTAGAGTTGAAAGGAGCCTCAGAATCTACCTAGTCCCACCTCTTCATTTTACAGATGAGCATATGAAAGCGTTGGGAGATTTAGGGCCTTCCCAAGGTTACACAGGAAGTCACTATCAGAGGTAGGATTTGAACTCAAATCTTCTGACTCAAGAGCCAGTACTCTTTTCAACCTACTGCACAATAAGCATAGTTTTCAGTAACTTAACATTTATCAAATGGAAGAAGAGTTAGATTTGTTCTGTCTGGCCTCATCAGGCAAAACTAGGTGTAATCAGTAGAAACTTCAGAGAGCAGATTTTAGCTCAGGGCAAGGTAAATTTTCCTAACAATTACAATTGAAGAAGTCGGAAAGGGGCTTTATGCCTCTGGTACTGTTTGGGCTAAAAGACCTTTGAGGTCTCTTCCATTCTGAGATGCTACACAGTGATACTACACAGTAAATTCACATATTTCCCCAAAAAGAAATATCCTCAATGGTACTGGTACACCAGAAACAGGCCAAAACATCAAATCGTGACTGCTAAAGCCTGCATTAAAAAAAAAAAACTTAATTATAGCCAATTACTTTTTATAATCACATTCACCTAACACATTTTTTAACACTACATGGATGCATCAAACGAACACAAAGAGGTAAAGCTAGGGGGATCTCTCCCAGTAGAAGGTAAGGATTCATTCCATCACGTTAAGTTAGGATGTAGTTCAAGAACACAAACATGTAACTATACCATGCCTACTTCAGCTAGTTCATGAACTTGTCTTTATATTTTGATAATTATATTTGAATACAATTGAATTGCTTTGCAAACTTATTTATTTTATTTTATGAATTTAAAAACCATTATTCTGAAGAAGGCGCCATACAAAGTGGTCCATGCGACAAGGCAAGGCAAGCAATAAGCATTTATAAGACATTCACTATGTGCCAGGAACTGGGAATAAAAATACAATTAAAAAATAAAAACAGTCTGCCTTCAAAGGGATTACATTCTATTGGGAGTTGAAAAGCTGCGGGGATGGGGCTGTGTGAAGGTACCCACACAGGAGCATAGTTTGGAAGACAGGAAAGTCAGAAGCAGAGCTGGGAGAGGAATGAAGCTTAGCCAGCTGGGGGCCATATCCAAAATGGATATTCCAGAAGGAACTCAATAGTGGGAGAAAGGAAAAGGGAGCCAGCATAGCAGAGATGTTCTACGGTGAGAAAGCTAGGGATACTGATGGATGTTCCAGGTGAGCTGGCTCCAGGTGCTGAGGTAAGATTGCAACTGATGCATGGTGTTGAAATCTGGAAAGTCCAAAGCACAGCTAGGAGGGGAATGAACATAGGCCAGCCTGGACGCTCCCTCCCTTCAAAGTGGAAGCTCTGGGAGGAATTTCCCAAAGGGAGAAAGGGACCAGCATAACAAAAGGGTGTTTCAAGGTGAGGAAATCCCACGAAAAGAGGTGAAGTCTTCTGGACTACACAGATACTTTTTACTTGTTTTTATTTGGTTCACTCTGCTGTGCTGTGGCGCCTGGTTTGGAAAACTGAGAAAGGAATAGGAGGGGTGAGGAGACTCTCCTTGGTCAAAACTATCTAGATTATTCACTACAAGGAGAGGCAAATAATCTCTCTTGAAGCTTAAGAAACATCTAAGTACTTTCTGCCTGAAAAAGGAAGAAAGAAAAGGAAGAGACCACAGAGCTGAAATCCTGCTTGATGTAAGGCCCAGAAGCCACTGGGAGTGAATGTGGGCTAGACATACCATTCTATACAATATTAAATTTGCAAGGGGAAAAGTAACATTCAGAAAATTCAAGGCCTGTAACATTAAGACCTTTTCTTATTTGAAGCCATACAGCCTTTCCTCATTCTTGTGGGTTTCATTAAACTGAGAGGCAGAGAATGCTATAAACTGATTTGCTAGTTTCCATGCACGTTGCCAAATTTCCAGTTCTGCAAAACCAATTTCAGAGAGGGGAAGGAAAAGAAAAAGCAAAGCTAAACTAATTCTTTGTACTTCTAGTCTTATTCCAAATATGGGGTAGAGCATTCAGAAGAAATGGGATTAATCTTTGGTAACCAAGACAAATATTAATTTATTTTTGTCCTTTCTCCTTCCTTCCTCCGTTTCTTCCTTCCTTCATTCTTTCTCTCCTTCCTTTCTTCCTTCCTTCCTAACTTGCTTTCTTTAATCACTATTTTGTCTCACAGTCATTTCCTCCTCAAAACTCTGGAAAGATTACTGTGTTAGCTGCCAAACAATGACCTTGTTATACGCCAAAGTTCAGTTATTTTTAAGGCATTTACTTTTACTACCTTTTAGCTAAAGTAGTTCTCATGAAAATCCTTCCAAACCACTAAATGGCCTAAGAATTTTTACAGGTTAAAATGTAATAATACTGCATAACTTCTAAATGGATTGGTTTTTGCTTTGCCAACTGCCTTCCCCTGGTACATGGTACAATCCAAGATTAACGAAGTAGGTAAAGGAGAAAGAAACCAAACCATGAGCAGTTTTCAAGTAACTTTCAGCAATCTTGAATTGTGGTGGGAAACTAATCTAAAGGACAAGGAGAACTGTGTGGGGCACTATTTCAGCTGCTAAACAACCAAGCTAAAGATTATCTTGAGAACAAAACGTTTTATCTGTGGCTTTGCACAATCACAATTTCCCTTGGTCACAGTTTAGTCCATCTGTAAAACAGACAAATATTTGATACTGTCAGATATGCTTACAAAGAAGTGTTGTTAATTCCACCTCCATGATATTTCTTAAATTCATCCTATTCTTTCCACTCCTAGTACCTTTCTTACTAGTACTAGTACCTAGTACATTCCCTTGGGCCTTATCGTCTCTCAACTGAACTATTGCAGCCCAATTGGATTTCCTGTGTCTCTTACATTGCTGTAGCACTTTATTCATGTTACCCTTCTACTAAAAAACCATCAATGACCACCCATTATCTACCCCCACAAAAAAGCATAAATTTCTTAGCCTAGTGTTTCAAACCCTCCATCTCTATCATCCTCTGGAAAAACAGCATATATACTTAGCTAAATAGTGTACCCTATTCAACAACCAATCAAGATAAATAAGAATTCACTAAGTTCAAACATCATTGTGAAAATTCCTAACTGGCAACTGGCAGGTATCACATCCTGAAATTTTTTTTCCAGTTTTAGAATATAATACCAAATGCCATTTTTTCAAAGGCAAGGCAAAGATGATTCAGCTCCTTCCCCAAGATCAAAGAGGAGTACTAATTAGTGTGAGAAAAGAGGACAAAATTCTGCACCTGAAAGACTTCAGGAAAATACCCAGTCCAACCACTTCAGCAGAAGGCAGGAAGGGCATTATTCCACCTAAGAATCTCTGAAAGGCAAGGAAGACATCAATGGCCTACCATTCTTCTCTACTCTGCCCTCTCAAAAACATTGTTCTGTGACAAGTTCCTAACTTTGGCATCTTCCTTGGAGCCCTGTGTAAAACTCACCCCCAGAATCTGTTACCTCTTCTCAAATCATCAGCTTCATATTAAAACATATTGTGATCAAAGGGACTTAGATAATATTGCAGATAAATATGCTTTTTTTATAAACCATATCCTTGATACTCTCAAAATCTGTTGATAAGGAGGCTTGGAATCTTCCAGCCTCTGAAAGACTATATTTGAAATAACTTGACAAAATGGCACAGTTGTGAAATACATCCATGTGGTCTCTTCAGCAGCATCTTTTCTCAGCAGTGCATCATGAAAAGCTTTATAAACAAGAACCAATCCAGGCTTGAAATCTTGGAAGAAGGAAAAGGATGTGGAGAGACTGTTCACACAACCTAACACACAGCCGTTTCCAGAATGAAACATTAAACAATGAGACAACACTCATTGCGATATTGAATGGAAAGGAAGTCTTGCAGAATATAATGTAAACCATATGCTCAATAGCTGTCTGTTTAAGAATGGAATTTACCTAAATTATAATAGAGGTTCACTTATGAAAAAAAATGAGAGTCCATTCACCTCATAAATAATAAAGGGAACAAAAGTGTAGATCATTGGAAAGTAGCAAGCATTCTAAAAAGTCATTTGTTGGGGGTCTGGAAAAATGGTTTTTCTATTTACACTTAAATATGGGTGTGCCTGATATTCTGGGAATTCAGCTGAAAAGATATAATGAAATCAGGCTATGAAGACTTGACACAAGCCTGATCCGGTTTTCCCCGCCTAACCTCTGCTTAACTATTTACTGTTCCTCTTTGGCAAATGCAAAACATCACCCTAAGCAAAGACAAGGTTCTTTTGCTTTTTTTACTCTAATGATTCCACTGGATCATTAATGGCTATTCTTTCTGTTGGCTCTTGGAAATATCACTTTCAAACATTAATGTAGATAGAGTGAATAGAATCTATTTTGTATAAGTGAATTCATATTTTAACTTAGATGAATTCCATCCTTTAGTAATGTATTGTCAGTATGGCTGGACAGAAGGGATAAGCACCAGTAAATCATCAGTCATTTTCTTAGAGTTCTCTTTCAATACTGAAATATTAAGAGTAATAGCTCCCTTGGAGGAGCCAGAATGGAACATTAAAGGCAGCAACCCAGCCAAATTCTCCCAACATTCTCTTTCAAATAACTTTAAAATAATACC
Source organism: Potorous gilbertii (assembly GCA_028658325.1). Lineage (NCBI taxonomy): Eukaryota > Metazoa > Chordata > Mammalia > Diprotodontia > Potoroidae > Potorous > Potorous gilbertii. The sequence continues at coordinate 68,589,515 of CM053773.1, forward strand.
TCAAATCAAATTTTGGAGTGGCAGAAGCAACAAAAGGTCAGGGTAAGACATTTCTCCAGTCTAAGGTAACCTAGGAGGTTAGCAAAAGGTCTGTGACACCAGGGTGGGGACAGCCCAGAGTGCATACAGCAGCAGCACCAGCAGAAAGCCGTGGAGAGCGATGCCACAGCAGCAGCTGCAGCTTTAGGAGCTCTTAGTCCAGAGACAGTAAGGGGGTGGGAGAGGAGGTGTCAACAACTGATAAGAAAGAGACTAGAGCACACCCTCTGCTGGCACTGGATGCAGCTGGCACTGATTGGCAACTCTATTCACCATCTGCAGTTTTGGGTCTCAGTTTGAGGGCAGAGAGGAGCACTTAGAGTTGGTCACAAAGGAGCAGGGGCCCTAGTCACAGTTCCAAGACAGAAAGGAACACTAGGATTTATAGCTGAAGGGGAGCAGGGACCTTTCCTGGGTAAGGAAAAGAGCACAGACCAGGAGAGGGGTGAGCACACTTTTCCCCAGATCACACCACCTTGAAAGCCCCAAAAACTTGTAGACCTCCTAGAATTAGCTCTTAAAACAGTAGCACAAAAAAGCCTAAAGCTTGCACAATGCCTTCCCACCCTGAAGTGAGCAGAGACCAATTTTAACAAATTTCAAAATCAAAAAATAGGTTAAAAAAATGAGCAAAATGAGTGTCTGAGAAGATCAAGACATGAACTTAGAAGACAACAACAACATGAAAACAGTTACAGCCAAAGCCTCAATGAAAAATGCTAATTTAACCCAAGTCTAACAAGAATTCCTTAAAAAGTTGAAGAAAGATAAGAATGGTAGAAGAAAAATTGTGAAAAATGAGAGAGATGCATGAAAATTATGTTAAAACAATTAACAGCTTGGTAACAGAGGCACCAAAAATACTAAAGAAAATAACACCTTAAAAAACAGAATTGGCCTAATGGCAAAAGAGGCACAGAAATTCGCTAAAGAACTCCTTAAAAAGCAGAATAAGTCAAATGGAAAATGAGGTACAAAAAAAGCACTGAATAAAATAATTCTTAAAAATTCAAATTGGGCAAGTGAAAGTTAAAAACTTTCACTAACATGAAACATCAAAAAAAAAACCCCAATAGAACAAAATCAAGACAATGAAAAAATGGGGAAAATGTGAGATATCATACTAGAAGAAACAACCAACCTGGAAAATAGATTGAGGAGAGACACTTTAAGAATTATTGGACCACCTGGGAGTCATGATCCAAAAAAAAGAGCCTAGACATCATATTACAAGAAATTATCAAGGAAAGTTGTCCTGATATCTAGATCTAAAGGATAAAAAGGAAATTGAAAGAATCTATCAATCACCTCCTGAAAGAGATCCCAAAATGACAACTCCCAGGAATATTATAGTCAAATTTTAGAGCTCCCATGTATAACACCAATGTAATGTTCACAGCACTGGTGGTGACTATGAATATGCTGGTATAGTTCTCAATTGCAAAGTATAACACTTTCTATATAGAACACAGAAGAAAAGCATTTATTGAGATAACAGAAAGCCAAATCCCAGAACCAAAAAGCAAAATCAGTCATAGTGACCAAGAAGTCAATACCGGTTATCACTGAAGGGGGCAAAGCCATTCCCAAGCCTCGCTGCTCCTAGTGGAACCTTCCCACAAATTGAGCCTAAGCTATGACTGCCTGTCTATGTCCTTTCCAGCTCTGACTAGCCTGATCAACTTCCTCCCGGTTATGCTCCACTCTTCCTGCTCCACCAACCACATGTGACTTAGGCCTCCATGTGATTTAAGCAGGTTAAATGGGTCTTTTAATGAATGGGAAAGATTTTCTCATTTAAATTATCATTACATCATATCAAGGAGAAAATTTTGAAAGCAGTCAAAAAGAAACAAAATGGCAAGGAGTTAATAGTCAGAATTACACAAGATTTAGCAGCTTCTCCATTAAAGGAATAGAGGGCTTGGAATATGATACTCCAGAAGACACAGGAGCTAGTATTTTTATAATTCATAATATATAATACAATATATAACATATAATAACTTATGCAGAAAATCTAAGTATAGTCCTACAGGGCAAAAAAAAAAGGAAATTTAATGAAATAGAGGACTCTCAAGTATTTTTGATAAAACGATCAGAGCTAAACAGAAAAACTGACATTTATGTACAAGATTCAAAAGAAGCATCAAAATGTATACATGAAAGAGAAATTATAAGAGACTACATCAAGTTCAAACTATTTACAACATGCGAAGATAATACATGTAATTCCTAAGAACTTTATCAGCATTAGGACAGTTAGAAGCAGTCTTATCCAAGATCAAATAAGTGTAATAGCACAGGCAGGAGATGATCTCAGGTCTTCTAATTCCAAATTTAAATGACCTTTCCACTGTACTGGCCTTTGGGGCAGCTGAATGTTTTTGAGCCTCATTTTCCTTGTGTGTAAAATAAGGATTAATTGAATTTGCAGTAACTCTCTCTCAGGGTAATTTCAAGGAAAGTGCTTTGAAACCTCAAAGTTGTATAAGAATGGAAGTCATTATTCTTTTAAAAGACTATTATTCTTTTATTTTTAACATTCTTTTAACATTTTTTTAAGTTCCAAATTCTCTCCCTCCTTCCCACTCCACTGCACTCCCAAACTACTAAGAAGGCAAGCAATGTACAAATTATACATGTGAAATCATGTAAAACATATTTCCATAATAGCTAAACCAAACAAAAAAGAAAGAAAAAAATGTAGAAAACTGTATTTTAATTTGTACTCGGAATTCATCAATTCTTTCTCTGAAGGTAGATAAAGTTGAGTAAACCTGTTAAGTATTATTTTTGTAAGATTTGAGTGTTTGCCCAAAATCTGGCTTAATTTGGATTACTTTTATACCTATATCAAAGGAAAAAGATCCTGGTTCTGTTCACTTTGCATCAGCTTATGTAGGTTTTCCTATGTTTTTCTGAAACTACTCCCGTCATAATTTCTTAGAGCTCACAGGTCCTATTCCTTTTCCTTTTATATCTTTAGGGTACAGACCTAGCAGCGATATTGCTAGGTCAAAGGGTATGCACAGTTTTTGAGCACAGCTCCAAATTGTTCTCTGGAATGGGTGAACTTGTTCACAACTCCACCAATGGTTTATTAGTGTACCTATTTTCCCTTATCCCTTCCAACATTTTGTCATTCAATTGGTGTGAAGTGATATTTCAGAGTTGCTTTAATTTGCATTTCTCCAATCCATGATGATTTAGAGCATTTTTTTCATATGGCTATGCAGGTTTGATTTCTTTTTCTGAAAAGTGCTTGTTCATCTCCCTTGAAAATTATCAGTTGGAGAATGGCTTTTATTTTTATAAAATTCACTCAGTTCCCCATATATTTGAGAAATGAGGCTTTTATCAAAGAAAGTTGCGGTAGAAGATGGAGGAGTACAAAGACTCACATATTCTAGCTCCGAACCTACAGTCCATGGATCTCCTGTAAAAAGAACTCCCAACAAATTCTGGTGAAGGGGAAGTCTCGCAGAAACAGAGTGAAGGAGATTTCTGTTCCAGAGAGCCCTGAAAAACTGAACCCAAAGGTCCGTTGCACACCGAAGGGGAGCGGAGCCCAACCCTGCCCTGGACATGCAGCACTGAGAGGAGCAAGTAGATCCGAGTAGGCTTCAGGGACGAAATCTCCAGCGGCCGTGAAGGTTCCTCCACCCACAGATGCACAGGTCAGTGAGAGAGACGTCTGGACGGGCTGAGAGGGGAGTGGGGTGTCTCCATGACTCGGGCCCCCTTGGGAGGCAGCGGCAGAGGCAGCAGAAGAGGCAGCGGGCCCCCAGAGGCTCCCAGAGCAGGCAGGAGCTCAGCAGAAGCTCCATTACAGAAGGTCTCTGCAGAAAGCCCCTGAGGGAACTGAGGCTGGGAGGTGGCCCTGCCCCAACCTGAGCACCAGACTTAAGCTCCCATTCAATAGCAACCAGGCCTGCCGCCAAAAGCCCTGAGGCTGAGGGGCAGAATTTGAATCTCAGACCCCAAGCATTAGCTGGGTGGATCTAGGTGGGGGGTGGAGAGGACTCTCAGAAGTCAAGTAACTGTCTGGGAAAATGCCCAGAAAAGGAAAAAAAATAAGACCATAGAAGGTTACTTTCTTGGAGCCCAGATGATTCTGCCCTTCCTCTCTGACAAGGAAGAACAATGCTTACCATCAGGTAAAGACATGAGTCAAGGCCTCTGTATCCCAAACATCGGAAATAGATATCCAATGGGCTCAGGCCATGGAAGAGCTCAAAAAGGATTTTGAAAATCAAGTTAGACAGGTGGAGGAAAAACTGGGAAGAGAAATGAGAGAGATGCAAGAAAAGCATGAAAAATGAGACAATACCTTGATAAAGGAGACCCAAAAAAATG
>CM053773.1:68594412-68728174 GCA_028658325.1 Potorous gilbertii
GGGATGATAGAAGAGAGGGCAGATTGGTGATAGGGGAAATTAGAATGCTCAGTGTACTGGGGTGTGGGGAGGGGACAAATGGGGAGAAAATTTTGGAACCCAAAATTTTGTGAAAATTAATGTAAAAAGTTAAATAAATTTATATTATATTGAAAAAATAAATAAATATGGATGTACAAAAAAAATAAAAGTGCTAATAAATGAATATTTCTTCAAAAAAACAAAAAAGAAAGTTGCAGTAAAAATTTTTGATAATACTTCATTGTCTATGATACCTTTTTTCAAAATGTACTTTTCTTGATTATTTAAGTAGGTCTAGTTTTGCTTTTGCTTTGTCCACGATCATGATTATCACCTCTGCCTTTTCTTTAACTTCAACTGAAGCATAATAGATTCTGCTATACTCCTTCATTTTAACTCTGAGTGTCTTTCTGTATCAAATATGTCTTTTGTAAACAGCATATTGTTGGATACTGGTTTCTAATCCATCCTGCTATCTGCTTTCGTTTTATGCATAAACTCATGCCATTCACTTTCACAACTGACTGTATTTCCCTCTATCCTATTTTCTTCTTTTTATCCTTTTTTTTCCCTGTCCCTCCTCTAAAGCCTATTTTGCTTCTGAACACGGTCTCCCTTTTATCACTCCCTCTTCCCCTTTTATCCCCTTTCCCTCCTACTTTTCTACTGGGTATGCTAGTGTTTATACTCACCTGAGTATGCATGTGTATATATACATACACGCACTCAAAATATATATGTATATATTTCATACACACACCTATATTCTTTCCTCTTTGAACTAGTTCTGATGAGAGTGAAGTTTAAGCATTGCAACTCTCCGCCCCATTTTCCTCTGCATTATAAAAGCTCTTCCTTGCATTTCTCTTTTATTTGAGATAATTTTCCCCATTCTATCTCTCCCTTACCTCTTCTTCCCCTTCTCACTCCTTCATTTTTTTGAGATTACTCCAGTATAATTGATTCACACATGTGCCCTCTGTCTTTGTAGACTGTCTGACATTGTGTCCTGAAATTTTTGCTTCTGCACAAGATTGTGGCTGAGTAAACCTGTTAAGTGTTATTTTTATAAATAGATAAGATTGGGTGTTTGCCCAAAATTTGGTTTAATTCGGATTACTCTTACATCTTTATTAAAGGAAAAAGGACTGCTTACTCTGGAGAAAATTAGTTTCTAAAATGACACAATGGTAGTCTACAAGTACATGGAAATTACTGTGGAGAGGCTAGCCACCAATTGTCCTCTGTCTGTCTATAGACACTATCTCATTAGGTTAAGAATAGCGCAGGTACCAACCAGTCTGCCTGGATACTCTTATTTGAAGGTCTGAAATAAACAAAAGACTTCTTTAGGTCTCTATAATCCCTGTGTCAGCATCATTCCCCTCTTCAGTCATTTGTATTCTCCCAAGCCTTTCCTGTGCACGTCTCTGTTCTCATAGCCCTTAGCATGCTTTCCTTCCTTTCCAATCATCAGCAGAGATGTTGATCAATAAAGTAACTTTAGGTACTTGACAAATCAAAATCTCCAAAAGCATTTCGAAGTTCACCACTAACTTTCTTGCTCTATTGATACAACTATTGGAGAGCAACTTCTGAATCCACCAGAAAAGGTTAATAAGATCTTGGATTTTTTTTTAAAATTAAGACTCATAAAAAGAACTTCATCATTTTCCATCTGGCTACACTTATCCAAATTTCATCAGAATCTCATCATCCTAAAAGGTCACATCAACCCTGAAACTCACATATCCTTAGTAACCTCTCCCCCTGGAGCCCTCCCTCTGTTTGGAGAGAATGGAAAGTGGAAAGTCAAAGCTCCTTCCGAAGTCTGCATATAATGAGGGCACCCATCTCACCATTTCCTATCCAGCTAAACTCTTGGATTTTGCCATCCCCACCCCACTACCTTTTTTGGTTTCTTTTTATATGTTGTCCCCCCATTAGATTGTGAGCTCCTTGAAGACAGGGACTGTCTTTTGCCTTTCTTTATATCCCCAGTGCTAGTACAGTGCTTAGTATGTAGTAGGCATTTGTTAGTAGGCATGATAACCACAAAGGCACTTAATAAATATTTATTAACTGACTGACCATTGCCCCTGCCACCCTGTAGCAGCAAGTACCTCAACACATCCAAGATTGCATGTTAGCACAAGTTCTTAGATCTGCTTTTTTTTTTTATATATTTTTTTATTTTTTTTAATTAATTAATTTTATTTCTTTTCAGTGTTCTACAATAACTACCATATAACTTAGATTATTATTTTCCCCTCCCTCCTCCTCCCTCACCGAGATAGGATACAATTTTGTATAGGTTCTACATATACATACCTATTAAATACATTTTCACTGTAGTTATGCTGTGTCGAAGAATTAAAAATGAGTGGAAGAAATTATCTAACAAACCAAAACACAATACACACACACACACACACACACACACACACACACACACACACACACAAAAGATATGCTACATTCTGCGATTGAATTCCATAGTTTTTTCTCTGGATGTGGAAGTCGTTTTGCCTTAGAAGACCATTGGGAATTTTTTTTAAATCCTTGCATTGAAATGAAGTTGCAAGTCTGTCAGAAAAAACTCTCGCACACTGTGGTCATTGCTGCACACAAAGTTCTCCTGGCTCTGCTCCTTTCACTCAGTATCAGATCTGTTTTTCTAAAGGGAAAGCAACTTTTGAGGGGTCAACAATCTTCTTTAATTACATTCACCAACAGAGAAAATACAAACAGAGAAATAAAGACCAACAGACAGGGCTTCTAGCTGTCTAACCATAAGCAATACATACATCAGATCAACAGACAGATCCAACTGTCTAACCATTACATACGTACATAGTTACCAGAGAGAGAAGCACCAACATTTGGGTTTTCAAAGCCAGAGGACGTTTAAATGGCTACTCAGAGTCTCATCTAGCATATGAACCTTCTTCCAAAGAATAAGCTCCCAAAGTAAAACCACACATCAGAGTATATATACACTTTTGAAAGCCGGAGGCATGACCCTTGTGACTCAATGCCTCATTAGAAATTAACAAAAGGTATCTAAAACCTATTATTTGGCAGGTAAGATCTTTAACTCTAATTAACATTACACCACCAAATTATAGTGACCTATAAACACTAATTGCAAGAAACCAAGAATCAAAATCCTTGGCTAAGAAATCATGTCTGACTCACCATGACCCCATTTGGGGTTTTCTTGGCAGACATACTAATGTGGTTTGCCATTTCCTTCTCCAAATCATTTTACAGATGAGGAAACTGGGGCAAACAGGGTTAAGTGACTTGCTCAGGGTCACAAAAGTATTATGTTTGAGACCAGTTTTTAACTCAGGTCCTCCTGATTCTAGGGCTGGCACACGAGAGAGAGAGAGAGAGAGTGTATATATATAGAGAGATATATCTATATATCTCTATCTATCTATATCTATCTATATAGATAGATAGATATAGATATATGTATATATACTCTGCCACCTAGCTGCCCCTAAAAAGTCATGTTTCTTCTTGGTGAGCAAGATTTTAAAAAATAATCTTATCTATTAAAATAAAAGCAAGTCTCATTCATCTATTTTTTAACCCATAAATAGAAATTAAATTTTTCAATTCATCACAGTAAATATCTTGACCAAGGGTTGGTTCTCCCTAGCATCTCATATTCAGGTCTTTCTGTCACTTCTCTAAGGCCTGCTAGAACCGAAACACAATTCATCATATCTCAGTTCCAGAAAAAATACTTCATACAACTTTTGTTAAGTTCATGTTTATGCTAAGTTCAAATCCTGATTTAAACAATTACTAGTAGTATGACTATGCACACGTCATTTAGCCTTCCTATGCCTTAGTTTCCTTATCTGTGAAATGAAGCTAGTCATACCTGTACCACCTGCCTTGTTTCAAGGAAATATTTTGAAATCCTTAAGGTGCTATATAAATATGAGTTATTATGAAGTCACAAATATCGAAGGGGAAAAAAAAAGCTAGAAGGAGTTCTAGAAATTACAACAGTTACTTGGAAGAAAATGATAGGGAGAAGACCAGAGAAAGAATACCACATAAAAACAAAATGACTATATTTCGTCAGAGAAAGTAACACACCCTAAAAGCCACGAGGAGCCAAGAGTTCTCACTACACATTAATAAATTATGCAAGTTCCTATAAAACACATAAAACTCAGTTACATGTCAAAAGAGATAAAGTCTAGCTTGCAGAGTATTCTGCTCCATTTTATTTAGGATCACACACAAGCCAGAAACTTTCATACATTTCATAAAAGGCTACCATGACAGAATTCAATGACTCTGGAGACAAGCTAGAGGAAATAACTGTGCCAAGCAGAAACAGGAAGTGATAAATACAAAAGAAGCTGAGAACTGGAAACAAAGTAGGGACCCATTGAATAGGGAGTAGCTAAACTAATTCTGGGATATTAATGTAACAAAGTTATTACACTATAAACAATTATAGGCAGCTAGATTGCACAGTGGATAGACCACTATGAGTCAGGAAGACCTAAGTTCAAATCCAACCTCAGATACTTATTAACCATATGACCCTGGACAAGTCACTTAACTTCTGTTGGCATCAGTTTCCTCCACTGTAAAATGGGGATAATAAGAATGTCTACTTCCCAGAATTGCTCTGAGGATTAGTAAAAAAAATTTGTAAAATGCTTAGCACAGTGTCTGACACATAGTAGTCTATATAGAAATATTTGTTTCTTTCCTCCCACCCTTCTTTCTTTCCTTCCTTCCTGTTGAATATGATAGAGAGAATTATGAAAAGATTTCTATGAAGTGATTCAGAGTAAATTAAGCTCAACCAGGAAAACAATATAAACCATGAATACAACAGTGTAACCATGAAGAACAATAAATGAAACTGAACAATAAATAATTATACTAACCAAGAATGGTCCTGGAAGAGTTGCAAAAATGTACCTTCTTTTCATTACGCAAGTCAGAGCCTAAGGGTATGGAAGATAGTTTATACTATCAGACATAGTCATTGCACTGCTTGATTTTGCAGAATTTTTAAAAAAATATTTACAAGGGGAAGGTTTATTGGTTAGGATAAATAAGAGGGATATATATTCATAAATAAATGTGAAGTAAAATCAAAAGGCAGCAATTACCAAAGAAAAGAATAATGACACCAAATTTGAGAATTCTGCAAATACCACTGAGTCTGATAGTACTGTTTGTATTGAGTTAAAAGCTATGTTTATAAGCAAAAGTAATTAGCTTACTTCCCAAGATCACTTGAAGAAAAACAAATGGTAGCATCATCAAATAAGGTTGAGAGATACCCTACTTTGTTGTTTAATAAACATTTCAGTTATATATTCACAATTCTCAGCACCAGGGAAATGAAAATTTCTATATCTAGAAATATCTAACAGTCCCTTCCCACCATCACAGAGCTTGTTGTTATACTGTTATACTGTATAATGCTCTTTGAAAGCATTTCCTGAGGGTTGGTTGGGGAGGAGTCAGATATGTGTCACAACACAGTTATCCCTTCCACATTAGGACTTTCCCCATCCTGGTTTTGATATATCACGGGTCGATATAAGAAATTAAATGGGAATTTTTGAAGAAGCCACAGATAACACATGAAGGCCAGTATATGACACAGAAAAAGTTTAGAAACTCAGAAATGCATAAAACATGTATATTGTATTGTATAGTATTATGTAATAGTATTGAATGATATTGTATAGTATTATTGTATTGTATATATTATACAATATATTATATATACAATTATTTATACTGTGTATATATATTTATATTTTATATACAATTATTTATACAAAATATATATTGTATAATATCAACCCAAATTTCATAATAAAAAATAAAATCATTTAAAAAAAGAAAAGAAAAAATTCAGATTTCTTCTCTGGTACAGAGGATGAAAAATTGTTACGCAAACTTTCTAGATCATGGGGGTACGATGCTCCTAATCACTACAATGTGGAAGGAATAACTGTAATGGATTGCACTGGTATTCAGAACTCCATACATAGAGAAATTTTTTCTCCTAACATACCTCCTCTGCAACTGCTAATCTTAGAGGATTGAGAGTTTAAGTAATTTGCCTAGGGTCACACTTGCCAGTATGTGTCAGAAGCGAGATCTGAACTGATGCCTTCATAGTTCAAGGTACACTCCCTAGACACTCTACCTCACTGCCTACCAGGAAAGAAAAAGAAGAAGAGTTGGCATCTACAGAGCATTATCTATTACATCATTAGTAATGTAATAGCATTATCACCCTAAGCATTAGCTCATTTGCTCCTCACAATAATTCTGAAAAGTATGCAGTATTTTCCCTATTTCGGGGGAAGGAAAACAAGATTATATAACTTGCTTGTGATCAGTAAGTATCAATTCTTTCCTGACTCCAACTAATATTTTATCTCCTATACAGCATTAAACAGGATAGGTAGATAGATAGAAAGACAGATAGACTAACAGATAGATATAGACCAATTATTACTCTCTATATTTACCACCACTGTGGGCCTACTTGAAAAACCAAACTTTCAAAAACATTTAATATTCAATTTATTTAATATTAAAATATATCAATAGATCATCCAAATTTTTCTCTCATTTAAAATCACAGCCTCCTTGGGTCAACAAGAATGTGTTCAGGGGATACACTACAGAATTAAATGCACATATTCAAGATGCAGAATTAGAATAATAAAAGAGAGAAGTTGCTTCACGTTCGCTAATCAGAAGTTGAGAAGCTAAACTGATGAAAAACAAGTCTGCTGTCTCATTGCTTAGTCATCTACCTAAGCCCATAATCTATCTAGAGTCCAGAGGTGTGCTGGTAAACGTTTAACAATCAGCTCTCAAAGTTTAACTGAATTACTAACATTTTCTCCATCACTTTATTAAGTGTAAACAATCGATAAAACAGTAAGTCAAGCCCTGATTTGTAGGGATGATTGATTTCTGAAGTGTAAATGCTCACACTGAAAATTTAACAATCAACTCGGCCAGTGGGTACTGGCTCTAGCATATGATTGATACTTATAATTCTCAATTATTTGCAATCATAGATCATCTCCAAAAAGTTAGAATAGCGTAGTGTAAAGTGTATTGGATTTGCACTTAGGAGAAAACTGTGTATGAATGTCACTTCCAACATTTACCAGCTATGTAGCTATGAGAAAGGGAAAATCTCATAACCTTCAAAAGTCTTAGTTTCCCCATCTCCTCAATAAAAGGAAACTTGTGAAGATAAAATGTGATAATGTATGCAAAGCATATTAATTTCAGATATTATCAGATATTATTACTAATTTATTCAGGTAGCTTTGGGTATGTAAACAGCCAGCCCCTTCATTCAATTCAGCAAACATTCATTATCTATCTACTGAATAAGGAACATCATGTCAGGCCTGGAAGAGCAGAAAAATTGCTGTAGAGTCAGCAATGATCTAAGACAATTCTGAAAGACTGATGATGGAAAAATGCTTTCTCCATCCAGAGAAAGAACTATGGAGTCTGAAGGCAGATTGAAGTATACTATTTTCTCCTTTTTTTGTTCTTTTTTCTTTTCTTGTGGTTTTCTCTTTTGTTTTGATTCTTCTTTCACAACGTGATCAATTTGGAAATGTGTATAATATGATTGTAGATGTATGATTGCATGCCATCTTGGGGAGGGGAGAAGACAAGAAGAGAAAAACATTTAGAACTCAAAATCTTGTAAAAGTGAAAACTAAAAATAAATAAATTTAAAATTTCACAAATAAAATAAAGAGCTTCTTTGGGGCACTGACTAAATGAGCTAAGTAACTTTCTCATTCCTTTAAAAAAATTGTGATTGAGTCCATCATTGCCTTCCTAAAGTCTGCAATTTCCTAGAGGGATATGATATACACAAATAACTGTAATGTAAAATAATAGCATCTTGGAGAAGACCCAAGTTTAGATGGAAGAGAGGGTAGAATGAAGAAAATGAACCTGTTAAGGAGACACAGAAATAGAGTTCCTAATGGTGTCTTTATTTACACACTTCATTTTAATTGCTAGTTTAAAAAATATATGTATACATATATATTATAGAAATCTTTAGCTGGTAAGCATGAAACTTCAAAACAAAACAAAACTAACATCCACAAACAGAGGCTGCATTATTAGAAAACAAGATATTATGAAAATATAGAAGAAAAGAAAACCTCACTGTTGAACAAAAGTATCTGCTTATCTGGAATTTAGTGATTTTATACTGTCCTAGTTGAAAATAAAAAGTTTTTGGAAATTTGAGTTTGATTTTGAAAATCAATTTAATAAGTGAAACAAAAGGATAGAATCAGAAATTAGCAATAACTTAACATCTCTTCAACTACCCCTTGCCAGCATGGATTTTCTCATCTTAACCCATAGTCACCCTCCATTTATCTATCAAAAACATTGTGTTGCTAAGGCATCTGTATATACATGTAGTATAACCCCCAAGGCTAGTAGCTTCTTGTCATTCAAGGTCACAGAAAGTCATTTTATAAAATGTATGCCATTTGTCATGAGCAAATTGAATGAGGGTCAGATGGATTGGGGCAAATCCATCATCACTAGTAGAAAAACACCTCAAAGTGCATGGCCCACTGATGGAGGGGTCAATAGTGTCATCTTTGCCTAAAAAGAACACCATTATTTTTTAAAAGGAAGTGGTTCGGAGGGAGGTGAATATTTTTACTTTCTCTCTACCTGCCATTAAAACAAGAGGGAAGGAAGGAAGGAAGGAAGGAAGGAAGGAAGGAAGGAAGGAAGGAAGGAAGGAAGGAAGGAAGGAAGGAAGGAAGGAAGGAAGGAAGGAAGGAAGGAAGGAAGGAGGGAAGGAGGGAAGAAGGGAGGGAAGAAGTAAGGGAGGGAAGGAGAGAGAGAAGGAGGAAGGCAGGAAAGAAGAAAGGGAGGAACAAAGGGAGGGAGGAAGGAAGGAAGGAAGGGAGGAAGGAAAGAAATAGAAAAGTATACATGCCTTTAGTCTTTCTTGAATTTTGGATATGCTGCCACTCACATCCTCTCAAACACTGCCAGCTTCACTTTATTTAATGACTGCAATATTCTAACTGGGAAATGATTTGTGACAGCCCATAAACAGCACTGAATATAAACTATTGTCAAAGAAGGTATTAACAAATTTGTGCTTCTCAAGTTACCACACATGTAATTTTCCCATCATCCTGACAAGAGAAATGTTTAAGGAAAATGCAACCAACAGTTCTTAGATCTATGGGCAATGTTTTCCAAACAACTGCATCCACTTACATCAAACAGGTATTTCATTTCAGCAATATGAATTTTTTTCAACCTCACAGGTGTGCCTGTATTAACTAGAAGCTATAACACCTGGCCTCCCTCCTTTCCTTGCACATAACCCTTGATTTGTCCCTCTTCTTAGACAAGTGACTATATGAACATATACATCAGCTTACTGGGGGCCTCATTTTCAAAGGGCTCTCTTAAGAAAGCATCTAAGGGTTGCTAGAGCCAGTGATGGCGGAAGTCTTAACATGTAATATGACACTAACATGCAGCCCAGTTCACACCAGAACTACACACCTGTTGGCATTCATGGGGTTTAACTGAGTTGACACTAACAACACGCTAATATAGTTCACCTGGCCTATATGCTGACCGAATTAAGGGGCTTCAAACTGACTCACACAAGCTGAATCAGGGAGGTAAAAAAGGACTGTGACCTACATCAAACATGGTGGCAGTTGGGGAGATGGACAGAAAGAGAAAGAGAGAGACAGAGAAAGAGAAAACCAAGTAAAGTTTGGTACCCTCAGGAATCTAGGTGTCATGGTGCACACTGTTAAATATGGCATCCAGACAACCTGAGTTGAAATTCTTTCTCAGATTCTAGCTAGCTGTGTGAACCTGGTCAAGCTGAAAAGTGATTTGATCTTTATCAACCTCAGTTTCCACATCCATAAAATGGAAATAATAGCCCCTACTTAACATTCTGAGCAGGCTGTATCCTAGAGATGGTTTCAGCAGATTTGAGGGAGGAAAACAAATGGAAATTGACAAAACTTATACCATGCCAGAGAATGCTAAAAACTACTTTCTAAAAGTAAATCAAAGTTATCAAATAACCTATATTATGAGACCAAACTAGGGGTAGTTAGGTGGTGTAGTGCATAGCACTCTAGATCTGGAATCAGGACGATCTGGGCTCAAATCTGGCTTCATATGCTTACTAGCTCTGTGATCCTAGGAATGATTTCCCCCTCTATAAAATGGAGGGGTTGTTATGAGGATACAAAGAGATTTTATTTCTAAAGTAGTACACTCAGCATAAACAGTTAAACAAAGTTGCTTGCAGGTTTTAGAATATAAGTTCATGGAGGGTAGGGTCAGTAACTGAAGATGGTTCTCAAAATAAAAAAACTCAATAGGAAAAACTATTGTTCAAGGATTTACTGGGATTGATACTTTTTAAGAAACCATCATTGTGCGCCATACTATTGTCAGAAATGCTATTAGAGATGAACTCATCCCATTCCAAATTTGCTCCAGTCACACTGTGAGAGGAAATACAGTGTAGTAGACCAGATACTGGACATTGGAAACAGCAATGTTTAGGTTCATATCCTACCTCAGACACTTGTTAGCTGTGCAATCTTATGCCTTGCCTCTCTTATCAGTAAAATCAGGGTGTTGGACTCACCCTGAGTTTTTTGCAGCTCCAAATATACAATCCTATGATCTTTGGGACTCTTGGAAAATCAGGCAGAATGAAGCCAGATTTCAGTAAACCAAAAATCAGGTGAAATTGGAAGGAATGGAGAACACAGTAACCAGCATTGCCCTGGAAGAAAGAGCCAGTATAAAAGGGGCATGATTTTTAATTTGTAGACATAAAATAAATGACACAGGGATTATGTATGAAGTTGAGAATTTCAGAAAATCAAGCCTGAGGATGAAAAAAAAGCACTTTTCAAATATAACATACAAATAATTGAAGACAGGTCAGTAATGTGATCTATATAAATACTAGCTATTCCTATTATTATTCATTGTCATTAATGTTATCATAATCACCTAGAAATGTGAGATGCACAAGTTTAGGGACACCTTGCTTACAAATGGTCATACAAGACTGTCTGTACCCTACCTGTGGTAGAGCTTCCAAGCTTGTGTTGGTCTGATCAGACACAGTCAGACACACTTTTACACTGACCCCAACATCATCAGGGTCCTCTTTGAGCACAAAAGAGAAGCAACAACAGTTATCATCCTCCTCATCATCTCATTGTACTAAAGAACGTGACAAATGGAAGAAAAGAGAAGGATCCTAAAATAGGTTCCATTTAAACCGGTGGGGAAGCATTCCTTCTCTATGGGGTCTATAAAACATTAGAGTATTTCACTGAGGTTGTCACTTTTCTCCATTATATATGGATGTCCTACTAAATAGTGAGTCAAAATTAGCTGATAGGCCCTAGACAAATGATACCCAATATGGACACCTGGAAGCTGTGATATAATAACTGACATTTATATCAAATTTTTCATCAAGTCTCACAATAACCCTGTGCATGGGGTAGTACTACAGTTATTATGATTTGAATGTGACAGATGGGGAAACTGAGGCTATAAGAGTTTAAGAGACTTGTCCATAATCACACAATTTGTGTTGGAGGTGGGACTCAAACATAGGACTTCCTGACTCCACTTCCAGTGCTCCGTTCACTGTTTAATCTTGCCTAATTTTCTAAGAAAGTAATGTAAGTCAAAATGTAGAAGCTATCCATGACTATCCATGGTGGGGTCAAACTGGAACAGAAAAATGAAACAGTAAACCAGGCTAAGCTGCTTAAAAGCCCAAATTGAAAAGGTCCAAGGTTTTTGAAAATACATTCATGGAGAAAGGGCAGCACCACTGACTAACTCTGGATAGGTGTCCCTTAAGAAGCAAAAACTGAATATGAGAAATTTCACCAGGGGATTAACTGGGAACCTATCCAATTTTATAATGAAAGTCAGTGGGAAAATAGGATTTGATATATAGAAACTTGCCTTACAGGAACACATCAATTTCCTATACTGATGAATGCCTGTTAATGGATTTTTTTAAACCCCACAAAAGTAAAAAGTTATGTTAGACTCTAATTGCTTTCCTTCTGCATTAACATAAAAACTGTGCTATGCTCAATATTTTTCAATTTTCTTTGAACATAATCTAAAAAACAACATCCTTGTTTACAGGATCTATGAGCTAATAATATACTCTCTGCCTCCCATTACAAATTAACTCCCATCAGCTCTTCTTGTCCCAATCTGTCTGAAGAAGGAACTTTGCCTGTTGGTATGCAATCAGTCATTAGAATGAGCTATTAGCAGGCCCTGTGGTGAGCACACCCGCCACAGCATGCAGGGTTCAAGAAAAGAAAGAATGAGTCTTTTAAGGATATGCTGCTCCCTGGCTTGGGATTATTTCTTTACCTGGAGAAATGCAAATGTCCTATGTACCCTAAGCACAAAAGCCTGTCTATTCTCTCCCCGAGTTATTATTCCCTTGTGAGTACCCTGAATGCTTATGGCTTATGAGCCTTTGTTCAGCCCATGACAGTTTTCCCATTTTCACCACTCTCCCTTTCTACTTTGCCATTGCCTCGTGCTGTCTGACACTCTCCTCTTTGTCTCGTTTTCTTTTCCCTGTGCCTCAGGTTACAATATTCAGCCTCTCCCTGACACCACACTCTGCGATCTGATATTATAACATAAGATGGGAAAGATTTTTGACCTCTGGAACAACACCATGAGCTCATGGGAGACAGGATTCCTGGAGATTTGATGATGTCCAGCCAGCACTCAGAGTGGCTGAGGGAAAAATTTCACACAGGAAAGAGGGAAGAAGGCATGCCAAAAGTACGACAGGATCGTACCTTGAACCCTTCTGAGTGCCCAGTTCTACACACCAAACATGCTTTTGTCTCATGCAATTGATTACAAGAAACTTTGTGATGATGGTGTTTCCGGAAACTAGCAAAATTAAGGAAAGAACTAAAAATGAACAGAAGGCAAGCCAAATAACATTTATGAATACTATATTAGAAACAAGTCATCTCTTTTATTTTTTTACAAGGGCATTTAAACTTTAGATACTTTGAATACTAGAAAATGGAGACCATATACTAAGAGAGTTCTCCTTTTTTAAAAACTCTTTAATCACTACCTCTGAACTCTACTCACATTGAGAAGGTAAGTTTAAGGTGACCTAATCTTAAAATTCTTATTATTTTTTTGGCATCAGTCTTTCGAAGTTTTTGATGGTCTTCATATATTACAACAATATAAGCTTTTGTCCATTTTTTTTTTACCCAACTTGTGATTTTTATCAGTGTAGAGAGCTCCCTCTACCAATTCAAATTGGACCTGTTTTACAGCTTATCGTCTCAGAGAATTGCTTGGACATTGAGAGGTTCTGTCACCTGCCCAGGGTGGCTAGTATGTGGCAGACATGGGAGTAGCGCCCATGTCTTCCTGACACCAAGACCAGTCTTCTTTATGACACGACGCTGCTGCTTTTTTTTTCAAATATTTTAATTTGTTCAATTTCACCTATTGTTGAAATTTAACATGACATAGTGAAAAGAATGCTGGACTTGGAGTCAGGAAGACCCTAGATTCAAATGCCACCTCAAGCATTTCCCAATGTGTTTGCCTCAGTTTTCTTGTCTTTGAAATGGGAATAATAATAGCACTTACCTCATAGGGTTCTCATAAAGATTAAATGATATGATATATTTAAATAATAGTAACAGTCATACTAGGAAACATAGGCAGGTAGGTGGAGCCGTGAATAGAGTACTGGGTCTGAAGTCAGTCAGTCTCATCTTCTTGAGTTCAGATCTAAACTTAGACACTTACTAGCTGTGTGAACCTGGACAAGTCATTTAGCTCTGTACAATGAGCTGGAAAATTGGCTGGAAAAGGAAATGGAAAACCACTTTGCCAAGAAAATATGAAAGAATCACGTACAACTGAAGCAACAGATTAACAGACTAAATAAGGTTTGCAAAATACTTTACAAATACTGTCTCAGTGGATCTTCACTACAACCCTGGGAGGCAGATGTTATGTTACAGTTGAAGAAACTGAGGCAAACTGAGGTTAAGTGGCTTGCTCAGAACCACACAGCTAGTCGGTATCTGAGGGTAGGTCTGAACTCAGGTCTTCCTGATTCCGGGTCCAGCGTTCCATGGTGCCACCTAGCTCCCTCTCTGAAAATCTTAAAACCCTATATTAATGAGAGCTATCACTATTCTTTAGAAGCAACAGGGCATGAAGGATAAAGAACTGCTCTCAGAAAGATCTGAGTTCAAGTCCAATCTCTGCAGTACAGAAGGCAAGGTGCTTAACTTCTCATTGCCCCCAGGCAACTCACAAATTAAGAGAAAGTGAGAAGTGCAGAGGACCCTACACGGATGGAATCAAAGGTCTAGTAAAAAATCTATACACTAACCTAATGTATAGATGATTATTAGATTCTGTTAATTGATCAATATTCCAAGTCATTCTTTAGTGACAGGTCCTACTTAAGAGTTAGATGAACTGGGTTTGAATTCAAATTCTTTCACTTTAATTAAAGGTTAATTGAGTGTCCAGTTTTTAGTTAAGTAACTTTAGGCAAATCATTTAAACTCTCAACCCTCCCTGGAAAACGTGAAGATGAAAATGATGGTCTTTGAGATATATTCCTTCAAGGACTCCGGGACAGTAAATCCTTAGTTTCAGAAAAGAATGGAGATCATGCCTTATATTGTTTTAATATTCCCACAGCTCCTAGCATAGCTCTGAGTATTCAATAATTGTTTGCTAACTGATTAGCTGAGATTTATCATGAGTAGCAGATAAAAGGTCTGACCTTGGAGTTGGAAGGACTAAGTTGATATCACATAATCCCTCAGCACACCAGGTAACTAACTCTCTAAAGCTATAACGTAATAAACAAGTTGCTGATCTGATTCGGTGGAAAGAATTTCCATCCTAAGATATACCCAAGACAGATAAAAAAGTCCAGATCACAAAAGGATGGGCTATGTACAATTCCACTCCAGTTTCTGAGATGGCCACCTGACTCTTGTTATTGCTAATATTTCATAATAAGAATTTGTAATGAGAAGTAGCCCAAATCAATTAATAGCCTGGCCACATAAAGTAAGACTATTCTCTGGTGAATACATTTGCACCAGTGCTTCAGTAATGCCTTAATTATTCATTAAAATGAACTGAGGGAAAAGAAATTTACAATGTGGCACAGATCTATAGAAACACACATCTCATACTGAAATACTAGATCTCCACACAAACCTGGAGCATTTTTTTGGAAGCCGGGATTTGGTGCACTTCTAATTGTGCTTTATGGTCTGCAAAGGTGAACTTCTATATAAGCAATTGGCTATAGGGTTGATCTGAGGGGTATCTTCAAAAGATATCCAAAAGATTGCCCCCAACTGTCTCCCCAATTTTTCTGCCATAGAACCTAAGATTTAAGATGCAGAGAATAATTCTTCCCAATTAACAATTGTAACTGAAGAAATCCTGTACATTAAAATGTAAATACCACCCCCAGAAGGGCTAACACATTAAATTAGTATCAGCTATTAACAACTTAGTGTGAATTAACTTATCAGATCAGCTAGCTGGTCAATTAGCTTTGCTACCCCAGGAAAGTATATTGAGAATGTGGGAGAAGGGGAGGAAAGAGACAGGAAAAAGATCTAGAAGGAATGCAAGGTCCAGGAAGGATATTCAAGTGAGGGTATCTGGGAGACAACTTGGGGACATTGGGGACGTGGAGAAAGGAACTCTAAAAACAAGAGAAGGGGACAGAAACCAACACAAAGGGAGAATAAAAATAACTTCTACTAACTGAACAATTTTGCTTAATACTCGCCCCACCTCAAGATGAATACCTCTGATTTGATATTATAGCCAAAATGTTCTCTTAAAAAGTCCACCTGAGCAGAGCCACCATGACAATACATTTTTAAAAAGTGTTTTGCATAGAGGCATTTAATAAATGAATGAATAATGAATGAATGCCACATACTAGCTAAGGGACATTAGCAGTCTAGCAAAGCTGTTATAATTGAAGTAGAGTACCACAGTCCTCACTGGCAAGAAATAATCCACAAAAGGGAACAGGATCCAGTGAATGGCACTTAGAGGAAGAAAGAGAAATGGATGAGGGCTATTAAGTGACCTCCTCTTGGTTAAAGGCAACAAGAGTCATAGACTGCAATGTAGAAATAACCCATTATGGGACAGGCTGCTCTCATTCCATTAGGGAAGACAGTGAGGGAGGTGGTGGTGTTGTACTAGCATCCTACCTAATTAGTCAAGGTTATTGTTCAGTGATTTCAGCTATGGCCTACTCTTCATGATCTCATTTGGGGTTTTCTTGGCAAAGATACCAGAGTGGTATGCCATTTCCTTGTCCAGATTAACTTATAGATGAGAAAGTGAGGTAAACAGGGTTAAGTGACTTGCCCAGGGTCACATAGCTGGTAAGTGTCTGAGGCCACATTTGAACTCAGGTCTTCCTGATTCCAGGCCAGGTGCTCTATCAACGGCACTGCCTAGCTGCCCAATCAAGGATATGGTGCTAATTCTGCCACCCCATAATTGTTGACAATAACTGCATATCTCCTTTGTTTGGAGCACACAAAGTCCCGACTAGGAGTATCTTAATAATGAAGATGAGACCATGCCATTCATTTATTCAAAAGGCATTTTTTGAATATCTTATAGGTTCAGGATATTACACTGGGGTCCCCACATTCAAACCAATTAAATGAAGCACCTACTGTGTGCATTGACTAAGGGAGGAGGTCAAGTTTAAGTTAGACACCTACCCTCAAGGAGTCTACAACCCAGCAGTCATAAAAATAATGTCCCTACCCTCAAGGAGTCTACATTAACAAAAAAAGAGACCTGACCCCTACTCACTTTTCTAAGGTATCTTAATGTTTATATTAAGCACCTTACACACTTTGGCACCTTTCTCACATCAAGCCTCTGAGGTTAGT
Source organism: Potorous gilbertii (assembly GCA_028658325.1). Classification (NCBI taxonomy): domain Eukaryota; kingdom Metazoa; phylum Chordata; class Mammalia; order Diprotodontia; family Potoroidae; genus Potorous; species Potorous gilbertii. The sequence continues at coordinate 68,611,527 of CM053773.1, forward strand.
AGGGACATACATAAAACTTGATAATGAATATGTTTGCATGTAGGTATCTCATGTACTTCAACTCAGGCCTCAGACACGTACTAGCTAGATGACCCTGGACAAGTCATTTAACCTCTGTTTGCCTCTGGAGAAGGAAATGGCAAACCACTCCAGTATCTTTACCAAGAAAATCCATGGTCCATGGGGTCACAAAAGGTCAGACATGACTGAACGACAACTATATGTACAGAAAGCTCCTGGAAAATTGGAGTAAATGGAGACACGTGAGACTTGGTGGTATAAATAAATCTGCAGTAAGTTTTTAAGCAGAGTTCTTAAATCTGGAAGGAATAGATCAAGGTTTGAAGGAAATAACAGGAAAAACAGTCTGGAGAGAGAGAATTGTGTCTACCCTAGGCTGGGTAGCAAGAGTTAGTTATGTATGAGAAGCACTTCTGAGGAATATGCTTGCTTGTTAGAGGCTAAGAATGCATGTTTTGAGGTAATAAGAAATAAGGCCAGTGGCCAGCAGTAGATGAGAGAGCAAGGTATTGTGCTTGAAGCAATACAACTGATCAAGAAATGCATAGATTTTAGGAAATCTATGTCCTTTAGGCATTTTCCCTATTTACATCCTTTAATAACCATATACCTCCTAACTGTAGACATCTGTGAAAGAGACAGCTAGAATTTAGAAGGCAGCCTGGTAGGAAGGGTCATAACATTAACTGATGGGCTCATGATCTGCCATGGAACACTCTGTAACCTTTCTTTGCACTTAGCCGGCCCTTCAGCACACACATCACAGGTGACCAAGCTGTTGACTATTTGGAAAAAAAAAACAATAATTTGTTCATAACTTGTCCACCATTGTTCCTAACATCCAAATGGGACAATACAAGGAGTGAGGGAAGAAGTGACTGATAAAGACCTACATTTGGGCCCAAACTTCTGCAAGCTGGTAGACTATTAAAAAAACAACAGTACCTCTCTTCCCAAAGGCTTCCTTCAAGGCTTCTTTAGCTAACTATGAAACAATCAAATGCAAATAACTTCACTTTTTAAGTTAACTAATAGGAAGACAGGAAGATACAACACAGATTTATCAAATAAGATGGTTACATTTGGGAGTGAGAAGAAATTGCCTTCTGATGAAAAGTAACGATCTCTCTCTCTCTCTCTCTCTCTCTCTCTCTCTCTCTCTCTCTCTCTCTTCCAAATTTCCAAGACAATGCCAAGAGCAGAAACAATCACAATATCAAATTTCTTTTTAAAAAATACTCCTACCCCTCAATGATATCATAATAGAGGGCAGGCTTCTCAACCTGTTTTGTGTCACAGACCCTTCCGCCAATCTAGTGAAGCCCGTGGAACTCTTCTTAGCAAAATGTTTTTAAATTCATGAAACAAAACATACAAGAATACAAAGAAATCCAATTACATTGAAATAAAGATGTCATTTTCCCCCACGCAAATTCATAGGCCTCTTTTTCCTCTGGTCTATGGACCCCAGGCTAAGAAATCTTGATCTAAATCTAGAAAGAAATTCAGAGATCATCTAACAAAAGTCTCCCACTTGATGGATAAGGAAACCGAGGTCCAAGGAGGATAGTTGACTTTCCCAGGGTCACCCAAGTAATAAGGAGCAAAGGCAGAACCTGAACACAAGTCTTCAGACTCTAGATCCAGAGCTCTTTCTACTGTGCTGTGTTTCCTCCCTAATTCTAGTTCCTTACAAATAAAAGGCTGACCATGTGGCAAGAGGAAAATACCCAAGTCACCCAACTGGATTGTGTTCCTTTTATAATAAGGCAGGTCCTGACCAAAGCAAAGTAATACATAATTTCACTTTGTGAAAGGATACGGACATTTTCAAAATAAGCCAGACTCCATGGATCATCATTCTCCCTCTTTCCAGCACAAATTAAGTACATTACAGAATCCAAACCTCAGTATTCAGTGACTGATTACAACCATCAGGAGTAAGAGAGTTTAAACTCAGCATTTCAGATGCAACATGTCCCTGGCTCACTCCTAGCCTCCAGGCTCCATAAATGTCCCCTCTACAGACAGTAACACTCTACAAAGGTGCCTGTAATTCCCAGCTCTGTGACTTGTACTTGGTTGTGAGGAGCTAGACAAATGTATTATAGGAAATCATCCAACACCAAGTGCAGATGTCTGCTAATACTGAGGACTAACAGGCCTATTTTCATGTCAGTGACCACAGTTTACCACCACTTGAAGTTATACCATCACCTAGCATGGCACCACATGCAATTAGGGATCTGGAAAATGCTTTGTGATGAGTTTAGATGATACGAGTTCTCTGAATTTATCATTGTTCATGCACTTTAATTAACCACTAAAAATACAGGAACTCAACCTTCATGCCAATCTTTGTTCACACATTGAATCCATTTTTAACGACGCATTTTTAATTTGCTCTTGAGCATCTACTTATACATCTGTCAGTGCTTTCCTTGTAATTCTAGGCAATAACTGATTCTTTTTTGAAAAGGAGAATGTGTCTGACTAGGAATTTAGAAGGTCTTGAACTTCAATACAGGCTCTACAAAGAACTCAAAATTTAGAAAGCCTTTGCTTTAGTGGTATAATTAGAGAGGACCCGAGAAAATGGGAGCACTAGGTAAACTGTCTTGTGAGCAATTAATTGCACTGACAATGCAGCGAAGCCTACCTAGTATCTGGGGGGTTTAAGTAAGAGAAAGTGTAGTCACCAATCACAATCTTGTTGCCTCTTAATTTGGGGGTAATATGGAGAGCCAGGTCGTGGGTAGGGGTACATTGGCACCATCCAAATTGCCTGGGATTTCTCCCTGATGTAGCCACATCTTATGTCTCTTCCCTAAAGCCCCACCTGGGGGAAGAGTGTTACATCTATACATTTTTTGTCCTAGTGTTGCAGGTACCCCTGTGTTAGACTTTAGTACCATCCCCACTGGTTGGAGTTCAGTTTTCCCATAAATGTCAAGTCTGTGATGAGACCATCTGGAATATCAGATCTGCATTTCTGATATTCCAACTGTTCTGGATTCTGCTATCACCCTGAGGGCTTGTTTGAGAGCCCCAGGTAGAATATCAGTAGACTATAAATTCCTTAATGTGAGGGATTGTGTTCAATTTCTTTTTTTTTTATATGCCCAGTATCTAGTAGAGTGCCATAGTAGTGAGCATAGTAGATCCTTTAAAAGTGCTTATTGAATTCAACACTTGGACAGATTACAGCTTTTGGGTTCCCCACTTTCCTGTCTTTGAAAAAAAGAATGATTTTTGTCAATTCCACTTGGAAACACATTAAGAAATGTTGATTTACTAATCAGTCAATAAGCATTAACGTGAGGCATTATGCTAAACATCAGGGGTATAAAGAAAGGCAAAACAGAATCAGGAAAACAATTTATACTAACTATAACAACAACACTGTCAAAACAGACAACTTTGAAACACTCAGTAACACTGATCAGCGCCTTGATTGGCCACAATTTCAGGGAACTGATGATGATGAATGCTACCTGGCTCCTGACAGAGGAGTGATGAGATACATGCAAAATGAGAAACACATTTTTGGAGATGGTCAATGTGTAAATTTTTGTTTGTTTTCCTGCATATACTTATTACAAAGGTTTTGTTTTTCCTTTTTCCCACCTGAAGGGGGATTCAGAATGGGGTAATGGGAGAGAGGAAAAGAAAACCTAATGTCTGATAACTGAGGGAAAAAAAAAATTTCAAAATAAAGTAATACAAAAATATGGTTCCTGTCCTCAAGAAGCTTACATTCTAATAGGGAAAAAATAAGCAAATAACTATGTATATAGCAGATATATAGTGAGAGTAGATGAAAGACAATCTCACAGAAAAGGCACTTTTTGAGAAAAGTCTTGAAGGAGACCAGTGAAGTTCAAAGGCAGAGGGAAAGTAAGGAAGAAAAGCTTTCCAGGTATGGGGTACGGCCAATGAAAAGGAGCTTGTGTTCAAGGAGCAGTAAGACAGGGCTCGTACGGCTGGATTATAGAATATGTGGAAAGGAGCAAAGTGTAAGAAGTCAGGAAAGGTAGAAAGGAGTTAGATTGCTCATACTGTCCGATGCCAAACAAAGGACTTCATATTTAATCCAGTGAGAAATAAAGAATCACTACAGTTTATTGAGTAGGGAAGTGAAATAGGCTTCCATTTTAGGAAAATCACTTTGGCAAATGTATAGAGGGTAGAATGAAGTGGAGATAAACCTGAAGAAGAGTGAACATTTGGAAGGCTATTGCAATAGCTCTGGAGTCTGGTCAGGAGGTCCTCTCCCAGGTTGATATATCTGTAAGTAGAAAGATGGGGACGTATACAAAAGATGTTTTAGAAAAAAGTAGAAAGGATAAGACCTGGTAACAGATTGGAAATCTGAAATGAGTGAAGTGACATATGGATAACACCAAGGCTGCAATTCTGGTTGACTTAGAAGATGGTACTTTAATAATTAAGAGGAAAGTTGGGAAGAGGGGACTGGTTTGGGTCAAGAGGAAGATAATGAGTTTGTCTTGGACATCTTGAATTCAAAATGCCCATGGGGAAAGGAACAAGGTGACTATGTGCCAATTAGTGTACCAAATGATGTACAAATATCATCTCATTTGATCCCTACAACAGCCCTGGGAGATAGGGGCCATTATCATTCTCATTTTACATATGAGGAAACTGAGGCAAACAGAAGTTAAGTGACTTGTCCAAGGTGACCCAGCTAGTAAGTGTCTGAGAGTGTATCTGAACTCAAGTCTTCCTGATTCCAGGCCCCCAGCCCTCACAACCATCATGCAGGGAAAACACCCTTGAGGAGCAAGGGCTCCTCCATTGCCTCCACCAACTATCAACCAACTGCCATGGACCACAGAGAAACCTAAGAATCCACTCTGGATCATACTCAGGGAAATAATCTTTACACTTGTTTGTTGTTTAGTCATTTCCAACTTCAGGACCCCTTTCGGAATCTTCTTGGCAAAGAAACTGGAATGATTTGCCATTTCCTTCTCTAATTCATTTTACAGATGATGAAACTGAGACAAAAAGGGTTAAGTGACTTACCCACGGTCACCTAACTAGTAAGTATCTGAGGCCAGATTTGAACTCAGTCTTCCTGACTCCAAGCCCACCAGCCAGCACTCTATCCATTATGCCAACAAACTTCTTTGATTCCTAGTGGAGATAAAACCAGACAACTGCCTGTGCTGCATAATCCCCTTTTCTTGAGAAGCCAAAGCTACTGAAGACCCACAAAAGAAAGTTCTCACTGCCAAAGTCCTTGGCCTAACAAATGGTTCAGCACCAGAAAGGCATGTATTTTTATTGTTCAAAATGGAACGGAAATAACATCTGTCTTGCAAGTATACCCTAAGGACCACTTGGCTTTTCCAATTGACTTGTAGTTGAAACCTCTCGTGTGCACTGTCTCTCACTCTTAGAATGTGAGCTTCCTGAAAGTAGTAATTATTTTATTTTCTTTAGCACTGTAGTTTGCATAAAGTGTTTAGTAGATATCTTCTTTATGCATTCATTCATTTCATTCATTCCTTCACTTCATATTTCATCCCCACAACCCTATAAGGTACATCATATTATTAGTTTCAGTTTCCATATAAGGAAACTAAGGCCCAGGGAGATTAAATGTCCTGCCCAGCACTAGGCAATTAGTGTCTTAGGTAGGATTCAAACTTGGACACCAAACCGCAGGGTCTCTAGTATTAACTGAAAGAACTCATGAAATCAAAATAACAAAAGTATATAGACAAGGGTGTGTTGGTAAATGTTTATCAATAAGCTTTCCAAAAACTTCAAGACACATTTTAAAGTTTAATCTGCATTATGCACATTTTTCTATTACTTTCTTAAGTCTAGACAATTAACAAAACAATAAAACAAGTCCAGGAGTTTACTGATTTCCAAGGTTTAATACTCCAAAAATTTTATGATCCATTTGAGATGGCTCTAACACATTCCTGCACATAGAGGGAGATTCCTAAGGACTTCTGGAAGCTCAATGGATAGTCACTTTTTCCCCAAGAGATCATTTGAAAATCTTAAGAATGACCTATTGGGATGAAAGTTAAAATTTTGCAGGCCCATCAAATCCATCTTTAGACTTCAGCTTCTTCATCTGCAACATATGGAGGTCAGCTATATGACCTTTAAGACTCATTCAAACTCTGACATTTTATAATTTTGCATGAATAATTTTTAAGGATAAAATTTCATAGGGATGCAGCAGGAATATACCCTTGCTTATCACAACCTAGACAAGGGAATTCTTAATGGACCTATTCTTTCCTGCAAAGGTAGCTCTTTTGACTAACTATGGATCTCATTTAGGAAGCTCTTCCTAAGTGCCTCTCCCAAGACTTGATGCAATTGGCACGCCTTCCATAGGAGCATCTCTAAAACCTTACCACCTTTAAGGAATCTTTCTGCAACTGAACCTCTGCATAGAGACATCTTCCATGACAAGGCAAACATCTCTGGAAAAATTACTTCTTGTTTTCACCTTTCATAAAAAAATCAGAAGGCCATCAAATAAACTTAACTTTTTTATTGTATCTTTCAGGAATTATTAGATGATTTCTACAGATGCCTGGAAAATACCATTTTGAAAGAAAGCCTTTAAAGAGGCATTTTGCTCTAATAAATCAAATGCTTTTTTGTCAACAAAAAATAAACACAAGGAGATCTTGTATCCACTATACTTTTCAGTCAACTCTGTAACTATAAAGATGTATTCTTCTGTAAAATGTTATTTGTACAATTTTTTCCCTTCTAAAGTTTTTATCAAGTGTATCTCAATGCAGATATAGATTATTTTCATAAAAGCTTTGTATATATGGTATGGTAGGTCAGCAGTTGTTGGTGAAAGTATGCTTCCTCTTTGCCTACCCTATGTGGACACTAAAAACAGATAAAAGGTGAATTAGCAAACCATGCCCATATATCTCTCAAGGTTAGGACTGAGAGCAAGAGAGCAAGGACCCCTTAAGCTACCAAATGGCACAATAAAGTAGATATAACACTTTAGACTTCTCATAGTCAATCTTGAATATACAAGAAATAAAACAGCCTGACCTCATTCTTTCCTCTCTCCTTTCCTAGTTCTTTGGCCCAGTTCTATCTCATTTAGCTCATTTAGTCTGGGGTTAAATATGCCCCAAAAATATTATCATGCAGTATTTCATAATTTTATCAAAATTGGCTCAGGCTTATTCCCATTAAGATTTGTATCTCTTTCCCAACCTCAAATTACCCAAAGGAATACACACTTGCATTATAACTTAGAATACATTTACTGAACAGAATTGGAAACTAAAGACAAAACATTAAACTCCAGTGCTACCATGCCAGTAAAGGTCTGAAATCTCTACTTCCTTCCACTGAACCTTCATTCAGGTATTCCCACGTGTACCCAAATGACCTTTCAGCTAAGCACTTTCCAAATTTCCTTTCAAAGTCTCTCAGGGAAAAAGGAGGAATCAGTCTCAATAACATCCACTCTTGCATCTAGTACTTCGGTAAGCAAATCATCAGAGGATTCAAGATCAGGAAATATCTCTATTTTCTCCCAGGAACTGCTGATCATCACCATATCATCCCCACAAAGTTCCAGCTCAACGTGCTGCTTCAGTCTCCTCTTGCTATGCCTTTGCTTGAGTGCTTGTAGCCTCACCAGCAGAGCAAAAGCTTCCAGTTGCTACTCAAGGATGCCCAGGACAGATGAGGAAGGTTCCCTAGTTAACAGCCAGAGGTACCTCCAACCTGAACCATGGAGCTTCCTTCATCTCTCTCTGGCATATAAGTGTGCTTACCATAAAACAGGTAACCACATTTGTTTCCACTAGTCCCACTTAGCAGGGCATTAACTAATGAAATCTCAGCCCAGTGGATTTCTACTTTTCTCTTCTACTTGGGCATCAAGGTAGATTGCAGGAAATAGAATCTAAACTATTTCAAAACACGGATTACAATTACATTGTTCCTTTCCCTTTTTCAGATAATAATAAGTCCAAACTTTGTTTCAAGACTCTGTCACCTTCCACCTCCTTCCTGAGATTCAAGCTCACAATTCAAACCCCCGCTCTCACCCCATACTGGACTGGTCCTGACTCAAGCACATTTCCTGGTAGTTTAATAGTAGGTTTAATACTGCAACAAAGTAACACAAACGTAGATTATTCAAAAGTGAACAAATTGAGATTTACCTAGTCATAGCAGAAGAATATAATTAAGAAGAGGCAATGAGGATGCCTCAAGTTGATTCAGCTGAGCAATACTCCCCTGAGAGAGAGACCTTCTTAGCCAAAAGTCAGAAAGATTGCTCCTCATGGCTATTTTGTTCTCAGGTGACCAGGAAGCAGTCAACTGCATGATCATTTTTTTCTCAAGAACCAACTAAGCCTAGAGAACATTTAAATATTTTCTAAGGAATAATTAACCTAATTGCCATACAGGGACTGGGATTATAGTACTGCTCCTATCACACACCCCAGTGAGTACTATCCTTTACAATGTGGTCACAATATTTCCTTTCTTCCTCTGATTCTTCCACATATATAGCCTGTACCTCCCAAACAAGACTGTCGGATTTCTAAGAAAATAGACTTCAGATATATCCTGGTAGGTGCCCCTATGAAATTTAACTGAAAAATGAACTCTTGCTTAGCATCTCATCTCTCTATAATGAGAGAAAATCATAACTAGAGAGTCACTTTAATCTACACTTTCACAAGTGTAGTGGAAAGCTTCTGTCTTACTCTGCCTTCCTTGAATCAGATTTACACTGTATCTTCAGGCATATTTTTATAGTGCCAACCCATCACAAATGCTTTTCTGTCTCACATATAGGAGTTTCTAGAGAAGGTCCTAGGAATTAAAAAAAAACCCTCTTAAGTTGGTACTCTTAGGTCAGAAGGAGAAGAGAGGCGATCTATCTCAAAGTGACATGAGTTAATGTCCAGATTAGTGAATGTGTTTACTACACTTAGAGCTCTGGAGGTGCTGGACATCAAAACAAAACAGAAACAATCCAGCTACCTTTAAAGAGCTAACATTCTATTAGGGAACAGCAAATGCTCAATTTGTACAGAAATCATTGTGATAATCTCTATTAGAAGAGGTTCTTAACCTTTTTTGTGGCATGGATCCCTTTCTCAGTCTAGCAAAGTCTATGGATCCTTCTCAGAATAATGTTTTTAAATGCATAAAATACACAGGATTACAAAGGGAACCAATACATGAAACTACAGTTATCTAAGTAGTTATTTTTTAAAGTTCACAGAACCCAGGTAAAGAACCCCTGCTCTGCAGGGTATAGAGTAGGTCTACCAATGTTGTTACATATCTGTATGCATATGAGTATATATTTATACTCATATGCCTATGAGTATATATGTAGATATTTAAATACAAATAAAAAATATTAAATATAAATATCTACATATATGTGTATAATAAAAAAACAGCTATCCAGAGGCCAGTATTTCTGTATACTCTACCACCTAGAAAAGCTCTAGATGAAGCATAGATTCCTCTTGAATCAATATGAATTCAATCCTTCAAGAAACACAGAGTAAGTCGAGCTCTGGAATAAAAGTAAGAACATTTTTTAAAGAAAAGAATCTCTAGTAATCAAGAGAGAATCTCTTAAAATGAAGAAAGATCTAAACACCCCAAGATTACACCCAATATTCCATGATTGGATGACTCACCAGACAGAAAACAAATGGTATTTCTTTGGGGATGATAATGCTTATAAATGGTTTCACGCTAAATCCACATACAAGAGCCAGAATGTATATAAGAAGCAAAATGAATGTAAAAAGGAAACAATCAGTGGCCAGCAGAAGCTATGACAGAGGTTATTAGTGAAGAACAGACAATATAGACGTGCTAAACACAAGGAAAATGGACCAAAGATGAAGAAAAAAATCACAGATAGCTTTTGCCATCTTCGGGGGGACACTAATAGTCATCTGTACTTTATAACCTGTAATCCTCCATGTCACAAGGAACTTCCATTGTAGTAAACAGGGGGAGCAATAGCTAGAGAAAAAGTTAGCTATGGTTCAATGGTCTCTAAGCACATAAGTGTGCCAAGAGGAAGGAAAATCAATCAGTACAGTCAGCAGTCAAGGCTGGAGGAGACAGGTTGGGAGCATATAGTAACATGGTGGTAAGCTGCCATTCAGTACAACATCCAACACTAACCCCACAGGCATCAGCATCTACAACTATATCTACAGCATATTGCAGCAATTTTAAAAAGCAAGGAAGTATATAACTGAAAAGATGATAAAGGAGGTCACAGAAAAAGTGCAGAGTCCCAGGTTCTCCAAATGCTTCTGTTCACAGCTTACATCGGGACTAATTGGACAAAGCAATAGAGCGCTACGATACCACCTCAAAAGGAATCAAAAGTGCACATGGTCCTAGGGTAATAGAAAGGTGCACAGTGGATAGTAGTTGGCAGCAGTATGTTACTAGAAATATGTTTATATGCTAGAAATGGCATAAAAGACATCATCAAGGACATTCATCACTGGAAAAGAGGGCGACCAAGCAAGAATAGGGGGGGACCAACAGATAAGGAGCCTGAGTGCTGAACTGGTTACTTAGAGATATTGAAGGAGCATGAGAAAGGGCTGAAGGATTCTTGGTGGAACCTCAAAGGCAATATAGGGAGAAGACACGAACAAGAAGGGCACAGGTTTAGAAGACATGAAAGGATCACTATCTGTTCTTGTCAGAAGGAGTGCTCCTCCACCTAAAGTATCTATGTAAAAGTATCTAAGAAATAGGTATATATTTCAAAAGATTTCCATCAAATGAAAAGATCTAAGTAAAAACTATGAGCTACTCGTCTACTTTCTGTTTTGTTTTGTTTCGTTTTTCTTTCTCACAGTCTCTCCCATTTGTTATAATTCTTCTATGCAACATGACTAATGTGAAAATGTATTTAATAGGAATGTATGTGTAGAGCCCATATAAGATTGCATGCCATCTTGGGGAGGAAGCAACAGAGAGGTGGAAAAAATTTAAAATATATGGAAACGAATGCTGAAAACTATAAATAAATTAACTAAGTGGGGAAAAAAACGTATCAGCTACTCAAAGGACTCTAAAAGAAGGCTCATTTTGAGATAACAGATATTTTATTACCTCTCCAAGGTAGGTTCATGAACCCCACATCTACTCTTTCTTAAAAGGATTCCTAGTTTTCTCTGAAATAATTTCTTTTATTGGAATGTCAAAACATGTTAGTTCAGAGTGATGAGTCATTTTAGAGGAGATGAATCATGCACTCTTAGACTTGGAAGAGGCCACAGAGGTTAGTTATTCCAACCCAAGCTGTAGTAGAATTCCCTCTATAACATCACAACAAGTGGTCATCCAGCCTCTGCTTGAAGACAGTCCAGGGACTGAAGATTCCCAACCTTTAAAGGCCACCTATTCCACTTTGGGGAAGTTCAAACTGAAAACTACTATATCCCTATGGGTTTCTTCTTCTACAGGTTAAACAGTCACCAAAATACCTTTTAAAATCCAAGGGGCAATGCCAGTTATGGATTAGAGCACTGGCCAACAGCCACCATTATGTACCCAGCAGTACTCACTATAAACAGAATCCTCACATTTCCAGGAATCAGGTCAAATAGGTCAAAAGTTGACACTGGAAGGAAAATCTGATACATCCTGAGATCCACAGGCAATACCTTTTCTTATGCCATTATGTCCAATTCTCTTACCTGATTGCCCTCCCCTGGACAAGCTCTAGAAGTCTAGATTGTCAATATCATTCAAAAAATATATGGTCTAGAATTGAATAGAGAATTTCATATATGGCCTGCCAGGGCACAGTACAAAGGAACTATTTCTCATAATTCTGTCATTACTGCATTGTATTTCTATTAAAGCATTAGCTGTTCTGGCTACCAAGTCAAAGTGCTGATTCATCTTGAGACTGCCATTAATGAACTAAAGAGGAAATCACTGAGCGCAATCACTACTTATGTGTAAAGATATAGTGATATACAATACATCTTATTCTGATTTTTTAAATAAACAGTATATTAACTTTAACAGGTATTAGCATGTTGTGGCACAATGTATACCTAGTATATTCAGGGCATATATATAAACATCAAGGAAGTCAACAGATAATTAAGATATGATCTCTGCCCCCAGGGAGTTTACAATCTAGTAGAGAGAAATGGTACATTTTCACTCTACAGTTAGGAAAGTGCTAGACATATACTAGGTGCTCATCAAAACACCTGGAAACCAGTGAGAAAGGAAAATAGTTTGTCCATACCAGTCCTGATTCCTAGGGGAAAGAGCAAGGGGTCAGACAGCAATCTTTCATTAGCATAATGAGCTACATGAGCTGGTATCTAAGAAGCCTTAACATATAATCTGTCCTTAGCTAAATGAATTTTCAAATCCAGTGGGAGATCCAGCCTACAAGTTCACTAACACTACTCTGCCAGGCATCAAGATTAGGGATGTTTAACCTCTTCATTGTCAAGGACCCCATGGCAGTCTAGGCAAAATCTATTGATCCCTTTTCAGAACAGTGTTTGTAAAAGCACAAAATAAAATAGTTAGGATTGCAAAGAAAGCCGATTGTATTGAAATGCAGTTATCAAAAAATTCAATAAACAAGTTCACAAACCCATGTTCAGAACCCCTGATCTCGAGATGATAAAACTACCAAAGGCACTTCAGAGTATCACTCAAATATCTATTTTTAAAGAAACCAAGCTATTTTTAAAGTAATGAGGAAATCAATTATTGAATATGACTTTTCTGCATTTTTATCAACTCTTATTACAGAAATGAATTTTTAAAATACTATGACAAGTGGATTATTGAGCAAACATGCTTCACTATTTAAGGACGTTGTCCTTCCTTATACCTTGGTCATCCCAAAGACATATGAGTACGAATACTCTTCCTTTGCTAAAATGGAGGGAAAAAAGTTGCCACCAAATACCTCTTAAGACTGGAGGGAGGGGAGGAGGGCAATGCCAGTCATGGGTTAGAACACTGGCCAACAGATCCACCATTATGTACCCAGCAGTACCCACTACAAACATAAACATCACATTTCCAGGAAGCAGGTCAAGGTTGACACTGTGAGGAAAAGCAACACTAGCCGCCTTTTTAGTGTGTAGCATCCTGCTTGCATTCTAGTAACAAATCTGATGCAACCTGAGACTCACAGGATACACTTCACAAGCTTAACTACCTCACCAAGAGGCACCACAACTTGGAAAACAGCCAATCCCCAGATTTAGCTTTTCTGCCTCTCTTAGGGCCACCAAGGAGACTGATTGCATCTTGTCTCAACTCCACGCTATTTGCAGTCCAGTCTTTAAAAAAAAAGTAGAGAAAAGGGTTCTAAAAGAATGCCTACTCTTTATAAAACCATTTAAAGTCTATCTGCTTGAATGGGTGGTTGAAACCCCTTCTGGATAACCCTACTTTCACTTGCTCTTAGACAGTAGAATCATTAATACCTGTAATTCATCCTAACTAATAAAAATTCATACTAGTTAATTTGCTGACTAATTAGAATTTAAAAGGGTACTATTCCTATTCAGGCAACCTCATTTAAGAGCTATTGAAATCCTTATACAAGACTTAGGTGAAAAGGGAGAACTGAGTCTGTTTAAACTTCTAAGTGGTCCCCCTTCAATACCTTTTGTTCGCTCAAATCCCTTAAAGCTCAGTAGGCTAATCTCATTGGATTAGCTGCATTAACATTTCTGGTATCCTCTCCCCTTCCACCATGCCCCCCACCAGCAACCTCAGTCTAGAGAGCACTAATATGCTACCAAATCCTCTACTCCAAGCATCACCCTTTATGCTACAGCTGTGTTCAGAATACCTGACACACTGCCGCTAAGAATGACAGCTCTGCCAAGGCGCTGGTTAGGGGTACGAAAGGGTGGAGGGGTGGAATTAATTTAAGATAACATTCACTCAATACTCTCTCTCTCTCTCTCTCTCTCTCTCTCTCTCTCTCTCTCTCTCTCTCTCTCTCTCTCTCTCTCTCTCCCCCCCCACCCCCTCCCTCTATCAACCAAATCAGAAGACAGTTTAAAAATAAATATAAGCTTTTTTCTTTTCTTTAACTACCAATTCAATGACACAATTTGGATTAGGATTATTACAATAATTTGATATATACAGAGAGAATAATAACCTGGAATGTACATGGGACTAGGAGTCAGGAAATCTAGGTTCTAGTTCTGGCTCTGGAATTGACTAGTCTTGGGACCCTGAGCAATTAATCAATCAATCAACAAATTACTAAAATTTTCCAACTCTTAATTTCTTCATGTAGAAATTGAAGGCGTGGGACCAGATTAATTCTAAAATCCCTATATAATGCAATATATAATAAGATTAAAAAGTCTTTGTGTTGAAATCAATGATACTAGTGGAGAAGATTTTAGTTCTATCAAGACTTCTCTTCCATCAAGAGCTCTCAGGAATCATGTAACACTAAACAATACAGAACCATTTCAAGATATTTCTAGTTTAGCAAAGGGCTGATCAACAAAATGAGTTATTGGAGATAAGTCAAAATCCTGGCCCAACAATTTTGAATAAAAATTTGCTTGCTTGTCTATATGTATGTCTCTGTCTCTCTCCTTTCTCTCTCCCTTCTTTCTCCTCCCCTTCCCCCTCTGCAGCCCCCTCATTATTCAGTCAAGCATTAAAAAGCTCAAACTTAATTCAGGTATTCAAATGTGATCATGAACATATATTTAATAGTCTTTTGCATTATTTTCCCAACCTGAAAAACAGGAATAAAGGAATAATGGATTTGGAAGTGCTTAGATAGTAAAGTGACTGGGTATCTGTTATGTATTAAAGAAGGTGAAACATTTTGAAGTTATCATTAAAATCTGTGACCAGCATAATACTACTAATATACTTGAGTTGGTCCTTTAGTAGGCTGTTAATGTTTGAGAGGAAAAGGTTGTCATGAGTACTACAGTACTTTATTTGTCAGTGACAAATATAAGTATCAAGTTTGAAACTGAATGATAATAACGGAGATTTGTGATTTCATTAGGGTAGGAAATTCCAGTTACCTCCAGAGATGCAGACTGACAACTTGCTCTAGTCCAGACCTGCACAACCTGGCTGTAGGTAGGGGCCAAAATGAAAACAGGCTAAACTTCTTCAGCCGCAGATAGGTTAGACTAGAGATAGATTGAGAAGGTTGGTTGTTGCAGGTCACATGACAAACAGGAGCTAGTGTGCAGTGGCAACCCTACATTGTTCGTGGCCACTTGAAATCCTTTGTTGGGGCAGCCCTGCTCTACTCTTAGAGCTGTCTAAAGCATTTATAGGTTGTGACTTGTCTGTGATCACTCAGCTGGTGTCAGTTTAAATCCAGATTAATATACATACATTATATAGCATAGACATGCATATGTTATATGTATATAATATACATATATAAGTGCATACGTGTATAATGTATATATACATATATGCCTGTGTATTTATCATATGTATTATATAGACAAATGTATATTATGTTGTATATATAATAGATACGTATAGTTTTTTAACATGCTTTCCCCAAAAGCAATCCGAAGAGGATAGTAGCGCAACTATTATTGCCCTTATTTTACAGGTGAGGATAATGCAATTCAAACAAGGGATATAATATCTAATGAAGAGGGATTCAAACACAGGTCTTCTGATTCCAAATCCTGTGTTCAGCTCATGACACTACACTGTTGTCTTAGAAAGAACCTTGAAGAGATCGATTCCAACCCCCATTCCGCTTATTTTTATAGATGAGGATACCGAGTCTCAGAAAAACCAAGTGATTTTGTTTCAAAGTCACACAAGTGTTCATCACACACTCACTTTGCGCAGTGCATTGTGCTAGACACCAGGCACACACAAAAAGGAAACAGTTTCCTCCCTCAGGGAGCTTATTAGAACCCTGGCTTCCTATACTCCAGTTCTCTTTCCAAAGGATTGAGAACCATTCCAATGACTTGGCTAATGGTTAAATCTCTTAATACAACTTAAGTCAAAATGGCACCTACTGCACCCCAGGTGGAAGATTAGATGTTAATCTATTTTTTTTAAGATATTTATCTGTATTATGCATATAAAGTTGAGGTAGTCATAGTGGTTTCACTCTTCCATGACAAATTAAACCCAAACCTCCCAAAGGAAATGGGAAGGGCAGCAGCAGTTGGTGCCCATGATGCCACATCCTCTGCCACTTCTGCCAGGGATTGACAGACCTCTGCTTTGATCAGTTCAGGAAATGAGTTTCTGAAAATGGTGACCAGCTTCTGACAAACTGTCACAAAGAAAAATTCAACATCACTATGGTCCTAAAGGCAATCTTAAGTGACAACCTGGAAACCAATGGAGAAAACTGAAAGCCTTTTTTTAAACCAATGTTTATTTTTATTCTTTGTTAAAAAGTATAATGAATTACAACAAACAGCCAAGTGTAATCTTTACCGTCAAGCTCTTTTTATCCATTATCTGCCTGTTTTACTAATGCAAAAAAAACTAAGAAATTCTTATATTAGGCAAAATACTTGCTTGATACTTCTAGACAAGTAAGTGAAATGAAGAGTAGTATAGATGAAAGGATAAAGTATCCAGAAATAACTGTGATGTTAAAACAACAAAGGGCACTAAAAATTATCTGAAAAAATCCCATAATTTCCAAATCAGTAAACAGATGTCACTCATCAAACACTTACTATGTTCCTACTATATGCAAGGTACTGTACTAGGCACAGGGAATGTAAAAATATAGGACTTAAGCCTTTCAGAGACTTATTTAAATAAGTGACTGTTAAAAAGAAAGTGGAATGAGTGCAAAGGAAAAGTCCAAGCAAAATACTATCATAAATTTGAAGAATGAGAGATCACCTTCATTAATAGGGGAGGAGGATCAAGCCAGAAAAGACTTCAGAGAGGTGCTGGAACATGAGCTAGACTCTGAATGACTATATTTCAAAAGAAAGGAAAAGAGTCCAAACCTTTATTCTAGGTCAAATGACTGGGTTAGAATATGCCCCCAAATGTTAGGAAATTATCTCAGTATAGAACAGGTAAAATTCCAATAATGTAACTTAATTGCTGCATCCCTCCCAACTATTTAGACCATTCTCCCACACACTCATCTTCATGGGTCATGTTAATTTTGGTAAGTCCATGGTTTTCTATATCCCCATGGATTTAAAACTCAAATACCGACATCCAAAAAGAAAAATCTGGTATCAGGGCATGCACATAATTAGATGTTTATAAACCGAGTCACATTCCCAAGTCAGTTACAAAAACACTTAGTTTTTCTAGTATTCATGGAAAAAATTATTCCTATTCTATGAGGTTTTGAGGTTCCCTCCTTGCCTTAAGTTCAGGAACTTGACAACAAAAGAAAACTTTTAAAAACATCATGATTAAAACATTTACTGAGAAAAAAAATAGGTCATCTACACATTACTTTATTTTTGGATCCAGTTCTATGATTTCATCAGTGTACAAAACTCCAGGGTGTAGACACTCCCTCCACCAAAGAATTGTCTTTTGACAGTCGTTTGGGCACTGAGAGATTAAGTGATCTGCCCGTGATCAAACGTTAGTATGTCTGAGAGACAAGATTGAATCTAGGTCTTTCTGTTTCCAAGAACAAACCTTTATTCTCTCTTCCAGAATGCCTCTGCCCATTTTGATCCAAAATAAACCTAGTACCAAATCAGACCATAACTTGTTATATCCAGTGGTCTGATACTGTTTTGGGTTTCTTGGGGAACAGGGTGGGGTTATATAATCTAGCCTTACAACTGCTATTCTGGCATGTAATTTACTTTGAAAAAAACTGAAGCAAAAAGTCAGTAGATGTCCAAAGGTTGGGGAAATCATAATAAATGTTTCATCTATTCATACATTCTCAGTTCAACTTTTATAGTTTCATCTTATGATTATGTCCCTTCATTTAGTATCAAAGATATATAGACAACTAACAGAAATATATAAAACCAAAAGCTATTCCTCAATAGATAAGTGGTCAAAGGATAGAGTCAGTCAACATTTACTAAGCACTTACTAGGTTCCAGGCACTAAGCTAAGGTTGTGGATACAAAGAAAAGCAAAAGGCAAGGATTTCACAGTCTAATGAGGAAGATAACATTCAAACAACTATGTACAAATGATATATACAGGACAAATTGGAGACACAAACTATTAACAGTCATATTAAAAGATACCCCATGTCACTAATAATAAGAGAAAAGCAAAATAACTGTGAGGTTTTGCTTTATACCCAGCAAACCAAGAAATATAACAAAAGATGAATGTAGCCAATGTAGAAGGACAGGCACACTAATGCACGGTTGGCGGAATTATGAATTAGGATAACCATTTTGGAAAGCAAATCAGAATTTTGTAAATAAAGTGGCTAAAATGTCTACACCCTTTACCCCAGCAATTTTTCTGCTAGACATAAGCCCCAAAGGAGTAACTGATAAAAGTGCACTTACAAGAGCTCAACGTTAAGATTCACTTTTGCTGCTGGTGTTCTGAACCTGTTACTCAGACCCCTAACTGATGCTGACCTGTTGTAGCCACGCTGCTTTGGTTAGGATGTTGAGCAAGGATTTGACGTCATCATGCTTTGGGTTTCTAGCCTATTTGGGGGCAGTCCCTGACCCATGTGACCTGAAAGATCTTCCAGCTGATCTCCATACTACAACCAAGCTCTAACTCCTGATTTCCACCCAATCTGTACTATTTTGACATGGCTCAAGTTTCAGCATGAAACAGCCTTATCCAAATCTTGCCCATTTTTCATGATCCATTCATCCTGCATGAAGCCTTCCCCAATAAAATTAGCCAGAACTGATTTCTTCCCTTCCTGAATACCCATAGTTAATATTGTATATACTGTGATAGAAGAGAATGAGATGAGTGCAGAGAAAAAATCCAGAAATTGAAAATTTGAAAAATGATAGTTAACCTTTATTTGAGAGGGAAGGGAGACAGACCTGGAAAGGCCTCACAAAGGAGACAGAACCTGAATTGGGCATTAAATGGAGATATTTGAACAGATCTAGACAAGAGAGGAAGTCAAAGCCTTATTCTGGCTCATTTCATGGAATCACAGTATGCCACCAAGTCTAAGGAATGATCTAGAAATACATAAAATTCTACTAATAAAAACTAATTAGTGTATCTTTCCCAACTATTTATCATTCTCCTGTCCTTCTCTCCTATATCCCCACCCCATTCAATTTTGGTGAGCACTAGGTTTTCCATATCTCTTCTCTTTTTCCTGGAAAACCAACTTCTCACCTTGGAGAAACTTGCACCTTGAGGTCCAGTTCTCCTCACTGGAGCATGTCCCTCACTCAGACCATGATTTGACAAGGGGCCCTAAACACCTTTCACTTCATTTTCCTCCTGACCAGTATTACCTTCCCAACTTCTCTTTCTCACTAGCCACCTTGCCATCACACTGGTACCCTTCCCTCCTACTTTCTGCATTCCAAAGCCCCTTTACATTGTGTCTTCCTACATTAGAATATAAACTCCTTGAGAGACAGAGACTCTTGTGTGCTTGCAGTTCTATCTGGAGGACTTAACACACTTCCAGGAGTATCACAGATGCTTATTAAATGCTTCATCTATTTCCATCTTTATACTATAGTTAGCATTTTATTGGCAGCTAGGTGGCACAGTGGATAGAGTGCCAAGACCTGAAGTCAGGAAGAGTCACCTTGAATGAGTTTGAACCTGACCTCAGACACTTACTAACTGTGTAACCCTGGGCAAGTCATTTCACAGTTGGCCTCAGTTCTTCATCTATAAAATGGGATGGAGAAGGAAAGGGCAAACCTCTCCAATATCTTTGCCAAGAAAACCCTAAATGGGATCACAAAGAATTAGACATGGCTAAACAACATTTTTTTCATTGTTTGTTGCTTTCATTTATGTAAATCTTGTCTTTCCTTATTCACAACTTTATGGCAGAGATTTTATCACTCAGAGGAACTATAGGAGAAGTGGATATATAGCAGAAACTCAATAGATTCCAAGGTTAAGTTCAATTCACTTCTGTGTCAGAACAAGAACAAGTTACTTCAAGCAAATGCCTGGGGGATTCTGGACAATTCTGCTGCTAAATTGACTCATGTTGGACCAGATTAGCACGTCTATCCAAGAAAAGCCATATTTTTTGGTTCAGTCCTGAGAATAAACATTTCCCTGTAAGGCCTCTCAGAATGAGTAATCCTAAATCTAGATCTTTCCTGGGGCCATTCAGGGTTAAGATGATGAGGTCACCTTGAACCAAAACTGAACTAGAATATAGAACTGGGAAATGTACTTGCTTAAGTTCATTCAGTCCAATTCATTGTCACTGTTATCCCAAAAGTAAATTCCCCAGGAATCTACATTCTTTATACAAAGTTGTATTAAGAGTCTACATTTTCATACTTTGAAACTACTTAGGTAGGTGCCTCAAGGGACTATACTATAACATTCCTCCTTCCATCCTCTACCACCACTTCCACTTCTATATTAACTCTCTATCCTACTACCCCAAATACCGTAATAGCTTTTGAAATTTTTAAGAGGAAAGTAAAATTTGACCTTTAAAAGTTTAAACTATTTTAAGAATGCATTTTAGAAGGTAACAGTCCCCTCCAAGCTAATACTTAATTATTTCTAATATTTTTATAACAAAAAACCCATTGATAGTCTTCCAAGACCTTCGTGCCCTTTTAAGAATACCACTTGCTTTCCACATTTGGGTAAAGGCTTTTCTAGGTCAACAGAACCTCTATAGAAAAAATAAAAGCAGAAGATACTTAATACTGACTTTGTAGAGTCACCGTCCCTTCCCAATAAAAGGTAAATTCAGTAGTAAAGAAAAGGGACAAGCTTGCTATTATTTTTATATATCCTGTGCTTAGCACAGTGCCTGAAACATAGTAAGCACTTAATAAATGCTTATGAATTAGAATCAGAAGATCTGGGTTCAAATGTTAACTCTTCACCTGTGGGGGACCCCAAGCTTCTGTCTGGGTCTTCTCTCTTTTTTGTTTTTTAAATTTTTAAATTAATTAATTAATTTTTAGTTTACAACAGTCAGTTCTACAAGCTTTTGAGTTCCAAATTTTCTCCCTCTCTTCCCTCTTTCTTACTCCCCTCCCAAAGATAGCATGCAATCCAATACAGGCTCTATATATACATTCTCTTCTTCTCTTATTAGCCTATACTAACCCATCGGTGATCTCATCGGCTTAAATGGGTCCAATGAACAACTCTATGAATATGATTCCCACAATTATATATCCTGCATCATCTCTCTCCTGATATATATTATATACATATATATGCATATGTGTGTGTATGTGTATCACCAACTTCCTCTTAGAAATCTGGAACTGGCTATCCCATAGGCATCTCAAACTCAAATTTCAAAAACAAAGCTTTCCAAAAAAAAAAATCTTTCTTTCTTGAATATCTTGAATATCTCCCCTTCTCTCCAGTAACATAGCCTCCAACCCTTTAGGTCCATATCACCTCATGTTTGAACTATTGTAACAACCTCCTCATTGGTCATGACTCCTCAAGGTTCTCTCCACTCCAATCCATTGTCCACTCAGTTGCCGGGTGATTTTTCTGAAGTATAGGTATGACAATGTCATTTCCCTACTCAGTAAACTCCCTTCTATTGCCTCCAGGATCAAATATAAAGTCCTCTATTTGGCATCTAAAGTTCTTCATAACATGGCCCCTTTCTACATTTCCAGTCTGATCCTGCTACCCTAGCCTACTTGTTGTATCTTACACACTATGTGTGCTGTATCTCCAGCCTCTTCTCGGCTTCTTAGTTCATTGGTTTTCTTCAAGAATAAGTTCAAATCTCACTTTCTGCAGGAGGCCTTTCCCAGTTTTCCCCTTCCTCAACTCCTAGGACCTTCACCACTACTCAACAGATCTTATAGATCTGATAATTTACATGTTGTCTCCTCTATTAGAGTGTAAAGTCTAAGGGTTTAAGGCAGTTAATTTTTATCTCCCCAGCTCTTAGTAGAATGCCTGGAACATGCTATGTTCTTAATAAAAATTGGCTGCCTGATTGATTGAACTTGAGCAAGCTACTTTACATTTTTTAAACTTTTAAAAATTTTCTGGGCCTCAACTATGAAAATGTTCTAAATCCCATAATTCTAAATTAGTAATATGCATAATAATTATATTTTATTGTTTATTATTAGGCTTTTTCCCCCCTAACAGTACAACAGAAGGAACTGTTGAAAACCTTTTAGAATGTTTGGCATATTTTCTCACAGTAACAAAACAAATGAGACATCCTAACTCTCATGATACCACTGAGTAACAGAGGTTATTTAACCCTAAAGTCAGAGCTGATTGCAAGTCAGCCTCTCTTCTTGCTGCTGTACCATGCTATGTAAATACTAAAAGCTAAAAGGCTTCCATTTCAGCTACATAGGTCAGAGAACATATGGAGATGTATAGTTTTATTGCAAAGTTTCACATTTAATTCTAACTGAAAATGGCCCCCTCCTCCCCTTTAACATCTATTGGTCAACAAACTAATAATTTGAGAACATCAGAAAATGACTCTCTACATCTAAATTGCTGCAGTTATCTGAAGTTTTGTGGGTGGGTGTTTTCTGCTCTCTGCATAGAACATATAGGAGTGAGGAGAATGAAGTAGACATGCCAGTGTTCTGTTCTCCTATACTGCTTCTTAGTTCCAAAAGTTTGAAATTTGTTCAGAGGAACTTAGGGTTCTTTAAAAAAAAAAAAGACAGCCCTGGAAATAACACTATAAAATGAAAAGGGATTTCAAGGAGCTCCTTCTCAGGTCTATGGAGGAGAGATAGCAGAAAACTGACAAAAGTGTGAAAGTTCATTTAAAAGACTTTTACTTGTAATACAAAAGGGAATCATAAGACTTAGTAACCATGGCAGAAGGGCTGGGCACAAGAGTAACTCAGTTTGATAAAATGAAAACAATACCAACCCTTAGGGGCAGCTAGGTGGCATAGTGGATAGAGCAACAGCTCTGAAGTCAAGAGGACCTGAGTTCAAATCTTTCCCTAGACATTGACTAGCTATGTGACCATGGGCAAGTCACCTAATCCTATTTGCCTAAAAAAAAAAAAAAAAAAAAAAAAAAAAGGAGTATCACACTTAGAATCAGTGTCCCTGAGTTCAAATCCCACTCATTTCAAAATTCAGTAAGGACCTACTACTTACCAGGAATTCTGCACCTCTGACATTTACCATCTGTGTGACCTTGAGCAAGTCAAATAATGTCCTTAGAAATCCAAGTCAACTGGGCATCTTTTGGCCATCTAAGTTTACCTGCCCTTAGAGAGGAGAAGGAAGGGGAGGGGGAGGTAGACAGGAGAGGTGGAGGTGAGTTAGCCAGCTGCATCTACTCACAGGACTGTGTTTGTCTGTTGTCGAAAGACCATGCCATCAGAGAAATGATGGCATGACTTGCACTTGACTTTATTTTGAGTGAGGGAGGACTGTGCAGGTCACCAGTCTTGGGTTTTATTGGCTCCTTTCCTCTCTTCTCTCCTCTCCTCTGCTCTGCTCTCCTCTGTTCTGTCCCCTGCTCTGTTCTCTCCCAAAACCTTAAACATACTGCACCCTGAAACTGGGACTCCACTGGGACCCTGCCTGAGGGCTCCTCTGGATCCTCCTAGCTTGAGAGTGATTATCAATTGTAACCATCACTGGTTCCCACCCAGTCTGATGTCTGTTTTTCTTGGCCTCATTAAAAGGACCATGCCCTGGCTACTTCTTAGACAGGTCTATTCAATGAATGGGCGTTGCTTCACCCTAAGTGACTGCCTGCAAAGACCTTGGTCTAAAGGGCCCAAGGTCTCCCACTGCATCCTGGGTCATCTCCACTCAAACTGATGAATATCTGGTCGCTGGATTCAGATGGCTCTGGAGGAGAAGTGAGGCTGGTGACCTGCATAGCCCTCTCTCACTCAAAGCAAAGTCAAGTGCAAGTCATGCATCATTTCTCTGATGGCATGGTCTTCTTTGGCAACAAAGGACAAACACAAATGTCCTTAAACTTCAATTTCTTCATCTAAACAAAGAGAGACTAAATGGCCTCTTAAGTCCCTTCCAGTTTCGATGCTCTTATTGTGTGAAAAGGAGGTAAACCTTTTTCTAAGGTTACTTTCTATCCACTCCTTCTACTTTGCATATACCTGTTTACATAAATATTGCCTCCCCCATTACTCCTCCTTGAGGGCAGGAGCTGTATTTATTTTTTTTTGTATCCCTAGTACCTAGCACATAGGAATTGTTGAATAATAGGTGTTGTTAATTGATCAATGAAGTCAAAACTAAGAGGTTAAATCAGAAACATACTATTATGCAACTAGAGACAAAGGGCCATTAAACGAAATCAAAACCACTTTGCTCGAAAGGATGAACTGGAACTGAAATTAACTTACAAAAAACTGGAGGGACTGATATCCCAAAAAGAGCTAAAGCCGCTGTTACAAAAAAAAAGAACTCTTGTACCCCTAACACAGCTTGTGGACAGTAGTCAGAAGGACAGAAGTCCAGGAATAGAGTGTGCTCAAGGACACTATCCCTCCAACCTCAGGTAGCAACAAAGACTGAATCAACAAACATTCATTCATTAAGCACCTAATAATTCAAAGTACTGTGCTAGGCAATGGAGATCAGAAGATGAAAAATTACCTGATCTTTCTATCCTTCAAGTGCTTATAATTTGTAATAATAAATATCCTGTACCTTCATAGAATAAAGAAAAAAAATACATCAATATATAACATCCTAACCTTTAAAAAGGCAGAATAAGCATTAGCCCAGGATCCTTCATAGGAAACAATCCCCAAATATTCTTCTAGGAGATGTTCTAGGACAGCCACATAACTTCATTAAGGCTGTATCTCAACTTCCAAAGTTTATTTTTCCAGATTTATACTCTGAGAAGCTCTTCTAGTTTGACCTAGCTAATTGACAGGGACTGTTTATACTTTTAAATTAGATTCCTAAATGTTTTATTCCCTCTTTCAAATGTACATTGAACTGGTGCTTCTCTTAGCCAACAAGCCATATTGCTTCCCTCAGGCTGACCTAGGAAAACGTCATGCTGTAGCTACAAAAAAGAGAAGTATAATCTTTTTCTCTAATTCAGTTTATCTGTGGAGCACAAATCAGATCTGAATCTCACACCACTAGTCTTTATCCATAGCAGGAAAGAACAATTATCAAATTTGAAAATTATGCTTCTTATCTACAGTTTTTTCTCAAAGTCTTTTACTTTGGTTAAAGGTATATAAAATAAAATACCAGATGTGAAAAGTTTCAAAGATTGTAAGTGTGATTCAAACATAAAGTGGTGTTTTTAACCATGTGAAAAAGTTTGACAAATCTATACCATCCTGAATTTAAGGCAAGGCTTGTGAAAATTACGTATTATACAGAAGCAGTGTTAGAACCTGAAGAAAGCTGAATGATTTGTCAAATAACCTTATTTTGCAAAAAAAGAAACTGAGGCCCAGAGAGACGGTGATTTACCAATATCTTTCAGATAGAAAGCAACAGAGCCATACTGAACCCAGTACTTTTTGTAGGCTTCTACTTCTAAAGACCTATAAGTAAGCCAGAACCTCTCTGACTTGAAAACAGTATACAGTGGATGACTTTGCTTATTGCTGTTTCCCCCACTGACATTAGCTGGCATTTTTTCATCAGCTATGATAGGAAAAAGGGAGTAGACCTTTAATGGAACAAACTTTGTTCTATTTTGTTTTACCACTAGAAAGTGATGCATATTAAAATGTGCTGTGAATACAAACCCCATCACTCCTACCAAGGCTAACTGTCTGAGCACTGGGAAGATGTGAAACTCTAGTGCTGAGACAGGAGGGCCCATCAATTTAACCTTTTACAGTATCCTTTTCATGAATTAGCAAAGGACATATTGTAGCATCTCATGGTACCACTACCCACAACACCTATAATCGTTAAAAATGTATTTTCAGAGTGTCAGGACAACATGTGAGCTCAAATGGCACTAAAGCACAGAATAGTCAGTTAATAAGCACTTATTAAGCACCTACTATGTTCCAGGAACAAAGGCAAGAGACAGTCCCTACCCTCAAGCCAGCTCCTGATCTAATTGGGAGATAATATGCAATCAACTATGTAAAAATAAGATATACACTGGATAAACTGCAAATAATCAACAGAGAAAAGACATCAGAATTAAGAAGAAGGTTAGGAAAGGCTTTTTCGAGAAGATAGGATTTTTGACCAGGACTTGAAAGAAGTCAGAAAAACTAGGAGGTCGAGAAGAGGTGAGTGAGCATTCCAGGCATGGAGGACAATCAGTGAACATGCCTAGTCATATTCAAGGAAGAGAAAGGTGGTTATTGCTGCTGGATCTCAGAGTACGTGGTGGTTTGT
Source organism: Potorous gilbertii (assembly GCA_028658325.1). Classification (NCBI taxonomy): domain Eukaryota; kingdom Metazoa; phylum Chordata; class Mammalia; order Diprotodontia; family Potoroidae; genus Potorous; species Potorous gilbertii. The sequence continues at coordinate 68,638,059 of CM053773.1, forward strand.
AACATGTAAGACTGGAAGGCTGAGAAGGGAGGGCAAGTTAGGAGTGCTTTGGATAAAAAACAAAGGCTTTTCTATTTAATCCTGGAGGAGATGGAGAACCAATAGAGTTTGGGAAAGATACAAAGCTTCTCTAAGTTATAGTCCCTGTCTCTTAGGGTCTATGGTCTTATACATCTATGATATTATAGATAAATTCACTTCAGAGTTTCATTAAATAACAATCTCTCTTCCTCTGTTTAAAAAATGGAATTTTATTTTTAGAAGAATCAAATTACATAATTTTTCAGGAATCAATCTGTTGCATAAAGTATCTACTAGATAACAACTAGACTGTATCCAGGAGGTGAGAGAAGATGCTGGATGGGGTAACAAAGCAACAATAAACCTCTGTGTTGGAAGTAAGGAGAATCACTCTGCTTCTGGTCATTTGTGTGAAGTTGGTAAGTCTCTGGAGCTATCTTCCACCTGTAAAATAAGGGGCTTGGGATAGGTGATCTTTAAGGTACCTCCCAGCTTTAAAATTCTACAGGTCTATTATTCTGTATTTATCCTCAGACGGGAAAATCTCAGGCATGAATATTTCTAAGGCCTCTAATTTTGAAATGAAAGAACTTTTCATCCTATATTTAAGTCTTAAAAGTAGGAAAAACTGAACTGTTGTTTAAAGAACATAAAATTTACCTTAATAACTGAAGTAAAAAGAAAAAAAAAACCAATCCACCCCATAAAACTTTCAGCCATGTCTGCATACTCTAAACATTACCTCCACCCTTGAAAACAGACGTTTATTATTTCCCCCAAGGCCCTCTATCCCTATTAGGAAAATATTCGGGCATTTTATCACTTTGCTGGAGGAAAGCATGCCAAATCCACTGGAATCAAACTAAACCGAAGTTTGTCAACCTCAGCACACATCAGCCAAAAGTAATCACAAGGAGAAATTAAGCAAGCTGAATTTTCAGTCACCTAGAGTATTCCAAGCCAAGTTTCCAGCAACATGAGCAGCCATTTCCCAATGTGATTCTCCATCAGCGCCCCCTGCATACCTCAGTCTGTACCTTGCACAAAGTTAATCAAAGTAATCAAATGTGGGCTCAGCAAAGAAACTGGGAAAGTCAGGCTTCCACCTCTTCCATGGCTCTGGACCAAATACACTCTCTGCTGATGAACAACTCCACTGATCAAACCAATTACTGTATTAGCTGTGTCCAAGACTCACTCAGCCTCTGGGACTCCATCCCAGTTCCATTAGTAGTCATCTAACTGCTTCATGCTTATAAGGTCTTTGCACCCACAAAACTGCATTCAATAAAATGAAGTTTGCCCTGCATTTGAAGCGCTTAAATGTACAACATTTATGGTATACCTGGGTTTCAGCTATGGAAGGAAACAGATTGACTGACCTAAAGGCCAATGGAGATCAAGGAAAATCAACAAGGCAAGGCCATCACTCTGAATCAGCAAGCATCAGACATCCTGTGCTTCTGGGTAGAGTATCTAAGTGGTCCAAGGCAATTCACTAAGCAATTTCATTCCTGGAAGACTTCTGTCAGGAAGCAAAATACAGACAGTTCCCATCATAATATAGCTTATTATTACACAGATTTAGACACACCTAAGGCAACTTACATTCCTAAATATAATAACTCCACACTATTAAGCCAACTCCATAGTTCTTCTTTAATTACAGGAAGTGTTGGTCTAGCCTTCCAAAACCAGAATCATGAAGGGTTTCCACTACACCTGGTACTAACCACTCAATCAAAGCTTTGCCATTTAAATATGGCAAAACTAAATTCTTTTCAGCAGCATTATTCACAAATGTAAACATATTTCTTTTCCATCCCTCTCAACAGCTCCATACCCAACAACATCTTACAGAGATCATTAATGTACAAGCTTCATCCCAAGCCTTACTTGGTTGGAACCAAATATCTTTGCCTTGGAAAGGGGAGCAAGGCAAAAGAGGACCCTGGGTGGCACAAACTTTAGGATAGGTATCATTAAACAAGTATAAAAAAGTATATTGAGAGTAAGAACTCATTTTCATTTTCATCTTAGAGGTCAAGGTGAATGAGAGAGAATTCCATTTCATAAGGTGGTAATGGAAACTCAAAAGATGAAAGGACATTTAAAGCTATTTAAAACAAGCAAATACGGAGATATGCTCTCCTGGTAGTCTTTATTTCACTGGTATGATTTCAGATGTATGCCTATTGAACCAAAAGTGAAAGAAGTGGGGGAAAAAACCAAGAAATATCTTTTATTCAATCCAGCAAGCATTTATTAAGTGCCAACTGCATGTGAAGTACTAGGTACTAAGGATATAGGAAAAAAAAATTTCAAGCAGCATTTGACCTCAAAGAGGTGGTATTCTATTAGATAAAGGATTCCTAATCCTTCATGTGCCACAGACCCCGTGTCAGTCTGGGGAAACCAAAGGACTTCTTCCCAGAATGATGTTTTAAAATACAAATAAATAAAACACAAATGATTGCAAGGAAAATCAATTATATTGAAAGCATTTATCAAAACACTTAAAAAATAAGTTCACAGGGACTTTGGAAGACAGGAAACCAAGATGATGGAGTAGAGAAAGCACTCAGCTGAGGTCTTCCAACATTTCTCTCCAAACAACTTTAAAATAACACCTCAAATCAAATTCTGAAGTGGTAGAGCCAACCAAAGATGAAAATGAGACATTCTTCCAGGTTGGAAAGGAAGTTGGAAAGAGAGATCTGTGACATGGAAGAAGAAACTGGCCCAGATCCCATGTGGATAAAACACCATAGGTGGGACTAGGTGGTGGTAACAGAAGCAACAGCAGCTTCAAGAGCCCTCAAGCCAGAGATGATAAGGGGACCTGGCTACTGGTCAGAAGGAGATTACAGAGTATTTTTGTGCTAGCACTGGACAGAGGACTAGACACTATTTGGCAACTCACTTCTGGGTCATAGTTCAAGGGCAGAGAAGATTATTTTTAGTCAAGAGGAAGTAGAAGCCCTGATAAAGGCCTAATGTCTCAAATATATAGGAAACTAAGTCAAACTTTCAAAATAAGGACCATTTCCCAACAGATAAATGGTCAAAGGATATGAACAAGCAGTTTTCAGAAGAAGAAATCAAAGCTATTTATAGTCATATAAAAATGCTTTAAATCACTATTAATTGGATAAATAACAACTTAAAACATCTCTGAGGTACCACCTCAAAAAGCAAAGGAAAAATAGACCTAATTAAAAGAGATAAGCAGGGAAACTGCATCTTGCTAAAAGGAGCAACAGACCATTGTCTTCAATATACTTCATTATGTGATATCAATACTAAATAGATAGATAGATACATACATACATACATACATACATATTATACACACCAAATGGCATAACATCAAAATTCTTAAAGGAAAAGTTAAATGAATTAGAGGAAAAAATAAAACTATACTACCCAAAGACCTCAACTTTCCTCTCTCAGAACTAGATAAATCTAATCATAAAACAAATAAGAAAGAAGTCAAGAAGATGAATTTCCTAAGATGAGTATCTTAGAAAAGTTAGATATGATAGACCTCTGGAGAAAACTGAATGAAAATAGAAAGGAATATACCTTTTTCTCAGCTATACTTGGTACCTTCACAAAAGGTGAATGGCAATGTACTAGGACATAAAAACCTCAGAATCAAATGCAGAAAAGCAGAAACATTAAATACATCCTTTTCAGATCACAATGCAATAAAAATTGTATTCAATAAAGGGCTATGGAAATAAGGATTAAAAATTGATAGGAAATTATATGCTTTAATCATAAAGAATGAATAAGCCAAAGAACAAATCATAGAAACAATTGATAACTTCATTAAAGAAAATGACAATATTGATACAACATACCAACATCTATGGGATGTATCCAAAGCAGTATTTAGGGGGAAAGTTATATCTCTAAATGCATACATCAGTAAGGAAGAGAAAGAGTAGATCAGTTAATTGGGCATGCAATTAAAAAAAAATGAGAAAAGGAACAAATTTAAAATCCCCAAACTAAACATCAAAATGTAAACCCTGAAAATCAAAAGATACAGTAATAAAATTGAAAGTTAAAAGGAAAAAAAATCTCACTGAACTAATAAATAAAACTAGGAACTTGTTTTATGGGGAAAAATAGATAAAACATTGGTTAATTTGATTTTTAAAATGAAAGAAATCCAAATTACTAGTATCAAAAATAAAAGAGGGAAATGTACCACCAATTAATATTAAATTAAAGCAATCATTGGGGATTATTTTGCTCAATTATATGCCAGTAAAATGGACTATTCTAAGTGAAATAGAGGAGTATTTACAAAAAATATAAATCACCTAGAATAACAGAAAAGGGAATAAAATACTTACAAAATACTATTTAAAAGAAAAAAATTAAACAAGCCATACATGAACTCTCTAAGAAAAGATCCTAGGACCAGATGGATTCACAAGTGAATTCTACCAAACATTTAAGCAACAATTCATTTCAACACTATATATACTATTTTTAAAAAATCAGTGAAAAAGGAGCACTACCAAATTTCTTTTCTGACACAAATATGATTTTGACACCTAAACCAGGGAGAGTAAAAACAGAGAAAGAAAACTATAGACCAATTTTCTTAATGAAGATTGATGCAAAAATTTTAAATAAAATACTGTCAAGGAGATTGTAACAATGCTATGTTGTGACCAGGTGAATTTTATACCAGAAATGCAGGGCTGGTTCAATATTAGGAAAACTATCAGTATAACTGGCCATATCGGTAATAGTGATAACAAAAAATCATACGATTGTATCCACAAATGCAGAAAAATCTCTTGACAAAATACAGCATCTAGTCCTATTAAAAACACTTAGAAAGCAGAGGAATCAGTAAAGTCTGTCTTTAAATGATAAATAGCTTCTATCTAAAACTAAGATCAAACCTTATCTATAATAGGGATAAATTTGAAACTTTCCCAATAAGATCAGGAGTGAAGCAAGGATGTTCATTATCACCACCATGATTTAATATTGTACTAGAAATGCTAGCTATACCAATTAAGAGAAGAAAAAGAAATCTAAGGAATTAAAGAAGGCAATGAGGAAATAAAACTATCACTCTTTGCAGATGATTGGTTGGTCTACTTAGGGAACAGTAGAAAATCAACTAAAAATCTAGTTGAAACAACAACTTCAGCAAAGTTTTAGGATATAAAATAGATCCACATAAATCATCAACATTTCTATATACTACCAACAAAACTCAACAGAAAAAGATAAAAAGAGAAACTTCATTTGAAATAACTGCAGATAATATAAAATACTTGGGAATCTACCTGCCAAGACAAACCCAGCAATTACATGAACACAATTACCAAAAAATCTTTTTACACAGATGAAGACAGATTTAAATAACTAGAGAAATATTCATTGCTAATGGGTAGGCCAAGCCAATAAAAATGACAGTTCTAAGTTAATTTACTTATTCAGTGCCATAGCAAAGAATTATTTTATAGAGCTAGAAAAAATAGTAATAAGAGTTATCTGGAAGAATGAAAGGTGAAGAATAGCAAGGGAATCAATGAAATAATAGTCAAGAAAGGAAGTCTAGAAGTTCCAGATTTCAAACTATGTTACAAAATGTTAGTTATGAAAATAATCTGGTACTAGCTAAAAATAGAGAGCGGTGGATCAGTGGAATAGATAAACATACAATACACAGAGGTGAATGACCATAGTAATCTAGTGTTTGATAAAAACCAAAAATCCAAGGTTTTGGAGTAAGAACTCAACATTTGACAACAGTTCCTAGGAGAACTGGAAAGCAATTTAGTAGAAACTAGGCAAAGACCAATATTTCACAATGCATACCAAGATAAGGTAAAAATGGGTACATGATTTAGACATAAAGGCTTGGTAAAATCATAAATCAATTAGGAAAGCATAGAAAAATGTATCAGCCAGATCTATGGGTAAGGGAAGAGTTTATGACCAAACAATAGAGGGAATTATAGGAAGTTAAATAGATAGTTTTGATTGTATGAAATTAAAAAGCTTTTGCACAAACTAAACTAATGCAGCCAAAATTAGAAGGAAAACAAGATTGAGAGGGATTGCAGCAAATTTTTCTGATAAAGGCATCATTTCTCAAATATATAGGAAACTGAGCAAAATTTATAAAAAGACGAAAAATAGGAGTCATTCACTATTTGAAAAATGGTCAAAGGATATAAACAGGCAGTTTTCAGAAGAAATCAAAACTATGAATAATCACATTAAAAATGCCCTAAAGCACTATTAATTGAAGAAATGCAAATAAAAACAACTCTGAGATACTACCTCATACCTATTAGATTGGCTAATATGACAGAAAAGGAAAATGACAAATGCTGGAAGGGACATGGAAAAGTTGAGACACAAGTGCACTGCTGGTGGAGTTGTGAACTGGTCTAACCATTCTGGAGAACAATTTAGAACTATACCCAAAGTTCTATAAAACTATGCATATCCTTTGATATAGCAATACTACTTCTAGGTCTGTATCCCAAAGAAATGAGAGAAAAGGGAAAAGGCTCTACTCCTACAAAATTTTATAGTACCCCCTTTTGTAGTGGCAAAGAATTAAAAATTGAAGGGATACCCATCAGTTGAGGAATAGCTGAACAAGCTGTGGTATATGATTATGAAGGAATACAATTGTGCTACAAAAAATGACAAGCAGATTGATTTCAGAAAAACCTGGGAAGATCTATCTAGACTCCTGTAAAGTAAAGTGAGCAGAAGAGAACAGTGTACACTGTAATAGCAATATTGAAAGAATGATCAACTATGAAGGACTTAGCAATTCTGATCAAGACAGTTAACTCAAGACAGTTCCAAAGGACCCATGATGAAAAATGCTATCCACCTCCAGAGATAGAACTGATGAACTTTAATCGCAGATTGAAATATAATTTTTGTTACTTTATTTTTATTGTTTTATTGCCTGTGTTTTCTTTTATAACATGGCCAATGTAGAAATATGTTTTCTATATCTCACATGTATAATCAAAATCAAATTACTTGCCTTCTCAAGGAGGGAGGAGAGATAAGAGGTAGAGAGAAAATTTAGAACTCAAATTAAAAAAATGATTGTAAAAAAATTTTGACACGTAGTTGGGGAATATTTAATAAAATAAAAATAATTTTTAAAAATAAGTTCACATAAGAAGTTCTAGAGGGATATAATGCATAATAAGTAATTACATATTGGTTTGAGGGAGAAGAAAGTACTAATAACTAGACAAATTAGGAAAGACATCCAAAAGAAAGCTTCATGAGCTAATTCTTGAAGGGAGCTTGGGATTTTAGGAAGTGATAGGGCAGTATCTTCCAGGCCCCGAAATGGGAGATAGAATTCAGAGTTCAGAAACAGTTTGGTTTGCAAATGCAGAGTGCCTGAAGAGAAGTATAATGAAATAAATCTTTAAATCCACACTGTGAAGGACTTTAAATTCCAAGCTGAGGAACTCATATTTTATCTTAGATTCAAAAGGGAGACTCTGAAGGTTCTTAAACAAAGGAATGACATGATCCGACTAATGCTTTAGAACTATTGGCACACATATGGAAGATTCATTAGAGAGGGAAGACACCAGAAACCAGGACACTAAGTTTAAATGATATTTGCAGTGTGCCAACCTAAGGTGGCAGTTAAATGAATGGAATGAATAGAAGTTTTCAACTTCATCTTTAAGAACCTATGTATTCTCATGAGTTGCAAATACTCCCCTACCAATATGAATTGAAATCTCTTCACACCTTGGAAGATGGTCTTTGTAAGTAACTATATCTCCCCTAAAAAAAGAAGCAACATGTAAAAAACTATTTGATGATGAACCTCTCTATAGAGGTGAATTTGTGGATGACAGACACCCAATATATCAGAGAGCCTAGCTTCAAAAAGCCCTTTCAGAATAGAAGACCCAACCAGAATTTTTACTCCATTGGCATAGTCTTCTGGACCCTAGGTTAACCTCTAAACTCTAGGGAAATTTGAGGATGGGAAGCAGTGTCAAAGACATGTACTGAAAAGCAGAGATGGGGAACTAATTCAGAAACAGTATATTGAATCCAAGGATTGCCAAGTGGTCCAGTTTTACAGGGATGTGGACTGTGTGTGAGGGAGGGATTGATATGACATGAGGCTAGAAAGACCAAATGGAGCCAGACTATACAAGGCCTTTAATGTCTGGCCAGGAAGTTTATACTTTATCCTAGCAGCAATGGGGACCTATGGAAGATTTTGGGAATGGGAACAATATGGTCAGACCTGAAATTTAGGATGATTATTTTGGTAACTGTGTGAAATGCCATTTGGAGAAGGGAGGTACAGAGAGGCTAATTAAGAGACTCTTCTAATACTCCAGATAAATGGTGATGAAGGCCTGAACTCAGGTGAATATATAAAGAAAAAAAAGGTATCTGGTGTAAAAAGATGCTGTAGAGATAGAATGAGCAGGACCTGCAAATTAATTGGATGTAAGGAGGTAGTAAAAAAGAAGGATCCTTTCCCCTCTCATTAAAATGTAAACTTCCTAAGGGCAGAGGCTGTTTCCAAAATTATTTTTTTGCATTCTCAGAACTGTTCCAGCCTGCAGCAGACATTTGATAAACATTTGTCGATTAAATGAGTGAAGGATAACTCTAAGGTTACAAACTCAAGTGTAAATAAAGTCAGAAGATCTAGTCAACAGCTATTTACAACCCTCGCTAATTATTCTTTATAACAAAACCTTAGCATAATTAATGAAGAGAAGTTTCTTCCTGTGTCTTACTTCAGTCAAAGATATCTGAACTAATATTTTTAAGAACAGGACAGCTGCTCTTTTCGTGTTGGCAAAGAACTAGAAACTGAGGGGATGTCCATCAGGTGGGGAAATGGTTGAACAATTTGTGGTATATGATGGAATACTATCATGGTATAAGAAATGACAAGAGGGACTGTTTCAGAAAAACCTGGGAAGACATATGAAATCATGCAAAATGAAGTGAGCAGAACTAGGAGAAGAGGGAGAGATGAATTAGATGGCTTCTAAGTTTCCTTCTAACTCTAAATCTAAAAACCATGGCACAAAGGACACCAAACAAATACGAGATATTATTGCCATTCATATACTTACATGTGTGTGATTATATATCACATAAATATCATGATTATTATTTTATATACCACATATTACATGATTATAGATTTAGAGCTAGAAGGAAACAGTAAACAATCTCTACTCACAATAAGCTTACATGCTAATAGAGAGACAAGTACATATAGAGAACATAAATACAAAGTTAAAGAATAGATATATACGTAGAATAGTTAAATACAAAGTAATTTGGGAGGGAGGTAATACTTTGAAGCCACTATCCTGTGGAACCAGTTTTAAAACCCTACTGGAGAATATGTTACAAAATTCAGTCAAGTATGCCCATTGTATCTCCCCATTCTTAAAAATATAGATTCAAATATCTTTGATTGAAATCAAAGTTACTTCTTTATCTTGTAGCTAAGGGAACTGAGACTTGGAGAGAAAGAAATGAGTTTCCCAAAATTACACAGGCAATCAGTAGAAGAGGCAGTGTTTGACCTCAGGTCCTCTTATGACAGATCTTATGTTCTTTGCATTGTACCTTCTTTCCTAGTGCTTTGTAGTTTTAAAAACATTACCTCAAGAGAAAGCAGGGGAGAAGTTGCACAAAACCACATCTGCTAGTGAAAGTACTTGCTAAAGGCCCCATAATATTTTTGGATATCCCAGGCTGGATACATACTGTCCAAACTCTAAACACTGAGCTATGAGGTGCTGGGTACAAGGGAGATGCTTATTTGGGTTGGTTGATATGCCTTTCCCTGGTATAAATGTGTTGAATCTTGAAGAAACGTAAGAAATATATGTTTTAATGGTTTATAAAGAGAAACAAAAACTGGTGCATGTCATGTGCATAGATACCTTGGTTTTTCTAGGTGACTGTAACCTAAATGAATGGAGAACTAGTCTCTGACTCATTCCTTGACCTCCGGCAAATCACTGTAACCCCTGAGTGTGGCTCAGCTGTATGCTCTATAAAAAGGAAGTAATAACACCTGCCTAACTACCTCTAAAAGATACCATGGAGACAAATTAGACAATGTCTTTAAAACGTTTAAGTGTTTGACTTACTGAAAAGTGAAAAGTAAGACTATGGTAGGAATGCCAACACTCAGATTTATATTCAGTCTGTCTATCAAGGAGTTCAAGGGGAATGCAAGAAGAAGCTAATAATTCTATCCAGTTCAGTTCCATAAACCTTCATTGATCAAGTCACTATGGGAGGTGTTGAAATACAGAATGAACAAGGTACAGTTCTTGACCTCGGGAACTCAGTCTCCCTTTCCCAAGTTGAGGATCTCACCCTAGACAATGTGGGGAAACATGAGGGGAGAAAATCAGAAGAGGTAGGAAAGACCAGAGGGCACACAACTACAGAATGGAGGCATGAGGGGAGGGGGAAAAGGAAGAGACAGGTGAAAGGTAGCAAGTAAGAAGAAAGAAGAAGACAAAGAATGAAGCTGTGATGAGTAGAAGGGGAAAATGGGAGGGGTACAAGGACAAAGAGGGAGATTTAGGGGTCATATTTCACCTGACTGGCAAGCAGAGCTATACAAAATATGTCTGCCTTGTGCCAGCATTTACTATATCAGATGATGGGCTAATTAATAGACTCTGGTCAAGTCATTTTTCTGCTTTTATCATTTTAGGAGCGATCAAGACAATGGTTTTACCTTCTTCCTGTCACTCTTTGGGTTCTGCCTTAGAAAACAACAGTGCTTAGAGAGAAACACCTGCTACTAGAGCTATGGGTAGGATAGAGCAACCAAATTTAGATATTCCTCTTTATTTTCTAGGACTGTTGTCAACCCCCTCTGACAAGCAACGGTTCTACTCCTTCAGTTGCATAGAAACATTGGGATGTCTCTAAAAATATAATCTTCCCTAGAAGCCATTCCCTTGGTGAGCTCCCACTCAATCCCAGACTTCACCAAAATTCTGTCTCTTTTCCATTGTCCCAGGCACAACAATTCCTAGCTATGGCTCTGCTTGCCCCAATTCATGGGATGCTATAGACAATGCAATACAAAGTGATTATTCTCTTTATCAACTACATATTGCCTTTCTAGGATGAAAGAACAGTGTGTGATGTAGACCAAAATCAATTAGCTCTTCAAGTTGAAGCTTCAGGAAATATACTGTTTGGGAAAAGCTGAAAGAGGCATTGTGACAATAAAATTGCACCTAAGCCTTACTTGGAGAACTCTGTTGTTGTTGTTTTATCATTTACTGGGGGTTGTGAAGAATTACTTAGGGCAGCTTGGGTGATAAAGATATGCAAGACAATTAAATGAAATTGTATCCACAATCAATCAATAAGTATTTATTAAGCACCTATTATGTACTGGGGAATTCAAGTACAAAAACTGGAACCAACTCTAGTCACAATGAATTTACATTCTAGTGAGGAGACAAGTACATATAAAAATATATCCAGTGTAAATATAAAATTGATGAATACATACATATACAGAGCAAATAATTAAATACAAGGTAATTTAAGAGGGAGAGCACTAGCAATTGGGAGTGTCAGGAAAGATTTCATACAGAACATGGTGTCTGAGCTGGTACACAAGTTTGGAGAGCAACTGGTTATACATAGGTACATTCTGCTCACATATATCAATTCTTGATTTTAAACATGGCTGTTACTGTTCCCAGTCTTGAATTTTTCTACAGAGATAATGGCTAATCATTTGGCAAGGGTTCAACTTATGAGGTGACTCTATAATGTGGGCAGAGTGTCCACTAACAACTGGAATAAGACCATTAAATTCATTACCTCTGATACCTTGCCAGCTCAGCACCCAGACTGTCTGAGATGAAAGTACATTTTGCCCAAGGAGTGCCCAGCCAAGTGCTGCTCACCCACTTATCTCAGACCATTTCATTGTCAGTGTCTGCACCTGTAGAAACATTACAGTAAACAATTTAAAATTGGCCTTGGTGAAACCTTGGGTCCTAAGCTAAGAAGAAAGTTTAGTTTTATCTGGGAAAGGACTTTTGGGGAAAACTTTACTTACAGGCCAAGTAGATGAAGGAAACGGGAAGAGAAGACTAGGGGAGAGGAGATGTGGAGGTGGGGATGTGAGTGCAGAGAAAGAGACAGATGAAAGGGGAAGAGAAGGCACTTGCTTTTAACATCTAGAAAGTCTGACAAAATAAAGAACATTGGATTGTTGTATTACCCAACCTTGCAGCAAAGCAAAAGAAAAAAAGAAAAAAAGCAAAGAACACACCCTTTTCATTTCCGAATCTAGTCACTGAATTCCAGCTAGTGAACAGAAGCTCAGCCATGATGCTCCACACATACCTACCTTGGGCTCCCTCCTCAGCAGCAGACAGAGCTGCACCCAGGGTTGCAGCGGGTGCGTGTCTCAGACAGCAGTAATTTATTTATCCCTGTCATGTAACATTAACAATCTGTCTGGAGCTTGGCAAGCACCAACTTGCACTGTCATATAAACTGTCTGACAAACTTAAAGTTTCTTAAATGCTTTTCTTTTCTAGCAGACAATAAAGCATCATAAAATAGCTGTCATCTCCCTTTCTCTCCTTTCCCACCAACCAAAAACATGATAACAAAAGGACCACAAAAACAAAAATGGTCTCCCATTTTTCAGCCTTGTAGGTCTCAATTTCCCTCCCTAAATCCATGCCTCTTAAAACCAAGAAAGGAGATAAATATATAAATCCATCCTGGAGGCCAGGGGGTTATGGAGGCCAATGTTGGGGGGTACACAGCAAAACTGCAAAACAAAAGTGGAGTCATTAAAAATTAATAAAGGGTGTGGATGTATAGCTTCCCACCCCCCTTTTCTGCTCATGCGGATTTGTGCCAGACATTCTGCATCCTCATTAAGTGGTGTCTGGCAGCCTGCCGGAGTTTTAGTGGGTTCTGGGAATGCCAATATATTAACCAGAGGACTTTTCGCATACCCTTTAGAGTTTTTATTCTAGAAAAGTCAACCATTTGGCACAGTGCAGCCTTATTTTTGTCCGGGAAAGCTCTCAGCTGCCAATCAAGAGAGAAATTATAGCTATGGACTTCGTAATTTCCAAGACCTATCTGGAAAACAATCTTGGTGGAAAGAAAAGTCCTCACAAAAACAGCTTAAAAAGCCAAAGCACCATTTTTAATAGGATTTCAGAGAAAAGCAATCCATACATATCCACATGGATATGCTGCAACACAAACACGGTTTTTAAATCCTGCTACTCTCTGGGTAGAAATATATTAATTGGAAATATGAACCCACCACACTATTTCTCTGGTAATTAATAGTACAGGTGCCTACTTGTTTCCTTTTGTTGCCTAACAACGAAGTGAACAACGCTAAGAAAAAATATCTAGCTAGCAGAAGCAGGCCTTATTGCTAAATTCTTCCTATGATGGTCCCAGTCTCTACATTCCTATTTTAAAACCTACATTCAGCTTACATACACATGCCCAATATAGGTCAAGATATATTTCTAGATACGCTCACAGCCCTTGGAGGTAGAAACTCTAATTATGATTTTATATTCCAGGACACTGAGGGTTTCCAGTGGGAATTTTCAGAGGACTAAAAAATAAGAAATTAGAGTCGTAAGTTTACATCTTCAACAAATTAGACAGTGTTTGTATATAATACCCATTAGCACTATATGAACAAGCTATCTGGGAGGTAATTTTCAGATTAAAACTAGAGTGTTATTTCTTCAATGTTGCACTTTCTAATGTATATTAGGGACTGGGGGCAGTGTGAGGATTTGTTTTTCTATTATTTGCTATGCAAACGATAAGGCATTGGGACTGTATATCCACAGTCAGGAAAAGATGGCAAGGGTCACCAGAAACCTTTAATCATGTCAAAATTTGAAGAACATTGCTGCCAAAATTCTAAAAAAAAATTAGGTTTATATTCCATAGGATAAATCACTCAACTGCTGAAAATTTAGTGTTAAATGAGAATATATATTAAAACACGCTACAAAGTTCAAAATGATCATCATTGTTGTTATTTTAAGGTTAGTCTTGAGAAAGATTAAAAACAAGGGGCTAACATATGTCTCCCCACTTTCTTCATGGGGTACTAGAAAAAGTACTAGATTCAGAGTCAAAGGACCCAAATCCAATCTCTTTTACCTACTGAACCTAGACAAGTCACAACCACCAGGGGCCTCAATTTCTTCATCTATAAAATAAAGTGTTAGATAAGAGGATCTCTAAGGACCCTTTCACTTCTCAATTCTATGATTTTTATGTCTATGCTTTTGACTTAGGCCAAAGATTACCAGGAATGAAGTCATCTTACTTCTCCAAGTTTTCCAGTCAAATGGGAAGTTACCACCTTAGCAGTCCATTCAGTGAAACAATACTTTTTTTTTTTTACTCTAACTCAGAATGCTGTAATGTCAGGTTTCAAAAGCCTGCTCTACTAAGCGAGGTCAGAAACTGTAAACACTTCAACAGACTTAGCCCTTGGTCTTAACATGCCAAGAAAGAAAACTATTCTTAGATACTGTCTGCAGTAGGAGATAAATAAATATTTACCTATGTATGTATGTCTATTCGGGAGGGGGTGGTGGTGGTGGTGATTCTCTCATGATGCACCAACAAATTGGCACCAGATCCTTTAGTCAACAGCTGGCACTGGCTGGGTTCCACCATAAGACTTTGGTTGTGCAAACTGAGCCCCAGAACGGGGGAGGAAAGAGGAAGGAGGAGGAGGGAGAGAGGGAGAAAAAAAAAGAAAAGGAGGAGGAGAGACAGAGATAGAAAGAAACAGAGATAGAGATAGATAGAGACAACAGAGAGGCAGAAAGACAGAGAGAGAAAAAGAGAGACAGAGACAGAGAGAGACAGAAAGAAAGACAGAGAGAGAAGGGAATGAGAGAGAATGGGAGGGGACGGAAAGAGGGAGAAAAGGCGGTAGAGAGAGAGAAGGATCAACAGCACTAAAAGACTACTAAGAATTAAGTATAACTACCTCCCATGATGGGGAAACTCTTTCAAGGGTTACTGCAAAATATTAAAACAGCATGAGGAATAAGGAAAGATAAAACACTAAGACAAAATTTCTCCTCAGTTTGGAATCCTCACAATCTGGATATTCTCGGATGAGCTCTGCAGTCACTGTTCAATGTCAAGACCAGCAAGTTGTGTTAAGATTAAGTTATATCAGGTCAAGTTTCCATTCCCACCTTCCCCCAATCTTGTCACTGCTCTTCTTGAGATCCATCAATTGGTATTGTAAGTGCTAATTAGAGACAAATATTACTATGAAATAAACGTATTAACATGCATATGAGAGGCATTAGAGAGTATAGAGACTAAGAGGCCAGTAAACGTAGGTTCAAATCCCAACTACAGACATATAGGGTCAGTTGCCATATCCCCTAACATCATAAAGTTCCAGGCAGTTCTTTAAGACTCTAAGTTATAAATAAATCACCCATAATAATAGTATCTCGTAGGGTCATTGTGAGGAACAAATTAAATCATAGATACGAGAGTATTTATAAACCTTAAAGCATCATATGAAAGTTATTCTTATTATAAGCAGCATAGTAAAGAATATAGAGAGCTGGCCTTAAAAACTGAAAGACCTGGGTTCAAGTCCTACCTCTTACATTTATTGTCTGTTTGACCCTGGGCAAGTCACTTAACTTCTTAGTGCTGTAGGCAACTCTCTTAGGCTATAAGTTGTAAAGAAGGTGCTGACCTTCATTGGTATTTGAAGTTTCCTCACCCAGGAGGCCCTAATATCAATGAAATCAAGTCTGTTCTCTAGCAATACAGTTATGCCTTCCACAAGACAACTTTCCCCATCAAAGTTTAGACATATCTTGGGTTCCCATAAATGGGAATTTGGGGGGAGTTTTATAGAAGACACAGATGACACTCAGGCCAGCAAGTGGCACAGAAAAGGTTTAGGAACTCAGAAAAGCATCAAATATATGTAGATCATTGTTTAATATCAGCCTATTTTATCTTTGAATACCACAATAATTCAGACTTCTTTTCTGGTATGAAGGGGGCCCAAAAATTTTATGAGGATTTTGCAAATTGAGGGGATGCTGAACTCCTAACCCTGTGATTTGGGAGGGATGACTATCATTTTTACAAGTGCTGCTATTCTCTGTATCAGTGGAATAAGTTTTCAGATAAGAAGTTAGTTCCACATATCAATAACAACACAGGCTCAGGTCTTTTCTCTCCCAAAAAAATCCCATCAAACTGCATACATGCAGAAATTTACATGCATGTGCACACAGAATAGCTATATATACATTCTATGTTCTTGATGATATTCAAAAAAGAAAAGGAAAAAACCTCCCCATGCCAGCTCTGCCTGGTACTGAGGCAGATTTATTGACTAATATTCTATCTGAGAGAAGCATTGTGTTGTGTGTGTGTGTGTGTGTGTGTATGTAGGGTACAATTAAAATTTATTCATAATACACTTAGTAGAATACTCAGTAACTAAATACTCAGTGCTGAAGCACTAAAACAGATATAGATATGCAGAATATTACTCTTAATGTTAGTTGGTCTAGTGATAGGCATCCTTTCAAAAGGAAACTCCCCATCATTACCCTCAAGGAAAAGCACCAGGGTATGCATATTTTTATGGGCCAGTACCATGGATTAACACTATATAACCCTAACTTAGTTAACTACTAATATCTCACAGGGAATGTCAATGTAACATATCAGTTCACAGTGCCTAGCACAATATCTTGCCCATAGTATACATTTAATGAATATTTATGGAATGAGTGAATGACCATCTAAGAAGCAATCCTAAATTATTAGTGAATCATTGTTTTAGATTAAGAATAAGTTAAAATAACGGAGGAAACAGAAAAAGGTGTGAGGAATAAAGCAAAAACCATGAAATATTCCCAAACTAAAAGGCTCTTAAGAAACACATTATATTAGTTTAAAATAAATAAAACAAACATGAAATATACTTCCCACCCAAACTATCACCGTTTAACTATCACTGTATAACAATCAGTCAGCCTTCCCAGAAGCTATGTTTGCCTTGAAAGGGTCGCCTGACAAAGGTCCCCAGCTTTGCCTTCCTGTTGAAAGGTGCAAGACCGGTAGTCTGGGAAACAGGACGCTGATTTACATGTCTGCTGGATGTGGTCTTCCCATCTCCCCAGTCCCTTCATTCTCATGGAGAATCTATTCTAGCAAAAGTTTGAGGTTTCTTTTTTCTTCCTAACAAAGAATGTCACCTTTTCTCCCCTGTTAAAAACATTTTAAAATAGACAAACGCCCTTTCCACCACCATACTATATTAAGCTATAAAGAGCCCACTGTCCTCCACAGTCATCACTGATTATACATACGGAAGAAACCTCATAAATAAACCTCAGACAATATAAATTACAGTTCAAAAATCTCTAGAAATGCCTCCTCACAGATGTCTTGTATCCAACCTCAAAACAAAGGGAAGTTCTTCGATTTTTTTTTTGTTGGATATTCATTGTTTCCTGTTTATTCCAGGGTGAGGGTCAAAGAGAAATTCAGCATGCCGGTTTCCCCTAAGTCTCCTCGGCAAAATACAGATTAAGTGTAAAAACAGTCTAACACAAGGTAATAGACTTCCTAGGCAACATAATGAGCTTCTGACGACCTTGTTCACATCAACTGATGCAAGACTGATCAGTCATAGATAAGCCAGGTAAGAAAACCTAGATTTGAACTAAGATAACCATAACAACAGTATCTGAGATTATAAACTGGGTTTGTTTTGTGGTTGATTAGGGTTGGGTTCTGTGTTTGCATGTGGGTGTCTTTCAGATATCCTTCTCACCTTCCTCATTTTTCCCCTGAAAAACTTCTCTTCATAGTCCTGGATATGCAGGGCTTTCTCTACCGGTCAAAATCACAACCGACTTGACTTGGTCTACCTGGGGCCAAAGCCGGATGAACTCTTGGCTCCTACTACCGCAGCTGCACTCTGTGCTATGCAAAATTAACTCTTGCCACTGCAGTTAACAAGCACACGGTGCTCACAAGAGCGACACCAGGCACCGTACAAAGGGAACCCACTAATTATCTGGAGTAATGGTAGGGAGAATAATTTTCTGCAAAAACAACGATACCCAATGCAGACCAGCAAAAACAAGGCTTGCGGGGACTAGCATTGCAAGGTGCAACCCCATTCACCTTTGCAACCGGTTGGGAAAACCCCAAGACCTAAGGCAGCTTCCTCCACTCCTGCACCATCCCGGTCCGGTCCCCACCCCGTCGCACAGACAGCCAGACAGACTGTGTGCACTTCCAGTCTCCAGGGAGAGAGGACTCGCAGGCAGAGGCAGGCACAGAGGAAGGGCGGCGGTGGCGACTCCGTTCCTCTCTTACCCGAGACCAGCACCTCCACCCCCACCTCGCACCCTGGAAGTTCCCATAGGTCCGTCTCAGCCCCCTGGACGTCCCCTCGTCCAGTTCCCAGTATCGTCCTGTCCCTGTTTCCCACCCCCACCCCTGCTGGACTGGATGGCTGAACTTGGGCCAGACGTCTGAGTCCTACCCAGACCCCTACGGTCCCCGCTCCCCGAAGGGAGCTCCCAGTCTCACTCACCTGCAGCCGCCCCCTCCCTCTTAAGGACCGAGGACCGGTGGGGAGATGGAGGCGGGGGAGTGGAGAGGGGAGGGCTGCAGACAGGCACAACCCGGGCCAGACAGCCAGGAAGGGGCCGCGCCGGAGCCGCAGCTTTCCCGGCCGGAGAGCCAGGGACGGGTGTGCTGGGGAGAGATGCCCCCGGGGCGTGCAAACCCAGAGAAGAGACGTGGGAGGGCCGGAGGGCCGAAGCTGACCGCTGGGGACGCACTAAGACTCAAGTGTCTTGTCTCTTTAAGAGTCGGAGACCTTAAACTTGGGCCTCCCTCCCCCTCCCCCTTTCACTTTCCCAGGGACTTTCAGTCTGTCTGGCGGCGGCGGCGGCGGCGGCGGCGGCGGGGACTGCGGCTCCTCCCCGGCTCTCCGGGATTCCCCGGCCGGGGCTCGGGAGCTGCGGCCGCCACTGCTGCATCTCCGCTCCTGGCACCCCGGCGGGAACTCCCGAGCAAGAGAGGAGCGGAGGAGAGAAGGAGGGAGGGAAGGAAGGAAGGAGGGAGGGAGAACGAACGCGGCAGTGGCGGCACTCGCCTCCTTCCCGGAGCCCCGCAGCTGCCCCTGCCTGCAGCAGCGACCCCCTCCCCGGGCTGGGCCAAGGGAGGCGGGGGAGATGCGGGGAAGGGGTCGGGGAAGGGGGCGGAGGGAGGGAGGCTGCCGCTGCTGCTGCCGCCGCTGCTGCCTGATGCCAAGTGTCCTACCTCCTGCTCTTCCTCCTCCTCTCCTCCTCCTCTTTTTCTCCTCCTCCTCCTCCTCTCTTTCTTCCTCCTCCTCCTCCTCTTCCTCCTCCTCCTGCCGCCGCCGCCTCCCCCTGTCTGTCTCCAGCAGCGTATCTGTGTGCGCGGAGGGCTGTGTCTGTCTCCAACTCATTCCCAGCCTCTCCTCCTCCTCCTCTTCCTCCTCCTCCGTCTGTAGCTAGTCGGTGACAGGCAAGGGGAGAAGGGGAAAGGAGAAGGGGGGAGGGAGGAGGAGAAGGGAGGAGGATTTGGGGCAGGGGGGGCAGGAGGGAGGAGGGGAGCAAAGTCGGGGCGGGGGGGGGGGGCGGTGTGTGTGGAGGAAGCTTCCAGCCCAGCCCGCTGTGGTCGCGAGTCCTAGGCTACACTGACATCTGCTGGGCTGAGAGAAGAGAGGAGGGGAGAAGAGAAGGAAGGAGAGGGACTCAAGTTCAAAGCAAGAGCTAGGGAAGAACTGGGGAGACTTCATTGAGACTGCAAAACCTGGAGGAGGAAGTATCTTTAGACTGGGTCTTTCACAGTGACTACAACCTAAGCAGAACGGAATTCTTCTTCCTTTGGCAGCCCCGCATTCGTGATTACTTCTTAGCCTCCCTTCTCTGATGGGCATTACTTCATTTCGTCTTTAAGCACAAATGCTCTTGAATAATCAATTTCGAGGGAAGGACTGGGGCGGGGGGGGGGGGCAGACTAAGGAGAGGCGCACACAACCACTGGAACCCAGAGGTGGATCGGTCCTCTGAATTCCTCCCCTATTCTAAACCTGAGGCAATCCGTGCCCACCCACACAACTTGAACTAATTCGGGTGCCAGCGTAACAGTAATAAATGAAACGTATACAAATGTGTTAAAGTTTGCAAAGCGCTCGTCCTTGTTTGGGATGTGTCCGCTGAACGAGTTAATTAGATAAATGTCTGCACAGACTGAAGGTCCACTCCCAGAGCTGATCGTAAGTTTCTTCAGCGGTATAAAGCTTCTGACAGGCTCCCTTTCCCCATCAGAGAAATGAGAAAAAGTCAATGCTTTTTCCATACTCTTTTCCTAGAAACTTAGCTGCTTGAAAGAGTTAAATGGCACTTGGTCTTTCAAGCGGTTTCTGACTTGGGTTTCATTTGTATTAGGGAGACTAGCCTCTCAATATAGTGGTGGTATAACTAACTGAACGTGGTTTAAAAAAAACCCCAAAACCCCAAAACAGGCTAGTCAACTTGATTTCCTTTAGTTTGTGCCGGAGTCAATTGGACGTTTTAATCCAATTTTGTTCTTCTAGATCTCCCGATTGGATGAAGTTTTAAGTTCTGGTAAACCAACCTAAAGAAGACTACGTCAAAAATGAATGGTTAGAGTAGACAAGACTCTACAAATCTCAACTCTTAATGAAAGTTCAGGGTTGCATCCAGTCAACAAAACTGGATGAAAAAAAATCGGAGTCCCAATAAGCAACCGAAACAGAATGCTGTCAAAACTGAGTCTCCAAATTAACTAATTCAAACTTCACTTCTCAGTGGGGAGGAAAAGTAGGAAGGGGGGAGCAAACCCCTAGCTCCAACCTAATTGGAGAGGTGCTAACTTCCCATCTACAAACAATTCTCAGATAAATCTGCTTATGTAACATAGTTACTTTTGGTCTTCTAATACTACTATTTCTAGGGCCATGTCTTCACCAAGAAAGGAAAGTAAAAGTTAGAAATTATGTGAATAATTAAAACTGATGACCCCTTCCCTTCCCTGCCCCCCAATTCCTAGAAAAAAAAAAGCTAGATAACTAAAAATGACTTAATCTGACTCCAGGCCAACTCCCAAAGAAGGGCAAGGTTTTCCACATATTTTGTCATTTCATCCTCACCACAACCCTGTGATAGGTGCTGTTAATATCTCCATTTGACAAATGAGGAGGAAGTTGAGTCTGAGAGAAGTTCAGTGACTTAACCTGGGTCAAACAGCGGGTGTCTAAGATACAATTAAACTCATATCTTCCTGATATCAAGTCCAGAGGTCTCTCTACTGTATCAGGAAAATCAAATCTATTAGTAAAATTACATTTTTATATCCAATTAAGAACTATGAAGGGTGAATTTTGGAGTACTTTTAAAAAACTTGTATAGTTCCATTAACACATTAGCACATCCTGATTACTACTCAACAATAATTCAGTTCAGCAAATGGTACCTACTATTCCTAATATTTGTATGGCTTTGTACAAAATATTTTTGTAAACATTATTCCATTATCTTCATGTAACAATCGTGTCAGGTAGACTTATAGATCTTATAGATCAGGGCTTCTTAAACTTTTTGTCTGCTCTTGACTCCTTCAGCGCTTATTAAACTGGGGGTCTCACCCCTATATCCCACAGTTTAAGAAGTGCTCTTATAGATGACAAAGCTGATGTTTGAAAGCAACGCCTAAGGTCCCCAAGTGACAGCCTGGGACTAAAACACAGATCTTGTGATCACTGGTCAAATGCCCATTCCACACAATCACCATATAAATTAATGACTGATATTCAGTGTATTAGATCTTCCAGTGCATTCAATCATGGAATCAAGGAAAGAATATGCCATTGCCATTGTGGGCAGAAAAGCAGAACACACCCCCCCTAAACAACCACCATTGCCTATGGCAGGTACAAAGAGTACCAAAGTACCACCTTGACCAAGGCATCAAACCCAGGCATTGAAACCATAATACCTCCATTACAAGAAATTCATTTCTTTGAATTAAGGGTACAATCTGGTCTCAACCTCATAATTAATATAATGAATCAGTTAATCTTGCATTGTCTTTTCAAATTAAGTATCTGAAACTCCAAGCTCTTTCTAGGAAGGAACATGACCTGACTTCCCTGTTTTCCCATTCTCCTTGGGCAAAAATGGTAAAATACCTTCCTTGAATTTCAGCTACCCTTCCCCCACTGTCTCTCTAGGCAGCCACAATAATAGGAAAGAAGGGTAACTGCAGGCTAAAGTGAAGGAATTAATTGTATGCCAAACTTATGGATGGCCAAGAGTTGGAAGTGTTTCATTCAGTCCTCTGTAGTGTCCTCTATATAGTCATTATAATCTATCTGTAGCCATAATTATGCAACATTTATTGGAAATTAATGTGCATAAGTTATACTCTAGTTATACTGGACCCAACATAATAAAGGACATCTGTGAGAAAATAATATTAAGTTGGGTGTAAAGCATTCAAAATTCATGTCAACCTCAGGATCATGGACTTAGAACTAAAGGGATCCTTGAGGTCTCCTACTCCAACCTCCTTATTTTATAGAAGAGGAATCTAACGACCCACAAAGGGGAAGTGACTTACTCAAGGTCAAAGAGCTAATTAGTGCAAGAGCCAGGATTCCAAGATTGCAACTGAAGTCCTCTGATTCCAAAACCATCTTTCCTTCCTTTGCACAATTTTGCATTTTGTTTCAGCCATTTTTTCCATTTCACTCCCATTTGAGTATGTTATTGTAAAGGAATGGGGATCAGCTTAGACAATTACCCCACTAAGAGTGATAAAATGCTATGCCCTGATCAAATGAGAACACATCTCCATAATTCACTAAGTGTGAATAAGTCCTGGGCCCTTGCTCTGGGGGCAAAAGGAAGTCTGTTCCAATGACTGAGGAACTAAGTTATGTCCCCTTGATATTCCAATGTTCCTTAGGTCCTCTTTGGACCAAAGTGGAAGGGAGTCCTAGACCAGAGCCAAGGCAGTCTCTTCTCTCCCTAGTAATTCCTTCTTAAAGGAGGCTCTCTCTCCCACCATCAGACAATTGTTCATATTTAGTGAACAATTAAGGTGTGTTCTTGCCCAATAAAAGTATCAGAGCTTAGTATCTTATTTTAAATGGGGTGAGTAGTTTCATTGATTTACTCAATATTACATTACATATATAAGGATGAGTTGAGGGAACTGTAGAAATTTTGCCTGGAAAAGAGAAGACTTAGCTATCTTCTTAGCAAAGAGAAGACATGATAGCAATCTTCAAATATATGAAGACCTATCATATGGAGGAGTGATTTGTCATGCTCTACTTGCTCACTATTAACAGAACCAGGAGTCCAAGTTAAAATCTGCATAGATGAAGATTGAGGCTTGACAGAAAGAAAAACTTCCTAACAATTATGGCTATCCAAAAGGGAAATGGATTGTCTCCTTCACCAAATGTCTCCAAGAAGAGACTGGATGAGCCCTCAGATTAGTTGTAGAGGATTCTTGGTCACATGTTTTGGACTGGATCATTTATTCCAACTTTAAGCTTCTATGATTCTGTTATCCTATGGATGAAGTTAAAGGAAAAAGAGAAGATGCCACAATACAAACATTATCTGAGTCCAGAGAGCTCATTTGTGGAATGAAACTCACAAAGAATCCCAAAGCTTCATTATAATTAATAGCATCAGATCCCTTTCAACTAGATCATTGGACTGAAGAGTGCTGAAATTTACTTTTTTAAATCTTAACTCCTTTCCTTGCCTTGCTCATTTTCCTGTGAAAATGTTTGTAAACACTTCAAACATTAAAGAAAGGGAGGAGTTAAATTTCTAGGCAAATATGAGATATGAATTGCCTCAAAAAATAATTAGCCATCCCAGAAATGATTAGGTGAGATTATAGATTTAGAACTAAAAGTGATCTTAGAGGTTATCTGGTCCAATCTCTTCATTTTACAGATGCAGATAGGAAATTCCAGAAAGTTTTGAGTGAATTACCCAAGGTCTCACAAGTGAAAAATAGAAGATGGGATTCAAACTCAGGTGCTCGGACTACAAAGCCTGTGCTTTTTCTTCTGTTCAATGATGAAAGATCTTTGAAAAGCATATCATAGTAATAAATGCCATTTTTCCAATGAATAAATGATCAAAGAATATGAATAGGCAATTGTCAGAGGAAGAAATCCAACCTAGCAATAGCCATATGAAAAATTGCTTTAAATCACTAGGAGAGAAATACAAACTAAAAATCTGCGGTACTATCTCACCCCAATCTAACTGGCAAAGAAGCATAAAAGAAAATGACAAATGCTGGAGGGGCTATAGGTAAATCAGTATGTTGGTGGAACTGTGAATTGGTCTAGTCATTCTGGGAAACAATTTGGAACTATGTCCCCAAAACTATTAAACTGTATATATGCTGTGGCTCAGCATATTGCTACTAGGTCTAGACCCTAAAGAGATCAAAGGAAGAGGAAAATGACCCATACGTACAAACATATCTAAAGTAGCTCTTTTGGTGAGCTGCTGAAGGGGTATACATCAATTGAAGAATGACTGAGGTTACGGTAAATAAACGTAACGGAACACTATCATGCTACAAGGACAGATGAAAAGGGCGACTGCCATCTTGCTGCCACCACGTATTGCCATCGGAGGAAGCCCTCCGCCTCTCCTCCAGATCCACCCGCAGCATGAATCAAGAGAAATTAGTCAAGCTTCTGGCTCAGGTTCAGAAAGGAGGCAAGGGCACAGCACACAGAAGGAAGAAGGTGGTGCATAGAACAGCCACAGCAGACGACAAGAAACTTCAGAGTTCTCTCAAAAAATTGGTATTGAAGAGGTGAACATGATTAAAGGTGATGGGACAGTTAATCATTTCAACAACAGCAAAGTCCAGGCTTCCCTCTCCACTAACACTTTTGCAATCACTGGCCATGCAGAAGGCAAGGCAATCACAGAAATGCTTCCTGGAATATTTAGCCAGCTTGGCGCTGACCACTTAACAAGGCTTAGGAAGTTAGAAGAACAGTTCCCAGGACAAGTGTTGAATAGCAAAGCACCCAATCCTGAAGACACTGATGAAGAGGATGACGATGGGTCAGATCTCGTAGAAAATTTTGATGAAGCATCAAAGAATGAAGCAAACTAGTATGATAGTTCTTGGCGGTCAGCATGGACCAGGTTGGAGCAAGGAGCAGGGGCTCCCAAGCTGTACAGTGGCAGAGAACATCACCTGTTAATAGTTTAGTAATATAAATATTTTGTGTATTAAAACAAAAGATGAAAAGAATGGTTTCAGAGAAACCTGGGAGGGTTTGTATAAACTAATATAAAATGAAGTGAACAGAGCCAGGAAAACAATAACAAAAAATGGTAAAGACAAACAACTTTGAAAGGCTCAGTGTAATGACCAACAATTCCAAAGGACTCATGATGAAACCTGCTTCCATTTCCTGATAAAGAGCTGGTGGACTTGGTGTAAAAATTGAGGCTTTTTTTTTTTTGTGGACATGGCTAATTTGTGGGAATCTGTTTTGCTTGACTATACATGTTTGTAACAGGTTTTGTTTTTCTTGCTTTCTCCTGGGAGATGTGGGAAGTGAGAGGGAGAGAATTAAAAATTGAAAATAAAATATATGTTTAAAGTATATCGTAACACCTAAATGTAATGTTGCCATTATTACTACCTTCTTTACTGCCACCTCCTCTCAAAAGAAAAATACTATGGGAACACAACAGATCCCTGTTGCCATATTTCTCTGAATTTAGGCCCACCCTTTTCCTGTGTTTATGTCTAGTCTTTCTTATTTAGATTGGCAGCCTAAGCAACAGTACTATTCTATAAAGAGAGTAAAAAGAATAAGGTTCAGGAGGTCTGCTCTGTAGCCAACTAAGGGTGCCAACCTATAGAATTTGGGCAAAGTTCTCGGTATTAAATGACCTCTTTCATATCTTCAGACGCAGTGTCTTTGCCTTTAAGTCCTAGAACTGTATTTGCTAAGGGAAGGAGCCTTATTTAAGGGCCCTGAATACCACACTATTAGTGTTGAATGCATTTTTACTTATATTTATGTATATCTATATAAATAACCTAGACATCTGTAATTCTATGCTTCTAAGATGTTTGAATTAGATTCTGCCATGTTTTGGTGGACAACAAAAAAAACACAAGCAACAAAATACTAGAAACAGTCCCAGATTTGAAAATTGTTAGTAACTAGGACTAATAAAGTTTGTACTAATTGCTATCTTGCTGAATCTGTCTGCTGGTCTTAGAATAAGGCATGCCTTGCAGAGATTTGGCCTGAGTGTAACATGCTTTTCTTATCACTTCTAGAACAGCAGATTTGAGAACAAAATGTTCTAGCCAATCAGAGGTTGTCGGGGAAAGTCTAACCAACTCAAAGGGCTGTTTGGGAGTCCAAGACCTTTGATGAGTGTGTAAACTCTCCCACAGCATTCTACTTTGACCTACCGGGGAAGCTTATCTTAAATCTGCTTGACCATTGACCTGGTAGTAGTGATCATGAGTGTGACACAGAAAACATTTTCCTCAGCTAGCAGTCAGCTAATTTCTGCTGAGAGAGGTGTTAGCTGATAACTTAAGGTGATAAATCTTCCCAAGCGTATTTGCATTTAGGCATCACCCTTCCCAGGAGGACTGTTTATTCTGGGTTAGGCCCTTTCCATGCATCCTAAGAAAGGGTACTGAAGCTAGAATTATAAGAAACCATTTGCCTTTTCTTTACAGTCAAAAAAAAAGAGGAGGGAATAAGAACAAAATAAAAACTAGTACAGATATTTGTAGAGAAAAAAGTATTCCATATATGGTGTATAACATTATAAACTCAAGGCAACTCATAGACAAAAGGTTAATTGTCATATCTAACACCCATCTCTGCAAAAAGTTTAGGGTATTTCTTAAGAGCAAAAATCCTTCAGGATGCAATGGAAGTAATCTCTACTGGTGACATTTCTGACTCTGTGACAGGAAGCAAGGGCAATATTTAGAGGAGAATCTCTTGTATAGTATCCCTGAAATTCAATTCAATACAACTAACGAACATTTATTAAGCACTTACTGTCTACTTGACAAGGGAAGATACCATGAGATTATAATTGGTAGCAGTAGAGGGAGAGCATCCAGACCAGAGAGGTCTCAGATTAGGATACAGTGTGGCGTCTGGCTAAAGTCCGGAATTTGGAGTCAGGAAAACCTAGATTCAAATATCAGTTCAGATACGTAATAACTGCATGACCCTGGACAAGTCACTTAACCTCTTTGAACCTCATCTATAAAATAATAGTACCTACCTCACAAGGATGTTGTGAGAATCAAAAAAATAGAATGTCATTGTGTGCATGTGTAAGGGGATTTTTGAAACTTAAGTGCACTTTTTCTGCATGAGCTATTGTTATCTAAGCCTTATTGTTTCATCTAAATAAGTATTATGGGTAAGCTACCATATTAGGCACTAGGAATACAAAGTGAAAAGAAAACAAAAGATATAGTTCCAAAGGAGTTAAAAAAAGACACAAACCTTGCCTTCAGGGAGTTTTAAATGTAACAGAAGGAGAAAACATTTATACAAGTAGCTTGTGCACATTAGAATATGATAAGTGAATAGGACAGGTTCACAGAGATGGATGATATATTGAGGAAGGAACCATATCATCTATTAATAAGAATATCCCATCCCCTACCTCTGTTGAACATGGGGAACCAGAGAAGCATCCCAAGAGATGTTCCGCTGAATAGCTTTGCTGCCCTGACAAGACTACAGTTTCAGCTGGATGTTGTGACTCGTGCCTGTAATCCTCGTTCTTGAAGAGGCTTAGACTGGTAAATCACTTGAGCTTGGCACTTTGGAACTGCAGTGAGCTAAAAATCAGTTGGGTGTCCACACTAAGTACTGTGGTATGGTACCTTGAGAGTGTGGGTGGAGCAGGCAGGGAAGGAGAGATGATGGGAGCTGGTACTAGGCTGCCTAAGGGAGGGTGAACTGGCCCAAGTGAGAAATAGCAAATCAAAGTTTCCATATCAATCAGCAGTTGGACCTGCCTCATGAGTGGGCCACTGCACTTCTGGCCAGCCCAAAATAGAGAGACCCAGACTCAAAAGACAGATTATGGTTCCAAGAAGATTGCTGAGTTTCCATGTCTAAGAGAAAGATTGCAACTTAGATGCAACACTAGAAGTGACTCAAGGGCAAGAGAATTGAAAAGAGCCAATGAACTAGTTCATTTTTCTTTCTTTAAAATATTTTACTTTTTTATAATTACATGGGAAGACAATTTTTAACATTCTTTTTTTAAATTTTGAGTTCCAAATTATCTCCTTCCTTCCCCTCTGCTCTCATTGAGAAGGCAAGCAATTTGCTATAGGTTATACATGTGCAGTCATGAAAAACATATTTCATATTAGTCATGTTGTAAAAGAAAACATAGACCAAAAAAACTCTAAGAAAAATAAAGTTTAAAGAAGTATGCTTCAATCTTCATTGAGACTCCATCAGTTCTTTCTCTAGAGATAGACAGTATTTTTCATCATAAGTCCTTCAGAATTGTCTTGGTTCTTTGTACTGTTGAGAATAGCTGATTCATTCACAATCGATCATCATTCAATATTGCTTTCACTGTGTACAATATTCTAGTAGTTTTACTCACTCCACTTTATAAATCTTTCCAGGTTTTTTGAGAGGATCCTACTCATCACTTCTTGTAGCACAATCATACTCCATCACAATCACATGCCACAACTTGTTCAACCATTCCCCAATTGATGGACATGCCCCAGTTTCCAATTCTTTGCTACCACTAAAAGAGCTGCTATAAATATTTTTGTACACTTAAGTCCTTTCCTTTTTGTTTTTTATCCTATTGGGATATAGACCTAGTGGTGGTATTGTTGGGTCAAAGGGTATGCCCAGATTTTTTTGCCCTTTGAGCATAGTTCCAAATTGCACTCTCCAATGGTTGGATCAGTTCACAAGTCTGCCAACAGTCATCTACTTTTCTTAGCCCAGGTTTTGTTTGATACTCTCTTCTGACTCTCCACTGTATTCACTACCATTAAATATGACATCCTTTGCCAGATGTGGGACTGATACTGGCATTATATCTTTAGCTATTAGCCACATAGAGCATGTTGCTCTTATACTTACAAACTTCATTAGGCCACCTATACCAGATTATCCTTCTCAAGTATATTAATACATGCATAAAAATAGGTCAGATCTTGATTTAAGCCTGGGGAACCAGAAAGAAGAACTTTGCTGTATAAAGGTGATCCCAGACAAAATTACAAATTAAATAGTTTACTTTTGGCACCTCTAGTTTCTTCTTTCAGATGCTCCTTTTTGTGCCTTCCTCTAAACTTCATTCTCTCCTTATGTGGACTCAGAAAAGCATCAAATAAATTCATTCACATTAAGGTATGAATGACTAATAATATAACTCTTCCTGACATATTTAAACTTTAATATAAAAGTCAATAGAATGAATCTCTAACTATGGAATTTGGGGTACCAACCAGCTTCAGAAAAAATGCCATCCTAATTAAATTACCAAAAACTTATTTTACTGAATTAGAAAAAAATGACAAAATTCATTTGAAAGAACTAAAAATCAAGAATATCAAAGGAAATAACAGGAAAAATGTAAAGGAAAGAGATTTGGCAGTATCAGATCTTAAACTATGTTTTAAGGCAGTGATTGTTAAAACTATAGAAAGGTAGATCAATGGAATAGAATAGACATACAATCTGCACTTGCAAATAAACATAATAACCATATATTTCACAAGTATAAAGATTTAAGATTTAGGGATAAGAATTCATTATTTTGTAAACATTGCTAGGAAAACTGGAAAGCAGTAGGTCAGAAACTGGGCATAGACCAATATCTTACACCATTTAACAAGATAAGGTCAAAATAGATATATGGCCTAGATATAAAGAGAGAGATTACAAGAAAGTCAGAAGAACATGGAACATATTACTTATCAGACTTATGAATAGTTGAACAATTTAAAAATAAACAGGAGACAGAAAGCAAAGTT
Organism: Potorous gilbertii; assembly: GCA_028658325.1. Lineage (NCBI taxonomy): Eukaryota > Metazoa > Chordata > Mammalia > Diprotodontia > Potoroidae > Potorous > Potorous gilbertii. The sequence goes on from CM053773.1 coordinate 68,668,317, forward strand.
AGGTGTTGCAATGTTAATTTAATGTTAATAAGTTAAAAGATCTTCACTGCCCAATAATGGGCCTCAGGTGGAGCCCATTAAGGGAAGCTTGATTAGTGGAGGCTTGTTTTGTAAGAAGGTACACACCTTTTGTTAATTGCTAATATATATATATATATATATATATATACACATATATATACTGAGGTAAGGTTTTACTTTGAGAAGAATGTTTGTGTGCCAAATGAAACTCAAATGTTGATACTTCTTTCTCTGGTAACTAGGTATGTAATAATGGTCAGACAGTTGAATCTGTTTATTGTTCTGTGAGATATGTATTGCTTATGGTCAGACAGTTAGAAGCCCTGTTTATTGGTCTTTATTTCTGTGCTTGTATTTTCTCTGTTGGTATATGTGACTGAAGATTGCTGACTCCCCAAAAGTTGCTTTTCTTTTAAGAAAGTAGAACTAAGAAGTCGTGCTAAGCAGGCCATCCTAGATGCATCAGGGTGCTTGCTGCTACAGGTGTAAAATGGATAATTTTGATTACATTAAATTAAAAAGGTTTTATACAAATAAAACAAAGAAAATACCTGTTCACCAAGAAAGTAACCTTCTATAGTCTTATTTTTTTCCCTTTTTTGGACATTTTTGCAGTCAGTTACTTGACTTTTGAATCCCTTGTCAAGTGGAGGGTATACTTTAAGGACCTATAAGTTCTCTGTTCCTTCAAGGTGGCACAATCAAGGGAGAAGAGTTTACTCCTCTCCTGGCCTGCACTCTGCAACCACAAACTTTTCTGCCTAGGATCTGCAAATAGAATTCCTTCTCCAGAGCTTCCACCAGCTCCACCACACTAGCGCTTTTCCTCACCCCAGGACCACCACTCAGGACTGACATTCAGATCTGCCACTCAATTCCCCCAGGGTCTTTAGGCCAAAGGCTCTGCTGCTGCAGTGGCTGCTGCCAGGGCTTGGGCCATTCCCACTACCTTCTTACCCAGGTGAAAGAGTTTTCTCATTGACCTGTGAAGCTGTCTTTAGCATTTGTTGGTTGAGAAATCTGGGAACTGCAGCTGATGCCCAGGATTTCTTGCCCTGAAGCCTGCTCTAGTCCCATCCTTGTTGCACTATGTGGCCAAGGCTGGGCTGTACTCTGCTCCAAGCCCAGTGCAATAGACCTTTCCTGTTGTCCTTCCAGGCTGTCTTGGGCTGGAAATCTCTTTCACTCTGTTGTTTTGTGACATCTGCTGCTCTGGAACTTATTTCAAGTCATTTTTTACAGGTATTTTATGGGCTATGGGAGCACAACAAGAGAAGGTCCATCCTTCTACTCTGCCATCTTGACTCTGTCCCCCAGAACGTATATGTTCTAAAATGTTTATAGCATCTCTGTCTGTGGTGGCAAAGAACTAGTAGTTAAACAAGTTGTGGTATATGATTGTGATAGAATACTACTGTGCTATAAGAAATGGTGAGAGGGTAGATTGCAGAAAAACCAGGAAAGACTTACATGAACTAATGCTGAGTGAAGTGAGCAGAAACAGGAGAACATTGTACACAGTAACTGCAACATTGTGTAGTAACCAACTTTGATAGACTTAGGTCTTCTCAGCAGCACAATGATCTAAGACAATTACAAAAGACCCATGATGGAAAATGCTATTCACAGTCAGAGAAAGAAAGATGGAGTCTGAATGCAGACTGAAGCATTCTATTTTATCTTGTTTGGTTTTTTTCTTTCTTGTGGTTCTTCCTTTTCATTTTTATTCTTCTTTCACAATATGTTTAATGTGGAAATATATTTAATATGATTGTATATGTATAGTCTGTATCAGATTGCTTGCCTTCTGGGGGGAAGAGAAAGGAAAGAGAAGGGGAAGGGGAAAATTGGAATTCAAAATCTTAGAAAAGTGTATGTTGAAAACTATCTTTATATGTAACTGGAAAAACTAAAATAATATTAAGTGTGGGAGAAAAAGAAATGATGAACTCAATGATCTTAGAAAAACATGGAAAGATCTGCATGAAATAATGAAGAGTGAAGTGAGCAGAACCAAGAAAACACTATATATAGTAATAGCAATATTATTTTAAGAATAAGTTATTTGACTATTATAAATACCCACATTAATTGTAAAATGCATATGAAAGAAGACACTATTTGCATCCAGAGAAAGAACTGATAAATAGAAGTATGTATAGAATAATTTTACATATATATGTATATATATACATATATATATACTTATTTGTGTCTGATGGAAGCATCTTGGGGGGTGGAATAGAGGAGAGGTAGAGAAGAAAAAAAGAAATATACATGATAATTTTATTGTATATTTGAAAGTAATAGCAAATTCTGCATACTAGATTTTCAGTTGTATGTGCATCATCTTTTTTATTGTACTGTATTATGGAAATGCTTGTTTTATTCCATAAGTTAAAAATAAGATATTTTTAAATAAATAAATAAAATAACACAACCCTTAATGGGGTGGAGCCTAGATGGCCTATTAAAGGCAGGGGGTTTCCTCAGCTTGCCCCCATACCTCTCCAAATACCTTTAAAAATGACTCTAAACAAATTCTAGAGCAGCAGAACCCACAAAAAGATAGAGTGAAACAAAATTCCAGACCAAGACAACTGGAAAGTCGACAGGAAATGCCTGTTGCACCAGGCTGAGATAGGAGTGTAGCCTAGATCAGGCCATGTCAGCACAGACCAGGCCCCAGCAAACTTGGAGCAGGTCTCAGAGGACTGAATCACTGGCAGCAGTGGTGGTTTCCAGACCTCGTTGCCCACAGATGTCAAAGACAACTTAGAAAGTCAGCAGGAAAGGTCTTTCAGATCTGGGTGATAGAGAAGCACAGTCTAGTGCAGGCTGAGCCAGCACAACCTCAGCCCCAGCAAACCAAGAGCAGACCTTGGGGAGTGACTGAATCAGCAATGGTAGTGACAGTGGCAGTGGCTGCTTCTGGAGCTCTCAGCCCACAGAAGGTAAGGGGATCAAAAAACTGATCAAAAAAAGATTACAAGAGTCCCTTTGTTGACATTGAGGCAGGACTCTGCCGTTTTGCCCAAAACTGGATATGGATCATAGTCCTAAAAGGGAGTCCTGGGGTAAGATGGAAGACTAGCATAACAGAGCTGGTGGCAACAACGGAGAGGGTACCCTCCTCACAGTTCCGGGGCAGAAAAGAGTGCTTATAGTCTCACACAGACCAGAGCACAGACCAGGAGAGGAGTAAAAACTTCTCCTTAGGTCATATCACCTTGAAAGAACTGAAAACTTACAGGTCCCTAGAAGTGTCTCTGAAAACAACTGACAAAAGCTCTGACTCTTGAGACAGTGTGCCCTCTACCCTGGAAGCAGAGCCCTATCTTACGAAAAGTTAAAAAGTCAAGTAATAGGCTGGGAAAATGAGCAAACAGAAAAAAACTGACTACAGAAACTTACTTTGATGACAAGGAAGATCAAAACACAGACTCTGAAGAAGACAACAAAGTCAAAGCTCCTATATCCAAAACCTCCAAGGAAAATATGAATTGGTCTCAGGCCATGGAAGAACTCAGGATTTTGAAAATTAAATAAGAGAAGCAGAGGAAAATTTTGGAAAAGAAACTAGAGTGATGGAAGAAAATCTGAAAAACAAGGCAAGAACTTAGTAAAGGAGACACAAAAAATACTGAAGAAAGTAACACCTTAAAAAATAGTCCAGACCAAATGGTAAAAGGGGTCCAAAAAATCAATGAGGAGAAGAACGCCTTAAAAAGCAGAATTGGCAAAATGGAAAAGGATGTCCAAAAGCTCATTGAAGAAAATAATTCCTTAAAAATTAGAATGGAGTCAATGAAGCAAATGACTTTATGAGAAATCAAGAAATCACAAACAAAACCAAAAGAATGAAAAAAATAGAAGACAATGTAAAATATCTCATTGGAAAACAGTTGACTTGGAAAACAAATCCAGGGGAGATAATTTTTAAATTATTGAACTCCCTGATAGACCTGATCAAAAAAAGAGTCTAAACATCATCTTTCAAGAAATTATCAAGGAAAACTGCCCAACATTATAGAATTATAAGGTAAAATAGAAACAAAAAGAGTCCACTAATTACTTTCTGAAAGAGATCCCAAAATGAAAACTCTCAAGAATATTATAGTCAAATTCCAGAGTTCTCAGATCTAAGAGAAAGTATTTCAAGAAAGAAATAGTTCAAATATCATGAGTCACAGTCAGGATAACACAAGATTTAGCAGCTTCTGCAATAAAGTATTAGAGGGTTTGGAATATGATATGCTGGAGAGCAAAGAAGCTAAGATAACAACAAAGAATCACTTACCCAGCAAAACTGAGGATAATTCATGAGGGGGGAAAATTGTCATTCAATGAGATAGAGGAATTTCAAGAATTCTTAGGAAAAGGCCAGAGCTAAATAGAAAGTTTGACTTCCAAATATAAGATTCAAGAGAAGCATGAAAAGGTAAACAGGAAAGAGAAATCATAAGGGACTTAATAAAGGTAAACTCTCTACATTTCTACATATAAAGATGATGTGTGTAACTCATAAGACCTTTCTCATTATTATTGTAGTTAGAAGGGAAAGAGGGCGCAGATATGAGTTGAATTTGAAGGGATGATATCTAAAAAAAAAAAATTAATAGATGAGACAGAGAAAAATGTATTGGGAGAAAGAGAAAGGGAGAGGTGGAATGAAATGGAAAGTGTCTTCTTACCCTACAAGAGAGTAGGAGGGAAGGGATTAAGAGAAGGGGGTTGTGAAAGAAGGGAGGGCAGATTGGGGAAAGGAATAATCAGAAGCAAAACACTTTTGAGAAGAGACAGGGTGAAAGGAGAGAGAATTGAATAAATGAGAAAGGGGGTAACTTGGATGGAAATATAGTTAGTCTTTCACAGCACTACTATTATGAAAGTGTATTGCATGACTACACATGTATAACCTATATCGAATTGCTTGCCTTCTCAATGAGGGGTGGGGCTGGGGAGGGAGGAAGAGAGATAATTTGGAACTCAAACAAAAAATGAAGTTAAAATTGTTTTTACATGTACCTAGAGAAAAATAAAATGCTAAATAAAAATTTAAAAATAAAATAGATTTTCCTGGTATGAAAAGGAGAAGAAGTGAAGAACTGGGGAGACAGAGAAGGAAAAAACTCTCCTGAAATCATACCTTATAACCCACAGAGGAGCCCCTAATATACATATATATAAACAAGTGCTTAATAAATTTGTCAAATTACCAAATTTTGCCTACTTATGATGACAACTTTGTTCCTAGATAGACCCAAAGATGCAAGAACAAAGGATTAGTTAGTTGAAGGAATAATTAATATTTATAGAACCATAGAAATTCAAAGTTGGAAGGGACCTTAAATATTACTTAGTTCAGCCCCTACTTGAAAAGGAATCTTCTCAGAAACATCCTTGAGGTAATCCAGCCTCCACTTGAAGATCTCCATTAATGGGATACTCACTACCTCTATTCTATTTTTGGATAGCTCCAAATGTTAGGATGTTTTTATTCATATAGAACTGAAATCTGCTTCTTTGCAACATTCACTCTATGCTAGCAGCAATGTCTGCCAGGGTTCCTGCCACATAGGTTGAGTTATTTTCCCTAAAATACTGAGACGCCATGTGTGAAGTTTGATTGATGAAGGTGACTAGGGCTAGAGCAGTTTGTCCTGTCTACTTTGTTGCTTAGAGCATAAAAAGTCCATCCCACAAGGGGATGCTGCCCCTCAAACTTGAATGATATCTCATTGCCATGAGAATAAACATACCCTTCTGACTAGATGTATTTTCTTGAAGTGATAAGAGGAACTGTATTCACCTGAATCAGTGCTGTATCCTTTCTCAGCTACCGTCAAGTAAATTCCCATTCTGTTAAATATTAGATGATCTGAAAGTGTCTCATTTCATTCCAATCTTCAGCTTACATCCCTGAATCTTCCTGAGTCAAGCCTGGCCTGTAACACACTCAGTGCTTGTAGTTCTACTTTTTGTAAATAAAGCAAACAGGTTGAATTTATCTTTGACCATGTGATAGATGTTTGTAGATATGAAAACAGTTATGATACCAAGTTTAAGTTTCACTTCTACAGGTGAAACATCCCCAATTACTTCAACTGACTGTTATAGCATAATCTCTAGTCTTCTCATCATCTGGGCTGCCCTCTTTCAGATATGTTAGTTTGTCAATATCTTTCCTAAATGAGGCACCCAGAAGTGTAGTTTGACTGGGACAGAGGGCAATGTGCTTTGAGACTTGTCAGTTCTCTCATTCAGAGCACTCACAATATGTATCTAATCAGTCACCAAGACCTTTTGCTTTTGCCTTCACAATACTAATAATAAACATCCTCTGCTCTTATGACTACTATAATCACACTATTTCCTTTCTTCATTTCTGACTTCCCAAGCGATTGAAAAACATCTATCTGAATGGAATAGTATTGGTCCATAAGAAATGATGAGCAGGTGGACTTCAGAAAAACCTGGAAAGACTTAAATGAACTGATGCTAAATGAAGTAAGCAGAACCAGGAGAATACAGTAACAGCAACATTGTACAATGACCAACTTTGCTAGACTTCTCTCTTCTTAGAAATGCAAAGATCTAAGACAATTCCAAAAGATTCATGATGGAAAATTCCATCCACATTTAGAGAAAGAACTATGGAGTCTGAATGCAGATCAAAGCATAGTATTTTCTTTTTGTTTCTTTCTTTCTCATGGGTTTTCCCTTTGGTTCTAATTCTTTACAACATGACTAATGTGGAAATACGTTTGATATGATTGTACAAATATAGTCAATATCAGATTGCACTCCATCTTTGGAAGGATGAAGGGATGGGGAGAAAATTTAGAGCTCAAAATCTTATAAAAATGAATGTTGAAAACTAAAAATTAATAATTTTTTAAAAATCTATGTGGTTCTCATATTTTATCTTAGAGCTAATAGGGAACTACTATTGGGAGCAAGAGAGTGACATGGCTAGCTCTTTGCTTTAGGAAGAATATTTTTGGCAGCTGTGTAAAAGACACATCAGAGAGAAGCAGAGTCTGGTGGCAAGGAAACCATATAAGAGGCTGCTGCAATCATAGTGGCAAAAAACAATCAGAGCTTAGACAAGGATGGAGGCTGTAGAAGGAGAAAGAAGAGAATAAAAGAAAACTAATACAATTCAATCTGAGCATCATTTATTAATCACCTACTGTGTGCAGCATACAGTGTTAAGCACCAAGGGAGCAAAGACAACAATAAAACAGTCTCTGCCTTCAGTGACTTTCCTAAGAAATGTTGAGGTCGAATTGAAAGGACTTGACAACTACATGGATTTGGCAGCTCAAGCCCTCATCCCTTCTTGCATTCCTCTTCCAATTGGTCTCCCAGTGTTAAGACTCTCCTCTCTTGAACTGATGCAGTCTGAGTGCAGATTGAAGCATAATTTTTTCACTTTCTTTATTTTTCTTGCTTTTTTTGCAAGATAGCTAATATGGAAATATGCTTTGCATGATTTCACATGTATAATTGATATCTTTTCTTGCCTTCTTAATGGATGGGGGAGAGGAAGAGAATTTAGAACTCTTTTTTAAAAAGAATAACAAATGAATAACAATAAGATTAAAAAGAAAGACTCTCCTCTCTCTAATTCATACTCAGTACAACTGCCAGTAATATTCGTAAAGTCACTGTCTCTCAATTGCTCCCTAAGACAAAATCTAAAATTTTCTAATTGTTACTTAAAGTCCTTCACAATCTGACTTCAGTATACCTTTCTAGGTAGTTATTGCCCAACCCTCCCTTTCATATGCTCTTTGAGCTACCCAAATTAGCCTATTGCTGTTCCCTCTACATGATATACCACTCTTCATCCCTGTACCTTAAACAGACTGTCCCCCATGCCTAAAATGTGCTACTGCCTCATCTTGGTCTCTTAAAATCCAAAATTGCCTTCAAAGCTTGCAGATTACTTTGTGTGGAGACAATGAGAATTTTCAGTAGTTAAAACAGACCCAAAGCAATCAGACTTTGGTGCTAATAGATAAATATAATAAAAATAGAAAGCTGGGCTAGGTGGTTAGAAAACACTTATTTTTTCTGCTTTAGGTTATCTTTTCTTCCGTCTTAGATTCATTTTCATGTAGTCAAAATCCTGATGTTAAGTCAATCAAGCACATCAGTAAGGATTTATTAAGTGCCTACTATGTGCCAGGCACTATTCTAAATACTAGAAATACAAAGAAAACCCAAAACATGGTCTCTCCCTCAAGGAACTCATATTCAGATGGGGGAGACAACATGCAACAACAATATACAAATAAGATACACATACCATAAATAGGAAATAATCTCAGAGAAAAGGCACTAACATTAAGGGGGACCAAGAAAAGCCTCTTACAGAAGGTAGAGCTTTAAGTGAAAATCAAAGGAGTGGAGGGAAGCCATGAGGTGGAGGTGAGGACAAAAAGAATTGCAAGCAGGGAGGACAGCCAGGGAGAATGCATAGAGTCAGGGGATAAAATTCTTGTTGAAGGAATGGCTACTATTTGAGAAGGCACTGGATAGAAGAGTACATGGAGAGGAGAAAAGTGTGAGAAGATTGGAAAGATAGGAAGGGCCTGGGTTATAAGGGATTTTGAAATCCAAATGGAAGGTTTTATATTTGAAACTTGAAGCAATAGGAAGCCACTGGAGTTGATTGAGTAGGAAGATGATGTGGTCTCACCTCTTTGGTAGCTGAGTAGAGGATAGACTTGCTTGGGGAGACTCAAGTTAAGGAGATCAACAAGCTGATTGCTGGAGTAGTCTAGGCATGAAGTTGTTATTGTTGTTGTGAGATCCCATACCAGTGTCAGAGGAAAAAAGAAGGAATCTATGAGAGATGTTGTAAAGGTAGAATGAGAGGACTTGGTCACAGATTGGATATGAGGGGTGAGAGTAAAGAGCCACAGATGATACCACGTCTAATTCTGAAAACCACTGGTTGCTCAACAACTAGTCCAGGGCAGCTTCAGCTGATAGCATGGTCTATGTGCCTACCTTAACTCTCATGTTCAGTGCCCAGTAGTCTAAACATATTCAGATCTTTGCTCTCATTTTATGGGTTTTGATAGTTCAGAGTGAATGTAAATAGCAGTTGTTTCGGTTCTGGCCCAAAACTCTGAGGGTCTCCCAGACTGATTGTTTTGTGAAGGCAAACTAGGCTATCTTTTGCCTTGATGATTACCCAGCCTTTAATCACTGACTGGGTGTTATCTCAAATAAACCGAGGCCTGGGAAAGACTTTAGCTTAAAAAAGGTCAAGGTCCCCCACTGTCATCTCCAGTCGTACTGACCTGTCTTGTTCCTGGACTCAAATGACTCTGGAGTAGAGAGTACAGCTGATGATTTTGAACAGCCCTGCCTCACTTAAATCCCATTTATTTGCAAGTCAAGACATCACCCTCCTGTTGCCATCAGTCCTCTTTGAGAAAGAAGGGTGAACAACAATCTGTCATTATATGCCACTACTCTGAGTAAATGAGTGAATGGATGAATGAAAATGCATTTATTGAGAGCTTTAGTATGTACAGAGAACAGTTCTAAGTGCTAGGAATACAAAGCATCTTTGCTTTCAAGGAGGGAGACAATACATATAACTGAGATATCTGGAATACTGGACTTCATGATGATACTATTGAGTAACAGTTCTTACAGATGGTTTCTGAGATCTTCCATACTGGAGTGCTGTTTTTCTGAGATTGCTTTCAAAGAGCTGTTGAGCTGGATCCTGGGTTTTGCTCCTTTGGCATACCCTGCATCCCATTCATGAAATGAAAATACACCAGTTCTTGTACTGTTTTTCCTTCCATTTCTCAGAAACTAAAGGATCATCGAGTCCAGCTGTTTCTGGATTCAGTGTTGAGGTAGAGGATTCAATGTCTATGAAATGAACGTTCTTTGTCTATGTTAGCTTCTATCAGACTGTAGGCTTCCATACTGAAAGCATGAATTGTCAAGGTATCTAAATATTGGGCTCCAGCTCTGTGCAGGCATTGTTTCTACTGATATCTGAACAACCTAGAATTGGTACCAGTCAATGTTGACAGACCAGCTGTGTCCACTGGGGTTGAATATTCAAGAAGCATAATATCCATCTATACCATTCACACCAATGATTTCCTTAGGGAACTTCAACCTAACCTCAATATAGCCCAGATACGTTTATTCATCCAGGCCATGGATAACTATCCCCGAGCATAGGCTGAAAGCTATCTCCTACAAATGTCTCCCATGGAATGACTGAAATACAATCATCTGCTATCCAAACATCAGGACTCTTTATTTTTACTTTTCATGATCACTAATGTTCATAGTCCCGTAAGTCCAAGAAGAATCCCAGGAAGAACATTTGGGAAAGGGCTTAGTGTCTTTGCTGACTGGGACCACCCCTATCCCAGAGCCCATTAGCAATACACCATGGTCCACCGAGGTTGCTATGTGAGCTGCTCTAGGGAATATGGTCTGCCTGCTAGCCAACTTCTCACATTATCCTTAGTTAGTCATTTCCCAGGAGGGCCTCAAAATATCTTGATAAATCTTGGGTATCATTAAGTCAGGGGTGACTAATTAATTCCCAAATAGCTCCATTAACAATAATTTCTTTTGGAAGAAAAGAGCATCAATAAATTATTTTTTAAAATAAGAGAGAGAAGAAAGAAAAAAACAGGAGACATAGACAAGCAGGGCAGTGTTGGAATTATCATATGAAAGTTATTTTTTTTCTTAAAGAGCTGTATATAACGGGAAAAGAAGACAAACTATACATAAATGTTCACTTTCATATGCCATCCCCATTTTATCATTCTTTGCATGCTAAAATATTCATGTTTGTTGGTGTTTATTAAGCTCATAAGAAGAGAAAATTTATTTTATAAAAAGGGAAAAGGTGATTTCCTTGGGAATGCTAAAATCCATCACTGTTTTAGGCAGGATATAAAATACTATTACTATTTATCCATATCCATAGACAATGCTGTATTCCCTGGTCCATACTTTACATTAACATAAGCTGCTGGCAAAGTGGATAGAGCCCTGGGCTTGAAACCAGGAAGACCTGAGTTCAAATCCAGCCTCACATCCTCACTGGTTGTATGCCTCTAGGCAAGTCACTTAAGCTCTATTTGTTTCAGCTTCTTCAACTGTAAAATGGGAATGATAATGGCCCCTATGTTGAGAAAATCAAATGTAGCAATCTTTGTAAAGTGCCTAACTTAGTGCCTGGTATATAGAAAGTGCTATGTAAATGATGGTAATGATGATGATCTCAGCATAGTATAAAACCTACACATGATCATTGTTAGCATAATTAAGAGGTACTCCCACAACCAGTAGTCCTGGTTAGGGTCTTAGGGCAGCAGTATGGTATAATCGAAATGGAGCAGGCACTGATGTCAGAGGACTTGAATTCAAATTGTGCCTCTGACATTGAATACATGTAGTAGATAACTGCACCTCCCAGAGCCTGTAAAATGAGGGTGTTGGGCTAGAGAGCCTCTGAAGTCCCTTCTACCTCTAGATCTGTGATCATATTCTCCTATAGGTCAATTCCCATGAAAAAATACCAAGCTTCTAACACTTGCAAAGCCATAATGGCAACTAAATCCAATGACCAATCATAATGTATTTTCACAGTTCTGCAATGCTGATAAGCCAAACAGTTCAATGTACTTTACACAGTAATATTTGTTTTATAATGGTTGGTCTGGCATGAAAAAATAATACATAGGAAAATCCTGCTGTCCAATCATGGCCTAATTGTTTTTAGTGAATCTTTGTACTATTGTCATTGTTCATCCTTTGTTTTCAAAGAGGGCCAATAATATCACAATGACTCCCATGTGAATTGGATTTAAGTGATTTAAGTGCACCAAGTAGTCAGTCTTAACTTTTTCTTCCAGAGACTTGAAGTCCAGTGACATGACAAAAATCAAGTTGACCTGAATGCAGTGGATGATCTTGACATCTCCGATTCCTGACCAAGCTCTCAGCACTCAGCCCTTTCTTTAGCCTCCTTCGTAGCCATTAGAACAAATTCTTGCCATTCACTCATTCCATCAGGGAAAGTCTTCACATGCTTGGGGTAGACATCCCCTCTAACTCACTAATGGGTATGAGGTCTATTGGCTACCCTCAACCTGGTTTAGCCTGTCTGCTTGGACAGTGTGGCTCCTGAGAATGCTATAGCTTCTTGGGACCACAGGTGAAAGCTGGGTGACTGGTGGACATCAAAGTTGGATAAGATGCCCTGAAAGGGTTCGGCAAGCCCCCATACCAGAGGTGATATTCTTCCCTGAACGCTTCTCCCAGAGAAGAAATGGAATGTGTTTATATTGCCAGCTATGACCAGCAGATTTCCTTGTTGAGCTAGAAGGGGGAGCTCCAAACTAGAAAGGGAACACGGTTCGGACCCTCACAGACAATGCTTAACTCTACCTACTGGTCTGGCTCAGAGGCAGGACTTTTCCAGGGGCACAGCAGAAAGGAGCTTAGCTCCAGAGAACCTTAGCTTCTCATACTCCAGATGAGCCACACTGTGGCAACCAGCTCCTTCTTCTAGTAGGAGTTTTTAACTGAGCATTCATGAACTTTTTATTGAAATGTTTTTAATAACTTTATTTCAACATAATTGGTTTTCTTTGCAGTTCTATGTGTTTTATTTTATGCATTTATAAATATTACTCTGAGAAGGGGTTTCATCAGATTGGCAAACAGGTCCATCACACACATACACACACACACACACACACACACAGAGTTAACAATCTCTCCTCTAGGGAAAATCCAAGTGAATCCTGAGTTCAAGTTTTAAGATTTTGTTTACTGAGAGAGTTATGGAATAATTCATAAAAATACATAGCTTGGGGACAGCTAGGTGGTGCAGTGAATAGAACACCAGCTCTGGAGTCAGGAGGACATAAGTTCAAATCCAACCTCAGACACTTGACACTTAATAGCTGTGTGACCTTGGGCAAGTCACTTGACCCAAATTGCCTTGCCTTCCCCCTTCCAAAAAAAAATGTATAGGGAAATGGGTTCTTTTGCCTCCTGCAAACCCCCACCCCACCCCAAAAACTGGAAGACTCCAGGTTATGTGCTCTGTAAAGTATAAGAAATACCTCCAGACAGATAACAAGATGCCTGCAGATAATGAAAACACACTTATATAAAGAGAATCAGACTTACCAACATCATTAGAAATGGGAGACAGGAAAAATAGGGAATGTTGAGCTTTAAAAAAAAAAACAACTCTGCTCCTTCTAAGTGTAAGAAAGGGGGAAAGAATGAAAGAAAAAGCAGGAAATGAATAACATGTTCTACCTAGGTGTGAATTCATGCCTGAGGTTAACCAAGCTTAGGGCTCACCTACCAGTCTAGCTGTTGTTAAAGCCAAGAAAGCAGTGTTGAAGTGTGTCCATAGCCGCAAAAAGAAGATGCAAATGTCCCCCACTTTCTGGTGATCCAAGACACTCTGGCTTTGAAGAAAGCCCAAATACCCTCATACAAGTGCCTCTAGGAGAAACAAGCTTGATCACTATGACATATAAAGTTTTTCTTGAACACTGAATCCACTATGAGAATGACTGAAGACATCAACATCCTGAATTTCATTGTGAATGTCAAGATTAAAAAACATCAAATCAGGCAGGTGGTAAAAAAAAAAATGCTGTATGTCATTGATGTGGTCAGGGTCAACACACTGATCTGGCCTGAAAGAGAGAAGAAGACTGACATCCAATTCACCTCAGACCATAATGCTTTGGATGTTGCCAACAAAATTGGAATAATATAAACTACATCCAACTAGTCTACTCCACATAACAAAAAAAAAATAAAATTCTAGTAAGAAAAAGAAGAGCATTGGTGGTTCTCAATTGTCCATCCACCACTGGGCCACTGCCTATTGCTCCTCCCCAGGAATAAAGATCCCCCAATCCTTTTCCCAGACTCTAGAGCCACCTAAGCATCAGAGAACTGCATCAGCAATCGTCAGGAAACCCCACCCCTACAAGAACATTTCAGAAGCATCATAAATGCCACCTTAAATTTTCTATTGAAGAAATTATCCAAAAACAAATTACTAAGATCTACAGTGAACAAGTACATTACCCAACAGTTGGACAAAACACTTCACCAGAAGTGGACTTCATTTTGAAAGAAAAACTTGTTTTTCTATTGTTTTTTCCTATTAAAAATTTTAAAAAGAAAAATTATCCTAAGAAATATTCATAGTCAAATAATACAGATCCCCTCATGGCTCATTTTTCTTTGTAATGTTATTATTTCACTAGCATCAGTTCATCCAAGTCTTCTCAGTATGAAAATTATCCTATCTTATGATGCAAAATTACTCCATTGCATTCATATATCATCATTTGTTTAATCATTCCTCAATAGGCAGATATCTCCTTAGTTTCTAGTTTTTTGCTATTACAAAAGGATCTACAGTAAATATTTTTGTTCATATTGACCTTTTCTTCTTTATTTGACCTTTTTGGGGTAGAAGCATAGTAATGATATCACTGGGTCTGAGAGAATGTGTAGTTTATTGATTTGGGGAGCACATAGTTCCAAATTTCATTCTGGAATGGTTATCTTAATTCAAAACTCCATCTTCCAAAATTTGTAATTTCCATTTTTGTCATCTTTGCTAATCTGAGTGGGGTGAAATAGAGTTGCTTCATTTTATATTTCTCTAATTATTAGTGATTTGAAGCATTTTTTCATATGATTGTTGATTGTTTGAATTTCTTCTTTTGAAAACTTTCAGTTCATATCTTTTGACTATTTGTCTTTTGGGGAATGGCTCTTGCTTTTATGAATTTGAATCAGTTCTTTACTACAACTGCACTGGTTTTGTTTTTGCAACATTGTTTTAATTTTATGTAATCAAAATTGTCCATTCGATCCTCTTTGATCCTTTCTATCCAACGTTTGATTATGATTTCTCTCCTCATCCTTTGAAATAAAAAGTAATTTCTTTCTTGCTCCCCTACCTTATTGATGATGTCACCTTTTATGTTTCATGTATCCATATGGAGTTTATCTTGGGATACAGGGAGAAACATTGGTCTATGCCTAAAGTCTGCCAGATTGCTTTCCAGTTTTCCCAGTAGTTTTTGTCAAATAGTGAGTTGGAAGCAGAAAGTGGGAAGAACCCAAATGAGAAACATAACAAGTTTTATGAGAGACTCAAATCCACAAAGGAACCATTGGAAGCACAAAATATTCCAGACAGTTTTGGAAATGGATCTCAAGAAATGGAACCAACCTACCCTGGATTGCCTGAGCTTACATAATATAACAAAATTCTACTGAAAATATGTGATAGAAAACAGTACAAGTTCAAATTCTCAAACAGATGAAAAAATATTATTTTATTAAACCCTACTATGCCATCCTATTTCATGATGCTGCATCTTAAAGAAAAATTGTTTGGTAAAGGCAAATTCTCTGGTATCCACAGTATGGAGTTAAAAATAAAACACAATAGTTGCCAGTCAAAGCAAACCCAAATGGAATAAGCAGAAACCCAAACATTAGAATATAAAATAAACCAAGTTTTTCACTTATGATGTTGTTTGCTTCTCATCATCTATATTTAGCCTAAGAATCAAACCAGTTCCAAAATATCAATGTAACTGTCTTGATTCCAGTGTACAATTGTGTACATAATAAACCCCTTTAAATAGTGTCTTTAACCTTGGTAAACTTTCAGAGAACAGTTTCAGTTGATTTGGGGTCAGAAGCTAGACTACAAGGAGGTGGGGAGCAAGTGGTAAGCACGTAGAAGCAGAAAGCTGTCAGCTACTTGTAGTAGTGAATTAACAAAAAAAGGGAAGAGGGTTTAGAATCCAGTAAAAAAAAGTTTTTAGATGAATTTAATTTATATTTTCAATTAGATAAAGCCTATTTTTTCTTCTTCTCTTCTCTTTACTTTCTGCTAAAAGGAAAAAGAAGGTCCTTGTGACAAATTTGCACAGTCAAGAAAAACAAATTTGTTTTGGTCATGTCCAAAAAAATAAATATTACATTCTCTACCCTGATTTCACCACCTGAAAACCTGGCTTGTCATCGTATTGAATGATGTTTTCAAGTTGTTTGTTTTTGCAAAGTTTTTGCTATTATATGGATTGCTATCCTGATTCTGCTCACTTCATTCAGTTCATACAACTTCCCAGGTTTCTCTAAAACTGGTCCTTTCATCCTTTTGGACAGTGTAGTTTGTTGTTGTCGTTGTTTTAAAGATAAGGTAGAGGAGCAACTCGGTGGGACAATGGATAGAGCACCAGCCCTGGAGTCAGCAGGACCTGAGTTCAAATCTGGTCTCAGACACTTGAAACTTACTAGCTGTGTAACCCTGGGCAAGTCACTTAACCCTGATTGCCTTGCAAAAAAAATAAAGGTAAGGTAAAACTAGAAATCAAAATGGCAGAGTAGAGGAAACAAAAGATCTAAATAACATAGGCCAAATCCTGATGGAGAAATCCAGAAAAAAGTCATAGTGAATCCTTTATCCAGCCCAGGTCAGCGCAGAGAGACAGAGAGGTCTGCTGACAGGGGGGCTGAGGTAGATCCAGGAGCACACTACCTAAGGTACTGCAGTCTCTGAGGAGAAGCTATGCATCAGGGCAAGAAAAGGTCCTTTACTCATACCGGAACACCCTCTGGCCCATGTTGGGTACAATTTGAGGAGGGAAAAGTGCCAACTTACTAGCCAGTTCTGGGTCACAGATTCAAGGAGAACCAAAAAGATCTTAGAGGGGAGTCTTACCAGTTGGAAGGTCTTATGTATTGTATCAAAAAAAGAAGGAAGTTCAGAAGCAAGCAGCAATGCTTTGGCACAGACCTCAGGAGCAGAGCAGGATCTCAATTGCAGCATCTAACCCAGCCTACCGATGGATGACCAGGGTAGGATTCCAAAACCAAAAACAAACCTGGAGTTCTGCCAGTCTGAAACAGTAGAACATCCTAGCTAGTTGATAGGGCTGAATCCAACAGCATTCTATTGTTGTTTTGACCAAAACCCAAGTCAAGAACTTGCAGGGATCAGACAAGATAGTTAGTCTACAATCAGACTTTGCCTAGATCAAATCTCTCTGGGTGTACTAAAAGTTTGCAGTCTGTCACCCAGAACCTGGAATAATGTTAACACTCAATACCCCCAAGAAAGAAGCAATGTGACCAGCCTAGACATCCTCCCAGATGTGTGACAGAGCCCAGCCCTAACATCAATTCCAGAGTGAGGACATGGGCAGGAAAATTGGGAAAAGGAAGGAAGGAAGGAGTGAAGGAAGGAGGGAAGGATGCCATGGATGAAGCTCAACATCATTGTTATGCAGCTAGATCTGAATGAAGGTGAAGGTGAAGGTCTTCCTAACTCCAAATCTAGTGCTCTATCCACTATGCCATCAGCTGTCTCTGCACAAAGGATATGGGTTTATAGCTAAGATTAACTTTTACACAGAAAAAAAATCTGAGTATAATGCTACAGGGGAAAAATGGATCTTTAATGAAAGAGAGAGCTTTCAAGCATTCGTGGTGAAAAGATTAGAGCTATATAGAAACTTTGAAGTTCAAAGACAGGAGCAAGGAGAAATATAAAATGATAAATATGAACAAACAAGTTTATCCTTACTAAGTAAGGATTAACTGTTTACATTCTAATACAGGAAGATGAGTTATGTGTCCCCTCTGAACTTTTTTATTATCAGGGGGTCACAGAGAGAATCTAAATACACAAAGCCTGGAAGTGATTGATGATCTTAAGAGAAGAATAGAAAGAAAGTGGAAGAAAAATACATTGGGGATGAAGTAGGCAGAAAGTAAAGGAAGGTTAAGGGAAAGTATCTCATATAATTAGAGTGCCCAAGTACACATCAGCATAAACAACAAGGAGAGGATGAGTGGAGCAGCTGATACTTCAACCTCACTCTCATTTGAACTGGTTAAAGGATGGAAGAATACATACATATACATGGGGAGGGCGGGTGAAGGGGGTAGAGAGAGTTGTACATGAATTTATTTAATTCAACAGGGAAAAATAAGGGAAAGAAGGGAAAGAATAGAATTGGAAGGTATATTAAAGGAGGAATTAGTCCTAAGCAAAACAAACTCTAAAAATGTACTAAAATATTTATAGCTCTTTTTGATATAGCAAAGAATGGGAATGAAGGAGTGAAAACAAATTGGTGTGTGGCTGAACAAGTTATGGTACATAAATGTGATGAAATACTATTGTGTTGTAAGAGATGATAAAACAGATGATTTCAGAGAAACTTAGGAAGACTTGCATGATTTGATGTTGAATACAGTGAACACAAACAGAACAATTTATGTAAGAACAGCAATTAGTAAAGATAAACAGCTCTGGGAGAGTTAGGAACTCTGATCAGTGTAATGACCACCTAGGACTCCAGAAGATCAATGATGACATATTCCACCCACCTCCTGATAAAAAGGGGAAGTACTCAGAGTGCAGAATAAGACAATTTCTTTTAGACATAGCCAATGTGGACATTTGTTTTGAATGCCATGCTTATAACAGGATTGTTTTTTCTTTAGTTCTCAAGGAGGGGAGCTTAGACTAGGAGGGTTAAAAGGCATATTTTTGCTGATTGAAAAAATACACATAATTTTAAAAATAAATAACAGTGGAGACTTAAGGGTGTATGTAGGCCATGGGGAAGGAGCCCGAAAACAGAAAGATATTAAAGATATATGAGAGCGTGATTAATTGGATAAGACACTGAAGTCAATGAAAGAGAATGAGGTCATGGGAACAAGTACAGGGGTTGCCTTGGAAAACAGCAGGGCCACCTCTGAGAGTGAAGGAAAGTAGAAGATGATGAGTTAAGTTGTAGAGAGGTTGCAAGATATAGAATAAGGGAGATCCACAAGTCCATGAGGTATCGTCTCAGTTTTCTCAGTCAAGTAAGAGGTGCCTGGGGTTACTAAGAATATCCACAAGAGATCTGAAAGCTTTAATTTTTTAGCTATGTTGAAGGGAAAATGATTATTAAAGAATGGATAAGACCACTGGTTAAGAAAGGTCAGACAACAATAACGGGAGAGAAGACAAATCTAGTTACTCGTTTTTTAACTTGTCTGTTTTTTCTGTCAAAAGAATGGAATTTGGATAAAAAGGACAAAAAAATAATGATCCAGGGGCAGAGTCAAGATGGCAAAGTAGAAAGAGGGCCCTGTAGAAGCCCCCACATGGCCCATAAAATACCCGTAAAAATGACTGAACAAAGTCTAGAGCGGCAGGAGCCACAAAACGACAGAGCGAAAGAGACTTCCAGCCAAGGACAGCCTGGAAGGCCAACAGGAAGGGTCTATCACACTAGGTGTGGAGTGGGACACAGCCCAGCATGAGCAGGGACAGGACCCCAAACAGGCTTCAGGGAGTCACCAGAAGCAGTAGATCCCAGATCACTCAACCCACAAATGCCACAGACAGTTTCTAAGGTCAGTGGGAGGGCTCCTTCACCCAGGAGAGGGGAGCACAGTCTGGACCACTGCAGTAGTATCCATTTTTGGAGTCCTTCGTCTACAGCCCTTGAGGGAATTGAGCACCTGATCTGAATCTCAGTCTTCAGCATGGTCCTGGGATGAGAAGGAGGAGCACCAGCCTGGTAGAACTGGAGGCAGTTGTGGAGAGGGAATTCTACTACTTCCAGATTCTGGGCAGAAAAGGTTTTGGTTGCTCCCAGACTAGTGCACAGGCCAGGAGAGGTATTAACTCCTCTCCCTTGACTGTGCCACCTTGGAGGGACTGAGACCTTACAGGTCCCCACATATACCCTCCTCTTGACAAAGGACTCAAAAGTCAAGTAATTGGCTGGGAAAATGCCCCCCAAAAAGGGGGAAAAAATAAAACTATAGAAGGTTACTTTCTTGGTGAATAGGTATTTTCTTCCTGCTTTTGTATGAGGAAGAACAATGCATACCCCCCCAGAGTCCTCTGCATCCCAAACATCCAAAATAAATATTCAGTTTTCTCAGGCCATGGAAGAGCTCAAAAAGAATTTTGAAAACCAAGTAAGAGAGGTAGGGGGAAAATTGGGAAGGGAAATGAGAGTGATGGAAGAAAATCATGAAAAGAGAGTCAACAGCTTGCTAAAGGAGACCCCAAAAAATGCTGAAGAAAATAACACCTTTAAAAATAGGCTAACTCAATTGGCAAAAGAGGTCCAAAAAGTCAATGAGGAGAAGAATGCTTTACAAAGCAAAATCAGCCAAATGGAAAAGGAGGTCCAAAAGATCACTGAAGAAAATAGTTCTTTAAAAATTAGAATGGAGCAGAAGGAAGGTAATGACTTTATGAGAAACCAAGAAATTACAAAACAAAACCAAAAGAATGAAAAAATAGAAGATATTGTGAAATATCTCATTGGAAAAACAGTTGACCTGGAAAATAGATTCAGGAGAGATAATTTAAAAATTGTGGGAGTACCTGAAAACCATGACCAAAAAGAAAGAACCTAGATATCATCTTTCATGAAATTATCAAGGAAAACTGCCTTGATATTCTAGAACCAGAGGGCAAAATAAATATTGAAAGAATCTACTAAACACCACCTGAAAGAGATCTGAAAAGAGAAACTCCTAGGAAACTCTTAGTAGCCAAATTCCAGAGTTTCCCAGGTCAAGGAGAAAATATTGCAAGCAGCTAGAAAGAAACAATTCAAGTATTGTGGAAATACAATCAGGATAACACAAGATCTAGTAGCTTCTACACTAAGGGATCAAAAGACTTAGAATATGATATTCCAGAAGTCAAATGAACTAGGATTAAAACTAAAAGTCACCTACCCAGCAAAACTGAGTATAACACTTCAGGGGAAAAAATGGTCATTCAATGAAATAGAGGATTTTCAAGCATTCTTGATAAAAAGATCATAATTGAATAGAAAATCTGACTTTCAAACACAAGAATAAAGAGAAGTATGAAAAGAAAGAAGAAAGAGAAATCATAAGGGACTTTCTAAAGTTCAACTGTTTACATTCCTACATGGAAAGACAATATTTGTAACTCTTGAAACTTTTCTCAGTATTTGGGTAGTTGAAGGGATTATACACACACACACACACACACACAGACACACACACACACACATGTGTATGTGTAGATAGATAGATATAGATATAGACAGAGAGTACAAGGTGAGTTGAATAAGGGATGATATCTAAAAAATAAGATTAAGGGGTGAGAGAGGAATATATTGGGAGGAGAAAGGAAGAAATGAAGTGGAGCAAAGTATCTCTCATAAAAGAGGCAAGAAAAAGCTTCTTCAATGGGGGAGAAAAGGAAAGAGGTGAGAGGGAAAAAATGAAGCTTATTGTCTTCACATGTGGTTTAAGGAGGGAATAACATGCTCATTCAATTTGGTATGAAAATCTATCTTACACAACAGGAAAATAGGGGAGAAGGGGACAAGTGGGATGGGGAGGATCATAGAAGGGAGGGCAAATGGGAGGAGGGAATAATTAGAAGTAAACACTTTTGGGGAGGGACAAGGTGAAAAGAGAGAATAGAATAAGTGGGGGCAGAATAGGATGGAGGGAAATATAGTTAATCTTATACAACATGACTGTCAGGAAAGTCTTTTGCAAAACTAAACATATATAGCCTATATTGAATTGCTTGCCTTCTCAGTGGGGATAGGTGGGGAGGGAGAAAGGGAGAGAAGTTGGAACTTAAAGTTTTAGGAATCAATGTTGAGAATTGTTTTTGCACACAACTGAGATATAAGAAATACAGGTAATAGGGTATAGAAATCTATCTTGCCCTACAAGAAAAGAGAGAAGATAGGGATAAGGGAAGGGAGGGGAGTGATAGAAGGGAGGACATATTGAGAGAAGGGGTAATCAGAATGCAAGGCATTATGGGGTGAGGGGAGGGGAGAGATGAGGAGAAAGTTTGGAACTCAAAATTTTGTGGAAATGAATGTTAAAAACTATAAATAAATAAATATTTTTTAAAGAAAGAATAGTGATCCACAGGGAATTGAAATTCACGACAAGAAATTAACAAGAGAACATGGATTTGCTCTTGATGAGTCCAAGTCACTTACCACAAATGAATTACATTCTGACAGATGTGATTGCTGAGCCACTGTTGGTGAATTTTGAAAGACTGCAAAATGAAGATAAAAAAGAGAAAGGGGAGAAGGAGAAAGAAGAGAAGAAGAAGAAGAGGAGGAGGAGAAAATGATGATGATGGTGATGAAGAAGATGATGATGATGATGTTGACAGCTCAGGGAAGGGGAAATGAAAGTAATCCATAGGGTTGTTGTATAGCAGAGGGATTAGATTTGTTCTGCCTGGTCCCAGAGGGCAGAATTATTCCACTTACATTCAGTAGAACGAAGAGATATACTGAAGGTGAAGAATGAAGAGATATACTGAAGGTGAAGAACAAAGAGAAGAAAAAATTGTCAAGAAGGACATTTGAAAAGCTTGGGAATTGTGCAGAAGGCAAAAGAATGAAATTTAGAGAGGGAAAGTTCGGGAGAACTTGAAGAAAATTCAAAGAAAGGGGAATAGAAGGGAAGGGAAAAAGGATTTGAGAAGAAAGGGAAGAAGGAGGAGCTAGAGGAGGACAAGAGAAAACTTGGCAGTGACCAATATTTGTCTTGCTGCCATAGTCAAGTAATGACTTGCTATCTATGTTCAAAGTCCAGGCTAGTCTCTCTCCAAAAGAGAGTGGAGTGAAGTTTGAGAAATACTTCACTATTTAGTTTTTTAGGGAGAATTAAATAAATAAGCAAATAAACAAATGAATAAAATAAAGAAAGAGTTTCAACGCAAAACTAAGAAGAAAAAGTATCTGGAGAGTTAGAGAGGAGGTGACTGGAGGTTGGGGTGGGGAAAGCAGAAAAATGTGGCAGAGTGGAGAAAGAAATAAAAGGATTTCTGTGAAATTAAAGCATAAATGTTAGGCTCTTCCTGAAGAAGGAGCAGGACCCTGTGAGAAAGAAGTTGCTGCTTATTCTCCAACAGGAGTCAAAGGGCTACACTTGAGGACCTAGAAGACCACACATGGCCTGGAGGCTACAGGTTCCCCATCTCTGTCCTCAAGGAAAAAATGATCTGAATCCACGAGTGCTTTCAAGTGAGAGATCACCCAGTAAAGGTTATTCTAGAAAGGAGAAAAGAGCAATGCTGAGATGAGTTTCTTCGCTGCAGGGGAGTGTGGAAGTAGCTAACTGTAGACGACATTAAAAACAAAGAAATTGGGCATCTTCCTGGGTATCTCCAGAGGTAAAAGAGAAATTCACAAGATTTTACAAACTTGGTGATTACTTACTAGCTAAATTTGATGGCCTTTTTCAGTCTTCATCATCTTTGACCAACCTGGGGCTTTTGACACTATTGTCCACCCCTCCTTTTAAAAGACTTTCTCCTTCTTTGGTTTCCCCGACCCTGCTCTTTCTTCGTTCTCGTTCCATGTGTCTGATCCCTGTTCTTCAGTACCATCTGCTAAGCCCTCATTCATCTCACACTCTTTAACAAAGGTGTTCCCCAAGTTTCAGTCCTGCACTCTTCTCTCTGTAGTCTCTTTATCAACTCTACATACATGACTCCTAAATGTATACATTCAGTCTTCATCTCTCCCCTAAACATCAGTGCTCTTTTTCAGCTGCTGGGAGGACAACATACCAGGATTTCTCACTAGTACCTAAAACTTCACACATATGCCTTACACATAGAAGGCATTTAATTAATATATTGGTAAAATTGAATTGAATTTTTCCTGCCTCTCTTCTAACTTCCATCTTCCTGTTGATTGAATCATCATCTTCCAAGTCATCCAGGCTCAAAACATAAAAATCACCTTTCAGTCTTCCTTTCTCTCAGTCACTATATCTAATTACTTGCTAAGTCCTGTCAGTTCTCACTCAACAGTATCTTTTGGGTTGTTTTTCTTTTCTTTCCATTCACACCACCACCACCACCACCATAGCTCAGACTTTGCTTGTTTCTTTCCTAGACTATTGCACACTTTTAATACCTCTTAATTGATCTTCCTGGATATTGTGTCAATCCTCGCCAATTGACACAGCTGCTAAAAACAAACTTCCCAAGGCACAGCACCAACTATGTCATTCCCCTACTCAAAAACCTTTAGGAATTTTTTATGGCCAGTGCAATAAATTACAGAATCCCCCTTCTGGTTACTAAAGCTCTCCACATTCTGATATTAGACTACCTTTGCAGACCTTGCTTTCCTTCACCACACTCTACCCTTCCTCCAAACTGGATTATTTAGTGTTCTTCCACCTTGGTATCTTATTTCCTACCTCAAAACCTTCGCACAGGCTTTTCCCCATGCTTGGAATGCCCTTCCAACTCAATTTTGCTTCTTTTAATTTCTGGGTTCCTTCAAAGTTCAGTCCATATGACCCTTCCTACTGGAAATTACAAATGACTACTCAACTTGAATATAAAAGGTCACATGTCACACATACACACACATATGTGTGCATGTGTATATAGAGAGACATTATAGACATATTTAATTATTTTATAATTTAATTATAAATTATAATTTATTTACAAATGTATTTTGTATTTATATTAAATATATTATGTCAGAATATAAATATCATATATTTATATTTATAAATATATTTTATAATTTAATTATAGGAGAACGGAAAGATGTTTCTTTCAGATCTATGATTAGAGTGAGAATTTTTGACCAAACAAGGGTTAGAGATGATCATAAAAGATAAAATAGACAATTTTTATTTTGAAATTTAAAAAAGCTTTTGAACAAATAGAGCAATGTGGGAGACAATGTACATAAGCAGACAAAACCCCCACATCCCAGATTAATTTTCTTGGGAAATGCTTTAACCCTGTGATGGAATGGAGCAAGAAAGACTATGGACAGGCAACTTTCTTATCCTAAGGGAAAGAAAGGGTGGAAGCAACAGCCCCACCATACAAAAGGGGTTGAGGGGAGAGCATGAGCAAGGAGGAGTGTTGTGCATGACAATATAGAGAATCAAGGGCACAACCCTAACCAAAGGGAAAAGAGACAAGAAATTTTGCCACCAAAAACTGGTTATGGCACATGAGTTGTGGCTCCCCTCCCTCCTTCCCTTCAGGATGGGAAAGTTAGCATAGGAGTCATCAGCTGACCCTAGTCAATTACAGTTAGAGCAGCTTCCCACAGGGCCAAGTTGAAAAAGGGGAGAACACTGGGGAATTCTGATTTCAAGTAATATTTGTCTCCAGTGCTCTGTTACACAAGCAAAATCAATGTGGCTAGAGTAAAAAGAGAGACTTTCTAATGAGAAAAAATATTTCCATCAATACCTCTCATAAAAGTCTGGTATCCAAATATATAAAGAACTGAAATATATAACCCTAAAGTTATTCTCCAATAGATGAGTGGTCAATGATTTGAACAATTTTCAAAAGAAATTCATACTATCAACAGGTAGGAGAAAAAATATTATGAAATATTAATAAGAGAAATAAAAGCTAAAAGTGAGTTTTTCCTTCATACTCAAGCCTATTGGCAAAAAAAAAAAATGACAAGACAGAACCAGTTCATTTTAAAGAGGTTGTGGGAAGACAGGTATATTAATACACTTTTTTTGAATTGTAAAATGATTCAACCATCCTGGAAAATAATTAGTAATTGCACCAAAAAAGTCACTAAGTTTTTCTTCCTCCTAATTGAGAAATCTCATTATTATGCATATATCCCAAGAAAGTCAAAGCAGAAAGAAAGGTCTTGAATATTCCAAAATATTTACAGGTATGTGTATTTTTTATTGTTATTGATAGTTTGCTGTTATATCACCTTTATTTCAGATGTAGCCTCCCTCCATCCCACCCAGCAAACCATCTCTTGTAAACAAAGAATAGAAAAGAGATACACACCAAAGAAAGAGGAGTGTGGGGAAACATTTCAGCCAAACTAAGGAGAGAGCTCAGCTCAGATATCTCTTCACTACTCATGTGGCTGCACTACTTTGGGACTTCTTTGACTGACCATCTGCCCTGCATTCGGTATCTTTTTCTTTTCCTTTTCCCACCCCAACCTCAATCTTTTCCTCCTTCACTTGTGAGCTTCCTTTTGTGTTTTGTCTTCCCCAATAGAAAGTAAGTTCTTTTTATGATTGTATTCCCAGAACTTAACAAAGTGCCTGCCACTTAATAAATGTTTATTGACTAAACCAAAACATCAATACAGTCCTTCAGCATACCCAGTGTTTCACACCTAGAGTTTGCCACCTTTGCTATGAATAGAAGGGAGGTATATTCTCTTATCTCGTGGTCATGATAATTGCTAATTAGCAGCAACTTTTTGTTGTTCTATTGGAATGTAAGGTGTGTTCAGGGAAGACCAGTGCAGTACCTCTGGTGTTGGACCCTTTTCTGGGCTGCTTTCCCCTGCTTTTGATGGCTCTTACCTGAGACTCTTACCAACTCTTACCTATGACTCTAAGAAAGTGTAGCGTATACAATGGCTATATCTCAGAAAATTGTGTTATCAGACAGGATAAACCAAATTGAGAATGACTGAGATGTCTCAAATCCTTCAGTGAGTTAGGAGTGGTCTACCCCAAGCATATGATGATCCCCTGCAGTGGAGTGGGTAGATGAGAACAATTCGTTCCAACAACTATGAAGTAGGCTGAAGTAGACACTGTGAAGCACTTAGAGCTTGGTCAGACACCAAAATAATGCACTGCGCCCCAAGCCATCACCAGTCATCTTGACTGTCTTGCCACTGGTCTTTGATGACTCTGGAAGACAGAGTGAAGTTGACAACTTCTCACAACTCTACCTCACCAAATCCAATTTAAGCACAAAGCAAAAGACATCATCCACACCATTTTACAGTTTTTACCTATCTCAACATCCTGCAGTGACAAGTATGTGACAAAGTAGCAGGCACAGATACATTGAAAGCTGTAATCATAACCCTGCACACAGGTGGCCCAGACCATAGGGTTATCTTCTCATTGTAACCAGCAAGCAGTGGGATATGGCAGCTCTCTGGGTGTCTGAGCTGCCTTTAAGGACCATATTGCTCAGCTCCTAGTGTGAGAAAGAGGAGAGAAAAATTATCCTAAAAACTGTCTCCTTTACCAAATCCTGACCTGGTTACCTCAGCAGGAGGGAATCCCATCCTTTGATCAAAACAAAAGAAATATACAAAAGCTTCTGTAAAGATGATTCCACTCACCATCAGTACATGGAATGCATGCATGCTTATGGTCAACACATAATCTAGTAGACCTGAGAGACAAACAACTCTTATAGCAAGAAAGCTCAGGAGATATTATATCCAATAGTTTCCCTGAATGAAACAAGACTGGCAAATGAAAGCCAGGTGACAAAAGCTGGAGTGGGATGCATGTTTTTCTGGAGTGGCCTCAGTGAAGGGGAGTGCCATGAAGCTGGTAAAAGTTTTGCAATCAAAACTAATCCACTCAACAAGCTTGTATGCCTACCAAAAGGAGTAAATGACAGACTCTTGACAATGTCATTGCCACTTGCAGGAAAGTGCCATGTCACCATTATCAGTGCATATGCTCCCACCATGATAAACGCTGATGAGATCAAAGAAAAATTTTAGACCTGGAGACCCTCATCATCAGTGTGCTAAAAGAAGACAAGGTTTTAATTCTTGGGTGATTGTAATTCAAGAGGAGGCACAGACCACCAGATATGTCAGGGAGTTGGGAGGAAAGGAGTTGGAAATAGTCACTTACTACCAAAGACTTACGCATATCATGGCCTTTTCATCACCAACACCAACTTCCATTTACCTAAACACAATAAAACTTCATGGATGCATCCTTGCAGCAAACATTGGCATTTAATAGACTATTTCATTGTAAGAAGAAGAGACAGACAGGACATAAAAGTGACAAAGGTGATGTGTGGCACTGAATGCTGGACTGATCATAGATTTATCTTCTCCAAGCAAATTATTTGCATTCAACAGAAGTATCAGCTCCAAGGCCAGACAATCAGTAAGAGATTTAATGTCAGTAGATTAGAGTGCTTCTCAGAGCAGGAATAGTTCATTGTTAACTTAGAAGGAAAGCACATAATTGGCACCAGTGGAGCAGAAAAGGAGTAGGCATTCAGAGATTTGGTGTACAATAGTGCATTTACTCATCTGGGTCAGAACATTCACAAACATCAAGATTCATTTGATGAAAATGTTGGGGAAATTCAGAAGCTGATAGATGAAAAATGAGAGCTCCACAGGGTTCATCAGTTGAATAATTCATCCTTCCCTAAGGAAACAGCATTTAAGTCAAAGGATATGAACAGGCAGTTTTCAGAGAAAGAAATTAAAGCTGTCTATAGTCATATGAAAATATATTCTAAAGCACTATTGGTTAGAGAAATGAAAATTAAAACAACTCAGGTACCACCTTACACCTATCAGATTGGCTTATGTGACAAAAACAAGAAAATGATAAAATGTTGGAGAAGATGTGGGAAAATTGGAACACTAATGTATCGTTGGCAGAGTTGTGAACTGATCCTACCACTCTAGAGAGCAATTTGGAACTATGCTCAAAGGACTATAAAACTGTGCATACCCTTTGACCCAGCAATACTGCTTCTAGATCTATATCCCGAAGAGATAATAAAAAATGGAAAAGGACCCACATGTTCAAAAATATTTATAGCAGTTCTCAATTGGAGATTGAGGGGACTTCCATCAATTGGGAAATGACTAAACAAGTTGTGGTATCTGAATGTAATTGAATATGTGCTATAAGAAATGATGAGCAAATGCATTTCAGAAAAATCTTGAAAGATTTAATGAACTGATGCTGGGTGAAATGAGCAGAATCAGGGTAACACTATACACAGTAATATCAACATTATTCAATGACTAACTTTGATAGACTTGGCTCTTCTCAGCAATACAATGACCTAAGACAATTCCAAAAGACTCATGATGGAAAATGTTATTTGCATCCAGAGAAAGAGCTATGGAATCTGAATGCAGATAGAAACATACCATTTTCTTCATTTTTGTTTTGTTTTTTCTTTCTCTTGATTTTTCCCTTTTGTTCTGATTCTTTCACAACATGACTCATATTTAATATGATTATTAAAAAAAACAAATAAAAAATGGGAAAGCATCAGGTTCATAATTATGGACTCAAATGCTCCACAATGTTGTAAGATTTACTGATAAAACTTTTCGACAAAAAAATTTAAAAAGTTAAAAATAAACAAAAAAAAGAAAGCAGCATTTAACTCCTTCAAAAGTAAAGTGCAAATAAAGCTTACAGAGATGCAGGATTCTTGTTTTAATGAGAAGGTAGGTGAAATTCAGTTTTTATGCTGATAGTCACAATCCAAAGTGCTTTTATGATGCTCTGAATGCTATTTCTGGGTGAAAGACAATGGTGCAACTCAATACTCAGTGCTGATGGAGCCATGTTGATTAGTGATAAGGACATGATCCTGGAGAGATGGGCTGAGCACATCCATATTGTTCATAACAGACTATCATCAATCAATACTGAAGCCATTGACCATATACCTCAGGTTGAAGTTACTCTCCCTCTCACCAAACTTCCAACTGAAGAAGAGGTTTTGAATGCCATTAGGATCCTCTAGTGGGGCAAAGTGCCTGGTACTGATTCTATTCCAACTGAGATTTACAAGGCAGAGGGTTCACTGCTCATACTAAAGTTGACTAAAGTCTTCCAGGTTATATGGCAAGAGAAGGTTATGCCCCAGGAGTTCAAGGATGCCTTCCTTGTCCATCTCTATAAAGGTAAAGTAAATAGACTGTCTTGTGACAATCACAGAAGGGCCTCTCTCTTAATCATTGCTGGCAAGATTATATGCCAGAGTCCTCCTTAATAGGTTGATCCTTCACCTGAAAGATAGGCATCTAGCTGAGAGCCAGTGTGTCTTTAGAAAGGACTGAGGAATTGCTGATATGGTGTTTGCTACTCAACGACTCCAGAAGAAATACCAGGAGCAGAACAGAGGTCTGTATGTAATGCTCATCAATCTGGCCAAAGCCTTTGATACTGTCAATTGTTAGGGCTTATAGAAAATTTTGCTGAAATTTGGTTGCCCAGAGAAGTTCTTCAGTGTTGTATGTCAATTTAATGACAGCATGCTTGCCCAGTTTCTGGAAAATGGACAGTGCTCTAACACTTTTTCAGTCACCAATGGGGTAAAACAAGGCTGTGTACTTGCTCCCATGCTTTTAGAATGATGTTTTCAGCAATGTTGTCAGACACCCTCAACAAGGACAAACATCACATCAAGATAAATTTCTGCACTGTCAAACTATTTAACTTGAAAAGGCTACAAGTCAAGACGAAAGTGGAGGGAGAGTTGGTGCAAGATTTTTCTTTTGTTCATAAATGATTATGCACTCAACACAAGCTCTAAAGCTGAAATGATTGTCTGCTGCTTGTGCTAATTTTGGCCTAACAATTAACACCAAGAAAACAAGATTCTTTACCAGTCAGCACCATTCCATCCATTCATGGAACCATCTGTTACAGCAAATGGAGAAGTTTTGAATACTGTGGATAAGTTCACTTACCTTGGCAATATACTTCCCAGTGATATATACATAGATGATGAGGTTGATGCATGAAATGTCAGAGGTAGCTCAGTGTTTGGGAGGCTCCAAAGGAAAGTGTGGGAGAAAAAAGATTAGAACCTACAGAACCATTGTGCTAACCTCATCATCAAATACCTGGGAAACCTGGACAGTATATCAACACCATGCTAGGAAACTGAATCGCTTCCGTTTGAATTTTCAGATTTTCCATTTGCTACATGTACATTGACTAGGTCTCTATGTATTTGAATTATGCTTCCACCATGTTTCCATCATTCAGTCAGGCAGAGACAGAGATGCTTCTGGAAGAATCATCATGATGGTCACCTAAGGAGAACCTCAAGTGCAGTTCAAACTTGTATTATTTGGTGAAAAAGATATTGGAAATACCACATTTGTAAAACATCACTTGATTGGTGAATTCGAGAAGAAACATGTAGTCGGGTGTTGAAGTCTATCCTTTCATATTCCATACTAAAAGATATTATATTAAATTCAATGTATGGTATACAGCTGGCCAAGAGAAATTTGGTGGTCTGAGAGATAGTTATTACATCTAAGCTAAGTGTGCCATGATAATGTTTGATGTAACATCAAGAGGTTCTTACAAAAATGTAGCTTCCTGGTATAGAGATCTGGTACAAGTATGTGAAAAATATCCCTATAATGTTGTATGACAGCAAAGTAGATATTAAGAACAAAAGTCATGACAAAATCAATTGTTTTCCATAGCAAGTAACTACAATTTTGCAAAGCCCTTCCTTTGTCTTGCTAGAAAACTTATTGGAGATCCCAGTTTAGGGTTTGTTGCCTTGCCTGAATTTTCTCAGGAAGATTCTGAAGATCACCTGGCAAAATAGGTACTAGACACAGGTCCTTTCTTGAGCTAAACTGCCAAACATTCAAACTTTACTGCAGAGTGTAACTCTAATGCACTGGTCATGTTGCTCAAATGCCAAACATATGTTTACCTAAAAGACTATTTTAGGGAGAACTCACACAACACAGGGACTCACATGGTGGTCAGAAGAAGAAATACAAAGACACTCTCAAGGTCTCTCTGAAGAACTTTGGAATCGATTTCATCACATGGGAGACACTGGCACAGGATCACCCAGTATCAAAGAAAGCTCTGTGCTCTGTGAGCAAAGCAGAATTGTAGTAGCTTAAAAAAATATGAAATGTGCAAATTTATAGACTTCTCCACTCTAAATGTTCATATGGATTATTTGTGTCCAGTCTATGGTAGAGTAATACAAGCATATTTATTGGTCTGATCAGTCATGGTTAGACACTCCGTACCTTCACTCCAACATAATGATGCCATTTTGGTCCTCTTCGAGAATGGAGGACAACAACCAACTATATTGTTTTCCTGGTTCTGCTTTCTTCACTCTATATTAGCTCCTATGTCTTCCTTCTAGAGGTTTCTAGGTAGCACAAAGTGCTGGACCTAGAATCAGGAAGACCTGAATTCAAAACCGGCCTCAGACATTTACGAGCTGTGTGATCCTGGGCAAGTCATTTTACCTCTATCTGCCTCAGTTGCCTTAACTGTCAAATTGGGATAATAACAGTACCTACCTCCCAGGGTTGTTGTGAGGATCATGGGGTAATATTTGTAAAGCACTTAGTACAGTATCTGGCACCTAGTAGGTATTTTAAAAATGCTTGTTCTCTTCCTCCTTCTTCTCAGATTTCTGAAAATTACTAAATTATTCAGAATTTCTTATAGCATAGTAATGTTCTCTTATTACAAGAACAATTTGTTTAGTCACTCCCCAATCAAGAGGCATCAACTTTTGCTTCCAGTTCTTTGCTGATGATAGAAGTTCATGTCCCTACTTGCAGTAGCATCAAAAAACTGGTAACAAAATAAACTTACATTGTTTAGGAAATAACTGTCATATGTGAATGTTAAGGACTTCTATTTTACTGTAAGAAAAAACAAATAAGAGTGATTCAGAGACACAATGAAAGACATATATGAACCAATATAGAGTGAAGTATGCAGAAGTAGGAGAACATACCAAATGACTACAGCCCTGTAAATGAAAATTCTGCTAAAAGTCAGCTAAATTCAGGCGAATTGGAATATCCCACCTTGGTCCTGGAAAACAGATTTTGAAACACCTCCCTCTTCTAGGTACAGAAATAAAGGACTGCAAGAAAGGAAAATTGCATATACTGTCAGACATGGTCATTTTTATTTAATTGTTTTTCTTAGTTTTATGAAAGAGAAACCAATGGTAAAAGGAAGTGATAGCTAAATTGGGAAATAAATGATTTTTCAAAAAGAGATGGCTACAACTTTGGGAGGGGAGAATAAAAGATGTCTAATATTTTACTGAACTTTTCTCTTTATGAAATAAAGATAACATTTATCTCATGCATATATAATAGTAGCTACCATTAATGTAACACTTACTTTGTGCCAGGTACTGTGTCTATGCAATTTACAATTATATCCTACATCATTAAGTCTTTTAAACAATTATTAATTTAAGCCAATAAAATTCTTTTAAATATTTGAGGAAATTACTATGCATGCATTAAAGTATTCACATCATGCAAAGTGTTATATACTATTATTGCTCATTGAGAAATTACTTCTTTTTTATGATGGAAATAATCAGATGCCTTTACTAAATTGTATCATTTCAGGTCCACTACTCTAATATCCAATATTTCTCTAAAGTGATTTTTTCCTTTCCTATTTTGTTCATTACCAGTTTTAGCACTTACCATATAATCTTTCATACTTCCAATGACCAAATGAGTCCATGAGTTTTCCCATTGCTTCTCATTTCCTAAGAGTAAAAATTAATAGTGGATTTCTATGATATGTCTTCCAAAGACTAGACAGAGGCTCTTGGGGACAGAGAGAAAGAGAGAGAGAGTCATTTTATCTCCAACACAGAATCAATTCTGATACGATAATCTCTTATGTTTAATACCCTTCACCTGCAACAAACGTGATATCTAAACTGAGTTCATATGACCAGGATTGAATAAACCACATCTTAGAATTTTGAGGGAACTATCACATGTGATTTCTATATCATTATTGCAATTTTTGAAAATTTGTGGTAAAAGAGAGAGGTGCTGTAAGATGAGCTGGGGCACAGATGGGGAATCTGCAACCTCAGGGCTACATGTGGCCCTCAAGTCTTCAAGTGCAGCCCTTCAAGGTCTTCAAGTGCAGCCCCATGATTGAATCCAAACTTCACAAAACAAATCCTCTTAATAAAAAGATTTGTTCTGTAAAAGATCCTTGAGGATGCAGATTCCCCATCCTGAAGCAGATAGTATCCTAATTTTTTTTAAAAAGGTAAGATTTTGAGCTTGAATTCACTTTCTGGGAAAACTCTACATATTTGTGAAGAGATGATTTGTGAACATTTAGAATGGGTAGTGATGATCACTAAGATACCAATTACAGATCGTGAAAGAATAACCCTATTTCTATTTTTACTGTTCCTTGATTAGGACTGATGAAAACAAAATTAACAGTAGCAAAATTTAAATTTCTCATGCTAGTCTTGAGAATAGGATGGAAAGATAAAAGTTAGATGCTAGGTGGGTAGACTCAAAACTTGTTGAATAATGGAATACGAAGAAAAATTATTAAAAGGTTAATGTCTACCTGGATACAATCTTTAGTAGAGTGTCCCAGGAGTCTGTTCCTGACCCTCTACTATTTTCAACATTTAGGCAGTAGTTCGGTTATACTTATGAAATTATGTGACTGCACAAAACTGAGATATCTCACCTGTTGGATAACAGTCAGGATCCAAGAAGATATTAGATTAGAATGATGGATCAAATCTCACTTACCAGTGTGTCAAAAAACAGCTGCTCCTCCACAGAGAACAGGTGATACAACATTCAAAAGTGTCAATGAACCAAAGAACAGGTGTCTGAACTAATTAACCAATGATCAGATGAGCATGTGATGCTCTGATAGTATTAAACAAAAATATCATCCATGGCATTCAAATAATTGAATTCATTTAAGTTCTAGCATATGTAATTCATATCCCAGATAGATAAGATTTTTTTCTGCATGGCCCTAGAGATCAGAACTGGGAACCTCTGGTGGAAGCTGAAAAGAGGTAGATTTAGACTTGATGTAAGGATTCCTAGCAAGGAATCATTCAAAAATAGAATGAGAAGACTTGGGTTTCCCCAGACTAGTGGTTTTCAAGTGAAGGCTAATTAGTTGTTCATTGGTGAAGGAGACACAAAATTTATACTGTAGAATTCCAAGTGGCAAAAACTAAGAGGAATTAAAAAGACGGATTTCATCTAAGTCTGAGGGTTTATGCTAGCTTTTGCTTACCTGACCAGGGAAATGGTGGCTGCAGCAGTCCTAGGCTACACCAGAATGAGTTTAGCTCTCTCTTGTAAGGGAGAGGCTACGTAGCAATTGCAATTCCATAGGTGGCAGCAGAAAACTTAAAGTCTGAAAACCAATAGAATAGCAGTATTGTAGAGAAAATAAAGTGGTAGAGGTCTCCGGGTTAAAAGAGAAAGCCACTTGTTTTATGACATCAAAAAGCATTGGAACCCAATGACATCATGAAAAGATATCAGTAATATTTCAGTATTGGAAGTATGAGTTGAATCAATCACACCTGTGCTCTGATTTCATTTGGTCTCTGTGTTTTTTTCCTACTATGTACATGATCCATGGTTATACAAGCTCTCTATATGTATATTCTTTCATGTATATTCCTTGCCTAAATGTGTTAACTACAGTATCTCCTCC
Source organism: Potorous gilbertii (assembly GCA_028658325.1). Classification (NCBI taxonomy): domain Eukaryota; kingdom Metazoa; phylum Chordata; class Mammalia; order Diprotodontia; family Potoroidae; genus Potorous; species Potorous gilbertii. The sequence continues at coordinate 68,703,732 of CM053773.1, forward strand.
GTGTATGTTCTATGGTCATGCATACTCATTAACTGTGTATCCTTCTCTAGTGGTGTTGCATGCTCCTGTGTATATGGGGATTCTATCTTATCACTCATTTCATCATCATGTTGGTTTAAGTTTTTTTTTGACTAGTGTGAGCACTGCTCTGTGTAGTTAAAGAAACACGAGTAGGAGCTCATAATATGTTTGACTAAATGTTCTGATTGTAAACAAAGTGCCTCAAACCTAGGATAGATTTTTAAAGGTCCGTGTGGTGAAAGGCTAGCAGTGAGCAGTCAGTCACTCAGAGCTGATCATGGATTCAGCCCTCGAACCAGATCAATAGCAGGAGTTTCCTAGATGGGCAATGACTGCAGATTCAGCCCTTAAAGTTCCAAGCTAAACCAGTAACTCCAGGTTGCCCAGAGCAGCTCTCAGACTCAGCTCCCAAGCTCAGGGCCAACAGCCTCCTCTCTCCACAGAGGGAATTGTGTATTGTCTTGAGCCCAAAATAGTAATAGTTAAAAACAGCACTCCCAGAGTGTGTCAGAAACTCAGCCCTGCATCTTGAACATGGTTAGGCCAGCTGCATGGTTGCTAAGACTAGCTAACTAGTCTTAGACTAAAGACTTAGCTAACCTGCTAAGACATTCAGCTAACTGACAGGATCTGGGGCCAACTACCATCTGCTGGAGTACCACAAGGGGCAAGTATGAAGCTGTGGCACCCAGACCCAAGCTGGAGTCTGAAACCTAGAAAGCCCAGGAAACCTAGAAAGCCTAGGAAATCATCCCATGCCTTTGACTTAACTATCTAGGGATCACTGAAAGCTTACAGTTTCCTGATTTAAGCCATCCCCATACTTCCTGAAGAACTCAACAAGCAATACTTTAAAAAACATAGTGGCAAGAACCTGACAAGAGAGGCCAGGATGATATAAGGCCCAGCAGAAGTGGGCTTTCTCCAATCTAGGAATAAAGACTGGAAGAATGAATAAAATATAATAAAGGCCTATTATAATGCCAGAGATACCCAAACACAATCTCAAAAGATCAGAATAATTCTAAAATAGCTAAAAGCACACAGCTTGACCACAAGATCAATTAGAATTCCTAGAAGAAATGATGCATGGGTATGTTTGGGTTTTTTAGAGTTGGAATGACATTGTTAATGAAACGTGAGCAATAGAAGAATGAATTGGAAAAGAAATTAGACCTTTGTAGGAAAATATTGGAAAGAGAATTAACAGGACAAGAAGTATAAAATCTATTGAAATGACACACTGAAAATTAGAATAGATTGAACAGAGGTCAATGACTCCATGAGGCAAGAAATACAACAAAACCAAAATATTGAAAAAGGAAGAAAATAAAAAACAACAGATCTAAAAAACAAATCAAAGAGAGATAATTTAAGAATCATGAACTACCTGAAATCCATGACCCAAAAAAATCCTAGATATCACATTTCAAGACATCATAAAAGAAAACTGCCCAGAAATTAGAATAAGAGGTCAAGGTGGAAATAGAAAGCATTTCCAATAATTTCTAGAAAGAAACTCGAAACTTAAAACTCCCAAGAACATCATAGCAAAAATCCATATCTTGCAGGTCAAAGGAAAAAAATGCTGAAGAATTCAGAAAGAGTTCAAGTACTAAGTAACCTCAATCAAGATCACATAAGTTTTAGTAACTACTCTTACGAAGGAACAGATAGTGTAGAATACAATATTCCAAAAACCAAAATATATAAGCTTACAACCAGTAATAATGTACCCAGCAAAAGTAAGTGTAATCCAAGTGGAAAAGAAGGACTCTTAATGAAATATAGGATTTCTAAGAATGCCAGATCAAAAGACCAGAGATGAGAAGAAATTTTGAAACATAAACATGGGAATAAAGAAAAATATTAAAAGGTTCATATGCAAGTGAAAAATTAGAAAAGATTTTATAAGGAAGAAGTGTTTGGATTTTAATGAGAAGAGGGGGAGATGATACATTATCACTTTATCACTATATATTATAACTATATTATATCTAATATATCATACATAATATATAATATTTTACACAATATATAATTATATCATATATTATATGATATATATATAATTCCCTAAGAATTATAATGTCATGAAGAATCATAGCAGTCAAATAAGATGGAGGACTTGAGTGTGATTTTTGTTTTTTGATTATCTTAAAAGAAGAGAGGAAAGGTAGGGGAAGGATACATGGGGAAGAAATGAGGAGGAATAAGGTGAAGAGAACTTATTACCTATTCCCTAGTTCAAAAACCCTCAAAGTCCTACAGAATAAAGTAGCCTGGTGTTCAAGATCATATGCAATTAGACTTAAACCTTTCTTTCTCGTCTTATATTACTCTGTTTTTACTGTAGTTAAACTGAATTACTTGTCCTTCTCAAACATCAATCATTCAACATTTACTAAGCACCTCCCGTGTGACAGGTACTATACCAAGGATAACAATCCCTTTTCCCTTGCCTCTTCTCCATTTATGGCTATTAAAATACTACCCATCCTTAAAGGATTAAATAATACCTCTATGAAATCTCTCCTGATTCTTTCTGTCAGAAATGATCTCCCGCTTCCTTGAATTTTCATAATTTTTTGCTTTGTGTACTCTTACTTCCTACACTCTATTTTATTTAAATGTCTTATTTCCCTTACAACATTGTAAATTTTTTGTGAGAAATATGTGATTATGTGTGTGATGGCATGGGTATGTACTTTTTCTAAAATTAAACAACTCTAAAATCATAAAGCTTATCATTTCTTATAGCACAATAGTATTCCATCACAATCATGTATCATAACAATGTACCATTGTTTAGCCATTCACCAATTGGTGGGCATCCCCACAATTTTCAGTTTTTTGCCACTATAGAGCTACGTAAGAGATTTGTAATTTTACATGCAATCTTCTTTAAAAATTATACTATATTATGGAAATGCTTGTTTTATTCCATAAACTAAAAAATAAAATTAAATAATTAAAGAGCTCACATTGTCAAAGTGTTATAAAATTGACAAAGAAGTTTCCTCACAACAAACCTATGAGATAGGGAAAAAATACTATAACTCCCATTTTACAGATTGTAAGGTGATCTGGGGAGTAAACTACCAATTTGAGGAGTTTCTTATGAGATTATAACCTAAATCTGATTGAGATTATAATGCATGAGTCTTTGCTTGGAGGCAACTGAAGGTACTTCTTGAAATGCTAGCATGCCTATTGGCTCCATGTTGGCTGGGCTGTCTCCTGACAATTAGTTGGCTGATAATCAGTCACTTCTCCCTGTAGCCTAGAAAAGTGTAAGATCCAACTCTAGCTTTTCTTCTTTTTTCTGGGCTTTCAGAAATTCTTTGAGTTTTAAAATTCCGTTTTCCCTTTCAACACTCCAGAAAGAAAAGGGAGAAGATGAAGTCCTGAAGGGTGAAAGATGATTTCCTGTCTGTAAGTCTAACATAACACTCTTTCTTTGGCCCACACTCTGTATGGATATAGAGAAGGTAGAAGAAAGGGAAGAAAGAAAAAGAAAGATTAAAAAAGAGAGAAAAAGAGCACATATTAACAGCAAGTTTGTCAAGTTATCAAGAAAAGAGTCTGTAATGTCATAGTTTAGTTGTGTCATTAAAGGTTTACTGGCTTAGTCGTAAGACACTTCAATACTTTAAAAGATCGATAGAAGAAATGATGGGCAGAAGAGGACCAGAATGAGGGAAGAATATGCCTAAATAACAGTGTAATAGTGACCTCAGGGTACAAGGAAAATATTACAATACTTTCAAGGATTTCTGATCTCCTATTTTTTATATGAATATTTCCTTTATGGGAACAGATTGAAACCAATCCATACAGAGGTGCACTAGTAAATATTTAACAACTGACTTTCTTACTCCCATTTAAGCTTCATCTACTTTATTAACATTTTTCCTATCACTTTCTTAAGTCTAGACAACTAACAAAACATTAAATCAAGCCCTAATTTGTAGTGTTTGCTGATTTCTGAGGTATTCATACTCACACTGAAAATTTAACAATGGACATGTTTGAGCCAGCTGCAGTATACCCTGCATCCAAGTCATTTCATCCTGTGAGATTCTTGTCCATTTCAAGTTTTCCAAAGAGGCATTACCCAATATACTGGAGGCATTTCTCCAAGTCTTTTACCATTTCATGGTACCAGAGCTGATCTCAGGGAAATATTCATTATCCTCTCTCTTTGCTTCATGGAGGAAACAAAGTTGTGGAGCAGATTACATATTTAAAAAGCAAACGAACCAATATAGACAATAAAGCTTGTTTGATAAACAGAAAACTGTTATCTCTCTTTGTCAGAGAGCAATATTACCTGTTTCATTAAGACTGTGAGCTATATTAGATTTATTATTTTTCCTCTTGAACAAATGTGATTCATGTTTGGTTCTATTAGTGAATGTGAAGATAACTCTTCAGTAAAAATAAATCAAGGAGCATGACTGTGTATGTATGGAGGAAATGAATTGGATAAAGGAATGATAGGAATGGAATTTTTTTCTGTGGGAGTCCAGATTGTATTACTGTAAAATAATTTGTGTGCTCTTAATGATTTACATAGGACTGTGAGCTGGAGGAGCTGGAACGGAAATCCTTTGTGTTTCTTCTTCATTTCCATCACTACAAATACTTTCTGCCTGCTAGGGTTTTTTTTTTTCATAATTAGTAGGAGCTGCTGCATGTATTTCTGGTGTGTCTGAGTGTGTGTATGTATGTGTGTGTGCAAAGTTATGTTATCTTTGGTTTGCTGAGTTGTTCAGTCTTCTTACTTGGATTATAAATAGCTCTATGTCCCTAGTGAAAAGACCCTATGGATCCCTAATGTGTTCTTTTATAGACTACATAGTAGCGTTTTCATCCCTACCCCCAAATCACAATACTTACCCGTCTTTCTGCTTGTTCAGAGGGATAAATAATGAATTAACAAATCTCTATCAAAAGAAACTAGATTTGAGGTAGTGGGGTTGAAACTTAAAACAAGACATTTAAACCCAGAATAATGAGTTAAGATCGCCCTTGTGGAGAATATAGCACAGTTAAGAAAGACAGAATCTAAACTCCAAAGGGAGGGAATTTGGCACTGAGCTAAGTTGATCATTGTTAACAAACAACTTAGCATAGGTTTCTCTGTCAGTATTAAGTAATACCAAATTATAAAGTATCCAGGTCAATTCGTGCATGGTAGACATGGATAGTTTCGTATGTATTGTCAATGTCACATTCTCATTATCTTCATTATTATTCTCTTACAAGGTTAAAATGTACCCAACACCCAAACATTTGGAGACATAGTAACTGTGTCTATACATTTATGACAGTGTCTATTCATGTCTCACCAAATTGTTCTGTTCACAAGGAGGGACTGATATTTATGGAACCTTGACATTTAACTTAGGGATTAAAGTGATCCCAAGATTTCCTCTTACAACTTTCCATTCATGTGGTGACAGCAGGAGCTCACCAATGGGCACAGCCTCCAGGAACTGGTTCTGCATTGGAAATAGGACTGTTCCATGAGAGACAGGGAGGGATTACATTGCCATGATATCCTGGCAAGCCAGGGAACATTATACTCAGGACAGTGAGACAGCTATACTTTATTTGGGAATGATTCCTAAGTGGTAAGGCAGAAGAATGTTTTTCTTATATTAAAAAAAATTTCAGTTGCTTTAAAAACAATTTTAAATTCAGCCTTTATAGTCTCTCATTTAAGATTAATTATACATATTACACATATTAAGTACATGTAATACACAGGGATCTGCCATAAACTATATAACATGTAATAAATACCATATAATATAAATATTTTAACTCATTGTATTTCATCTGGTATTTTATGTTTAACTATTGTTAACATAACTATTGTTAACATAACTTATTATGTTTAGCTATCCCTGGGGATATGTGTATATGACCTATAACATATTTTATAACATATACTCTATATTACACATGCATAAAATATACATCTGGTGATACACATATATTATAAATATGGATGTATACATTGGAACACTACTATTCTCCATGAAGAATCAGTTCCTGGGAAGTTACATACATTTAAATTTTATGAGCCCACACAATGGGTATATAAAGAGTTTAGAGGAGGAAATCAAGGCAGGAATATATTAAATAGACTTACCTAACACTCTCATAATGTACTTTCAAAAAACAGAGCACTGGACTGAGAATCAGTACACCTGGGTTCTAATTCTGATTTTATCTATGACTCTAAGCATTTCATTTACTTAAATTCTTTTGGCTTTAGTGTCTACTTTCTTTCTCAGGGTAAATTAGGCACTTGGAAGAAGGTTGAGTTGACTCTTTCAGGCTAGTTGCATGCTTTATGAGGTATTTTATATGATATTCCAAGAGCCATGAAAGTGGCTCAAGCAGGTGTCGTGTAGTGCTTAGAGCTTGGTCAAACATCAAAGACACCAACGTAATTCACTACATCCTGGGCCATCTCTTCTTTTCCTTTCATAATCCGATTTCAATGTATCTTTCTAGACTCCTCCTTCTATATTCTACATTCCAGACAAAGGAGTCTCCATGAAGTTCCCTGTCTCCTACCTCTTTGCCTTTGCACAAGCTGTTCCCTGGTCCTAGAATGCTTTCTTTCTTCTCCTCTGCCTCTTGAAATCCGTAACTCCATATCAAGTGCCACTCCCCATATGTAGCCTTTCTTGACTTTCCCAAATGTTAATATTCTCCCGAACCCCTAAAAGTATTTTGTATGTATTTTGCATTTAGCTGTCTGCATACCTGTTGTTTCCACCCAATAGAATACAAAGTCCTAAACAGCACAGTTTGTTTTCATTTTTTGGTTTTGTATCCGTCGTACATAGTTAGCACAGTACTTGGTACATAGTAAGTGTTTCATATATGTATATTTACTTGAACTTTTAAGGTTTGTACTGATGTACTCAGTGGTTGTCTGGTGGTCTGAAAAAGGCCACAGCACCAAGAGTCTGGCTCAATGATAGCCATTAGCAAAGGGTGTGGGGATCATGGGATCATAGAAAGAATCCAAGGTATATTTCTGACTGCCTACCCCTAAGACTCAGCAAGCACAATTACCAATCAGACAACTTCTGCAGATTGGTACGGTTGAACTGAAATCATTTCAGAATACAAATTGAAAGCATCACAAAAGCTGGCCAGGTTTCTTTTTGCATAGGTTGTCACAAGAAGAACGATTGAGTTTCTTCCATACTAGTGTACCAACTTTGGATCAGCTGTTGGCACCCGCTGGACTCAGGACATCCCAGGACTATATCTGGCAGCTGCTGGAATGCCCAGAAACATAAGTAAAAGCAGTCAGTCACTGCTTTCTTTGTTGCTGTTATGACCAAATATATTCCAAGCTTGAAAAAACAATTTATTCTGTTGCTCTGAGAGCTACACCAAACAACTCCTGGGCTATTTTTCCTCTGGCTGACTCACTCAGAATTCTCTGTAGTTTCTTTTTTTTTATTTGTTTGCTGCTCTGTGGTGGTTTTTCCTTAGCCTTTAGCTTCCCTTAATGTTCCTTTCTTTTCCTTCTTGTCACCACCTGAAAAACAGGACAACCTCCTTTGGAAAGGAACAATGCCAATGACAAGGCCAACTTTTGGGATTAGCTCACTGGGCAATTCAATTCATCTTAAGCCACACATTTGCTAAAAGTCCCTTTTTATGTACAGGAAACTGTATAATTGCATGGGTCACATAAACCATCTCTCTTTATTCCCGCAGACTCTAAGGATAACGATGAAAGATTCACATTCTTTAAAATTTGTTTATTTTTCTCTTGGACCTGATAGATCCAACAACTGAGTACTTTAATAGTTCCTGAAATCAGAGGGGAAAGCAAATAAAGTTTCTAAACAGAAGGCCATTGGGCTTAGCTTGAGTAGCAGTCACCTCTAGATGTATCAGAGAATATAGCCAAACAGAACAAGGAATTCGTGTGCCTAACTAGGGGGACTGAAATATATTTCTGTTAAGAAATTGCATCCTTTGGTCTACTAGCTCAAGTGATATTTCTATAGTGCTTTAAGAATTATAAAGGCACTTTTCATAACAATCCTGAGCTGGTATATTTGAGTATTAGTCTCCCTATTTTCTAGATGAAAAGACAGAAGCTCACAAAAATGAAGTGATTTCCCCATGGTTTAGTAAGTGTGAGAGAGAAGACTTGAGCCCCAGTCTTCTGACTCCAGCACCACACAACTGGTCAGACTTGACTTCTATGCTAAAGTCACAGTCATACTCTGCTCTACCTTCTGTCCTCCTTGCCTTTCTTTAATAAACTCCTCTTCTACAGGAAGCCTTCTTCAACCCCTCTTAATTCTAATGGCTACCCTCTGTTATTTCCTATTTATCCTATATATGGCTTACTTTGTATATATTTGTTTGCATGCTGTCTCCCCCCACATTAGATTTTAAGCTCTCTGATGGCAGGGATTGTCTTTTGCCTCTTCTTTGTGTCCCCAGTGCTTAGAATAGCATCTGGCACATAGTGGGCACTTAATCAATGCTTATTGATTGATGAGAGACAGTACCAATTAATATTCTGAATTTGGGATCCCCATCTTAGAGCAATCACCTTGTCTAAGTCTGATAAAGATGTTGTCTAAAAATGGTAAAAGGTTACCTTTCCAGCCCCTTTACACTGAAGATCATTAAGCAGAGGATGAATGAATGAATGAATGAATATATTTAATGAGTGTCTTCAAGACTCAGGGATTAGATAACCAATAAAATAGAGGACTAGAAATATTCTTCAGTCTCCACTAAATCTCAGAAACTTCCCAAAAGAGGAATTTTTAACAAAAGACAGGAATTGGAACCATCCCTTCAAAAACAGATTCTAGATGAGATTTTTCTACTTGAAAACACCTCAAACAATAAGAAAGGTAAATAAATACAACAAATGAAATAACAAGACACAAAATAATTATTCCATTTCTGGAGATTATTTTCCTTTTTTAAAAAAATTATTATTTATCTTTAACATTCTTTTCTTTTTAAATTTTGAGAAGGCAAGCAAAATGAGGAAATAATGAAATAAAAAAGAGTGAAGTGAGTAGAATCAAGAGAAGGCTGTATACAGTAATAGCAATATTGTTTTAAGAACAACTTTGAGTGAATAAGTCATTTTCACTATTATAAACGCCTGTTGTTGTATGTCCTTTGCTTTTGAAGAGGACCATCCATCAAGAAGGTGATGCCATGACTGCAAGTGAGTTGGATTTAAGTGAGGAAGGGTTGTGCAAAGTCCCCAGCCTCACGTTCTTCTATAGTGCCATCTGGGTTCAGTTGTAAGATATAGATCAGGATGACTGGAGATGGCCCCAGATAGAGTTAGAGACAGTGGCCTTTTTTAAGCTAAGGTCTTTTCCAGATCTCAGGTTTTACTGAGTTTTACTGAATACCCATTCAGTAATTAAGGTTAGGTAAGAAATGAGGCAAAGAATGTCCTCTTTTATCTAGTAAAAAAAAAATTATCAGACTGGAAGGGTAAGACCCTTTAACATGAAAGAAAACATTATCTGCACCCAGAGAAAGAACTAATAAATATAGATAGATATATCTATGGATATATGGATATATCTATGGATATAAATAGATATATCTATGGATAGAATGATTTTACATATATATATATATATATATATATATATATATATATATATATATATGTGTGTGTGTGTGTGTGTGTGTGTGTGTATACATATTTGTGTCTAATGGCAGCCGTCTCTAGGGCAGGGTGTGGGTAGGAAAGAAAAAAAGAAATTTACATGAAAATTCACATTATATTTACAAGGAATAGCAATTTGTACATAATAGATTTGCAGTTTTGTTGCATTCGTCTTTTTAAAAATTATGCTATATTATGGAAATTCTTGTTTTATTCCATAAATTAAAAAATAAAATTGTTTAAAATATACATATAAAATCATAGCAAAAGTATTTCCATATTAGTAATATTACAAAAAAAGCAAAGAAAAAAGAAATTGAGAAAAAGATACTTCAATTTGCACTCAGAATTCATCAGTTCTCTCTCTGATAGTGAACAGCATTTTTCATCATGAGTCCTTTGGCTCTATTTTGAATAGTATTGATCAGAGAGGTCAAATCTTTCACAGTTAATCATCATTACAAAATTGCTATTACTATGTACAATGTTCTCCTGGTTCTTCTCACTTTGCATCAGCTCATAAAAGTCATGCTAAGTTTTTTTTAAACCAACTCCCCCCAAATCATTTTTTATAGTACAATAGTATCATGATCATGTGACACAACTCGTTCAGCCATTCCCCAATGGATGAGTATCCCTTTAGTTTCCAATTCTTTGCAGCTACAAAAAGAGTTTCTATAAATAATTTTGTACAAGTAAACATTTTCCTTTTTCTTTGATCTCTTTGGGATACAGATCTAGTAGTGATATTACTGGGTCAAAGGGCATGCATAGTTTTACAGCCCTTTGGGCATAGTTCCAAATTGTTGGAATGTCCAAATCATTCCAGAATGATTGGACTAATTCAACACTCCATTAATGGTTCATTGTTGTACCTTTTTTCCCTCTTCCCCTCCATCATTTGTCATTTCTGATATATGTGAGGTGATACTACAGAGTTGTTTTGTGTGCATTTTCCTAATCAATAGGAGTAGAGGATTTTTTCATAAGGCTATAGATAGCTTTGATTTTTTTTCTTCTGAAAACTGCTTGTTCATATCTTTTGATCAATTGGGGAATGGATCTTATTTTTATACATTTGAGTTGACTATGTATTTGAAAAATGAGGACTTGGTCAGGGACACTTGTACTTACTAATTTTTTTAAATTACTTCATTGTCTATGGTACCTTATATCAAATGTAGTTTCCCTGATTTTTTCTTTTAATTAGGTCTATTTTTGTTTTTTCTTTATCTGAGATCATAATTACTGCCTCAGTGTTTTTCCTTCAGTTGAAGTGTAATAGATTCTGTTTTCACCCTTTATTGTGTGTGTGTGTGTTTCTGTTTCAAGTGTGTCTCTTGTAAACAACATGTCATTGGATTCTGGTTTATAATTCGTTCTGCTTTCCATTCCTGTTTTATGGGGGAGTTCATTCCATTAACATCTATAGTTATGATAACTGTGTACTTCCCTCCATTCACTTTTCTTTGGTTTAGACTTTTCTCTCCTTTTCTCTCTGACCACAGCCTCTTTTAATTTTCCCTCTGTTCTATCACACTTCTCCCATGTCATTAACCCCCTTCCCTTCCTCTTTCCCTATTGGATAAGATTGACTTCTATACACAACTCTATGAGTGTGTGTGTGTGTGTGTGTGTGTGTGTGTGTGTTCTTCCTCCTTTGAACCAATTCTGATGTGATCATTTCCCATCCCCCTCACTTTCCCCTCCACTGTAAAATTTCTTCCTTGTGTGTTTTTTTAATTGAGAAAAACTTCACCATTCTATCCCTCTCTTGCTCCTTTTCCTAATGCATCTGCTTTTTCTCAACCCTGAATTTTTCATAACATCCCAAAATAATCAACTCACTGCTATGCCTTCTGTCTATGCAGACTCCTTCTAACTGCTCTAATAATGATAAAGTTCTTAGGAATTACATATACCATCTTTCCATATAGGAATACGAACTGTTTGACTGCATTGAGTTCCTTATGATTATTCTTTCACGTTTACTTTTTTATGCTTCTCTTGAGTCTTGTGCTTGAAAGTCAAATTTTCTATTCTGCTCTGGTCTTTTCATTAGGAAAACTTCATTAAATATCCATTTTTCCCCTGAAAGATTATTCTCAGTTCTGCTAGATAGGTTATTCTTGGTTATAATCCTAGCTCTTTTGTCTTCCAGAATATCATACCCTAAACCCTTCACTCTTTTAATATGGAAGCTGATAAATCTTGTGAGCCTGACTATGGCTGCATGATATTTGAATTTTTCTCTCTGGCTGTTTACAGTATTTTCACCTTGACCTGGAAAATCTAGAATTTGGCTCTAATACTCCTAGGAGTTTTCATTTGGGGATCTCTTTCAGAAGATAAACAATAGATTTTCAGTTTTTATTTTACCCTTTGAATTTAAGATATTGGAACAGTTTTTCTAGGTAATTTCTTGAACGATAACATCCTTGCTCTTTTTTTGGTCATGACTTGCAGATAGTTCAGCAATTTTTGAATTATCTCTCCTCAATCTATTTTTCAGATCAGTTGTTTTTCCAATGAGATATTTCACATTTTCTTCTGTCCTCATTTTAAAAAATAGTTTGTTGATGTCTCATGGAGACAGTAGTTTCCACTTGCCCATTTTAATTTAAAATAAGGAATTATTTTCTTCAGTGAATTTTTGTGCTTTTTTCCCCCATTTGGCCTATTCTGCTTTTTAAGGAGCTCTTTCTTTCAGTCAATTTTTGTGCCTCTTTTACCACGAGGACAATTCTGTTTTTTAAGATTTTTTTCAGCATTTTTGGTGCCTCTTTTACCAAACAGTTAATCCTTTTTTTCATAATTTTCTTACATCACTCATTTTTCCCTTAATTTTTCATCTATCATTTATCTCTTTCTTTAATTCTTCCAGGAATTCTTGTTCATCTTGGGAACAATTAGCATTTTTCTTTGAGGCTTTGCATGCAGCATTTTTGATGTAATTATCTTCTGTGTTTGTGTCTTGTTCTTCCCTGTCATAATAGTAATATTCTATGGTCAGGTTCTTTTTTTCTTTATAGTTTCTTGGTCACTTTTCCAGCTTATTTCTTGGCTCCTAACTTTATATTAAAATTGGGTTCTGATCACCTGGGAGCAGGGAGACATTGTTCTAAGATTCAGGTTTTTTTGTGCTGCTGTTGTCACAGCTAGTTTTGGGAGGTCTATAAATTTTCTACACTTCCAAGGTGTTGTGATCTAGAGAGAGGTGTGGTCATTTCTCTTCTGATCTGTACTCTGGTTTTTCCCCAGGAAATGCCCCTGTTCCTCTTTAGTTGCAAGTGCTAACACTCCACTCTTCCCTGGAACTGCACTATGGTCCTTGCTCCCTTGTGACTGAACACAAGCACTCCTCTTTGCTCTGGAACTCTGATCTAAAACCAGGTACAGGCAATAGAGTTGCTAATCATCACCATCTCCATCCAGTATCATCAAAAAGTCCATTCCAATCTCTTTCTGACCAGTTGTCTGACCCCCTTATTGTTTCTGGCCTGAGACCTCCCAAAGCTGTTGCTGCTGCTGTCACATGGCAGCTATATCCAAAGCTCACCAAGGTATTGATGCTGGTGCTGCTACAGTGCTCTAGGCCCATGCCCACCCTAATGTCATAAACTGTTGATTTCTGCTGACCTCCAAAGTTATCTTAGGTGGGAAAATTGTCTTACTCTGACTCTTCATTGGCTCTGCCACTCCAAAATTTTGTTTGAAGAGTTATTTTAAAGTTGTTAGAAGGGAAATGTTTAGTGAGTTCAGCTGGGCTGCTACCTTTACTCTGCCATCTTGGCTCTACCCCATTTTTGACACTTACTAATTGGCTACTTTGGGCAAATCATTTAAACATTATATACCTCAGATATCTCCCTGTTATTTCTCTTCTAAGTAGAGGGGTTGATGGAGAGCATATCCTCCAGATATTATTAAAACAAAAAATATAGAAAGAAAAAGATATTTGTGAGATTAGGAAAAAAATAACAGAGAGACCATGAAGAGAATAAAGATGCAAATAGAAATTAAATAAATAAAAGAAGTAGCAGTAGAAGAATAGGATGGAAACATTATGGACTAAACCTCACAATTCTCTCCTACAGATGAATCATGGTTTATTTTGGGACAAAATTTCAAAATAGGCAGGTCAATGAAAGGGGAGAGGTGAGATCAAAAATAGAGGGGAAAATATAATAAATCCTAAACAAATCAAAGGTAACAAATGAAGGGGGAAAACCTATGGTTTTTTAGCAAGGAGAAGGACTACACGGGTATGGTTGAGATGGTAAAGAAATGTTAAACAGAGGATAAGAAAGAGAGATCTTGACTCTGGTGGGAGAGGATCCCACTGAAGAACACTCTCATGGGGGGCAAAAATGTATTCTAGAATGACCAATGGGGACCTTATAATGGGCAAAATCTACATTGATTTGGCACTCAGAGAATCACTTCTTTTAAGAGACTGAACAGAAAATAGTCTCTCAAGAAAAAAAAATGGAGCTCCTTAGGGCAATCAGGATCCATAATACTGGGAGAGTGTGAGTGCAGAAAGGAAATAGGAAAGAAAATTATTATAAAGAGCAAAAGGGATAGAATTGTATGGAGAAATTTCTACCATGGGGAAATATTTCCATCTTTACTACCTCCTGAAGGAATTGATACTTTGAAAAATAAAACATGACTGAGAAAAAGAAGAAGGGGACAGGATCTACAAGTTAGTGACACAGAAATTGTTTAGAAAAGGGATCTCAGGAAAAAAAAACAATGTACACAATATTTAGAGCAGTCCTTTTATGGGGCTAAAGAATTGGAATTGAGGGAACACCCATCAATTGGGGAATGGCTAAACAAACTGTGGTATGTGATTATAATGGAGTACTAATGAAGTATAAGAAATAATGAACAGGATGCTCTCAGAAAAACCTGGAAAGATATGCATGAGTTCATACAAAGTGAAATGTACTCTGTACAAAGTAACAGCAATATTGTAAGATAATCAGCTGTGAATAGCTATTCTCAGCAATACAATTATCCAAGACAACTCGGAAGGAGTTAAGATGAAAAATACTATCAATCCCCAGAGAAAAAACTGTTGGTGTTTGAATCCAGATTGAAGCATACTATTTTTTTATTTGTTTTTCTTGAGATTTTTTTCCTTGTCTATATTTTCTTTCACAACATGAGCATTATGAATGTTTTGCATGACTACACATGTATAATCAATATGGAATTGCTTCCTTCTCAATGGGGGTGGAGAGTGGGAATAGAGAGAGAATTTGGAACTCCAAGTTTTAAAAATGAATGTTAAAATTTTTTTTACATGTTACTGGAGAAAAATAAAATACCAAATTAAAAGTAAAAAAAAGAAAGAAAAGAAAAAGGATATCAGAATTGTTCATTTACAGGCTTGAATTTCATGAGAAACATAAAGAGACCAAGGAAGGGATAAATAACTATAAAGGTCATGAATCAAAGAGCAAACACTTAGAATAGAAAGGGAAGAGAAATAATAAAAAGAAGGGAAAGAAATTCTTTTCTAGAAAAAAATACAGAAAATGAAAACAATTAACAAAGAAGTTGAAAGGAACAAGAGAAGGGGGTTTTGATTATCTGAAAGACAAAAAGAAGGGAAAGAAAAAGGAGTGACTTAAATAAGCAAAAGGAAAAAAGAAAAAGGAATCAATAAGTTAAGTAAAACTCCAAAACTAGGAAAAGGGGGTGGCAAATGAGAGGAAAAATTTGAGGATAAGGGAGGAATCAGGTTTCCTTAAAATAGATTAAGCAAAAAATAACTATGGGAAAAAGATGTTGTTTTAAAAAGAGAAGTGGAACCAAAAAAATCCCAATTTTGAAAAAAATATACTACAGATATAAAAAGAGAAAAATATAATATAACTCTCATAATTTTAATGTAAATGATTAAGTGATCAGATATAATGAAAGAGAGTTACTGATTGGATAAGAAAATAAAACCTTGTAATCTGATGCTTAAAAGATACATTCTTCAAAAAACAAGGACATACAAGGAATGAAAATCTGGAGCCAAATTTAATATGCATCTGGTAGAAAAGGAAAAGTTACAATCATGCTGTCAGACAAAACTAAAAAAAAATTCACAATATAAATAAACAAGGACATTATATTATGCTGAAAGGAACCAAAGAAAACAAACCAATATCAAACCTATATATTGAAAGTGAATTACCATCTAAATTCATAAAGGAAAAATTAACTGAACTACAAAAAGACAGGAAAACAATAATAATTACAGGTTACTTCCATCTCTATCTTTCTGTCTCTGTCTCTCAATTTTGGACAAATTTTACAGAAATGTTAAACACAAGGGAAAATGAATAAATGAATAAACTGGAGAAATGAAAACTGAAAGACTTATGTCAGCCTTTAAAATTAGATTGCTAAAGAATAAATGTGTGTACATATACACATACGCACATTCATTATGTATGTTATATATGTGTACATGTATGTATATATGTACATATTTCTTAGCACTACAAAGTTTTTTGCAAAAATTTATCATGTATTACGGCACATGAATATTGCAAATATATGTAAAAAAGGAAGACAGAGTAAGCAAATCCCTTATTGATCATAATGCAATAAAAAATGTTAATAAATTCAAATGGAACAAAGGACATAGAATTAAGTGGAGACTTAATAATGAAACCCTAAATAACAAATGGGTCAAAGAATTAATTATAGAAACAATTAACTATTATGTGAAATATAACAATGATGAAATAACAGACCAAAATTCCAAGGATGCAGCTAAAGTGTACCCCAGAGGAAACATTATGTTCCTAAAAAACATATGTTAGCAAAACAAAAGTGGAGAGGATAAATAAGCTGAATGTACAATTTTTGAAAGTTGAAGCTCAACAAATAAGCAAACCTAGATTAAGCAAAAAGAGTAGACAATGAAAACTGGAGAAGAAATAAACTGGAAACAAAAATACCATAGCAAGTATAAGTAAAACTTAAAAGTTTGTTGTTTGAAAAGACTAACAAAACTGACAAAACTTTAACCAACCTATCTAAAAAAGAACCAAAAAAATAAAATAAAATCAGCAAAATAACAAATGAACAAGGTGAAATTACAAGAAAATAAGAGAAATAAGAAGACTCACCAGAATGTACTATCCATAGTTATATACTAACAAAACTGATAACACAAAAGAAATAGATCACCTTCTAAAATAAGAAATAACCAAATTAAGTGAAGAACAAATAGAGATCTTAACAGTGAAATCTCAGAATTCAGTTGAATTAATTCACTTATTATGTGCCAATCACTATATTGAGTACTAGAGATACAAAAAGAGAAAAAAGACAGACCCTGCCCTTAAAGAGGATACAGTCTAATGAAGGAGACAATGTGCAAATATATAGAAAGCAAGCAACATACAGGATAAATAGGAAATAATTAACAGAGGGAAAGCTTTGGAATTAAGAGAGGGTAGGGAAGACTTCCTATAGGAAGTGGAATTTTAGTTGGGACATAAAGGAAGTCTATGGAGGTCTGTAGTCAGAAAGGAAAGGGGAAAGTATTCCAGGCACAGCCGGAGAGAATTCCTGGAGCAGAGAGATAAAATGTTTTAGAATAGGAAAGAGGCCAGTGTCACTGGATTAAAGAGTATATATCAGAAAGTAAGGTGTAAGAAGATTGAAAAAGTAGGATGGGATTAGATTGTAAAGGCTTTGAATGCCGAAAAAAAGCATTTTATATTTACTCTTGGTGGCAACAGGAAGGCATTGAAGTTTTCTAAAAAGGGAAACATGGCATGATCAGATTTTGCATTTTAGGAAAATCACTTCAGTGACTTTGGAGAATGATTTGAGTAGATAGAGACTTGAGGCAGGCAGATCCAGAAGATGGTTAAAAAAGAAATAGAACTAAGTGTAAAGGAACTACCAAAGGAAGAAGCTCCTGGTCCTGATAAATTTGCAAGAGAATTCCATCAAGTTTTTAAAAAGCAATTAATACTATTACTACACCAATTATTCTCAAAAAAAATTGAGAAACAAAACACTCTTTTCAACTCCTTTCATTAGATAAGTATAATCCTATTACCTAATCCAAGGAAGGGTAAAGCAAAGAAGGAAAATTCCAGATAAGTATTATAAATGAATATTAATTCAAAAATTTAAATAAAATTCTGTAAAAAATGTAAGCAATTGATTTTTCAAAATCATTCATTTCAACCAAGTTGGATTTATACCAGGGATTCAAGATGGTTCAACATTAGGGGGAAAAAATCAGCATAATTTATCATATGAAAATAAAAACAAACAAAATCAAATGATTACCTTAAAATATGCAGAAAATAAAACTCATTCATGCTTTAAAAACCTTATAAATTTTAAGTAGTAGATAAATTCTTTTTAATATCATAAAAATTATATACCAAAAGTATCACATTCAATAGTGATATATTAGAATCTTTCCCAATAAATATAAGAGTAAAGCAAGGATGCTCCCTTTCCCTGATGTTATTTTACATAGCAGTAAGACAAGAAAAAGAAATTAAGGGTATAAAGATAGTCAAAAAAAGATGAAATTATCACAATTTGCAGATGACAGGATAGTTTACTTAGAAAATCCTAAAGAATAAGCAAAGATAGTAATTCATAGCTTCAAGGCTAAAAAATAAGTCCACAGAATTCCACAGTATTTCTGTATAATAATAACAAAACCTAGGAGGCAATAATAGGAAAGGAAATCCCATACAAAATAACTACAAAATGCATAAAATATTTAGGAAGGGTAGACCTACAAAAGCATTTACAATGCTTGCATAAGTTCAATCACAAGTTCTCCTTAAAGAAATAAAGAATAACTTAAACTGCTAGAGAGATATTCAGTACTCATGGTAGGCCATGCCAATGTAACAAAAATTATAGTGTCACCAAAGTTAATTTAGAGTATTAACACTATGCCACATAAACTATTAAAGGAATATTTTACAGAATTCAAGAAAATTTGCAACATAGTATAAGAATGTAATGGAAAATTATTGAACCATAAGAAATTCTAAAAGGTATAGATGCAAAGAAACCCGAGAAGAGTATGCAGTGAAATGAGCAAAACCAGGAAATTTAACATCACTATAAAGACAATCAATCAGCTTTGAAAGATGTAAAAATTGTGATCAACCCAATGACTAGCCACAGTGCCAAAGGACTGATGATGAAGCAAGAGAAACATCACCCCTTCCTCACAGAGAGAGTATGCTTTACAACTGGAGATGAGAAACACATTTTTGGACATAGCCTATGTAAGAATTTATTTTGCTTAAATATGCTAATTAGATGAGAGGATTTCTAAAGTTTTTTGACGAGGGAAAATTGAGGAAAAGAGGAGATTTAGTAATAGTAATGGCAACAAAAGCAAACAAAGAAAAGAGCGCCAACGAAACATTTAGAAATCCACAGAAGAAAACAGAAATCAGTTCAGGGGGAGATCCAGACAACAAGACAATTTTGAAACTAATGTGGTAAATTTATTTTATACTTTTAAAAAAACATAAAATAGAGATTCACAGTTACACAAAAAGCCTCTTTTTCCTTGCATATGAAAATATTTGTTTGTGAAGTCCAGAATAACAGCACCCCAAAAAAAATTACAGAAATTTTAAAAGAAAAAAATTAAATAAAATCTGTCCCAGAGAGTGCCTCATGAGACCACTCTTACTGGTTGGGATAATTATATTTGTTTGGAAAACTGGTCTGCATTTAGGGAGGCGTAGTTTTCAGGAAAAGGAAATTGATAGCCCTCTTGCAGTCTGCCCTGATCATTTCAGGAAGGAAAAGATTCTTTTTCAGGTTTGAATTGAGTAACTCCTGGAGTCTCTTGTAATTCTCAATGTTTATGATTCTGTGAGTCTATAAAGGGAATATCCCTTTTGGAGCATCTTTGCATTTTTCTACAACTCAGATTATTGCCAACTCCTGATCTGGGAAATGGCTTGCATCAGGGAGTATGTCTGCAAAATTGGGCTCCTTGGTTGTAAGCCTTGGTTTCCATAGCAGACTTAGAGGGTATAAGCATGAACATAGCCAGTTAAGCGAAAACAAACAAAATAGAGAATAGTTCCTCGTGTAGAAGGGAGGGGAATATATGTAGCTTCACGGTAATCATACAGTATGTTATGTTACTGTCTGATGGGTGTATACCAGCCATGTTATGTTTTGGATTTCCAGCAACACTCTTGAGTTGTACAGTTGGAATGTGGATACTCCTATCCATTAACTGGGCACAGTGAGTATTCTCTGAAGAAAACTACGGATTTTTATAACTCTGCTTGTGTGGTACAGTGAAGGTGATGAAGCCATATGCCATGTATTCCTTTTTCGCCAACAGCCTATCTACTTGAAAGATAGGACCTACCTACCCACCCTTATGGGACTGAGTTGGAGACCTCTGGCACCATCTAGAGGTTGTAAACAGAGACACAGAGAAAGTTGAAATGTGTCTGGACATTAGTAAAAGATACTCAGTTTGAGTCTTATTGGTTGACTGTTGATTCTTTGTGAATGTTAACTTAATTTGTAATTCAAAATGTCGTGCTGGATAACAATCTTGATTAATAATCTGAAGCTTATGGAAGGTAGCCTTCTAGTGTCATGATGAGAGAAGATGAAAAAATGAGGTAAGAAATGCCTAAGGAGATTATAGCATGAGCTAACAGACAAAAACTCATATGGAACTTTTGGATCTCACTCTATACTTTTCATTTACTGAGTTGGTCTTCTCTCTTATAAAATTTAACTTAAAAATGAGAGAATGTTATATCTGTGTCTCAGTCAAAAAGCATTTAAGTATCCACCATGTGCCAAGAAGTATGCTAAATTCTGGGGATGCAAAAAAGTCAAACAACAGCCCCTGCCCTCAAGGATCTAACAAGGGAAGACAAACATGTAAAAAGCTATATACAGACGATTATATACCAAGTAAAATGGAAATATCTCCAAGAGAAGGCCCTACAATTAAGGAGGACTGGGAAAAACTTCATATAGAAAGGGGACTTTAGCTGAGACTTGAAGAATGTCAGAGAAGCTAAGAAGCAGAAGGAGGGAGAGTTCCAAATACAGGTGACAGTCAATGAAAATGACTGAAGTTGAGTTATGGAATATCATGTCCAAGGAAAAGCAAAGATCTCAGGATTGAAGAGTGCATGTTGGGGAAAGGGAAAGGGAAGTGAAGGAAGATTTGAAAGGCAGGAGGGGGCCAGGTTATAATGGGTTTTAGAAGCCGAAGAAAGAATTTTATGCTTGATGGTATGGTAGATAAAGGGTTAAAGGAAAACTTGCAAGCTGTAACATCCAGGACAGAAGGTTGAAAATGCAAAGGAGGGCAGTAACTGGTCCAGGTTCAAGGATGGCCTCTTTTGTTTTAGAACAACCTTATAGTTTCAATCCTTTAGCCTTATTATTTTTTAAGAATTTTATCTCAAGAAAAACAGATGCTGACAAGAAGGGTCCTTGAGAGAACTTCAGATCAGAACTGTTGGATATTAGCAGAAGGGTAGTATCTCCCAGAAGGCAACAATCATGCCACACTCTCAAGGAGCAAGGATGTGCTCAGATCAGATCTCTGCATTAAGAAAATTACTTTAGCATTGATGTGAAAGATGAATTAGAGAGAAAACAGAGTGAGTGAGAACAATTAGAACTATTAAATAGAGGAGACAAGACTGTATTAGGGTGATGGTAGGACGAATGAAAAGAAGAATCAGTTTGAAAGTGATATTGCAGGATAGGGAACAGAGGCTGGCAACTGACTGTGTAAGAGAGGTGAGGGCAAGGTTTCCAACCTACATGACTGGTAAAGAAATACATTCAACAGAAATGGAGAAATAGGAGAAGGGGTAGTTTGGGGGAGCAAGGCAATGCGTTCCATTTTAGGCATAGGATCATAGCTTTAAAATTGAAAGGAAACTTGGAGATCATTTATTTTGTAGATAAGAAAAGCGAGACTCAGTTTCTGTATCTTGTCTAAAGTCAAATGGGTATTAAGTAGTGAAGGAGAGATTGGAGCCCGTGTTTTATAATCCCAAACCTAGTATTTTTTCCACTGTGCGGTATGGTCCTCTCAGGGTCTCTGATGCTGAGTTTGATGTGCTAGTAGATTATCCAAATGGAGGTAACCAGAATGTAGTTAAAATGCAGATCTAGAACTGAGAGTTGAGGTCAAGGCTTTGCCCTGAGAATATTATAAGGAATACAAGGACTTTGCCAAGACAGACGGAATGTTAGTAGAGGTTCACTGTTTGTGCCCTTTCTCACCAATTTTTAGAACCTTCTTCGTGCTTCTAAAATCTTCAAGCCAATTTGCATGGCTAAATTCTAGACGGGAAATAGAGATCATAGGCTAATATTATTAAATACTATTGTAAAACAGCTCTAATGAGGCCTGTAAGTCTCCTGTTGTTCAGATTAAACATCACTAGTTCCTTTAACTAGATGCACATATGGTTCCTAGTCCTCTTATGATCCTGGTCACCAATACACTCTCCAGTCCATACTCTTGCACACAGCTATGGCAGTGATTTCCTTATAGCATGATTCTGATTATCTCACTGTCCCCTTACTCAATAAGCTCCAATAGCTTCCTATTGTCTCTAAGATCAAGTTCAATCTCCTCCATTTGCATTTAAAACTACTCATAACTTAGTTCCAACCTACCTTTTCAGTCTCACATGGTTCTCCTTAACATAGCCTTTGTTCTAGGCAAGCTGACTTTCTTGTTGCATTCTACACATAACACTCCTGTTTCTAAGTCTTTGCACTGACTACCTGCTATACCTAGAATGCACATCCTCTTTAATTCCACTCCTTAGAATTCTTAGTTTCTTATAAAACTCAATGAGGGGCCATCTTTTGTACTGAAACCTTTCCAGAACTGTCCCAATTCCCTCCACTAGGTGCTAGTATCTACCTCACGAAATCACTTTGTTTTGCACACATTTGTACATTTAGTATCCGTATATTCTGTTCAGATTATTTCATTTGTCTTTGTATATGCATCATCAAATATAGGCTCTGGCACACAATAGCTTTTGAACTTTGTTTCAAAATTTCTTGTTGTCCCATGGTGTCATTGGATACTATTTGGTCCATTTTGATTTTCAGGGAATTTGTTGTTTGGGCAAGTTTTTATACCTCCTATGCCAAGTTATTAGTTAATTCTCTTTCCATTTTTTCCTCTAGAGTTCTCATTTCTTTTCCAATATTTTCCTCAATTAATCACTCTCAACTCAGTTATAAAAATATTTTTAAACTATTGCTATATCTTTTCCAGGATTTCTAGTTGAATTTGTACCCGAATTGCATTATTCTCTGAGGTACTGCTTATAGATGTTTTGGAGCAATTTTCTTCTGCATTTGTGTCTTGAGCATCCCTGCACCATGATATCTCTTTATATTTGGGTTTTGGGGGGGGCGGGGTTGCCCATTCTTCCATCCTACTTACTAACTTTGGACTTAAGGTTAGGGATAGGCTCTGCCACATTTCTGGAGGCAAGATCTGGATTGCTTCAGTTGCTACTTTTTTGGGATATTGGGTGTTGTGTTTATTCTGGGATCCAGGGTTGAGGACCTGCTCCCAAGGTGGTCTGATCCAGGGCAAAGTCTGATTGTGGATTCCTGATTTGAGCTCTATAAGTGTCTGATCTGGGTTTCAGCCAAAACAATTGAATGAAACCCCTATGGATCAATTAAAAACTTCTTTTGGTTCAGTGACAGAACTGCAGGCTTCCTTTTAATTTGGTATTTCTACCCTGTCATTCCTCTGCAGGCTGAGCTAGAGGTTGGAAGTGAAATCCTGCTCTCCTTTTGGGGTCCAAGTTAAAGTGCTGCTGCTACTTACTTCTGACCTTCCTCCTTTCTTGGTACACAGAATAGGGTTTCTCTACTGGATATACTACCTCAAACGCAGCACCCCTTCTCTCAGAGTTGACAAACCTCTCTGTCTCCCTATGCCAATCTGGGCTAGACAAAAGATTCACCACGATTTTTTTCTGTATTTCCTCATCAAGATTCAGTGTAGTACACTTTCTCAGTCTGTTTGGAAAAGTTTTGTGGATGGGAATTTGGCTACATTGCTTCCTGGTACTCCACATTTGTTTCTATTAAATTTTTTCCAATTTTTTAACATCTCTATTTAAAGTTTTGAGTTTCAAATTCTACCTCTCCTTCTATCCCTATTCTCCCCCATCACTGAGACAGTAAGCAGTCAGATATAGATTACACATGTGCAATTATGTAAAACATTTCCACATTAATCATTTTATACTTGATGAATAAAAGAAAAAATGAAAGGAAGGAAGAAAAAATAAAGAAAGAGAAAAATAGCATGCTTCAGTCTATATTCAGTCAATATCAGTTCTTTCTCTGAAGGTGGATAGTATGCTTCATCACTGATCCTTTGGGATTGTCTTGGATCATTGTATTGCTGAGAGCAGCTAAATCAATTACAGCTCTTCATTGAACAATATTACTGTTACTTAGTACATTGTTCTCCTAGTTCTGTTCACTTCACTATGCGTCAGTTCATGTAAGTCTTTCCAGGTGCTTTTTAATCATCCTACTTGTCATTTCTTATAGCACAATAATATTCCATCACAATCATATACTTGTCATATAATGGGCATCTCTTTGATTTCCAATTCTTAACCATCACAAAAAGAGCTGTTAGACATCT
>CM053773.1:68729157-68774383 GCA_028658325.1 Potorous gilbertii
AAGAGAAGCCATAAAGGAGCCATTAAAGTTGAACTGTTTACATTCCTACATGGAAAGATGACATTTGTAACTCATGAAACCTTTTTCAGCATTAGAGTAGTTAGAGGAGACATACACACACACACACACACACACACACACACACACACACACACACACACACACATACACACACCTACACACATGGGTGTGTATGTGTATACATGTATATATGTATGCATGTATATGTGTGCGTGTGTGTGTGTATGAGAGAGCGAGAGATAGAGAAAGAGAGACAGAGCGTGCGCCACAGGGTGAGATGAATATAAAGGGAGAATACCTACAAATAAAATTTACTGTTGAGAGGCATGTACTAAGAGAAAGAGAAAGGCAGAGATGGAATGTAGCAAATTATCTCACATAAAAGAGGCCATAAAGAACTTTACCAATGAAGAGGAAGAGGGAGGAGACGAAAGGGAGTAAGTGAGCCTTTCTCTCAAGGGATTTGGTTTAAGGAGAAAATAGCAAGCACTCAATTGGGTATGGAAATCTATTTTACCCTGCAGGAGGGGAATAGAGGACAGGGAAAGGAGAGGGAAGATAATAGAAGGGACAGTAAATTGGGGAAAGGGATGATCAGAAGCAAACACTATTGTGGGGAGACAGGTCAAGGGAGAGAATGGAATAAATGGAGGGCAGGGCAGGACATGACAGAGGGAAATGTGGTTAGTCTTTCACAACATGAGTGTTATGGAAGTGTTTTCCATGGCTACACATGTATGACCTGTATCAAATAGTTTGCCTTCTCAATGAGGGTGGGTGGGAAGGGAGGAAGAGAGAGAATATGGAACCCAAAGCTTTAAAAATGAACATTAAAAATTGTTTTTTGCAGGTAACTGGGAAATAAGACATACAGGCAATGGGATATAGAAATATATTTTGCCCTACAGGAAAATAGAGGGGAGGTGGATGGGAAAAGAGAGTGGGTGGATGAGAGAAGGGAGGACAACTGGAGAAAGGGTGCATGCTGGGGAGGGGGAAAAGATGGGGAGAAAACTTGAAATTTAAATTCTTGTGGAAGTGAATGCTGAAAACCAAAAAACTAAATTATATATTTAAAAAGAAAAAGGTAT
Source organism: Potorous gilbertii (assembly GCA_028658325.1). Classification (NCBI taxonomy): domain Eukaryota; kingdom Metazoa; phylum Chordata; class Mammalia; order Diprotodontia; family Potoroidae; genus Potorous; species Potorous gilbertii. The sequence goes on from CM053773.1 coordinate 68,730,270, forward strand.
GTTCTGTAAAACTTATACTCAGATCACAAGCAAGAACCTAGAAGGCCACATGTGACCTTAAGGCAGCAGGTTTCCCATCCCTGAGTTAAACACTATAAAAGCATGAGGTTACACCAGTACAAAACACAGAAGCTAAATAGTTCCTTTAGGAATCACAAGTAAATTAAAAGTTGTGCTATCCCTTTAAATAAATTTTTAAATTAAATATGTATTAAACTTACTTTGTGTTTTACAGCAACATCTTCAATTTCCAATTTTCTCTTTTTTGAAGGAGTGCCATCTCCACAACTAGAAGTATCATCTTTTGGATTTTCATCAGTTTCTAACTTTCTTGTTTGTGAAATGCCCTCTTCATCACTTGCTGCAGCTCTTTCCTCAGGAACAATTTCATTATCCAACTTTCTTGTCTTTGATGGAGTGCCCTCTCCACAACTGGCAATCTTGACCTCAGGATCATCCTGAAACTCCAGTTTTCTTTTTTTGGGTGTGCCTTCTTGAATACTGTCAGTGTCCTTTCCATCAGAAGATTCAATTTCATTAGCGTTGACAGAGAGTACTGGTTTGGATGCCTCTTCATCTTCAAAGATATTTTTACAATCCTCTGATTTTGCAGAATTTTCCATCTTGCTCAATGATTTGAATTTAACTCTAGTTCATCAACAAAAGCTGCAAACACAAATATTTTATGTTAAATATGCATAATGAATAAAGAATTAATTTATTCCTAAATAATGACTCTGGAGGGGAAGACAAGATGGCAGATTAGAGGCAGCAACCCAGGTGAATTCTCTCAACATTCCCCTCCACACAACTTTAAAATAATACCTCAAATCAAACTCTGGAGTCAAAGAGCCAAAAATTAAAGGTAAGACACTTTTCTGGCCTAAGAAAATCAAAGTGGGTTGGTGGAGTGTTCTATGACACTGGAGTGGAGATCTATTCAGGGTGTGATAGTAGCCACAGCAGCAGCAGCTTCAGGAACTCTCAACCAAGAGACAGTAAGAGGATTGGACAACTGGTCAGAAAGAGATTAAAGGAGACCTCATGCAGGTACATGCACATACACAGTTCTGGGTAGAGAAAAATGCTTGTGGTCAATCAATAGAGAGCAGGGGCACTGGTCACAATTCGAGTCAAGAAGAACATTAGTATTTGAGGCTGCGGGAGAGTAAAGGCCTTCCTAAGTTAAAGATCAGAGTACAAACCAGGAGAACAGTGACCACACTTCTATCCAGATCATCCTATCTTAGATGCACTGAAAACTTGCAAATCATCAGAACTAGCTCTGAAAACAGTAGTGCAAAAAACCCTCAAGCTTGGGACAATGTCTCTTCACCCTTAGGTGAGCAGAGCACAACTTCAACATAATGTTCTAAGTTAAGGAACAGGCTGGGAGAATAAGAAAACAACAAAAAAAGAACTTAAATATAAAAATCTACTATGGTGGCAAGGAAGACCAAGATGTATACTTGGAAGACAACAACACTGTGAAAACAGCTACAAGCAAAGCCTCAAATAAAAATGCTAGTAAGAATTCCTGGAAAAGTTAAAGAGCTAAGTAAGGTACAGGAAAAACTGGTTTAAAAAAATGAGAGTAATACAAGTAAATTATGGAAAGAGAATTAACAGCTTGGCAAAAGAGGCACAAAAAAAAAAATTACTGAAGAACTCCTTGATAAGTAGGATAGGTCAAATGGAAATGGAGGTACAAAAAATTCACTGAAGAACAGAACTCCTTAAAAAACAGAACTGGCCAAATGAAAAAAGAGGCACAAAAATTCACTGAAGAAAATGATTACTTAACAATTAGAATTGAGCAACTAGAAGCTAATGACTTCATGAGCTATCAAAAACAAAAAAAGTCAAAAAGAATAAAATAAAAACTAGAAGAGAATGTGAAATATCTCACTGGAAAAACAAGTGACCTAGAAAACAGATGGAGGAGAGATAATATAATAATTATTGGACTATCTGAAAGTTGTGAGCAAAAAAAGAGTCTAGAATCATATTTCAAGAAATTATTTTTTTAATGTCCCAATCTTAGATCCAGAGGATAAAACAGAATTGAACAATTCCACCAATTTTCTCCTTAAAGGGATCCCAAAATGTAAATTCACAGGTATATTATAGCTAAATTTCAGAGATCCTAGGTAAAGGAGAAAACACTGCAAGCAGCTAGAAAACAGTGGAGGGAAAATGAGAGGGGGAGGAAGAAGTGGGGTGGTCAAGCAATTCTTAAACTTCATTCTCATTGAAATTGATTGAAAAAGTTAAGATATATACAGAGGCACTAAGCTGGGTACAGAAATCTCTTACCTAACGTGAAATAGAAGAAGGAAGTTAAGAGAAAGTGAGGCCCAGGGAATGCAAATCATAAAAGGGAGGGCAGATTAAGGGAAGAAGTGGTTAGAAGCAAAGCAGTCTTTTGAGGAGGGACAAGATAAAAACACAGAGATAAGAATAAAAAGAAAAATATAGGATGAAGAGAAATACTTAGTAATCATAACTTCCTATGTGAATGGGATGAGCTAACCCACAGAACAGAAGTAGACAGTAGAGGGGATTAGAAACCAGGATCTAACAATATTTGTTTACAAGAGATACCTGAGACAGAAACACACAAAGTAAAATATGGGGCTGGAGTAGTAATCTAACATGCTTCAGCTGATGTAAAAAAGGCAAGGGTAGCAACATGATCTCAGACAAAATAAAAGCAAAAACAGATCTAACAAAGGGATAATCAGGGAAACTACATTTTGCTAAAAGGTACCATAGACAAAGAAGAAATACCAAAAATTTTTTCCAGCATTCTCTGATACATGCCTTACTACTCAAATATATAGGGAACTGAGTCAAATTCATAAAAATAAGAGACATTCCCTGTTGGGGTACTTGTCCTTAGATCCCAATTCTAAAATCACATTTCTCCCTAGCCTCAAAACACCATCCCAGGCAATTTCTCTCCTGCCCAAGGACATAGTCTACCCTAGCAACAACAGCTATCTCCCTGATATAGTAGCCAGTTGCACCTATAGAATTTATTAGTTTGAACCAGCTGTGTACTGGCTGAACTGGCTGTGCACTGGATCATAAGAATATTTACTACTCACTGACCAATCACTTGTATCCTAGACTTAGACATACGTATACTCCCTAACATTTACCTTGTCTAACAAGACATCCATGAGAGCAGCCTGATATTACTTAGTCTTGACTGTCAGTGGACCTAGTAATGTTTCAGGTCTAAAACCACACCTCCTTGTAGTCCTATCTTGGGCTATTTCCAGATGAATTCTGGGCAAAATACCTATGCAGTAGATAGTAAAAATGCATATTCTTTTTAGAACTAACCATGCCTTAACCATTACCTAATCCCACCCTGAATCACTTAGTTGGAAAATTTGACACGTTTTACTACAGAATATCCCATATAAACTCTACCTGTACCCCTCTAAAGTTGTAGGTTCCCTAAGAACTCTTGCCCACTGAAAAGCGTAGTAAATGTTTACCACCAAGCATTATCATGATCTTGATTTAGTTTCAAAACATGCACATGACTCAGTTTAATAAACAATTTCTAAAGACTGAATAAATAACTGTTGAGGGAAAGGGTGGAGTGCAGTTGACAAGATCAGGATAGACCTTCAGGGAAACTGTTCTTTGAGACCATGCTCATTATCATCTGGAAATGGCTCTCCATGCCCCGCTCCTTCCCAAGTTGCTGCCTCCTTGAGACAAACAAGAGAATTACAGAAAACAAGGGATATGTAAAATAGATGCCCTCTAGGCTCACAGTCTTTAAGATAAGATTGATCAAATCACTAGGGGAGGAGACAAGCAGAATGTCAAGGAGGTTTGCAGTTTCTGTCTATAAATACCCTGACCCTCAGATCAATAGATGGGGTTGGTCTTTCTTCTCCTGCCTCCCATGTCTTTCTTCTTCACCACATCACCAAGCCTTGTAGGGACTCAGGCCATCCAATACATCTGGCACCTGAGCAGGGACATGATCCAGGAAAGGGACTTGTCTTTCAGTGATAGTGGCCCTCTGGAAGGAGCCCTCTGGGTTGTGACAAGGCAACTAAGGTAAAGGGAAGCCTCAAAGAACCCCTGCGGGGCATTTCACTTTGTCCAAGGGCCTCGCAGGCACAGTAAATTCTCAGTAATTACAGGCTTATGGGGAGAGCTTACTGTGTTAGCAGAATCAAAAGGCAGATTCTGTTCATAAGAGGGTAACAATGGGTCAGATACTTTTTAAGGGCAGAAACACTCAGGTACAGGCGGTTGCAGAGAAGGAGAAAGGGGAAGAAGAGGTGGATTCCTTGTCAGAGGAAGCCTCAGCACCCCCGGAACCCTCGGCTCCCACAGAACCGCTGCCATTTTATACTCCTCCAGAAACCCCAGATCCCATTAACCCAGGAGGAGTTGCAAAAGAATTCACCCCTCTGGATTTTAAATTTTTACAGGAATTAAAACAAGGGGCAATCAATTATGGACCAAGTAATCCTTACATTCAATCTCTTCTAGACAGCATTTCTCAGACAGCCCTATGCCCCACTAATTGGTGTAATTTAGATAAAACGACTCTTGAAGGAGATTACTTAATGTGGAAATTTGAATATCACAAAGCATATATGGAACAAAGTAAAAGAAATCAAGCCATAGGTCTAATTTGTGCAGAGGATGCCTGACAATCTTTCCTCGGTTTTTTGAATTCTATCTTATTGTCTGTATATGTATTCTGTCTCTATGTTCCCTGTGAATGTGTTTGTGTGTTAATCTCTTTCCCATGTTTTCTCTTTCCTTCCCCCTCATCCCTTCTCTGATGACTGCAGCATCAGGGAGGAGTATGGCAGAAAGACAGAAACTAATCTTATATTGCTAAAGGCAGTTTCAGATGTGCAAGGTATACAAGGAAATAATGCATGTGCAGTTTTAAGGAAAGCATAAAAGTTTTGGAAAGTTCTTGGTAAAATTCTCTCTCTTTCTACCTTCTAACCATGGCCAGGTTGTGAAGGTGGAGAGAGACAAGAAGAAATCAAGGAAGCTTTTTCCCTCATACCACAGAGGCAGGCTGACTAGTATTTTAATTATCTCATGCCTCACCTAAAAGAGAAGTTTTGGTATAATGGGAAATAACCAAAAAGTAGTTATTCTGGTCATATTTTAAGTGAAACATGTCACTCCTAATTGGATGTTTAAAACAGATCAGGATTTGTTATTATTTGGCACTAAGGCAAATTGGAAAAATGCATAGATCTGAAAAAGACACCTCAGCAGAGATAAAGGTTTTGAACTCTCCAGTAGATGGACTTAAGGAGTGGACACAGAAGTAAAATTTGAGTAAAGGTTAGAACCATTAAGATTTTTTTTTTGCCCTTCAGTCCCAACTCATCATCCAGCTGGGACTACAGTGAATTGTAACTCTTACCATCCCATATTAGATCAAGGGAAGAGAATGCTAAAGAATAGTAGGGAATTTAATTTACCCTCCCTGAGGGTAGAGGTTGGGTCACAGCAGTATGAGTCAACCAGCCCCTACATTTAGTAAGCCCAGTCTTCTATTAATCATATTTATATGTGATGGTTTGGAAATGTAATTAATGATACCTAAGGTTCGCTTTTTGTGTTACTGTTGTGCTTCTAAAGTGTTATAGTCTTGTACTGTAAAAACTGAGTATATCTGTAATTGTGTCCTAGGTCTGCTTTAATCTGATCAAACTTTTAATCAGTTAATGCTGAAAGTAAGACAGAAAAGATGTGTATGTTGCATAATTTTAGGCATAAGCTTTATGGCAGCATTGGCTTCTTCTGTATCAATTGGTTTATCCCACTACATACAATTTAATGGATACTTTAAGGGAAACTATTGTGGTGGTGGAAAACAAAGTTGATGTTTTTGAAACAAGACTGTTCATAAGATGTGATTATAGGTTCATTTCTATTTGTGTTACTCCTGTCCATTATACTACCACTATATATAATTTATAGATCAGGCTTCCAAGGGAAATCTTGACCCCAAGGAAGCTGCAAGCTCGATTTGGGATTCTGTTGCTAATACAAATCCATTTGCATCCCTGTTCCATTGGCTCATATCTGTATTACCTTTGTTTCTGTTTATGGCCACCTATTCGTAGGTGCCTTCTCTCTCATGGGTTAAGCTTTTCAAACCCAAGTACCTTATCTCCGGTTACAACCAAAGAAAGGGGGAAATTGTAGAGGGCCAGGGTGCAGTGCGATTGACAAGATCAGGACAGACCTTTGAGGAAACTATTCTTTGAGACTGCTCATTATCATCCGGAATGGCTCTCCATGCCGCGCCCCTCCCCCCCTCCAGGTTGCTGGCTCCTTGAGACAAACAAGAGAATTACAGAAAACAAGGGATATGTAAAATAGATGCCCACTAGCCTCATAGCCTTTAATATAATACTGATTAAATCACTAGGGCAAGAGACAAAGCAGAATGTCAAGCAGGCTTGCAGTCTCTGTCTATAAATACCCTGATCCTCAGATCAACAAATGGAGTTGGTCTTTCTTCTCCTGCCTCCCATGTATTTCTTCTTCACATCACCAAGCCGTGTAGGCACACAGGTCGTCCGCTACAAATAACATTCTTCACATTTCTGTTTTAAAACAGATACTATGATTAAAAACTAAAATGCATACTCACTTTTAAAAGCGTTACTAAATATATATTTACTTTTTATCATGGATAATTGCACCTACCTTCTTTTGTGACCTGATTCTGCCCTCTCCTTCCTCTCCAGAACTAACAACTCTACTTTGCTGTATAAATTAACATGTACATTCCACAAACTAAGCATAGATGTCCCCCAAGATTCTATCCCAGGACCTCTTCCCTCTCTGGGTGACCTCATTAGCTCTTATAATTTTAATTCTAAGATGGCACCAAATCAAAATACTCAATTCTCTCTCTATTCTAGTGCTATATCACTAACTACATGTTGAGCATCTCAAACGCAGAATGTCCAAAACGGAACTCATTTCTCCCTAAATTCACTCCTCTATTAATGCTATTTTTGTTGAGAACCACACAACTCTCAGGTTTTAGATGTGACCGTCAACTCTTCCTTGGTCTTCAACCCACATCTAATCACTTGCAAAGTTTTGTAGATTCAACTTCCAAGTTTCTTGTCCCATCTTTCCATTGCATATTTACTGTACCCTCCCACTTCACCCTATACAGACCGCTTCATCTTGTACATCTTTCCATCTTCTGAACCTGACAAGCTTCCTGGCTCAAAACACTTCATTCTTAGTCTTCTCTCCAGGACTAGGTACTCTCATCTCTTTTTCTCTGACTCAGTCAACCCTAATATACACTGGACTAAGAGTTGAACTGTGCCTACTCCAACTGCAACCACCCCGGGGAAGGCCCTCATCAACCTCACAGCTAGATTATTACTAACGCAATACCCGGCCTGTCTCTCCCCATTTCAATCCATCCTCCATTCAGCTTTCAAACTGATCTTCCTAAAATACAGGTCTGATGATACATAACCTCTAAACTCCAGGGGCTACCTATTAGCTCCAGGAACAAATATAAAATCCTTGGTTGGACTTTTAAGGCTCTTGATGTCTTTTGATGACAAAGTTTTAGTTCAAATCAACTACTGACAAAGCCCAATTTGTCACCTCTATAGCACCAAATTTAGAGGAAGTTTTATTCTTACGGCTAGTCTTTAGAAAACAGAATTTTACAACGGTTTTAAAACATTTAAAAATCTACCAATTAGCTCCAGGAACAAATATAAAATCCTTGGTTGTGCTTGTAGGGCTCTTGATGATTTAATCCCTGCCACCTTTCCAGTTTTCTACTTTTCTCCCCTCTCCTATGATCCAAGAAGACTGGCCTTGCTGCTCCTGAAACATGACAACCCACATCCCCAAACTAGGCATTTTCAAATGGCTTTCTCCCATGCCTAGAATGCTCTCCCTTCATCTCTGGCCTCCTAGTTTTCACCTGGCTTCCTTCAAGTGTAAGCTACAGTTCCATCTTTTGCAATAAATCTTTCCCAGCTCTCCTTAATCTTAATGCTTCCCTTGTGTTATTAACTTCCAATTTAGTGTGTGTATTTTGTTCATATATAGTTTGCATGTTGTTTCTCCCATTAGACTGCAAGTTACCTGAGAGCAAGGTTTTCAGGTTTGGTTTGGTTCTCTATTGTTCTTTCTTTGCATCTTTCTTCATATCCCGTGTTCAGCACAGTATCTGGCACACAGAATGCGCTTAATAAATTTTTGTTTACTGACAGGTCCACATTATGGTTGGACATTTGCCTGCTTCCAGGGTCATCCTCCCTCTTCATTCAAATAATCCTGTCAATCCTCAACCCAGTCTTTATACTGGAAGATTTCAAATATGTATTTGTAATCCTCTAAACTTCCTGGCCACTGAATTCACCAATCTTTCATGCTCATCTTCAAATAACCTTAGTCACCTACCTCTATCACCCATGACCATGCTACCTTCACATTTTCAAACTCTGATAAGGCAATTAAGTGGCATAGTGGATTGAGCAAAAAACCTGAGTTCGAATCCCACATCTCAGACCTTTAACTAGAAGTGTAACCTACGGCAGGTCATTTAATGTCAGTCTCAGTTTCAACTGTAAAACGGGGAAAATAATAACAGCTACCTACCTCTTAGAGTTGTTGTGAAGATCAAATAAGTAAAGCACTTAGTACAGTGCCTAACACATAGTAGGCATTTAATAAATGCCTATTTCCTTCTGTTCTTAATGCCCTTGTCTTTGTAATCTCACCCTCCAATCTTCTACTTTCTCCTTATTTCTAGTCCCTCCCTACTCTTCCAAGAGAAAGACGCAGATTCTTGCCAAGAGTCCTCCTTAATAGGCTGATCCTTCACCTGGAAGATAGTCTTCTACCTGAGAACAGTGTGGCTTCAGAAAGGGCCAAAGAAAGATCAATATGGTGTTTGCTGCCCAATAACTCCAGGAAAAACGCCAGAAGCAAAACAAGAGGTCTGGGTACAAGGTTTTTTAATCTGACCAAGGTCTCTGATCTCAAGGTCTTTAGTGAGGTCTTATGGAGAATTATGTCAAAATGTGGTTGCATGTTCATCAGCATTGTACATCAATTTCATGAAGGCATGGTTTCCTGGGTTGTGAATAGAACACTACTCTTACCAAAGGAGTCAAACAAAGTTTGTGCTTTTTTAGCATGACGTTTTTAGCCATGCTGTCAAATGCCTTCATGGTGAATGAACATGACATCTAGGTCAGCTACCACAATGATGGTAAATTTTTCAATTACAAAAAGCTACAATCCAAGAAAAAGGGGAGGGGGTACTAGTGCAAGATTTTCTGTTTGCAGACAATTGTGCACTCAGTGTAACCTCTGAAGCTGAGATGCAACGAAATATGGATTCTTTGCTGCTTGCTCTAACTGTGGCCTAACACCAAGAAAACACAAGGGTTCTATAGCCACCATCACACATCAGCAAATGGAGAAGTTCTGAATGTTGTGGATAAGTTCACTTACCTTGGCAGTTTACTTTCTAAGGATGTACACATTGACAATGAGATTTACAAACACACCACCAGGGTTAGCTCAGTGTTTGGGACACTCTGAAGAAAAGTGTAGGAAAAGGGTTGATTGCGTTGACTTCACTGTTATATTCCTGCGAAACCTGGATAGTATACCTGCACCATGCCAGGAGACTGAATTGCTTCCATTTGAATTGTCTTAGGAAGGTTCTGAGGATCACCTGGCAGGAAGGTACCAGATATGGAGGGCCTTTCTTGAACTAAACTGCCAAGCATTCATAATAACTCTACTTCAGGGAGCACAACTCTGATGGGCACATTGTTCGAATGCAAAATGTACACTTACCTAAAAGACTATTTTATCCAGAACTCACACATGTCAAGAATTCACATGGTGGTCAGAAGAAGACATGCAAGGACACTGTCAGGATCTTTCTGAAGAACTTTAGAACTGATTTTATGACGTGGAGACACTGGCACAGGACTATTCAGCATGGCATGCCCTCATCAGAGAAGGCACTATGCTCTATGAGCAAAGCAGAATTGAAGGAGCTCAAAAGAAACTCCAGATGCACAGATTTTAAAAATCCACTCCAAATACTCACATCGAGTATTTGTGCCTGACCTGCAGTAGAGCATTCCAAGCTTGCACTGGTCTGATCAGCCACAGTTGGACACAATGTATCTCAACTCTAGAACAATGTTGTCATTTTGATACTTTTGGAGAATGGACAATGACCATTTTCCTAGTTCATCACCCTTTACTTTGTTAACACTTTCTGCCCTTCAGTCACAATCTACAATTGGAAAAGTGAATTATACATTATCCTTTAGCTTTGTGTTCCTTGCTCCCTTAGCTTGTGACCCACTCATACCCAATCCTAGGCTACCCTCACACCAACTTCTCTACTCCTGCTCCTAATCAGATATTGCTATGTGGCAAGAGAACTCAAACACTAGGTCTATCACAAATTTTTGTTTAAAAAAATCTCAACTGAGAACACATTCAACATAGCAATCTTTCATTCTAATTTGGTTTTCTCTTTGGAGATCCCTCTTCTTCACTCACTATTATCTCACTTAACAACTTTTATTCTCCATCCTTCCAGCCTAAAAATATGCCTGAGATGCTCCTGTCCTTAAAAATACCTTCACTTGACTCTGCCATCAAATCACACTGTCTGACAATGTCTTTTTACAACCAAAACTCAAGTTCCTGAGCTTGCCCAAGAAGCCTAACCCAAACCTTGTCAGTAAAATAGGAGGCAAGATTTAGAGTCTATTAAGACTATTCTAGGAAGAGTCTTTCAACTTTCCTTCTCTTTCCACTATTAATACTAACCTTCATTCAATCAAGTCTGATCTTGTATCAGGATTATCCACTTTAAACAAAAATTTCCTGACCTTCAAGTAGGCTTAAATATCATCAATCCTAAAAATAAAACAAAACTCCTTCCTTAAATCCTGTAGACCCTTGAGCTATAGACCACTCTCCCTGACCTTTCATTTGCCACCTCCCAGATTCCTGACAGGTTTTCCTTCTTGTTTCTCCTAGCTCAGTGTGACTCCTTGCCCTCCTCTCAGTTGTGAGCCTGTCTCTTCCTCCTCAATCTTCCATGTAATATGCTTATTTGTATGCACTCCTGCCCCACCTCTCAGAAAAATTCAGAAGTTTTCCCTTTTTGCCTTTAGATGTTTAGCACCTTGCACTTAATGTTTGTTGAACTGTTTAATTTAGTAATTCTAGCCTTCTCATTATTGTTATATTCATGTAACTGACCCCTAAATCTTGTCCACTGAGCTCTATTTCCGTAGTTTTTCAATCATCTGCTTTAAGTCCTCTAGGTGGACTTGCCCCAAGCATCTCCATTTCATTTCTAAAATTTAACTGCTAATGGCACTACCAATCTCTGTCTTCAGAAGAAAACCTTGTAGTACTCTTCATCCATCTACCTAAACAAGCAACAAATCTGACCCTTCTCGGTCAAGCCTCTCCCCTCTTTATTTCCATCACAAATATCCTAACCCTAGTCCCTATTATTTTTTTTCCTACACTTCCACAAGAGTTAAACTCATCTCATTGTTTCCTTCAAGGTATTATACAGGGGCCAGATACTGGGCCATCACCAGTTGTCTTGATCTTTGTTTCACCTTTGAACTTTGAAGACTTGGAGAATGATACTGACAACTTTTAGCAGCTGTGCCCCACTCATACACAATTCACGTACAAGTCAAGACATCACCCTCAAGATGCCATTGGTTCTCTTTGAGAAGAAAGGATGAACAGGGGTTCTGCAAGAAGCCTTTACACATAGGGAAGACAACTTTCAAAGCAGGTGTTGTGAGTTAAATCTTTTCACACACAAGCTTCAATGCAACAATGGCTGAATTCGTAGGAAAGACTGAACTGTTGATAGAACTTTTTCTATTAAGTGTCTTTACCATGTTATCTGAGAACAACAGTCCTCTCAAGGGATCCAACCTACCAATTTAAGCAGAAGTTGGAGAATGCTACCCTGGTTTGTTTTCATTCTTGCTTTCTTTCATCTTTTACTTATTTAGTGCCCCCACACCCCAAAAAAGCTAGTACAATTTAGTTTTTGTCCAGCTTGGTTTTAATTTTTAATTTTTTGAAGTACACCTGTGAAAAGACAGACTTTTAAAACCCAAATCACTCTTCTTTCCTAGAATAGCCAACAGTAGCTCCAACCAAAGCCTCAGTGGCTCATAGTTTAGATTTTGATGGCTTAGAAAGAGTATAAATAGCAATGTTTCAGTTCTGGGTAGAAACTTGAAGGGATTAACCCTTTCTCCCAAGATAGATATATTTGTGATAGTAAATAGAGCCATCTTTTGTCTCCACTCCCTTAGTCATTGAATGGATATGGCCTCAGACAAACTGAGACCTGGGAAAGACCTTTAAGAAAGGAAGTTACCCACTGCATCCCAGGCCCTCACCAGCTGTCTTTATTTTTGTCTTGCCACTGGATTTTAATGACTGGAGGAAAGAGTGAGACGGAAACTTTGAGAAGCTCTACTCCATTCATATCTAATAGATCACCTTCCAGATGTCTTTGGTCTACTTTCAGAAAAAAAAGAAAAGCAAGTGTCAAATAAACTTCCCAAAGCTTATCTCTACTCAAGCCACTCTTTTTTGATTAAAACCTTCAAAGGCTTCCCAATCGTTATTCAAAGCACCAGATTTTGTATAAGAGAGACATTCTGAACCGCTCCCAATCTGTCTCTAGCCTTATGTCGATACAAATGAGACTGAACAAGTCAAGAATCCTCAAGTGTTTGATTCCACCGTCCTTTCTAAATGGAATTTCCCTCCCAAACTCTGAACTTCTACTCATCATTATTCTAAGCGTACATCCAAAACAAAAACACTTGGAGAAATAATCACAGAAATTTTCAAAATACTTCTTCCCTTTAATTGGGCTTTTATAACCATGACCCTAACGTAGTAAGCAATCTCTGTGGTTTATACTTTAAAACCATGACCCTAACATAGTAAGTAATCTCTTTGTGGTTTATACTTTTCCCAGCATAATGTATTGTGATGTCCCTCCCACCTCCACTAGCATATAACTTCCTCATGACCAGGTTCTTAACTATCTTCTTACTGTTCACAGGACTATGCACAAAACATGTTCAAAATATTAAATCCAATTCAATAAATCTCTAATTTACAGCTGAAAATTTTTAGTAAAATTAGATTTGAAAATAAGAACTTTTTAAAATGTTAATAAGTTGAAAAAGAGTATCAGAAGTTGTGGATTTCCTTTACAGGGGCTGTCCTCTTTTTTTCATTTCCACATAGTTTACCAGACGAAAAAAATGTTTCAAGAATGAATGACTTTACCTGGAAGTGAGGGGACAGAATACGACTTCGAGACATGAATTAACGCTTCAATCACAGCTATATTAGTGGAATTACCGATCAAGAACTTGCCACAAAAAGCCCTAGTGAGTTGGGAAGGATAAACTCAAGCCACAAAAAAACCTCCAGGGTGATCCGAGCAAACAGACGGGCGAAGAAACTCTTCAGTGGGCCATGACGTCACGTCTCAGGCACTATCCCTCTTAAAGCTTTTAACTCCAGGGCCCGAGAGACTGCTAGGGCCCCCTCGAAGCCCGCCACTACGCGGACCCCTCCAGCCCCCCGCCGCCGGCCCGAAGAGGAAATGGAATGGGAGGCGGCCCCCAGTCGGACCCCTTCTCCGCGCCGTACGGAAAAGAGAAGCTAGGACGCCGCAGGCTCCGCCGCTCCGTCCCTTTCTTCCCCCGCGCTCGCAGCCTTCCTGCTCCCCCCGGGTTACCATACCGTGTACTACAAACTTCTCACCGGCTCCCTCCAGCCCGCAGGAGCATCTCGAGCCGCACCGCGTGCGTCGCCCGGGACCGAAGGCGAGCCCCGCCCCTCGGAGCCCGAACAGGCGCCTCTCCGGCCGGACTCCAGTCGTTCCCCGCGGTCCTGCGGCCCCCACCCGAGAGGCTCCGCCGTTCGGCGCTCGCCCTCCCTCCGGGCCGCCTGGGCAGCAGCCGCCTCAGCGGCCAAGCGCGCCGAGGCGACGTCACGTCCGACCCCCAAGGACCACCGACTTCCTTCCCCTCCACACAACACAAGCACCACGGGCCGATTCCTAAGCGAGGTGCGCGAGGGAAGCATGGTATAAATGCAGGTCAGAATAAGCGTCTCTACCTCCGAGACGGAAAGAATCCCCAAGAGGCCAGAGCGAGCGAGTAGCAGGAACACGGGGAGAAGAAGAGGCCCGGGCCTGCAGGGCTAACACTTACCCGAGGGAAGCTTTCCGCCATTCTGCTTGCGGAAGTAGCAACGCTCCGGCTGTTACGCAATTTCCGGAAGGCGGGGAATACCTCATATTTCACAGAACGCATGCGCTTTACGTTTCCTCCCCTTTCGCGCTTGGAGTATCTGTTCCTGAGTAAACTACGTTTCCCAGGGTGCTGGGCGCGGCCCCTTGCCTTGGAGGCTCCGAACTGGGCACCCGGCAGGTCGCAAGCACGTTTTGGGTGGGCGAGGCTGGCTAAAGAGAGCGGATGACCGCCCTGGCCGCCTGGGTCTGGGGAGGGTGAAGGGGAGGCCCGGTCACCCTGGCTTCCACGGGGACCCTGGGGGGAGTTCGTCTCCTATCGGGGATTGCCGCCGGAAAACCTGCCCTGTCAGGGCTTGCGACCACGGACCCAACGTCCTCCGAGGTACCGCGGCCTCTGGGCTTCCCGGGGAGGGAGGAGGGAGGAGGGAGAGGTGAGGGGGCGTCGCTGACCCCCGCCGCCGTGGGGCAAAGGAGGGGCGTCCCTGCTGGGGAGAGAAGTGGGAGCCGGACCTGGTGCTCGTGGCCAACTGTCTTCTTTACGCGAGCCAGTGGGGGAAGGGCACGACCTGCCCTGCTGCGGTAGCTAACTGCCCCAGGGCCCTCCCTCTCCCGCGGCCCTCCTCCCTTCTCCTCCCTCCTCTGCCCTCATTCTTCTCTCTCTGAGGGACAGCCCTTGTCCTTTTTCCTCCGTATGCCCTTTGCTCCTTCTCTCTCCTCTTCCCCGGTCATAACATTGAGACCGGGGTGTCCGTTTTCTGTGGTTACTTTGGTTTTTTACCAAGGACTGGAAGTTCCCCCCCTCCCCCCTCCAAGAACACAGGCCTACCCCCCCACCCCCACCCCCGGCCCCCGTTTTCCTGAGCTGTAACCACGCTGCGGCCTCGTCCGGGGTGGGCAGGCCACACGTGCTTCTCTCGAGAGATGGCAGGGGATGTATGTGATGAACCTCACGCGCCCCGCTGCTCGCGCTTGGCTACCTCTTATGTGAGGGCAGTCACAACTTGGTGGACTCTCTGGGAGGGAGAACCCACTTTATTCCGAATTTGACACGCTTGTCTGCAAATAAGACTGTTTAAAACGACCTGCAGTGGAGAGAAACCAAATCATTAGTTGATTGTTCCCATGTAGATGTTGAAAATTGTCACCTTCAGCTGAAGGGATTAGTATGAAAATGTGCGATTCAATTTGAATTATTTTACCCCCAAGGCCGATCTCACAGTCTTTAAAGAAAGTTTTAAAAAAGATGAATTTTACCTCCCTGTCAGAGTTTATTTAAAAAAGCTACTGGTAAAAGCATTCTGTGAAGGAGAAATTACAAGGCTGCATGTATATATATTTTCAGTTTAACTACTCGATATTCAATCCTGTGTGCATACTGATTAATCATAAACTGATTCTGGAATAAGACATTGAAAAGAATACAGATGAGACATTTGCTTCATTTAAATATTTTATTGGACTATATTGACTGTAAATTGTTCAATATAAGTTGTGGCATTTGTGAAGATATTTCCTAAAGACTGTTTATCTATTTAGTTTGTATACATTTATGTATTTTTTAAATAATATTTTGTAAGTCAGATCCTTAAGTTAGTGATTCTCATTACAGTTCCAAGGAACCATTAGGAATTCATCGTCCAGCAAACTTTATTTCTAATTCTATGAGGTTCTCTTAGTGTTAAATCTTTGGGTTCTTAACCGTAGTTTAATGTAACTAATTTTGAGGGAAAACATCTGCTTGCATATACTTGAGTTATTCCAAGGAATCAAAAGAGATAGTATATACGTCTGATTGATCAATGCTTTTTCGTAGGTACTGAGATCCCTTTTGTTTTGGTTCTTATCAGCTGAGTAAATCAGGCTCCATTGTGCAAGAATTAGGGCAGGGCAGAATGTGATAAATAATAATGGAGGGAAAAGGGAGGTACAGATGATAAAAAATAAAAACTTTAGCTAAATCCTCAAAGGTAATGCCAGATAAAACACAAGCTTTGGTAGATCCTGTCAAGCACGGTGCCTGACATAGAGTAGGCATTTAATACATATTTGTTTACTAACTGAAAAAGATTCTGTTATAGACAGGAGTAATCGATTGTTCCATGGTCCTTCATTTTAGCCAGTTTCAGAGAGGCTCACTACTTTGTGTAGATATCTACAGTGGCTTGAATAGAAAGAGAAGCATGAGGAATTTACTCTGCTTCCTACTAATAATTCTCTTTGAAGAGTGTGAATTTCTCCTCTCAAACTTGTAATTACCAGTGTCAGGAGAACTTGCTATTCTTAGTGGTTCTCAGTGTCACATGTTTCTTAGAAAGCAAGTTCTCCACTGCAAACTCTATATATGACGTGTATGACATAAGAATTGACATTTACAAATATAAAAAAAATTAAATACTTCCCAAGGGTAGAGAGAGATTTTTAAGTAGTGGATATGGAGCTGGAGACTTGGTGTTAAGAAGACCTAAATTTTAAATCTGCTTCAGGCTGTTAATATTTGTGTAATTTGGGGCATTTAAATTAACCTCTCTGGGCTTGTTTTCTCATCTATAAAAGGAGGATAATTATAGCACCTACATCACAGGGTCGTTATAAGGATCAAGTGAGATAATGTTGGTCTACAAACTTTAAAGCCCAGTTTAACTGAGCTGTTCTGTTTTGAGTCTGAGAAGGGGAGAGCAAAAAGTAAGAGTTTTACTCCATGGAAATGTTTGATTCAAATACTATTATGTCAATTATAATAATTACTATTAATTAGAGGAAATAGTTTGGTGTGATAGAAAGAGCATTAGATCAGGCATTTGCAGACATGTACACTAGTCCAGTATTTGCTTATTGCTTGACTTAAGCAAGTCACTTTGTTCTCCTTGAGCATTAATTTTCACATCTATAAAACTAGAAGGTAGTATGAGATAACTAATATTTTTTAAAAATAAGGTTTACATTAGTGCCTACCTTCTCCCACTCTGACAGGTAACTTCACAGAAACTCAAAAGTTGGAAGGAACTACAGAGATCCTCTGATACAATCCATACCTTCCTTTCTGCAATATATCCTACAAATGATCATCTTGCTCTAACTTCTT
The DNA here is from genome assembly GCA_028658325.1 of Potorous gilbertii. NCBI lineage: Eukaryota > Metazoa > Chordata > Mammalia > Diprotodontia > Potoroidae > Potorous > Potorous gilbertii. The sequence continues at coordinate 68,747,723 of CM053773.1, forward strand.
CAACAAGGCCACATGATATTTCCAAAGTAAGCCCATTCCCTTTTGGGAAAACTAATTTTAAAGTATTTTTCCTTAAATTAAATAAAACTATGGAATCTTAGGCAATAATCTGAAGACCTACAGGGCACAAGTGGTTCTTTTCGTTTGCTTGTTTGTTTTTATTTATGATAAGGGTTTTAGAGGAAAAAGGAAGATTTCACAAGAAACTGCTGGATAAGAAAAAACTAAGAACAGGATTGGGATTTGTGGACCATAGGCTTTTGGCCAGGAATGAAATATCTCTAAAGAGGGCAATTAAAGATATATTTGCTTGGAATCTTGCAATCTTAATCAAAGAAAACTATCTACTTATGTCTACTGTGTGTGTATACATATATATACATATACACATACTCATATATATATGAGTATGTGTATATGTTTACCCACATCCACTATACTATATAGAGAGAGTAGCTGCAGTATCAGGCTGCTAGGTGGCACAGTGAGTAGATAAAGTGCAGGTCCTGGAGTCAGAAAGACTGATGTTGAGTTCAAATGTGGTCTCAGACACTTAATAGCTATGTGACCCTGAGAAAATCATTTACCCCTTTTTGCCTCAGTTTCTTCATCTGTAAAATGAGCTAGAGAAGGAAATGGCAAACCGTTCTAGCATTTTTGCCAAGAATACCCCAGATGGGGTTAAGAGGAGTTGAAAACAACTGGAAAATGACTAAACAGCTACAGGTGGAAGATGATTAACAGCAGACCCTCCTAGAAATCCACAGGAGACAAAATTTAAGAAAGGAGCCAGCAGTAAAATACATGGACTCAACTGCATGGCATAAATATACAATGCTTAGGTAATAAGCAAGGCAGACTAAGGATATTAAGTAGATGATACTCATGTGAGGAAACCTAGATTTGGATGAAGAGCAGTGAAGGCAGAAGTAGGAGTTAGACTGTTGTCTGTGTGCAGTGTAGAGCAACTGCACAGAATGAAGAAGGGAATGAGGAACATGGAAAACAATTCAAAGGCTAACCATGATAGTAATAAAAGTATTCAATTATTCAGATGTGCTGACGTTATCCCCCTGCCCAAATCAGAGTGGTTCAGATTATCATAATTTATTTTAAATATAGTTTCCTGCTTTATAAGATAGAAGAACCAAGAAAGAAAATTGATATTTCATGCCTGATTCTCACTGACCGGGAGGGACAAGGACATGGGCTTGAAAGGATAGGAACCTCATCGGAACAAGTGACTAATATCCAAAGAAAAAGAAAATGAGGACAGGCTGACATGCACCAGATGTTTGAGAGAAAGCATAGATAGAATTCCATGAACTAATAGACTGCTCGACTACAGGTCTGGAAGATTTTAAATCTTAACTCAGACACAATAAGTAAAGGTCACAATAGCACCCACCTTTCAGAATTGCTCTGAGGATCAAATACAATAATGTGTGAAAAATACTTTATAGACCTTAAACTACCCTATAAATGTGAGCTATTACATGAAAGTTAATCCAGGAAAGATGGGACTCTCAAGAAAGTCTACACATATTAAGAGAAACTTTCGCTGAGAAATAAAATGGGAAGTCTCCCAAAGAGGTGATTGTGAATGTACAAGGAATTCTTCAGCAAACTTAAATTTTAAAAAAATATACAAAAAGTAGAAGCATGGCCTCCTTATAAAGGGAGAATGCAAAAACATGGTACTATCCCATAAGACTAGCATCATGAGTCTGATGCTCATAATGAGCTGCAGAGATAGCAAAGAACCACAGAGTTTTGAGTTATGTTTTGACAGGGAGAAAAGAAGGATCAAAGAAAGGATAAGATCCCAGCTCAAGACATTTGGCTTCAAATTAATTATCCCCTTTTCTGTCAGCCAATTATTATGTGTCATAAATGATGTTCAGCTTCTCTTTGATCATTGTCCTTCCTAAAATGTACCCAGAACTAAACACTATATCAGATGTGGTTTTTCCAAGTCACAATACCAGGACTATTGCCTCCTGGATACTGCCTTTCTTAATCCTAAAATTACAGTTGAATATTTAATGGACATCTCAAATTTAGAATGTCCAAAATAAAACTCGTTGTCTTTCCCTCCTAAACTCTTCCAAACCTTCCAAACTCTCTTGTTTCATATTGAGGTCATCATCATTGTTCTTCCAGATACCTGGATTTGAGAGTCATCATGTCTTGGAGTTAGAATTGAAAGAGACCATAGAAGCCATCTATCCCATCCCTTTCATTTTACAGAAAAAGAGACCCTGGGAGGGTGTGACTTCCCCAAGGTCAAACAGACAGTATCGGTGGTAATATTTGAACCCACATTCTCTGACAGGAGCCACTGCTCTTTCTACGCCATCCTTGACCCAATTCCAAAATTGTCTTTATAAATGACTGTGACATTCCCATGCCATAGAAGCTTCAATGGCTCCCTACTGCCTCAAGGATAGAATACAAGCTTATATAACAACAACTAACATTCATATAGTACCTACTATGCACCAGGTACTGTACTAAATATTTTACAAATATCTCATTTGATAATCACAACAACTCTTGTAAGGAAACTAAGGCAAACAGAGGTCAAGTGATTTGCCCAGGGCCACATATATAGTATCTGAGGCCGGATTTGAACTCAGATCTTCCTGATTCCAGGCCCAGAGCCACATCTACTGTACCAACTAGCTTCTTATTTGGCATTAAATATAAATTATTGCTTTTGCTTTTCTATCACCATCATTCACAAGTTTATCTCTTACCTCCCAGGGTACCATTCCTTGAGAAAAAAAAGGAGGGAGGGAAGTTCAGAAAAACTAACCATCTGTTTGACATTTAAAGACCTTTACAATCTGACTTCACCTTCTTTTTTCAGACTTTTTACACAGTCTTCCCTTTCATACATTCTGCATTACAGGCAAACTGTTGTATTTCTGGTCCTTGAACTCTCATGCTTAGACTGTATGCTCCCTCCTTTTTATCTCTTATAGGCAATTAATCAACAAACATCTATCAGGTATACACACTGTGCCAGGCACTGTACTTTATAAAGACTGGGGATACAGAGACAAAACTGTAGTAGTCTTTGGTCTTAAGGAACATATATTCTAATTGAATGTTCAAAATCCTATTAGGGGCAGCATTCTTTCAAAAACTCTTATCAGGAAAGACTTTGCTAAGCCCCTTACTTCCAGGGTCCTACATCTAGAACTGTAAGGGACTTCAGAGGGAATCTAATTAGGCACCTTTTCCCCCATTCCACGGAAAGAGAAACTGAAGTTGGAGAGCTTAAATGATTTGTCCAGAGTCACAGAGGTAAGAAACAGCAAAGCAAGTCTTCTGATGTCGTTATCAGTGCTCTCTCCCTCTTCTTCAACTCTGTGAAATGGAATTAAGCAACTCCCATATGCCCCTCATGTTATGCCACACACATAAATGCTGAGAATACAGATAGAAAATTGAGATTGTCCCTGCTGTCAAAGAGCTCAGTTTGTACTTGGGAAAAACAACACATAAAAGAATTCATTCCCAGGGCCAATGGCAAGACCCAGGTTGTATTTCCAAAAGATTTTAAAAAGATCTGGATAGGAAGGATACTGAGTGCGATCATTGGTAGAAGTAAGCCCTCCATGATTCTGGTGCCAAAGCCCTGTACTGGTTTCTGGATAGAGGAGGCATTGACTAGGGTGATTGGGGAGAGAAGAGAGACCATTGCAGGGAATCCTGTAATGTTTCCAGTGGACTTCTACCCTCCCATGGCAGCATTTGGGTGTATGGGAATTGGACCAAGGTTATACAGGCAGTAAGTGACAGCTAAAATTTTAATCCAGATCTTCTGATACCAGATCTATCATTCTTTTCATTGTACCACCATTGCATTGGGTCTTACCTAGTTTTCGTTTTTTCTCACACACACAGCTCAAACGCTACAGTGTAATGAACTTAACTTCATAGCATCTATCTTACAGGGTTGTGAGGATCAAATGATATCAAAATATATGGAAAACTTTGCAAACTTTAAAACTGGCATTTATATAGCACTTACTACTTGCCAGACACTGAAATTAAGTGCTTTACAGTTTTAATCATGTTCAGTCCTCACAGTAACCCTGAGAGACTGGTGCTGTTGTTATCCCCAGACAACCTTGCCCAGGATCCCACACAAGTGTTTGATGCTAGATTTTTAACTTGGATCTTTCTGACTTTAGACTCTGGACTTTTATCTGCCACCTAACTGCCCCTCCAGTAGAATGAAACTGTTAAAAGGAAGGGACTGTTTTGCATTTTGTCTTTGTATCCCTAGCACCTAACATACATTTTTCAGATAGAATCTGAAATGTTATTAATGTTATAACAATGTTATAATGTTATTATAACATTATAATATGTTATTAATAAGTACTCATAAGTACTTAACATTGTTTTAATCTATCTGAAAAAATGTTTATGAAATACTTATTGAAGTAAATATAATAAGGTGTCCTTTTGAACTATACTTTTGAGTCTGTTATAAATTGAATACTTTATTTTGCCTGGATTTGACATACTCTTTAGTGATGGTGAACTCCTTCCTGGCTATATTTGCTGTCAAACTTACAATTAAATATTTCTATCTGAATATTGCTTTATATTTACTTTATACATATGTTTTATTATATTTTAATCAGAAAATCTATATTGCTTTAGTAGCCACAACTGGTTCATTTTATTTTTCAACTTTTACATTTTAACTGTTGACTAATATTAAGAATAATTTCAAGCTAGAAAATATCAATCTACTTCTCTTACTAGAAGCACGCCAGCATTTTCTATAAGACTGATATTTTCTGTAATACTTGTAATAACTAAGATTTTAAGGCAAATCAAAGCTAATCTTAATATCAAGGTACAGGCAAATATTGACTACAATCCCTTTGTAGATTTCAGTAATTGCTGTATCCTAGTTTAAGAAAAGCCTTTTGATCATTTTTTTTTGATACCCATTTTTTGGGGTATTGGACTATAGTAGATTTCTGTTATAAAATATTGGCATTGAAAAATAGCATCCATGTTAGAAACTTTTCATGTAATAGTATGATAAATATATCTAGATCTTATATACATATATGTATACACATGCACACACATATATCAAAGGAATGTAATGTGACCTTTAGTTTAACTAGATGTGGGAATGTAGCAATGGATAGATAATTTATCCATTTATGTTTTTGGTCTTGAATTCCCCCATCAAGTTGAGTTTTTTTGTTTTTAGTATTTAAAAATAAAAATTCTAACAATATTCATAAACCCAGGTTCTGCTATGAGATCTTTTCTTAGGATTGACCTTGAAATTTAAATTTTAGAGTACTTGATCTTGAACTCCAAATTATAGAGTATAGGATTGCATAGCTATGATGACAACTCTGTCACCTGGTAGCTAAACTGGGGATAAAGAAGAAGGGCCTCTGGGCACTGGGGATATTTAGCAGCCTCTCTGCTAAGCCACATTTTGTGACCTTCAGACTTGGCTGCTGTCCCTACCTTAAATGTTTTAAATCCCAGGCATCAAGGCAGCTAAATTGGTCAGACCTTGAGTTCTGCATATGTATAATATTTCATTAGCTATAATAAAGTCTACTTGCCTCATAACTAGTTATTTATATAAATCTGATTGATTATAACCTAGAGTAATTGTGAAAAGAGCCAAAACCAAATAAATTACACTTCTTCCCCTAGTTTTAACTTTTCCAGGACCTAGAGTCCAAATGGTCATCTTTTGTATCTCCAAAAGGCCCTAGGGCCCGTATTTTAAAAGTCACAACATAGCAAAAATGACTAACAGTTATTTTATCGAACACCCCTTGACCACTTAACTATCAGTGATTCAGAAAACTGACAGGAATCTATAGTCTAATTTTGGATATGACATATCTTTTTTTTAAAAAGCTAAAAGACTAAGGCATCATGTTAAATACAATATAGGTGACTCCGACAATAAATGTAATTGTTAAAAAAAAAAGGGAAGAGTTTTGTCTTGGGGTAATCAGTGAAGATTTCATAAAGAACGTGATTTTTCACTCCACAGAGAGGAAGAACCATTTGTGGATGTGGGATAAATGTGAGGATTTGGTGAATAGATCCTTTCGGCTATAGGAAAGTAATTGAGCATAAGATTGGGTTCTGATTGTGGAGTTTTGAAATCAGGAAAGGGTATTTTGAATTTTATTCAGTGATTAATGGAGAATATTTTTGAAAGTTTGGAGGAGGTATGACGAAGTAAGAATATATTATAGTTAAGCTGATGCCATTGTATAGAACAAATTGGAAGGACAGTAATTAGGACATGAAAGAAAAGCTGTGGTAGCTGTGGAGATGGAAAAGAAGCAGTGGGTATGAAAATTGTTACCAAGGAAGAGTCAGCACGACTTGCTACATTCCTGGCTACAGGATCCAGGAAAAGAGTGTCAAAGATGAAATTCAAAGTTTTGAGCTTCAGTAACTGGACAGTTATATTCTTTCATTGATCCATTTGTGGGACCAGATCTGTGCTTTTTATCAAAGTAGGAAGGTCCAGATGAGGAGTATTCTCTGCCAAAGCAGATTCATAACCTCCTTCGCCATGTAGAGTCTTAAAAATTGCCTGAAGCACTGAATGGGTAAGTGACATAACTAGTATTTGTCAGAGGTAGACTTTGAACCCAGGTCTTCCTGATTTCACAGCGAACTGTAGCACTCTTCGAAGCTTCATGATAATAAAAATGATATGGATTTCCACAGTAATGGTACAGTTTGTGTGGTACTTTAAAGATCATAAACGTGTATCGGTTTGGGGGTTTTGTTGTTCCTTTGTTTTTTCCCATAGAAACTCAGTGAAATGATGTATTGAAGTGGAAAGGACAATGATTTTGTAGTCAGGGTATCTGGGTTCATTTCCTGGTTCTTTTTATTTATTACTTTTGTGATATGAGGCAATTCACAGTCCCTAAGACCTCAAGTTCTTTAACTGTAAAACAGAGTGATTTGTACTATATTAGGGCTTCTTAATCTCTGGTTCACAGACTTAACTCCCCTTTTCTCTCTCCTCCCCGCTCTTTCTCTGCCTCCCACCCTCACCTTAACCCCCTCCCCTGGTGTCCTTGAACTTAGGGGGGATATATCATTATTTCAATATAATTAGTTTCCCCTATAATCCTTTGTTTTTTATTTTGTGTGTTAAAAACATTATTTTATAGGCTTCACCCCAAAGGTTTGACTGCCACTCTTGTGCCTTTCTACAATAAAATTATGAAATAGCCAGACTAATAAAGAGGAAAGTTAGTTTGGGGAGTAATGTGGTTAGTTTTAGGTGTTGAATTAGAAATTGCAGTTGGTGAATCAGAAAGTCTCCTTGGAGTAGTGAATTGTGAGCAAAGACTTAGAAAACAATGGGTATTAGAGACTGTTAGAAGAGTAGTGATTGCTGTGATTACATTCTGAGTTGTAGAAAAAAACAGCATGAACAAGAGGAGGTCTGGGGAATAGAGCTGAAGCTCTGATGCTGGAGGAGTGCTGAGCATAGAAGCTATGTGCAAAATAGGTATATTGCTGAATGGCCCCTGATGCCAACAGAGGGGATCATCCCATACCTTACCACCTTAGGAACAGAGTTATTTCCTATTCCTTTTCCTCAATTTTCCCCATGGTGCTTCTGCTTTTTTCAATTTTAGGATTACTAGCCTAGGAAAAGTAGAGCCATTACAGCACTTTTTTCACCTTTACAATAAGGTAGGGGAAAATATTTTGAATCTTAGAATTGTTGAAACTGAAAGTTAGAGGGCCTCTCAGAAATTATCTTGTCCAACATGAATTCTCTACGACATCTCCAATAGTAAGTCAATGCCTCTACTTGAACATTTATAGTGATAGGGGAGCCACACTACTTTATAAGATAGTCCATCTCATCTTTAGACAGCTCTGTATGATTATATGGTTAGGAAGTTCTTCTGTTAAGTTGAAATACCCATCTCCCTATAAATTCCAGTTAGTCCTAATTCTGGCCTCAGACACCTGGTTGATCCAGCTAGTTTTTCTGGTTCCTTCACCAGACAGTCAGTAAGCCTTTATTTAATATGTACTTCGTACTGTGCTAGGTGCAATTCATAGACTGAACTGCCCCTTCCCTTAATGAATTTAAATTTTATTGGGAGAATAAAATTCAGATATACAAATATATACATAATAAATCCAAGGTATGGGAGTGGGGTACTGTTAGTTTAAAGGAGGAGCTTTACCCTGCCCTTTGAACTGGATAAGGTTACGTGAAGTTTACTGAATTGAAGGTAATAAAGTCTCTGTAGAAATGTTCCTGTGTGGTGTTTACTAAGAGTGATTTGCCTTTTCTTGTTCCCAAAGCAGTGGATCCTCAGACCCTTCCCGTCATGAACTCTTAACTTGTCCTTCCTACTCCTAATGCTCCCACAGACAAAAACATCTTATATGGCTTTTGCCTAGGCAAATAATAACCACGTTCCTATCTATCTAAATGACAGAAATATTAATTTTTCTGCTCTTTGTTTTGTTTTGCAGTAGACCACCAGTAATCTGCTGATTGTACTGTGAGAACCACTGACCTAGTGCAGTACCCATGGGTATGGGAACTTAGTAAATTTTAATGGATGATGATGCAAATTTTAACCCATGATCACTTATGTAGAACCAGAAGGGATCTTAGAAGTCGTCTAGTCCAACCCCCTCATTTTATAGATGAGGAAAATGAGGCCCAGAGAGGTGGAGTTACTTTACTACCTGTTGACCTTGGGCAAGTGACAGAACCAGGATTTGAACGCAGGCTAACTCGAAATCCAGCACTCTTTCCACTGTGCCACGTCTGATTCTTTGGAAAGAGGTAAAGATCTAAGTATTTTGTGTGAAAGGAACTTGCTAGTAAAGTTGAAGAATGATCATTATCCCTTTCTCCTTGGTTACATTTAGGAATGTTTGTAAAGCTGCAGTTCCACAGGAATTCACAAGGGGGCATACGTTAACCTTTTAATTTGTAGAGATGTTTGGCTCAACTCTGCTGTTATAAACCTCCTTCCCACCCCATATGTGTGTATGCATGCATGTATATGTTACAGGCATGTGTATACAAAGGAGGTCAATTAGTAACCTGTAATAAAAATTAAATGGAATATATTTAATTCATTTGATTGGAGGAAAACAGTAATTCAGGAATGCTACAAATGTTTGCTTGCTTTTTCCCCCTAAATATCAAATTAAATTTGATTTAGTGTATTGGTGAAGGTATGGTTAGAATAAGTGTGTAAATGCCTTTTAAGATAACCAATTTCTTGAATTAGAATTTTCAATTTTGAGGCAGTTAAACACATGGAAAGAGTTTAATTCTTTTTTTAATATATCTATTTTGATAAGGTAATCTATGTAGAAAATTTTAGGTACTGATTAATATTTAAGTCATCTAAGAGCACAAAATGTTCTTTTAAATAAATAATAGTTTATTAAAATCAGAAGTTTAAAAAATTAAATCAAAATCCAAAGCTTTATTAAAATGTTATTGGTAAGGAAAATTTACATAATGTTAGCTCAAATTTGCATATTGAAAATAAACTTCATGTACTAGTGACTTAAATTTACAGGCCAGAACAGACCTTGAACAATTCTTGCTCTTGTTTTGTTATTGTTCATGGCCTCAACAACAGGTACTAAGAGTCAATCTGTAACTGCTGAAGAAGAGAACTGACCCCTAGTAATAATTCCTCAATTGTATAAACTTGAATTAGGTTTTACCAAGGGTTTGCCACTGGAGCAGCAGCACATGATTGCTGTTGAGACTTGAAGAATGTATTTCCAGTTAAGTAACTGGTAGCTGTAACCTAAGGACTTTGAGGAAATTTTGAAGGGCTAATCTAGCTTTTAACAGCATTGTTTTTTCTTCAGGTATTAGAAAACTTTATTTCTTTGGATTAATCTAGAATAAGTTTAGAAACCATTTGAAAATTGGAAAAGCAAGAATTTTTTTTTCATTTGTTGGAATAAAGTTTCCACACAAAGTCCTACTCAGAATCCTCCATACTAGGATATTTTAAAGGCAACATTGCACACTTTCCTGCAAAATTATCATTAATAATAATAGTAAACAATATAACTTTAAAGTTTGCAAAGTGCTTTAGATACATTATCTAATTTGAACTCCGCAACAACCCTGTGAAGCAGAGAAAGCAAGAGATACTCATATTTGGGGAACGAAGAAACAGAGACCCATAGAGGTTAAATGAGTAGCCTTTGGCCACATATTCGTTAAGTAACAGAGGCAGAATTTGAACTCAGGCTCTCCTTATTCCAAGATTTTTAGTCCAAGGTATCCCTGTTCTGCTTTTGCAGTAATGGTGACAAAGTGGCAAGAGTAGTAAGTATCAAACAGTTTTTCTTTAGCTTTTGTCACTTGAAATATCAATAATCATACTACTAGAAGTGACTGATATTAAGATGTCTCAATAAGTAAACTTGAAAACTGAAGGAAATTGCTGGTAAATGGAAGGATGTCTTACAAGCTTGTAAGGGTAAAGAAAGGAATTAGAGAGTTGTTTTATTTATACATTAAAAGGCAACCAAAGAAATAAAAACAATATTTCCTGTGATACCTGGTTATCTCATATCACCATGTTCAGGATAAGCATTTGCAAAAAGACTACTTTGAGGATTATTTTAGCTTTATGAACTTATTTTTCTTTATGAGAAAGCTTTTAAAGAAATCCTAATCCTAGTTAAGTCAATATACATATTTTAATACTGGGTAGCTTCAATATAAAGGGAGGGTAGTGAAACTTATGTTGGAAAACATAGTTCTTCAATGAGAAATGCATGAAGCCAAGAAGTTCAGAATGGAACACAGATTAATGCAAGTTTTTGGTACTAGTGTTTTAAAGTTAATATATACTTTTAAAAACTACACAGTAGTTCCCAGGATTTTTTCCCCTAGACTTTAGTAATTAAAATGTTCATTTTTTTAATCCAAAAAATATATATAAATCCTTCCAAATCTTTTCCATTTTTCTTTCGTTTGTTTTCTTTGCCTTTTCTTACTTGAATGCTCCTGTCATGGTCTAGCTTGATTGGGTAACTTGCTCTGTTTTCTCTAAACTTGTTTTACCTTCTGCACCTTCTTGATGGGTGTATGAGGTGAGAACAGTAATAACTTCCCACCATCTTCCTCAAGGTTTTTATAAGTCATTCTAAACTAGTATTATCCTTTTTTGTCAGTGCTGATTTTGCACGTTAGGAAATGTTGGGAGTTTGTCAATATCTGTTCTTTTCGCTATTTCCCTTTTTTGTTGGCAGCAGTTTAAGATTAGCCATGCCTCAGTTTGGACAGCATGTTGTCTTATTTGTATCCTTCTAATTTGGTGTTGACTTTTATATTTAATCTAACATGTCATTGGTCTGACTGTACTAATTGAATTTGGAATTATTTGACCAATCATTTCCAATCTGTTAAAATATCTTCTTGAAAAAGATATTCATGACCCACAGGCATGAGGCTTCTGTATACTCTAAATAGCCTTTGTCTGCTATTTATTTTTTTTAGAACCATGTTTGAAAATAATGGTATTTTTTCACCATTCTGTGGTGAAATGGTATTTTTTCACCATCACTATGCCCATCTTTGCGTTGAAGTCATGCAGTAAAGTAATAAAATAAATGCTGATATAATTGGAAATGTTTTATTGAATTCTTGGTGGAATTTCGTTACTTTATCTTTCTGCAGCCCACCTTGGTGCATAAAGCTACAGTCATCCTATATAGTGGTCTTTTGTGATGATTACCATGATAACTGCTATGTGAAATAAATTGTCCCTGGAAATGCTTCATACTCCTCTGGATGCATAATAAAATAACCGCTTTGCCATCCTCACATTTGCTCACAATTTTCTTTGATTTTCTGATTTCATATTAGCAAGAATATCAAGATAGATACGATTCAGTTTCTCTTGTAGTATAGTCATCCGTTGGATGCTGGACAGGAATTTTACATTTTAGAGTACCAGCTGCCAAGTAAATGTTTACAAATAGCCTAAAAACTGTGATTCTTTAGCACCTTCTGCCCCCTTTTCTTCAATTGCTAACTTTACTGTAAAAGTGCACTACATAGGACTGGGGACTACTTTTTATTTTATTGTTTCATAAGTTGCCATGACTGAAGAATTCATCACTAAGTGACCAACTTACTGATGACAGTCTCTCTATACTTAAGTGGCTTGATCTCAGAAAGGAGACAGCTGTTACTGGAACCACTCAAAACCTCTTAAGATCATATCAAACAAAAATTAAGTACTTTTTATAGAAAAAAATCTTACTACATTGAGATTTTAATGCTTTATATGAAATTTACTTTATTATACTGAATTTATTATTTCTTCTATAACTTAGTGCTTTCTTGTATTTTAATCCCACTATTGTACTGACTAGGACAGTCATATCTTCAATAAGTTGAGCTACCTGATGCAAAGGTTATGAAATGAACAGTTGAAAAACACCTTTTTTACAATATGTTGGACAATTTTGAAATCACAGTCTTATGTTATCTCAGTTGTACCTTGAATGACTTAAAGTCTAATTAAGGAAATTGGAATTGCCTTACTTTCTCTTCAACTTGATCTTCTTTTTCAACAGATCTATAATCTTTTGGGAAATTTCTCATTCCCCTACTTTCACATCTGTGATCTTTCTCTCCTGTCTCAGAATACAGTACCCTTCCTCCTTTCCCCAGCTCACTCCCTCACATTTGTTTTTCGTTCTTTCTATTACTTTTCTAGATACTAGTTTTACTGATGATGCCTTGTGTTTCTCTTTCATAATTTCTTCCTTTCCACTGGCTTCTCCTCCTACAAACGTATTTTTAGATATTCTTCAGCCTAAAAAAATTAACTTTAAAGGGAAATATTCTACATTTGTTTTTTTACCACCAGTTCACAAAATCATAGAATTGGAGAATTGTAAGGGACCTTGGGATCTAGTCTAACTTGTATATTTAGGTAGCTGTCCATTCTTTCTTTAAAGACCCTCAAGGAGGGGAACCTACCACCTCTACAGGAAGCCCATTCCACTTTTAGATAGCTCCAATCATTAGAAAAATTTTCCTGACTTTAGGCCTAAATTGACCTTTTTTACAACACTCTATTGCTCCTGGTTCTGGGTTCAAACAGAACAGATAGAATCCTTAACTCTACATGACAACCTTTCAGATATTTGAAGGTAGTTATCTTGTCTTACCCTCATCTTCTTCATCCTAAACATGCCCAGTTCCTTCAACCAAGCTTCATATATTGTGGACTTAAGACCCTTAACCATTCTGATTCTGCTCCTCTAACTACTCTCCAGCTTGTCAGCAACCTACTGAACTGAACCGTAATATTCCAGATGAAGTCTTCCAAGGGCAGAGTACAGTATGACTGTCACCTTCTTAAACTTGGAAACCATCTCTCTCAATATGTCTCACATTATGTTTTTTTGCCTACCACACTATACTGCTGACTCATTGAGCTGGCAATTCTAAAACCCCCAGATCATTTTGAGAACTGCTGTCCAATCCATACTTCCCCCATTTATACTTTTGAAGGTGATGTTTTTATACCCAAATGCAAATCTTAACATTTATCCACAATGACTTTATCCTTATTAGATTCAACCCAGCGTTCTGACCTATTGAGATCCTTTTGCATCTCGATCCTGTTATCCTCTGTATTCTTTTTTATCCTCTCTATGCTTTTCAACTTAGTGCTCATCAGATCTATAGATTGACAAGCATAATTTCTGTGCTTTCATTCAAGTCATTCCACTAGAAACCAGTTACTTTGACACCAAACCATTAGCAGTTACTTTTTGAGTCTAATCAGTTCTGAATCCATCTGACTGCACTATCATCTAATCTATATCTTTCCATCTTCTCCGAAAGGATAATGAGATATTTTATAAAAAGTCTGGGTAAATTACATCCCTAGCATTCCTCTCACCTACTAATTTAGTAATTCTGTCAGAAAAGGAAGTTGTTAGTCTGGCATGACCTATTGAGATCCATGATGTCAATGCTTCCCCTTTTAGGTTTTCACCAACTAGATATTATATATTCATTTATATTGCATTTTATATACATACACACCACAGTAGATATTCTATATCCATTCTACAATCTTCCCAGGTATTGAAGTTCAGCTACTGAGCATCTAGCTTGCAGATTCTATTCTTTCCTGTTTTTTTACAATTAGGACACTTGACCTTTTCCAGTTTTGTCATACCTCTCCCAACTTTCCTGATCTTTCTAATATTATTAACAATAGTCCAGCAATCACATCTACCAGTTCTCTTAGGAATCCAGAATGTAAAGTTCATCTGGGTCAGGTAACTTAAATTCATTAAGGACAGCTAGGTGTTCACTTCACCATGACCTTATCTTGGATATCAACTCCCTGTTAATCATTTTTGTGCTGTCATATCCAGTGTAAAACTTATTCTCCCTTGTAGAGAAAAGAAAAACAAAATTAGAATTAAGTATCCTTGTGGCCTCAAAGAACTGGCAGCTGTGATAGCTGAGCCTACTATTTGTGACATTGGAAAAATCAGGGAAGATGGAGAGGTACCACAAAAGGGAATAGAACAGAGTCTGCAAACTAGAGAGACTGGGAAAACACCAACAGTTGGGAGGCTTTCCGGAAAATCTGACAGCAGAGGTAAATATTGAAGGAAAATAAGGATCCTGAATGTCAAAGGTGAGAGAAATCATCAGTTCCAGGCATTGCATATGGCATATAAGAATGCATGGAGACAGAAAATGTTGTATGCATTTTGGAGAACAATAATTCAGTTTGACTCCGACATAGGGAATAAATGAAAAATGCTAGAGAAGTAGATTGTATTCAGGTTGTGGTGAGTCTAAATGACAGGAGTTTGTCAGTAGAGAGTCACCAAAGCATTTTGAGAAAGAGGGAGGTGATATGGTCAAAACTGAACTTATTATTTAGCAGTCCTATCAGTACTGCATGAGCAAGGGTACCCTTGTACAGGGACAACAATTAAGAAGCTATTAGCAATAGTTAAGGAGGTACGTAGAGCTGGCCTGATTTAAGATAGTGACCCTGAACATGGAGGGAAGGGGACAGATATAGGAGATATTATGCTGGTAGAATTGATAGGATTTTGCAGTTAATTGAATTAAGACAAGGGGTTGGGAGATAGTGAGATTGTGAACTTGGCTGAGTAAGCAGTACCCTTAGTACAGATAAGAAAAATTAGAAAGGAGCTGAATATGAGATCATGAATTCAATATTTGGCTTGTTCAGTTTGGGAAGGGTGTACTAGTATTACACATTAACAGTGTGCCAACGGTAGTAGGAAAGGGATTGGAGGCCAGTACTTTGTTAAACTAAGCTGTCATCCAAGTACTAAGTTTGAATAACCTCATTGCTAAATTATCCACCAGGTATTTTATTTTTCAGCCATAGCAACTTATGAAGACAGGGCTCCAACATAGAAGGTTTATAAGATCTCTGGAAAACTGATGAAATTGCAGATTGTTGAAGTATAAGTTGAAAGAGCAAGGAATTTTTATAGATAAAAATAAAATCTTAGATCAAAGAAGAAATGATCCAGGCAAAAGGGAGATACAAACCCTTAGCTTCACTTCCCACTTCTTTTTCTCTTAACCCTTACCTCTTTTCATCTCCTCTGGCAGGTTGCCCCTATAAGCATCTCTCCTCTTTCCGTAATCTTCAGTCTTCTTTTGTCCACTTTGCCTACGGACATATCAGGTATTATGCATCCTTTTAAAAAAATTACCTGAGCCTTCAATCCCCTGAAGCTAACTATGTCTCTCCTCATTTTCTCAGATAAAACCCTAGAAAAAGCTGACTACATTTTCCTCAACCTTCTTCAGTTTCTTGTAATTTGGTTTCTGACTTTGTTTTTTGCAAAATTACATTACTCTCTTAATTACCAAATCTGATGGTCGTTTCTCAGTCCCTTGTATTCTTGATTTTTGCAGTATCTGCAGCTGTTGACCATTCTTCCCTCTTGGATACTCTGTTTTCTTATTTCTGAACACTTTCTCATTCTTTGCTAGACAGTCATTGTACTGTGCTCCCTTACTCTTTCAAAGAGTTTAGCTAAGAAGAAAAAAGAGATACATCTAAGACCACAGGTTGTACAATATGAAGGATCAAGTGCAGGTTTTTAGAGGATCCCAGAGACATGAGTGTATTTGTAGGCAACAGAGAAATATCTAGAAGATAGGAAGAAATTTAAGATAGGAGAATGGGGGGAATTCAGTGGAAAACTTAGGAGTAGATAAGATTAAGAAGAGTTTGCCTTGGCAACCTCTTTAAAAGGATTTCCCTTGCTGTAAGGAGGGTATAGTGAGGTAATGTGCTTGTAATAGATCATATTCATAAGGTTGCATGATTTTCTATATTTGTGTTCAGCAGCATTTAAGTGAGAGTGGAGGAGGTATTTGGTGCCAATACCAGCCAGTAGTCATCTCCCTCAATAGAATATAAGCTCCTCAAGGGTAGGGATTATTTAGTTTTTGTAGTTTTATGTGTTAAGAGACACGCTTAACGCTAATAAGGTATCAAGGAAAATTTATTGCAGCAGAGTTCAGAGTAATTGAACGCCTCTGGCCAAAAGCAGGTTCAGCCCTCGCTTAGGAAGGAAGAGCACCAGATACAGAAAAGACACCAAGTTAATATACTGTTAGTTCAAGACAGATTTCCCCCACCAGGAGACAGATTGGTCTATTCTCCTTTAGGTCACTATCTTTTCTACATACCCATTATATAAGCATTCTTGTTGTGATTCCCTCCTCCCAAACGTGCTTTAACATAGGACCCATGAACAGAAAATGGAGGCATAATTTATGCAGAGTATGTGTTTGTGTGCATGAAGTTCATTAAGCAAGTATAGTGAAGAAAAGCTTTTTCCAGGTTATTCTAGGTCACTTTTCCTTACTGGTTCAGGTCAGTTTCAGACCTGGACCTTCTTATCAAAAATTTTATGACTTTCTGAAGACCATTGTCTCTCTTCTGATTGGTTGAGTCCATCTACAGTCTGCTGGTTTTCTTCAGTCTAACTTATTCTCAGTGACTTCATCAACTAATAACTTATGTGGAAACTTAACTTTTTGCTGTTCCTCCTATATATGCGAGGTACCTGGTGTGTAGTAGGTCCCCAATAAATATCCACTAATAGATTTTCTTGCTATCTCTTGTGGCTTGAATTTGTAGAAGCTTACTGAACTAGGATTATGCTTAGAGAAATGGCTTTTCTCTTCTTATAAGAACAAGGGAACCCATTCATTATTATAATTTGTTATTTCTATTCCTTTGAACTTTGATTGTGATTCTAAAACTCTGGAATTTGACAGTGTTAACTGTCTAAGCAAGACATCCTCACCTCAGACTCTTTGGTAAGACTTTTCTGTTCAGGCTTTTCTTGCTTCTCATTAATGATTTTCTCCAAAAACTTACTTGCAGAAACTTGCAAGGTGAAAAAAATAAGCAACTTGTGTTCAACATTGATCGTTTGTCTAGTGGACAGGGGTGTGTTATATATGTACATTTTATAGGTGTATGTATATGTATGCATGTATGTATCCACAAGTAGTATTTTAGATATCTGGAGATGTGTCTTTTCAGTGACTTCAGCCCTCTGCCCCTGAATAAAACCCAAAATGAAGATAAGGTTTTTTTGTTGTTTTTAAAGATTTTTAAACTCCAAAATGTTCCTTCACTTATGATGCTTTTTATTCATTAGACACGCCACTTTGAACATTGTAATACAAAATTCTTTAACATGCTCAGTTAGCTACAACTACAGCATGTTAAAAATAGCTAACTACAGAAGAAATGGAGAGGCTAGATATCAGAAGGATGTACAATAGCAGCACAAAAGACAGCCTGGTCTTGAGAGAGAAGAGCCTGAAAATCAGATACAACTTAATGGAAAGAGTGATAGACTTGGAATAAGAAAGAAACCTGAGTTCAGGTCCCATCATTTAAGATTTACTACATGTGTGACCATGAGGAAGTTACTTAATGTCTCTGATCTTTAGTTTCCTCATCAATGAAATAAGGCTAATAGCCAAAATTCAAATGAGGGCAGTGTACCAAGATTGTAAGCTTTTGTAGAACAGTAGAAACTCCTTCAGGTCAGGTATTGTTTTCTTGTTGTCTGTATCCCCACCACCTAACTTACTCATAAAAAAAAAGTATTTCAATATCAAAAGTTCTTTGTAAACCTTAAAAAATACAGCAAATATTTATGGCATAGTATTATGATAAATATTCATAATGTCCTTGAATAATTCAGAAAAGGTTAATTATATTCAAAAGCCTGTTTTACCAGAAAAGTGAAAAATATGTTTGAAATTCCCACTCAAAGAGTTAAAAGTTTTAGATGCTGAGTGAAGTGAACAGAAGAACCAGGAGAACATTATGCACAGTAACAGCTACAGTGTGGGAGGACTGATTTTGATAGACTTAGCCCTTCACAGCAATGCAAGGACCTAAAACATTTCCAAAGGACTCATGATGCAAAATGCCATCCACATCCAGAGAAAGAACTATGAAGTCAGAACGCAGAATGAAGCAATTTTATTTTTTGTTATGTTTCATTGTGTTTTGTTTTTCTCATGGTTTCTTCCATTTATTTTAATTCTTCTATGCAATATGAGTTTTGTGTAAATGTATTTAATAGGAATGTATGTGTAGGTACCATATAAGATTGCATGCCATCTTGAGGGAGGAGGAGAAAATTTAAAACTTATGGAAGAAATTATTGAAAACTGAAAACAAATTAATAAATATCGGGGATGGGTTGCAGAGTTAGTTTTAGTATTTAAAGGTGGGGAGGAGAACTTTCTGTTGACCATCCAACATGGTTGATAGCTATATATTATATTCTCTCTTCTTTTTTTTTGGACCTGTCTTCTGATATACTCTTACAGATATATAAATGCCTAAAACCTCAGGGTTCCCTTTAATATGACCTTTTAAAGATGAAAGGTGAATGGTAAAATATATACTATTATCTTTAGAACAGTGTGTGTGTGTGTGTGTGTGTGTGTGTGTGTAGTTTTCGTAGTATCCTAGAAAGAGATGAACATTTTGTTTATCAAACATGCAGACGTAAATGGAATCATATTAAACATAATCTATTTAATAACTTTGGGGTTTTTTGTCCCATGAAGACTTCTGGCATAGTTTATTTTATTGTATTTAGATTATTAAGTAAATAACTATATAGAATGACATTTTCCTTCCATAGCAGATTAGTAATTGAAAACCTTAATGTTAGCTTTAGAAGAATTGGAAGAAAACGTTCTTTTATCTTCTAGTACCTGATTACTAAATTTACTTTAAAATTATACCATGCGAGGTGTACAATCCAGCTTTCTTATTTTTGTGTGTCTCTGTTTTTGGTCTAGTCTCTGTAGGAACTGCAATCAGCAACCACCATTCATCAAAATGCAGTGGAATTTAATACGGACTATGTCTCAGTTGGCAAATAGAACATGTTTGGTCTCACATGGGTCTGGTTCCATTGGGCACTCTCAGAGCATAAAAGGCTTACATAAAGTTTGGCCCAAGATTGTTTTTGTGCAAGGTCCTCAAAACCATTGGCTACATGTATCTTCTGCACAGCATATCTCAAAGGAAAAGAAGCCAGTAGATGTTTCTCAACATAAACAACAAAAAGAAGAAACTTCATCAGAAAAGGTTATATCATCTAGTGGCACAGCCCAAGGAATTCATGCTGAGAAAAAGGAAGATCTGGATCCATTACAAGATAAATCTATTAGTCTGTATCAGCGATTTAAGAAAACCTTTAGACAGTATGGAAAAGTTATGATTCCAGTACACATAGTGACTTCCGGTCTTTGGTTTGGAACATTTTATTATGCAGCCTTAAAGTAAGTTATTCTTTAAGACCTTTGTTATATCTGACTGTTGGCCTACCTTTTTCATTATTTGTGATAATCTTAAATCTTGTTTTTAACATGATTTGTGGCCTACTTTAAAATATCTTATTCTTAGTCTGGTAGTATACAGAAACTTTATGCATCTTGTAATAAGCACAGTGTTCAGAGTATTGCAGAAATAATTGAAGTAGCATGGTGCATTGGAAAGCCTTCTATTCTTGGAGGCTCTAGTTCAAATCCTGCCTTTGACATTTACAAATTACATGACTTTTTCTGAGGCTAATCTATAAAATGGAAAAAGTGAAAACTATCCACCACTTTGGGAGGAAGAGGGTTCCTTCATATTGTAATTCTTCAGGTGAAGACCAAATAGACATTTGTACAATGTATAATAGTCGAGATTTCTTTTTAGGTATAGATTAGTTTAGATGGATACTAAAGTCCTTTCTATTTCTAAAATTCTTGGATAATGATCCTTTTAGCATCTAACTCAGAAGACTCAGGAGAATTAAATAAGATGGTTTATGTTAAAGTGATTTGCAATCCTTAAATTGCTAAATAAATATCAGTAATTGTAAAAAAAACAAAAACAATTTTCAAGAATTCAAAGACACATTGCTATAAAAATCAGTTCTTTGTTTCTCAGAATTATAGTATTTTACAAGTAGATAGGACATTAATCCTCATTTAATCCAAATCCCTCATTTTATAGATGAGGAAACTAAGGCCTATAAAATTTCTGAGTTCAAGTTAGTGACAGCACCAGGATTAGAACCCAGGTCTACTTATTCCCCACATTCTTTCCAATAGGCAGTATGAATACTGCATGAATGTAAAAGCAAAAACATTTCTTGTTTGAAATACCCAAAATTTTAGCAAGACTTTAATTTTTTGTGTATTTGTTAAAGCCTGTCTAAATGTCTACAGCAGAACAGCAATAGCAAATTAATGTTTTGTCCCTTATGTTACACATTTTGTTATACTGGTAATTGTTTAAATAAACTATTTTGCCTCAATCAAAAATTGAAAGTTTTTAGTGAGTTTTGGCTTCCTGACCTTGTGAAAATCAACCATCCTTGTTAAGTACTCTCTAATTCTCATTTACTAATGCTTTTACTTTAAGAGTGTTATAAATAGCATTGTAAATGAAAACATATGTCACGCATATGCCAGTTTCTCATCTTATCCTCTAACATCACCATTCTGCTTTGGACTTAACTGTTATGTCTTTTTTCTGATATATATGCTTTTTTCTGTAATAAATAGCTAGACTTTTTTTTATATATTAATTTTATTTATTTTTAGTGTTCTACAATCACTACCATATAACTTAGGGTTTTTTTCCCCCTTGCCTGCCTCCCACATCTCCCCTCCCTCCCCAAGATAGCATACAATTCTGTATAGCATCTACACGTACATTCCTATTAAATACATTTTCACTATAGTCATGCTGTGTAGATGAACTAAAATGAATGGGAGAAATCATACAGCAAACCAAAACATAATACACACACAAAAAAAATGATCTGCTACATTCTGCAATTGAATTCCATAGTTACTTTCTCTGATTGTGGAAGACATTTTGCCTTAGAAGACCATTGGGATTTTTTTTTTAAGGCCTTGCATTGCTGTGAAGTTCCAAGACGCTAGATTGTTTATTAAGTGCTTCCTATGTGCTAGGCTCAAGGGTAGGGAACAGGCCACATGTGGTCTTGAGGCTGCAGGTTCCCCTATCCCTGCAAGCTAAGCACTGTGTCAAGTGTTAGGGATACAAATGCAAGCAAGCAAGACAATATCTACTCTTAAGGCATTTATGTTCAAATGGGAGAAGACAATTCATAGAAGGAAACAAAGATGGAGGAACCTATGAGGAAAGGCAGGCCCCAGGGGAGAGGTTTCCCAGAGTAGCAGCAGCAGCATCCAAGGAGGGTAGGAGAAAAGGAGATCATCTCTGGAAAGATTAGAGTCAGGATTATGGTAAAACATGACTGAGGTCACTCGTAAAATGGTGTTCCCAGGAAACGATTCACCAGTGAAAAAAATGAGGCCCATGAACAGAGGTCATCCTCTAGTCTTTTTCAGTGGACCAACAAAACAGCCAGAACTTTTTAATGAAAGATAGTATGTTTTCAGTGTTGGGTTACATACCCAGCTGTAGTTAACTACATAAAAGATTTAGGTTCTAGGCTAATTCTGCAGTATTCAGGTGTTGCTGTCTTGGAGTTTTTACATGTGAAATTGACTATTTGGAAAGAAAAATTTCCGTATTATCATATAACTGCTCCTACACAAGAAGATGAATTGGATGTGTACATACAGACTAACGAGCATATCAGCTACAGAGAGTTAGAGGTGTAATTGTTAATGTTGATTTCCTCATCTGCACAATGAGTAGGTTGAATTAGATGACCTCTAAGGTTCCTTCTAGCTCTGCCATTGGTGATCCTAAGATCCCTGTAGCTATTGACCTTTTCATTTTTTTGTTTTCGTATCTTTTTATTTTGTATTTTTTTAATTAAATAATTCCTACTATCTTCTAGAGAGTACCACCTTTCTTTATATTGTTTGTTCATACTATACTATTTTAGTTTAACCTGAAGAGTATTTCTCCCTACAATTTTGATGTTGCCTGTTTAAATAGTAAAAGAAAAGAAACAATGGGACTTTGATATCAGGCTGCATTATTAAACTAGTTAGATAGCATTATCTTCCCTTTTTGTATGAGCGTAGTGTTCTAAATTTAGCACAAATCTCCTTGTCATACTTTGTGGATTAACCATATTTTCCAGGATATCTAATAGGAACAGGAAGAGGTTTTTGTTTTCCATATTCTTTGCTTCTACTGCATTCCTTTATGGAGCTCCTTACCAAGGAGCTGGTCTTTTTTATCTCATTTTCTTATAGCTTGCCTTTAGCTTCTTTAGGAAGGTTTCTCTGTGACTAAGTGCAGATGCCCAAAGGCATATAATCTGGTCAGCTCAGTATAATTTAAGATAGTTATCGTGATGCTACACAACACCATTATGTATAATGTGTAAATCTCTCCCTTCTTCCTTTTCTGTTAACTGATCCTGAAATCTGGCTTTCTCAGGGATGAAAGGTGGCAAAACATTTCCCCCTTCTTGCTATCCTGCCTTGTCTCTTTGCTGTTCATAAAGATGGGAGCTGGTTCTGCAGTTATGCCAAGCTAAAATAACAGTTAAATTCTGCCAGGCCAGTTCTGGTACATTGCCATATCATTGAACTTTAATAGATTATCTTTATTTCCCAAGGCAGTTTTTTTTAAATGGTTAAAGTATATAAGCTTTTGCTTAACATTAATTCTGTAACTCATAATTCTGAAAATTGCTTTGTTCTCAAGCTAACAACCAGTACATAAGAGGAAATAGTGGCATGCATAAATGAAAGGGAAATCACTTTAAAGAAAAAAAAAGCAATGTATCTTTTCATGTGAAAATAATAATTGTAAAATTGCAGTTGATTTGATTAAATACAAACTTTCGGTCCCATCTAGAGAGAGGCTATCTATAATTAATTTAGTCCTATGCTGTTTTGGTCGAACCTGAAAATATTTCTCCCCAGACTTTGTATGTTCCTTATTTAAATAGGAAATGAAAGGAAGCAGTAGGCCCTTGATACCAGACTACATTATTGAACTAGTATGCTAGTTACTTCAACCAATTGACCTTATCCAGGTAATGTCAACAAAAGGTAAAGTAAAGGTTTGTCAAATTTATGCAGTACCCATTTTTAAAAAGCTCAAAATTCGTAACATTTTACATGTTCAGGATTTTCTTTTGCTTTTTAAAAAATAAAACGAGTTTTCATTTCATTTATAGAAAATGGAGACCAGATCCAGTTTACAGTTGTAGAAACGGTAATAATGGTTGTATGAATCAGAATGTATCCATTAATGGTGGTAGATCTTCATGGAGAAGATGCAGGTTTCTTAGTCTTTGCTATAATTTTACATTGCTCTAGATAATATAAGTGGAAAACAAAAAACTGAATCAATTATGTTGGACAATATGATTGTCTGACCTTACATAGACAAATTGATCCAAAGTTTTCACTTCTACTTTCATATTTTAAGTACATGGCTTTATATGTTACAAAATCATGATGCCTTTCTGGGGAAATAAATGAAACCCTATATAATTTTATTAGTATTGTTAAATTGAATTAACACTTGTTGTTCAGTCATGTCCAACTATGCATGATGATATGGACTATTTTTATCCCTGGGGTTTTCTTGGAAAAAATGCAGGAATGGTTTATATTTCCCTCTCTGGTATGTCCCCATTTTACAGATGAGAAACTGAGACAAATAGGGGTTAAGTGACTCGTCGGGGTTCACAGCAGTAAATGGCTGAGACTGAATTGAACTCAGGTCTTCCTGATTCCAGGCCTATTGCTCTGTTCACTGTATCACCTAACTACCCCCTTCCTTTCTTAGCTTTTCTTCCTGACTCCAGGCCTAGTGCTTTATCTACTGCTCCACTTAGCTGTTCTTTAAAATTACTGTGTCTGGCTATTGGTTCTTGAGGAACAGTTCAATCTCATTATGTTAATGCTGGTATTAAAAGATAATGTTACTTTATGGACTCACCTTGTAATAATAAACTCCTTTTGTTGTATGTAATTCAATCAATAATAATAAATTTATTAAGTGCCTACTCTGTACGAGGCACTAGGTAATTATAGAACTATACTATATCCAAATCTGTAGTAATAAGTCGCAAATGCATAGGAATCTATGGAAGAAGAGATCTGGCTTTCCCCTTGTGTAATTAGAGCAAATGGTTTTGGACTAGTTAACTTAAGGCTCACTCCAGCTGTAAGATTTTATTATTCCAGTAGAGTTTAATCATAATTGGATGCAGAAAAGAGCGTTTGTGAGTGGTTGAGATGATTATGTCAAACAGCCTTTTTAGTAGAATGTTATCATTGATGATAACAATAAAGATTTTTGATAAGGGTTTAGTCATTTACATATAGTATTAGGGAGGCATTAAACAGTGATATTATAGAAATTAAAAATTCATGCTGAGAAAAATCACAGAAAAGGACTTAAGTTACCATGCATATATAGCCAAATAATTTAGGCCTGAAATTCAGTGTTCTTTTTTTTCTGCTTTGTTAAAATCATGAATATTTGTCTCTAGTTTCCATATGTTTTTTGCACCAGTGTTAAACTACCAATACGAAACTAAAACGGAACAGAATTTAGAGTACCTAGGAATAACATTTTTCTTTTTTAAAAGAGTTAACTCTATAGATTATTTGGTTACATGTAGGCTAATTATGTTAGACTGAGGTTCTTATCAAACTCTGTAGAATGCCAGTATATTCTTTGATATTAGGATAGAAATGGCATTTGCATTTTTAGTGTATCTTTGTTTTAAGAGAGGCAGCTCAATGTAGTGAATTCAGGTCTAGAAAACCTGACTTTTAGGTCCCACCTCTGTTATCTCTCAGAGAGATACCAAACTCACAAACCCAGATTAAAGCGTAATTGGAAAATGTTTGACAAAACAAATAAAAATATAACATATCATAGATAATGTTAATTTGTGGTTTTCTAAGGTTAGTATACAGTTCATTGCTATATACTGTCTTATATACTGTTTATGTCTTAAAGGTAAAAACTAGAAATAATGAATTTTGAATCAAAATAAGCACTCCCTGCCAGTGAAACCAGAGATTGCTGATTTCTTCCCATTTGCTTTCCACACTTTAGAAAAAAGAGGATATTTAGTTTCTTAATAGTTTTTAAAAGACCATGCTAATTTTTCCCCAGTAGACCTGCTTAACTATGGTAATTAGGGAAACATGTAAGATGGTGAACATAAAGCTAGCTTAATCAGTTTTATTTTTTTACAGTAGAAACACATTAATTGGTTTTAAATATTCCTACATGTGAAATATTTAACAGCATTCTGCCATAGGAACAACTTACTTTTTGTCAGTTGAAAGAACTTTACAAGTTCTGGTCAATTTAAAAAAATAAAACAGAGATGAATTATATTATTAGAGTTTTCATAAAACCTTTCAAGAATACTGGAATTCGTAAGTGTGTAACTTGCTCTCTTTTTTTCTTTATAGAGGAGTGAATGTTGTTCCTTTTCTGGAACACATTGGGTTACCAGACAGCATAGTGGACATTTTGAAAAATTCTCAAAGTGGAAATGCACTAACTGCATATGCCTTGTTTAAGGTGGGTATTTTAACGAGCACATTGAATCCTAGGTCTAACTGATATACATAGTTCTTCATAAGTTTGTTGAGCTGAAACAGTGTTATATTTCTTAAATTCTAAAATTTGAAGTTCTTTTTTATCTCATTAAATGTTAACATATAGTTTTAAAGTAAAAGACTAGGTGCCACAAGTAAGAAAATCAGATACAACTTGACAAATTTCTGTATGTTTCACCATTTTTGTGGATGTTTCCGCAGTAGTCTTGGTTTTGATACTTATACTAACCTCTAGGCTTTTACTAAGAAGTGTACATTATGCTTTGTGTGTATGTTTGTCCTTCGTTGCTGAAGACAACCATGCCATCAGAGAAATAGTGACGTGACGTGCACTTGACTTTGTTTTGAGTGAGGGAGGGCTGTGCAGGTCACCAGCCTCACTTCTCCTCCAGAGTTATCTGTATCCAGTGACCAGATATTCACCAGGATGACTAGAGATGACCCAGGATGAGGCAGTTGGG